>CM053588.1:145118095-145202399 GCA_028646515.1 Pseudochirops corinnae
TAAGCCAGGAGAAGGCTATATATACGCCCTGATGTGAGGTTTTGGTTTGGGGCTCACTTTGAGAAGAGTTGTGTGATTTGGCCAGAAGAGACTCTGGGCAGCCGTTGAGCCCCCCGGCTTTGAAAAACCCAGATGTTGGTGCTTCCCTCTTTGGTAACTGACTAGGTAACTGATGTAATAGTTAGACGCTGGAAGCCGTCTGCTGATCTGTTTTTCTGTTTGTTTGTAACTTCTGTTTGTATTCTCTGAAGTTCAGAGTGCTGACTTTTCCCCCTGAACTAGTTAAAGGATATGCTTGATTAAAGTAAGATTGTTAACCCATTTTGAGTTGCTTTCCTTTAGAAAAGCAGATCTAAGAACCTGTGCTAGTAGCCGCCCTAGGTAGGCTACGGTGCTTGCTGTTACAACCCCTGCCTCCCTGCTAGCAGATACTGTCACCTAGGATAGGGACTGCTGCTCTACAGAGGTTCCTAAGAAACAAACAGAGACAAAAATCAGGGAAAAATAGAAAGAGCAGAATACTTCAGAAGTCAAAAATCCAGAAGACTGTAGCCAGGCAAAGTCTTCTCTTATTTCACTAGCCTCCTTTCCTCCAAAACCCCCAAAATGCACAAGCATACACACATGCACACACACACACACACACACACAAATAGCCCTGGCAGGCGGGTGGCTGGCTGGCTGGCAGTGAGTCACAGACAGGGAGGCCACTGCTGGCAGGAACAATTACAGAGCAAGATGAAAATGGGGCCAGGAGGAGTGTAAGATGGATTAGGAGGGGCTTTAAGAGGAAGCCCAGGCCTCTACCAGCAGCTCTGATGCCACAGGGTGGTACAAATAGAGGGGGTTGTTTTGTTTGTCCTTCATTCTCAAAGAGGACCATGACATCAGAAAGGTGAGTCCATGACTTGCAAGTGAATTGGATTTAAGTGAGGCACGGCTATGCAAAGTCACTAGTCTCACTCTCTCCTCCAGAGCCATCTGGGTCCAGTGGCAAGATATAGATCAGGACGACTGGAGATGATCCCAGATGCAATGGGAGACCTTGACCTTTTTAAGCTTTCCCAGGTCTCAGTTTGACTGAGGCAATGCCCATTCAGTGATTAAGGCTAGGTAAGAAATAAGGCAAAAAATGGCCTCTTTTACCTAGTCCAAAAAAAAAAAATCAATCTGAGAGGGGAAGACCCTCAGGGTTTCTGGTCAAAACAGAAATCATTGCTAATTTCTACTCTCTCTGAACCATCAGAGTCCAAACAATGGGCATGTGAGGCTTGGGCTGGGACTTACTGTTGGCCAATCAGTAAGAGCCAGAACGATTTGGTTTTAAGGCATGGTCCAAAAAAGGAAATCTAGCTTGTAAACCCTAAGTTATCTTGCAAGGTTTCCGCTATCAAAATGTGGGCAAAACACCCGCAGGTAGGAGGACAGTAGACAAACACTAGATTCACACACACACACACACACACACACACACACACACACACTCCAGAATGGAACGAGGCTCCACCTTCTGAACCCAGGGGGAGGGAGTGGGTGAGGCTAGACAGGACTAATTCTACAGCTGCTATTGCTGCTGTAAAGCCACCTGGAACCAAGGCGGAGGAGCTCCATCAAAAGGGTCCTTTCTGACTCAACTTCCTCCCTACATAGAAACTGACTCCTACTCCAGTGCCCCACCTCAGCTCCGTCCCCCTGTGTCCCGCCTGCCTTTTGCTATCACTTTCCCTTCTTTCCCTCTCTCTCCCTCCCCATCTCCAGTACTTATTGTTTCTTCATCTCTCCATACAATATCCAAAAGCTGTTCTTGGCAGAACGACAATGTCATATCCCCAGCATCTGTAGCTCACCCTCTCCTGCCTCCATCTCCACTCCCTCCCTCCTATTCAATTAAAACCAACCAGGGCCAAAAGGGAAGAAGAAGAAGACAGACACAAAAATATATTGAGACAAAAAGCAGGACAGGAATAAATAGAAACCAACAGGGAGAGAAAAAGACTGGACAAGCAGGAACTTCAGAAAGCATTAGATTATAAGCTCCTTGAGGGTAGGGACTGTCTTTTGCCTCTTTTTGTATCCTCGTGTTTAGAAGGCACAGTGCCTAGAAGAACATAGGAAGCACTTAATAAACATTTATTGAGTGATAGCTGAGAGCTGAGGAAGCCAGGGAATTGTCAGAGGCTTTTGTGAGAAGGGAAAGAGAATGGAATGATGTATAGAACTTGTAGCTCAAAGGAGGAGGTCATTGTGTGAGACCCTGGTCCTGCTGGAAAATACTTCCTCCTCCTCACCATCATCATTGCCAATATGCATATGCCATCTTTCAATTCATTCAGTGCCTCTCTCACAATGACCCTTTGAGGTAGGCAGCACAAGAGTTTTTATGTCTGTTTGGGAAACTGAGGCCAAGTGACTTCAATGATTCAATAAACCAGTGATTTTCCAGGCACTTTGCTAAATGCCAGGGATAGAGAAAGAGGCAAAAGATAATCCCTGCCCTCAAAGAGCTTGCAATCCAACGGCGGCAGATGACCAACAAACATGCACAAACCATCAAATAAAGAGGAAATAATTAACAGAAGAAAAGAGACAGAATGAAGAGGGGTTGGAAAAGGCTTCCTGTGGAAGACTGGATTTTAGCTGGGACTCAAAGGAAGGTCACTCAGCAAGTTGGTGGTAGCTTTGGGATTTGAACCATGGTACCCTGGCACTTTTCATGAACAAGAGTAATACCTCAACACCACCACCACCCCAGCCTTACCTGCATACTCAGGGTCCACGTGAGGGGGATAGTAGCCAAACTTGATGAATATGGGGATGGGAACCCCAAACTTGAACCATTCGACCACGTAGGGGGGAGGTTGTCCCGTCACAGGGTGGATCACATCGCATCTCAGAATAACGCCCTCGCCAGCCCTTGCAGTCACAAACTCAGGCTCCTCCCGAAGGCCGTGGGCACCTAGTAGCCACAAGACAGTTCAAACAGGTAATGAGGATAAGAAAGAGATCTCCACCCTCAGGGAGAGGCTCTTATCTCTCCACTGGTCTGCATTGTCTGTTCCTCATGCTCAGAATGCTCTGCCCCCTCAGTCCCATCTCTGGATTCCTTTGGTTTCCTTCGTGACTTAGCTCAAATCCCAATTTCTCCAAGTCTTTTCTTGTCCCCCAGAAGCTAATGCCTTCCCCTCTCCAACCACCTTGATCTACTCTGCACATATCTCAAATGTACCTAGTTATTTATGTCTTGGTTACCTTATCAGAATGTAAACTCCTGGAGGACAGGGGCTGGTTTTGCTTTTCTTTGCATCCCCAGTGCCTACTTAGCACAGTGCTTGCCACATGGTCAGCATTTAATCAATGGTGACTGACTGACAGATCCTCTCACCTCCCTAAGATACCCTCATCCAAGGCCACTCACCTCAGGAACAATCTTCCCCTCCAAAAGGTTAACTCCCACTCCTCAGGAATATCCTATCTTCTAAGAAAGGATAGACCACTGTCCCCAACTTGATTTCCATTCACCAGACTAATATTCCTTCTCCAGAAGACTAGAACACAGGAATACTCTATTCCAAGATACAGCACTACCTCCTCCAAAGGATTTCCTCCCTAGGAGGAGGAGGATCCCCTAGATCTATTAATCCTGATGGCTGCGTCTTTCCCCTGCTTGTGGAAACCCTAAAACATCTCAGCTTTGGGAGGAAGGGGAGGGAGAGATGAGGGAGCTAAAGAAAGAGTAGCTCACTAAAAGCCAGAATTTCCCTCTCAGAATAAAGTGCATTGGGGTTTTAAGCACTTCTTCGCCCTATCTGCCCTACTCTCCTCCAACACACACACACACACACACACACACACACACACACACACACACACGCACGGACTCCCGCCCCCTCTCTGTGGAGCCCCCTTGCCAGCTGTAGCTAGCTATTATACACACACATTTCCATCTAAGGCTCCACAATCAGAGTTTAGAACCAAAACTGCAGACACAACCACCCTCCCACCCTCATCTGGGCACTGACAGATGCTAGCACCAAAAAAAAAAGGGGGGGGGGACTCTGGGAAGGACTAGGGGAATCCCTGACAAAGCAGAGGCGGTTTAGGGCACCACTGGTGAAATAAGCTAATTGGCCAGTCTATCCCCTGCCCACCCCCACGCCCTCCATTCCCCTCTGACTGCCGCAGAATAGGGAGGGCTGGTTTGGTGGGAAGGAGTTCATTCTCATCTGAATATCCAATTTCTAATCCAGAGGTTCCTAACCTTTTTTTGTCATGGCAGTCTGGTGAAATCTGTGGACCCCTCTCAGATGTTTTCAGATGCAATAAAATATACAAAGAAAACTAATTACATCTATTTTTTTTTAATTTCCTATCCAAGTTCATAGACCTTTCGAAATCTAAGAAGCCCTGTCCTAATCTATCCTTGACCACTGGTGATTTACTGGATGTCACCACTGAGAAGGCAGAGAAATGGAAAGGGGAGAGAGACTTGTGGGGCTAATCTCGCTATACCTTGTTGTTCCACTGGTAGGAATAATTATTTTAACACTGTAGGGAAATTAAGCAATCATCTGGATTCTTAGACTCCTAACTATGGCTGGTTATGGAGAGGGGCATTCAAAGAGCTGGAGGACAAAAACTCTTACATACCCCCCTCACCAAAATGGAAAAAGCAAAGGAATTCAATTAACTCATGCACTACCAAACTACCAGAGATTTCCTGCTACTCCACCATAGTCTCCCAAAGCCCTCGAGCAAGGCTAAAATCTTTTAACACCTCCATCCCCAGTGCCCACTAAAAACAATCCCCCTACTCTCATACTAAACTTCCTTCTAGCAAGGTCACAAGGTCACCTTGTCCAGTGGAGGTCCTTACAAGAGAGGTAAAATGTAGGAGTACCTCCCCAAATTCTACTAGCCCATCACTAGTCCAAATAGCCCGCATCTCCATAAGCTTCAACCTTACCATGCCAACCTTGCCAACATTGCCTTAGTACCCCAAGATTATCACCCACCCATCCCCCAAATCTTATGGGGGAACAGGAAGAAGAAATACAGTGCTTCTCCCTGTACTGGGTTAGCAGCCCCAAAATATTAGCTGTTTAACTCTTTGCTATATAAGTGCTGCCTCTCTCTGCTCCCCTCTCTGCATTTTTACATTACAATCCCACTGCAGTTGTGGGGCCTGGTGCTGGGGAGGGAGCCCAGGAGGAGAACAGCATCCTGACTCTCTGCAACTTGCTGAAGGAGGAGGAGGCAAACCCTTCTAAAAGCTGATTGGCTGCAGGTGACATCACTGTTTTCTAGAGAAGGAGCTAAGATCACTGGATATTTTTGGAGCAGAGCAGAGCGCTGCACTCACCTGCTAGTGGCCCCAGCAGGTTCTCCATCCCCCTCCCCCAATCCCAATCCATGTTGTATCTCTAGCCCCTCTGCTAAGGAACAGAAAGGTGTAGAGCTGCAGTGGCTCCCTCCTCACCAGGCAGAGAATTTAGGCAAGGGCTAGGCATTTCGGGAAGGATAGAGAATCTCCCTCTTCCTTCTCTCAACTCCCTGATTCCCAAGGTGAGGAACCGGGGGAAGGGAGCCCAATAAAGGGATGGCAAGCATCTCAAGGGACACTGAGGCATGGGTATTTGTAGAACCTCAGTGAGAATGTATGAATGCACACAGAGATGTTTGTGTGTATCTCTAGAGTGTGGATCTGCAAGGAAAACACAATGAGAAAGCAGAGTAAGGAGAGAGTGCCACTCCAAAACAGGGGGCCGGATGCATTGCAGTTTGCCCAGAAAAGAGGGTATCTCTTGGAGGGATGGAGCCTCCTGCCCTACAGTGAAACAGAGAAAGGGCCCCAGAAAATAATTTAACAATGATGGGGTGATGGTTAGCCTTCTATGCAGAAGTCCTTTTTCTGAAGCCCCACTCAGGAATGTAGGACTTTGGGTAGGAAACACTCAGAAGACAGATTGGGGAAAGGGGTGTCTTGGCTTGGGGACGCACTCCTGGCTTGGCTGTTCTCACAGCTCTGGCTGCTCATTTGCACCTCTCTTTGCCTGATTTTCACTGCATCACCAATGAAGCTGTTGGTTTCACACCTTTTCTGGCTGGAGAAAGCTTCTGGGCTTCCAGCTGCCTCCTAGCCAGCCCCCAGAAAGCAGGGAGCCACTCCCTGACCTCTTTCTTTACCATCCTCCTTATTCTAGCAACTGATGCCAGGCATCACTGGCACATAGGAAAAGAGCCATGCAGCCACCAGGCTGGCATTGCTCCCACCTCTGACCCAGTCACAACCTAGAACTCATCTACCAAATGGAAAATTAGGAGGAGGAGCCCTGAGAACAGAGCCAGAGAATCTCCCATGGCTCAGCTTTGAGCTTGTAACACCACAGATACCAGGAAAGGAAAAAGTCAGATTGGGTTCAGATTCTGTTATCACTCAAATTTCCCTTTCCAGCACCCTCTTTTCTTTGTCCTCTAGAAAGAACAATCCAACTGGCAATACTAAATATTCTACTGGATGTGGCAGTTTGTATCCAAAGCTCATGGCACTGATGGTATTTGGGTTGAGCCCCAAATGTTTCTCTCCACTCCATATGGTTTGGGGGAGAGACACCAGCACACTTCCTGGTCCATTTTTCCTCTTCCCAGATGCCTCCCATGACGTGAGTTCTCATAACACTGGTGTTCCTATTTGGTAGAATCACGGAGTCAAAACTGAGAAGAACTTTAATGACCATGCTAGTCCCAGAGTAGTTAATTGGCTTACCCAAGGTCACACAGCTAGTTAGTGTCAGAGTCCAGACTCCAACTCATGATTTCTGATTACAAGTCACTTAGTGATTTTTCCATACAAGTTGCTCCCTCTTAGAGGGGATTAGGACATTTATGTGTTGGTGGAAGGAGGAAGAAGAGGAAAGAGTATATGATTAAAGCTAATGAACTTAAAACAGAGATGAAATTGCCTAGAAATTAGGTAGAGGATTCAGAGCCCCTGTCCCAGTGGGGAACTGCCTTCACACTCCAATCCTTCTTGTATCCTGAAATACTTATATATCTTTTTTCCTTTATAGCACTAAATACACATACAGACACACACAAACACACACATACACACAAACAGAGGAAACAGTCTTCTCTCTCTCTTGCTCACAACTCCCACTGTCTTGGAGCCTAATCCTTTTCCTCCTTCAGAACCTATTCTAAAGAAATTGCATTTCAGCAAATTTCAACCTCAAATGCATCCCTCTGTTTCCCTATACTTCTTCCTGCTCCCCAAATGGTTAAGGGACAGCTCCAGGTTTGGATTCCCTGTCTCCATTTCCCCTCCTCAGCTCAGCTAAAAACAATGAAAGAGGTAAAACCTGTAGGCACTTACCCACATGTTCTCTAGGTTGTCTAGGAAGCCTAGAAGGAGGATATAAAAACAAGAAACTCGTGGAGGAATGGGTCATGAAAGAAAGAATTTAAAAGGATGGAGACAAAGACCCAGTAAAAGCATACAGCACAAAAAGAGATTGGATCTCCCCTGACCCTTACCATTGTATTTGTAGTAGGCAGTTAATAAATGTTTGATGAATGAATGAATCTATTAAGAGACTCAAAAAGATAGTGACAATACAAAAGAAAGAGAAGTCAGTAACAGAAACAGAAACGCTTGCAGTGAAACAGAAACGCTTGCAGTGGTTCTCAACCTTCCTAATGCCAAGACCCTTTAATACTCATATGTGGGCGTATCTGCATGTGGGCGGACCCACCTGGAGATGAATACAGGAGCGGTGTCTCAGTTCCTAAGACCATAGGAAAGATGTGTTTTCCGATGATCTTAGGTGACCCCTGAGACCCCTGTGAAAGGGTCGTTTGACTCCTAAATGGGTCACAACCCACAGGTTAAGGACTGCTGCCTTAGAGGATCACATACAGTTGCCCAAGTCAGAATGAAAAAGGAAGAATTCAACTCAATTCAACAAATATTTATTAAGTGCCTACTGTATACAAGACATTGCTAGCCTATAGAAATACAATTTAGGAAAAAATTGTCCTTAACCCTCAAGGAGCTTACAGTCTAATGGGGAAAGGTGGGGCTACATTTGTAGACCAGTTTAATGAGGAATCGTGAGGCCAAAGCTAATTAGGAAAGAGGATGGCTCTTGGATGACCCAGATAGGGAAATGGGAAATGGTCAGTAAAGTGGAGGAAAGATCTCTTGTGTGTAAGAAAAAACTGTCCACTGTCCCCTCCATCACAGGAACCTAGGAGAAGAGGTCAGGAAATTTGGTGAGTCTTCACATGCCTCCCTACTACATAACTAACCCATAAATGTAGGGGTTGGAGATGGGGTGAAGAACAATGAAACTTATATTTACTTCTTTTTTTGAGGGGGAGGGAACAATAGTGGCCTTGGACAATTTGCTTAGTGAGCCAGTATCACAGAATTTGCCCAGACAGTTTTAGAATGATTATGTTACCCTTCTGAGATCTGGCTGACCTTTTAGGTAGCCCATGAGGTACAAATCTCAAACTCTCAAGGCCAGGTGGTGATCAGCAGGCAGCTAGGCCAAAGGCTGTAGTTGGCATCTTCTGGTCAACGCAGAATAATCACATACCCACCAGAGGCTGGCACAGCCTCCACCTCCAACCTGGAGCTTCCCTGCCAAGTACAGAATTAGATGTTGAGAAGATCCCAGAGGATGAAGCCACAGACTCTCCAATCCCCTGGTCCTCCAGCTTTGGCCTTTAATGGAACAGATATAGGGGAGGATAGATGGGGAAAGACAACTAGGACAGATGGGGGCCTTTTATTGTTACTCAAACCTTCTTTCCCTACAATCTCATGATCTTGAATCCTAGACTAGCCAACCAAAGGCAAAATCATTTATTACAGATTGGGGAATAGAAGAAAGAAGAGGCCCACACAACCTCAGATACCCCAGGGGTAGTGAGATGGGAAGTAGATCTGGAGTCACAAAATGAAAACTCCAGAGTAGAAGTAACCTTGGAGGTCATCAGGTCTAACTACATCATTATAAGGATAAGAAAACTAAGGCCTAGAGGCTTAAGTAATTTGCCCAAGGTCACAAAGGTGACAAGGCTGGGATACAAATCCCTGATCTGTCACCTCTCACTTCTATAGCCCTTGGTCAAGCACTAGGCTTTTTTCCACATCTATCAAATGAGGGGATTGGACCAAATGACCTTTAAGGTCCCTCCTGGCTCTAAAGTTATGACAAAAGATCCTTTCTTAGATAGGACCACATTTTAGGCCATCGTTTCCCAGTCTCACTGGCAAGACTGGTTCATGACCAAATCCCTGCAACCAACAAAGGGAGAGGAGAATGGGACTTCCACTGAGGAGAGTGAAACATGCTCATTGGCCTTCATTCTGTGCTTTTCAAGCAGAAAAGGGAGCAATGGTGGTCTAAGTCCTTAGGCACTCTGTCCTATTGCCTGGCATCCTAGAAGGAAGTCTGGCTTACTTCGAGAAAGATGTTGCACGAGCGTGGGATAGACATTCACCAGCAGTGGTCCTCATCAGCACCCTCCATTCCCCATTTGCTAAGTACTCAAGCCTAGTAATATAAGGGACAAGCTGCTACCACTATCCCCTCCACCTTTCAGTCCTAAATATAACTCCTGCTGACTCTGCCACCCTTTGTTGCCACAATTTAGTCAGCATCCTGATACCTACCACTAGGGAGATACTTCAAGAACCTATACTGAAGAAGTTGGCCAAAGGTCTGGAAAGGAACAATACCACCCTCACAGAAGTTAAAATGATCCTAAAAGGGGCCATAGGAGGAAGAGAGAAGAACCTGTGTCCTCATGTAATGAGATAGGTATGCTGCCCACACTTGCACTTTCACAAAACAGGTAGGATGGATGGCACCTTAATCTTTTGTTTCCCTTCAAGTTGAACCTCTGCCTTATCTCTCCCACATCAAAGGCAAGTGGTCTCTCCTTCTCCAAAAGACCTCAAGTGAAAATGCTGCTGTAAGGTAGCCCTCCTGGCCTTATCCTCTGGGCTCCTTCATCCTCCTGGTTCTTACCCTGACCTAAAGCACCTCCAATCTCTCAGACTGGGGCTTTGTCAGCTAAACCCCACTAGGTTTCTCCAGGTACAGGGAAAGTTTCCAGCCATCAGAGCAGCAGGGGACTCAGAGGGCTGAGAGTCAGACTCCAAGACTCCCTTCCTCTGCCAATGGGTGTGCCTCTTCCCTCAGCCAGCTCCTGGTTCCCCACTGCAGCCCATGAGGCGGGGGTATATTAGCAACTTTAATTTGCTCTCTACTAGATTATATCTCTAGGAGCCCGTTCCCTGCAGACCCGCTGACAGGAAGGAAGTCAGTAATTCAATCTCCGATCTTCGTTAATGGCTTCTCAGCAGAAAAGCAAAACCACACCCAAGAATTCCTCTCCTCCCCAAAGTGCCCTCAGGTTCAGGAACCCCCACATACACACATGCAAAAGTGTGGGTACAATGATCCCTAGGCCCAGGTTTAAGACAAAAGGGACAGGGGTGCCTTCTGGTACCTGGAAAATCACTATAGCCATAGCCCCCTTCTTGTCAATGCTCAGGTTGGCAGGAGGGAGCCAGACCTTATGGTGGCATGTCCCTATGGAAGTGTGAAATACAAATACAGTATTTACTCATCTATAAAACTCTGGATCTTTCTCTACTTTGAAGCTAGAAAATGAGGACAATCACTCACCTTGTGCAGCATATGAAGGGGAGGCTGGATTGCAACTTGTATGCAACATAGTCTCATGTATATATAATACTTCTCCTCCCGGGAGAGACCAATGAGGGAGTTGGGGGGAGGGGAAAAGGATGAGAGAAGACTATCTTAGAGTGCATTTTTCCCCATGACCCACTCCTCTCAAGGCTGACAAGTGTCTCCCTCCCATCACTATCTCTCATAGAATTCCTCCCCTGGGTTCCTCATGGAGGCCCCTGGCCCCCACCCTACCCACCAGTCTCCTGCTTGTTCATGTGAAAAAGCAAAAGAGCAGAAGATTCAGAAAGAAAAAATAGGTCAGTTGCCTCTAGCAGGCAGGGTCTGTGCCCATGGGCAGTGCCCTGGGGGAGACCAGGGCATGAGCAGTTTTCTCCTTTCCCTCTACCCTCTGCCATCACCCACACCAAAGATCTACCCCTTCCCCCTGGGTTCCAGTGGAGAAGGAAAAAGGTTTTTCCAAAGTGTCCCTATGAGCTTTTCCCCTGGCTGCCTCCCATCCACCCCTAGGCCACCCTTACTGCCCTTCCACAAAGTGAACACCCCAGACACTTTCAGTCAAGCCACTGCCTATACCTACCAGCCCCATTCCCCAGAGTATGTCCTCTCCGAAACTGTCTAAAACCATGGCTACTCCCTCTGCAGAGGGTAGGCCAAGTGCCAAAAGAATGCATTTAGAGGGACTCTAAAACCAACCCTCAGATCATCCTCTCCAACTGAGGCTAACTAGATTTTTCCCCTCTCCTCTCATCCTATTTCTCTGCCTACCACTAACTCCATCTAACCCCTCCTTCTCTTCTTCTTCTTCCTCCTCCTCCACACACATACTCACACACACACACATACACACAATTGGGTATTCTCACCAATTAGAGCTCTTTTCACTAATCAGATCCAGTAGCCCTAATGAGCTTCCCAGACTGCTCTCAGAAGCACATGGAGAATAAGCCTTATTCAACCATCACCCAGGCCTTGTGCAGGTACCATGGTAGCCATGGATTTGGGGACAGGGGGGTTGGAGGGCCAGGGAGGGGGAGGAAAGATGATAATATCTCTTGGAGCAGCGCAGGAATATGGGAGAGGCTGAGGCCAGTGGGAAGGAAGGGAGAGAGGAAGATGGAAGAGAAAGAAAAGAACAACATGATGAATTTCAACGCACAGCTTCCCATTCCCATGCATCTCACCAGGCAATGGAGAATAGCTATGATTAGGAGCAGGGAATGCAGATGTAGAAAACACAGAGAGAAAGTAACCAAGAAGAGGGCAAGCACAGGAAAAAGGGAAGCAAGCTCTCAGCATGATGGCATTGGGAAAATTCATATAGGGAGATGGTGAGCATCAGGAGGGAACAGGAAGGGATGGTTCGAGGAGCCATGAAAGAGCAAGCATGGAAGCCAGGGGGAGAATAAGCCTAAGCAGAGCAAGAAACAGTAGGAAAAGTATTGAAAGAGAAGGAATGGGGAGGAATGGAAACTCAAGAGGATGCTGAGTCTCAGAATCACCCTGCCCAGGCAGCTACAGTGCCTTGGGTAACTGGATCCAGTGTTGCTATCTCAGAGTTGTAAACCTGAAACCATCTAGGGGCTGGGACCCAGTGATTCCCCAAACCAGCCATGTGTCACACAAAATTTGGGCAGCTGAAAGCTGATGCCTCCCAGTGCCCCCTGGACAACTCCTTTCAAATCTTCCCTCTCCCCAACATCTTTCAGGGCACAAGCTAGTGGACAGACATGCCTTCCTGCAGCACATGCCCACCTTGGCCATTTCCCAAACCAAGTCCTACCAGGAAAGTATGCTCCCCCCCCCAGGGGTACTGCAGCTTTCCAGATCCTCCTAATCACCCCAAAGAAGAGGCAGAGAGAGAAAGAAATATCCTTCTTCACTCTGCAAGGAGGAGAACTATCTGGTATAGATCAGGTAGGAGTATACTTGAGTGAAAACAAGGAGATGGGAAGAATGAGGGTCTGGGAGGCATGGAGAGCTAGGGAACTGCAGTGATCATAACCAAAGAGCCTAGGCAGGGGCAAAGTAGGAGGGGTAAAGAGGGAAAGTATTAAGGCTTCCAATTCCACAAGCCAGGAAAGAGAACACCTACCTATTGACCTACATTTCTTTAAGGTACCCTTCAGTAACCAC
The DNA here is from genome assembly GCA_028646515.1 of Pseudochirops corinnae. NCBI lineage: Eukaryota > Metazoa > Chordata > Mammalia > Diprotodontia > Pseudocheiridae > Pseudochirops > Pseudochirops corinnae. The sequence continues at coordinate 145,130,959 of CM053588.1, forward strand.
AGACTGGTTTAGACTCATAGAATCTAGGTTGTAGAAGGGTACTCCACTGCAGAACAGCTGACTGAGATCCTCAGTATATTGCCCAACATAATCCCCTATTCAAGGAGGTGAGGTAAGAGGTCTGCCTGAAGCCCTGGCCCAACCCTCTGGTCCCTAACTGTGCCCATAATAGCTAGGACACCAACTTACACCTTCATCCAGCCCTTGGTGTTTCACTCTGTTCCTGGACACCATTTCTTTCAGTGGCAGCTATCAATCATTCAGTCAATAAGCAGTTATGAAGTACCTACTGTGTGCCAGACAAAAGACAGCCCCTGCCCACAAGGAGCTCACAATCTAATGGGTCCACCCTGAGTAGGAATTGTAGGTCATGGTTTCTGGGTAAATAAAGGTAGTTGTTTAAAATGACAGGCTGCCTCTTCCTCCAGTTAACATCCCTAAAATATGTTTTGCATGACTTCACATGTATAATGAATATCATAATGCTTGCCTACTCAATGGGTGGGGGAAGGGTCTAGAGGAGAAAGAATTTGGAACTCAAAAATTTTTTAAATGAACGTTAAAAAATAAAATTAAGCATTTATGATTTCCCTCAGTTATGTGAAAGAAAGACTAAAATAATTCTTTACAGCTCAAGGGGACAACTAGGACCATTAGATAGAAATTGCAAGAAAACACATATAGGCAGAAAACAGACAAGAACTGATCTCAAAAATTCAAACTATCCAAGAATACTTCATGAAGTAGTGGGTCCCTTGTTGCTGCTGAAATACCAGGGGCTGGATGAACTGAGATACTGTAGTAAAGATTCATAATTTGTGTAGGCGGTTGGACTTGAGGATCTCCAAGGTTCCAATTCTGATATTCTGATTTTCAACAACCACCACACATGTCCTTGATAGTACTTAGCACGGTCCCCGGCACATACTAAGAGCTTAATAAATGCTTATTGACTAACATTGGTTGGACGGCTGCATAACACAGTGGAAAGAGCATGAATTTGGAGTCAAAAGACTTGTTTCAATTAACCTGGGTGATCAGAGTCAGGTCACTTAACCTTTCTTGGTCTTAGTTTCTTCATCTATAAAATGGGGAAGTTGGACAAGATGCTCTTTGAGGCCCCTTCCAGCTGTAAAGTCTATAGACCTACTGGGGTTACCTCTCTAACTCCCACCTGAAAAATTCTAAAGGTAAAGTTCCATCCACAGGTATACTTTCCCCTTTGCAAATTCCAAGTTGCTTTTTGCATGAGACCAACCTTTGCCTCCCTTAAGACCATGTCCTCCTCTACCTTTCTGCTGAAGTTTAATAACTAGAGCATCACTGGTATTAGTCATCTTAATCCCACATTTAATCTTGATCCCTGATGTCAGCTTGCAGAGAATTCTGGAAAAGTCATCTCTGCCTTTGGGGAGTCACGGAACAGAGAGCATTCTGTAAGTACAATCACACATAAGAGACACACTCAGACCCAGCCATACACATAGAGACACACTTATAGACACACAGACATACTCCCACACATGGACTCACTCATTCTCATACACTGGCAGATCTCTCCCAGTCCCATCCAACCCTCACCCCTCCCTCTTAGGAGCTATGAGACAATGAACAGTTCTCCTCATCTGCTTTCTGCCAGGAGGGCAAGAGAAGTGGCAGCCCTACACGTCCTTCACACGACCCTTTCCAGGCTCTGACAGGGCTCTGGCTCTTCAGCCTCTCCAATGGAATTTAAGCAAGTCTAATGCCCAAGCTCATTCCCCATGGATACCTGGTAAGCAGAGTCCCAAAAGAAGTTCTCCAACCTATTGTAATCTAAGAAGAGGTTCTTAGCGCTTTCCCAACACTTGACAGTGACACCAAAATTCCTCCAAATTTTTTGATTAATATACACTGAATTCCAAAGTACATGGTCTATGGAAGAAAGTAGTAAATGAAAGAAAAAAGGCAAGTAAAGGCTCCAGGAACCCAGAGATACCTCATGCTATAAAGGTGCCCCCAAAGGTCAACAAAATCAGCCCCCTTCTCCCAGGCAAGATGATACATTAACTCATTTAAAACAGATAGGCAGTTCTTCATATCTTAAAGGAAGAAGGTGAATAACTTTCTGGGGGAAGCTCAGCCCTGTAACAAACACCACCTCAATATTCGGGAGTTCTTAATGTCTGATCATTCTCTCTCTTGCTGTAGTGAAAAACCCACTTTCCCCTACCCAATCCTTAACCAAGTGGTAGAACAGCAGTTTTCCCTTCATAAAACTTCTCCTTCCACCCTCTCTCCAAGGTCTGAATGTTACTCGGCCCTCTCTCAAGCCCTCTTTCCTAGAGTGAATTGGGTTCGTTCTGTTATTCCTTTTGTCCTTTCACTAAGTGTCCCAGAGCAGTAAACTAGACTAAATTCCATAAGGATAATTGAAAGTGGGCAAAGAAATGGGAGAAAAACTGGCAGGGAAGATGCCAGGAAGCCAAGGATGTTCAAACACAAACCCTATTCAGATCTAAAGTCTTCCCTCTCTGCAAGTTTTTGTACCGTGACTCAGTTTCCCCACCTAAAATGAGGAGTTGAGAGACCCTTCCGCAGCAATATACAACTTAATTCCTTCCTATATTCTTCCCCCTATCATCCTCCAGAGCCCCTCCTCCCCCAAAGAAAGCCGAGGGAGGGGGGGAGTAGTTGGGGGGTGGACTTCATTCCAAGTCCCAACACCGCCCCAATTTTGTGCGGTTTCTGCAAAGGGCGCCTCCTGCTGGTCTGTTCTGCCCTTGCACCGCAGGGATAGAGGGGAGGCGGGGGATTGCCTGCCCTGCCCACCCCTTCCCCCACTCAGTTAGAGGGGCGTCTCTCTTTAGGGTTGACATCCATCCACGAATCCCCAGCCCCGCCCGATCGTTCCCTTCTGGCAGCGGTCTTCGCCAGCCTATATGCACTTGCCCCGCAGCCAGATCATCGGCTGGTCGCGGGGGACCATGAGCTCAGTGCCCTGGCACCCACCCGCCCTCTTCTCTGACTTCCTTACAAGGACTCTTACAAGTCAAGGGTACCACACCGAGCCCAGCAGATAGATCCCTTTCCCCAGTCTTCCTTCTTCCAACCTAACGCTACACACGCACGCACCAGTCCCTCCTTTACTGGGCTTCCCTCTTTCGTGCTTCCCCCCACCCCCAGTTTGGGTAGGAACCAAATAAAAAGGGGGATCCCGCTGAGGTTCCAATCTGAGGACCCGCAGGGAATTCCCCCCTTTTCCCTCTGCTTTGGACCTGGGGGAAATCTACCTTCTCTGCTCAGTACTTCCCTGGGAAGTTTGTGCCCGGCTTGGGAGAGGTGCGGGGAAGGATGGCAAACACCCCACGGCCATCGGGAAGGCTATCGAGGGCACTCAGGGCACAGGATGGAAGCCGGATCCTTCTGGAGTCCTGATGAAAAGCGCCCAAGCCCCTATGCTAGGTGTCCACTTGCCAAGACAGCAAGGTGATCTGACCTTAAGCTGCCAAGTGCGGGGAGGGGGTCGTCTGCTGCCCGCGGGGCTGCAGTGTGTGTGTCTGTGTGTGTCTGTGTGTGTGTGTGTGTGTGTGTGTGAGAGAGAGAGAGAGAGAGAGAGAGAGAGAGAGAGAGAGAGAGAGAGAGAGAGTAGAGTAGAGAGAGAGAGAGAGAGAGTAGCCGTCTCGGGTCCTTCTTCCCCAATCGGACAGCAAGCCAAGTGCGCCGCTCCGATGAGTGCTCTGGGTGCGACGAGATTCATTCTGGGGGATGCAGGGGACACCCCCACTAAATAACCTGCAAACTGACTGCCTCGCTAGTCGGAGTTGAGAACAAGCCCTTCCGGAGCCTTGGGTTGTCGTTTCGCTGCTGAGAAGCACTCCGTCTTATGAACAAATCTTCGCCAAAGGAAAAGTGTAGAGAAGTGGAGATGGGGGAGTTGCGGAGAGAGGAGGGGGATAACCCTGGGTCCTTAGGGAGCCTTCTCTTTCGGATGCCGGGTCAACCCCAGGGTTCCCAAGCAGTTCTCCCCTTACTGACTCCAGCCCTTTCTGATGCCTGGATGGATGGGATGAATGGGCAAGTTTTCTTCCCTTCCCTTGTAGGTAGTTTATCTGAGTTCAAGTCACCAGATTCGGGGGACTCTCTCCCGTGGCAAGTCACGGATACCGGGCGAGCAGCGAGATCTGTTCCCCAGCCTTGGGAAGCAGGGAGTGGGGGGAGCCCGGGGAAAGGGAAGCCCGGCGAGCTGGGGGGGTTGAGGGGGAAGGGAGGGGACGGAGAGGTGGTGCCAGGAATGGGGGCAGAGCAGACACGCTGTACTTCAACTCACCTTGAGCTGCAAGACCTCTGGTGCTGATCACACTTGCTATCAAAGTGGCCACATACCAAATCATAGTACTACCGCCCGCCAGCAAAGAGCGTCATCATATCTCAAAAGTGCTCCTCTTTCCGCAGACTTATCATGCCCCAGCCCCAAAGCAGTATCAAGAAACCCCCAAAGATGCCCTCTCTCATGTCCTGCTCCTTTCTTCTTGCTGCCTCTCCTCCACTCTCTCCATCCCTCCTTTCCTATCACAGCCCCTCTCTCTACCCTTAACCAGGCAGCGGCAGCAGCACCTGCACTACAAGCAAAGGCAGAGCTGAGCCAAAGCTATGGTGAAGCCTAGCGTGGGCCCCAAGCCGCTAGGGCCGCCCCTATCTCCTGCCTATTGGTTGTCTCCCGGGGGAGTGGAGAACGATTGGCTCAGAATGCTGCCCGTCCCCCTGCGAAGGAGGCGAGCCCCGTTTCAAGGTGCGTTGAAGTGTGGAGAGCACAGAGCCGCAGAATCATGCGCATTGCCAGGGAGAAGACGTTTTAGCGTCTCTGCTTTGCTCTCTGCTCACACTGCATGGCAAGTTTCTGGAGGGAGAGATGGGAGCCCTTCGGGGCTGCTTCTTGGACCCCCTCCCCCGGTCTCACCTGTCCTGGATGACTGTGAAACGGGAGAGGCCCACACCCATCCACCCAGAGAGCCAGACATTTTGTTTTCAGTTCTGCGGACAGGAGCTCCCGGGAGGAGGGAGGATGCTGATTCAGTAATGGGAAGACCCAGGAACAGGCAGCCTAGGAATGAGGGGGAATTTCCTTCCCTGGATATCTTTCCAAACAGGAGAGATTCTGCCCCCACCTAGCTTTTTCCAGTCCCACCTTCTTGTCCCCAGGAGCCTGGAATGGGTAGGCTTTATCCAGTCCAAAGGCAGGGGAATTGACAAAATGACTTCTGTGATCCCTAGGATTCAGATTGACTCGTCCAAGAATGGGAATGTCACAGGCTCCTGACTTCTAACACACACGCACGCACACCACCCCTCACCCCCTAGACCATGTTCACCAAACATTACTCCTAAGTCTTGACTTTGAGCAACAAAAAACTTTTCTTCCTAAATGGAACTACCTTTTCATGTACATGACTCCTACCCTACTTCACCCACCGCAGCCTAGCCCCACATGGTCAGCATGAGAATGAAAAAAACAAAGAGAGAGAGGAAAGAAAGGGCTCCCTTGGCATTGGGAAGCCCTGAAACACTTGACCAGCAGGGGCAAAGGAAGAAATCACCCCACCAAGCAAAGCAGTTTTAGACTAAAGGGTCTTCTGCCCTCCTCACCTACACTCATCAAAGGTATTTGTAGAAGGACTAAATGAATGTCATGGAAACATCAACTGCAAGAATTTACCTCAGGCTGGCATTTTGAGACTGCAGTGAAGATGAACTCCTTCTTTTAAGGAGCAGCAGCAGAGAGGCTTACAACTAACCAAAATAGGATGCTGGGGAAAAGGGGAGGACAGTGGTGCAGAGAGATGGGGGGGGTGCCTCCCCTGCCAAGGAACTCCTGAGAAAGAGACAGAAACACATAGAGAGAAGAGGAGCACATTTTTATCCAATATAGGCTTGGAAACCCAGAGGAATAGCTCCTCCTAAGACCCTGGTTCTATCTGGGCCAGCCAAGCTGACTAGTAGCTAGGCACCCTACAAGCTAGGTGTAAGATGATTCGAACTTTGGGGATAGTAGGATATAACTTATCTCCAGCCAGAGAAAGTCCAAATTCAAGAGGGGCGATTTAAACACAAAAAATCAGAAATTTTTGGGGGGAGGTTGGGGTGAGGGGTGTGGAGTACCCTTCTCTTCCCACCAGCTTAGAGGGGAAATCTCTAACTGAGCCATAGCTTTAATTTCTCTCCCCTGCAGCCATAATTCATACCCACAATAGGAGATGCAGTGAGTTGCACCAGAACTGTAGGGCCTTGGGCTAATCATTATAGCATCCAGACCTCAAAGACTCAAAAATTCCTGGCTATGCAAATTCTCCCTTCCCAAACCCTATCCACTCCTCACCCCCAGGGTTTGGAAGCTATAAATCCTTTAATAAGTCCCTCAATAAAGAGTGGATGCAGTAAGGATCCCTCTCTTCCAATAGTTCTTAGGGAAGTGATGGTAATTTGTAGAGGAATGCAGGGTCACCCACACACTGCCCTCAGATCTTTACCCCCCTTCTTTATTTTAACCAAAGAACAGTGAGACTGAGAGGGTATCTAGGCAGCAGAAAAACATAGCAATGGGAATGAAGAAACAAAGTGTCTTTCATCATCCGTCTTGGTTGGGTTTGCTTAGCCATCCACTTTGTTCTACTCAGATGGTAAGTTACCACTAAGAAATGAAGTTGTTGAGGTAGAGGAGAAAACTTTAAGGGAAGAAGCTTTGGATTGAGAAGGTATTAGGGTTAGAAGGGGCTGTATTGGGGGAGAGAGGACAACTATCTCATGGATGAAAATATTAGAAAAGGAAAGAGACAGGAAGTAAAGAGAGCAAAAATGGGAATGGATAAAGAGAGAAAAGGAGGAACAGGAGAGAAAGGATAAGTTGAAAAGAGAAAGAAGGATGTCTTCCTTATGGGTTCATCCTCTTCTCCCTGCCCCTCAGGCATAGAGCCTAGGCTCAGGAAAACATAGATTTGAATCCTACCACAGATACTCTGACCCTGGGCAATTCACTAAACTTCTCTGGGCCTCAATTTCATCAGTAAAAGGAGAACATTGAATTGGATGATCTCTTAAGGTCTCTTCCAGGCCAGAACCATGGAGCAAGCAAGACACATACAAACCACTATAGGAAAAGGGTACATAATTGATAGCAAAGAAAATAATTGTATATTCCCACTTAAGAACATAAGCAAAGCAATGACTCTTCTCTTCACTGGACAATGAGCTGACTATACATGGGGCATCCAGATTTCTGGTTCCACATATAGAGCCAGGGAAGAGAGTTGCTCCTTTGTATACTAAGTCAGTGAAACTAATAAGCTCATTGATTCATCCCAAGAACACTAGACACCTCAGACTTGAGAGAACCTTGCCAATGTCATAGAGGTGTTCAACTCTAGTAACACAATACTCCAGATTTGTCTAAACAAAATACCTTAATTTTGGAACACTTGCCACCTCCCTTCAATGGAGACTGAGACCCTGGTCTTCAGGAGCTCTGAAACAGGGAGAAAAGGTAAGTGATAGAAGCCCAAGGGATAGCTATGAATGTCATTCCCTCACTCTAGACCCACTGAGCAAGAAAGACATAAAAGCTCACTCTCTTCTCTGGATTTTTTCCCAAGTTGTGAGAGTCTGGAGGCAGGAAGTGTCTTTTGTAGAAAGATGGGTCTGAGGCTGAGATAAGTGCTAGAGAAGAGCTATCCTGAGCAGAAGAAGAAGCTCCTCTCAAAACTGTTTAATAAAAATGAATGTCAAAATGGCATTGTGTGTATGCATGTGCATGAATGTACATTGATTACATGTATACTTCGGCACACATATATTTAGAATGAAACTTTTGCAACACTGAGCCCAAAGTAAGTTTTCCCTTTATAGGTTTTTCCCAAAAGTAACACCATTAGTGACATCTGAATTCAGAAATATTTGTTTTTACCAAAGCCACTTCCCAGAGAATTTGTCAAGACTTCCTCCAGTGCCATCCAGAACAGGGATTTAATTAGAAAGGGGAATGGTTTCTCTCTCGTGAAAGAAAGTGGGTGATACATTTAAGAAGGAAACACTGGGAACCTATGCATTTGTAACCACCATCACCACCACTCTACCCCCCCTCAACACTGAACCTGGAGTCAGGAAAACCTGGGTCTGCATCTGGCCTCAGACACTTGTTGTCTATATAACACTAAACATCTTTGGGTCTCAGTTTTCTCACATGTAAAATAGAAGTTAGATAAGATGACCTCTAAGGTTCCTTCCAATCTTATGGTCCTATGATCTTATGGTCCTATGAACCACTCTAATCCTCTTTGCTGTTACATATTCTAATAGAGGCTAGCTCAGAGCAGGTGTCTTTTTTAAGAAACTAGAGTTGTTTTTGTTTTGTTTTAAATTTTCATTTTTTTAAAGTTGGGGGATTTTAGAGATGGCTCCCTTACTCTAATCTATGCTCTATCCAGGGGATTCACTGACTGAATGAAAACCCCATCTCATGATACCCCCACCACATACATAGAGAGAAAATCTCCCATCCAGGAAGGTCCCTTAAAGGGACATCAAATTGTGAATTCTTCTAGCATCTCTGGCACAACTGGTTGAACCCCAAGCCCCTCTCTCCCTAGGTAAAGGATATATCATTGCTACTCAGGCCAGAAATGAGGTAATGACAGCAATAACCCCACCCTGCCCCTATTCTCCCCTTGTTCAGTTGAATTTACTCTCAGTCTTTGGGAATTTAAGAAGGTAGAAGACAAAACTCCAGGATACTGTCCCAGCTCAAGCCTTGGGAAGCCCAAAGACAGTGGACCATTTATTCATTCAACAGTCTTTTTTTATTCCTAGAACCTACTATGTACCAAACATTGCTAGTTTCTGGAGGAAATTCCAACTATAGATAAGACATGCTTCTGCATCTTGGAGCTTACAGTCAAGTCAAGGGACAAGACACAAACACAGATAACTAAAATGCAAAATAATTCATGATGATTGCATGAGAGGTGGAGAACAAATTGCTATGTGAGATCTGAAGGGGGAGAGAAGGCCATTATAAACAGGAGGATCAGGGAAGGCTACAAATAGAAGGGGCCATTTGAGGAGGCTTTGAAAGGATGATTAGGAATTCAGTAGGGAGAGAACTAAGTCCCTTCCATCTGAGCTTCAGTTTCTCCATCTGCAGAAGGGGAGATGGTGCTGAAAATCTTAATGATAGCAAATTCCCTAAGTTGCCTAGTGTGAGCTATGGCCCAATTCAATACCTTGGTTTCCCCACCTCAAATGGAGAGAATTGTGCTAGCCCTGCCTAAGAACAGAAATTGCATCATCACTACAAAATTCTTGGAGAGCCAAACTGCCTAGGTGTCCACTGGGATTAGGGTTCTGACAGTGGTGAATAAAAGGATGCAGAGCTTCCTAGCCACTGTCCCAAGGTCCCTGGGGAGATGGAAACAAGCATCTCTGTCCCTGGGATTAAGGCAATGAGAGAATTAGAGAAGGGGAGGACATAAGGAAATAAGCATTTATGCAATGTCAACTATGTGCCAGACATTGCTCTAAGTGCTTTACAAATATTATCTCATTTGATGCTCACTGCAACCCTATGAAGCAGATGTTGTTGTTATGCCCATTTTACAGTTGGGGAAACTGAGGCAAACAGAAATTAAGTGACTTTTCCCAGGATCACACAACTAGTAATTGCCTGAAGCCAGATTTTAATTTAGGTCTCCTGAGTCTAGGCCTAGAGTTCTATCTAGTGTACCACCAGGAATCAGGGAGGCATGAACCACAGTGAAAGCTCAAAACAGCAGGTTGGGAGAGGGATGAAGTGGGCAGAAAGAGACCCATACTGAAAGATGAGGAAAGTAGAAATCAATTAATCAACAAATGTCAGGATGGTAGGATCAGAGCTGGAAGAGACCTTAGAAGGCATCTAATTCAACTCCCTCATGTTACAGATGAGGAAACTGAGGCCCATAAAGTTGAAGTAGCATGCCCAGGGTATTAAGTAGTTGAGCTGATTCAAACCTAGGTTTTTGGATTTCAAATTCTGCTTTCTTTCCACTGTATGCTTAATGTACTAGACATCTGAGGAATAGAGAAACATAAGACATGTTCTCTGCCTTGAGGGAGCTTGTCGCCTTGTGAAGGAGGCTAAGACATGTAACATTGAACAATATAGGACATTCTATACCCAAATTATAAATTGCATGGTGCAGACCATAAGAGCCCTAGGAGTTCAGAGGGAAGGGTTCTGGTATGCCAGAAGGATTTATGGAGGAAGCAGCATTTAAGCCAGGCCTTGAAGGATGTAACTGATTTGGATAAGGTAGGTGAATGGGAGAAGGGAAAGCATTCTGGACAAAAGGAACAACACTGGCAAAGTAGAAACAGGAATAGGAATGAATGTGACATTTCCATAGGACAAAGAAGAGGATATCTATGTTCGAGGTCAAGAGTCGTACTAAATGACCTCTAATATTCCAATTCTAAAGTTCCGTGATGTTAAGAGATAAATCTTTCTAAAAAGGGGGTAGTGGGGAGGGTATATATGTTTGGAGGTAATGAAGGATAAAGTTAAAGAGAAGGAATAAGAACAGAAGGAATTGAGAGAGAGTAGAGAGATAAAATGAATGTAGGCTTGGTTGTGGATGAGGCACAGGAGGAGAAAGGAAATACGGGGAGCTGTTCCTAAGCAGAGCCTAAGAAGAAAACATACTTCTCGTCTCAGAGAGGCAGGTTCGTGGCAGTGTGGAGATAAGGGGGAGAAATGAGAAGATAGGGCAAGGGTGTAAGGAAGAGACCAAACCTCAGGGCCCATAGCTGGAGAGCCTGGGGGGGTGGGGAGGGGACAGGCACTGGGACCACAGCTGGAAGAGTTGAAATAGGGTCTATTTCTGGCATACATCCAGCCTTTAGATCCCCTTGTCTCCAGGCCGCATCCAAGCCCAGTTCTCGGTCTCTACACAGAAGGGCCTTGTGCAGGAAGAAACCAAGAGATGCCAAATGCATCTCTATCCCTCTCTTCCCCCACCCCCACTCCCCAGAATCTTGGCATGAGTACCATCTCACCAGGTGCAGGAAGTGGGAAGGGGAGGAGAGAGGATGGGGCAGAAGTTGGAGGTCATATGGAAATGTCAGTGCCCCCTTTTCCTCCCCTTTTCTTTCTTTCTTGGCTCTTTTCCTCAGTTACTCCTCCTACCCCTTCTTCTTCACCTCTTCCTTTTTTCCCCTCACCCCCATTTCTTTTTTTCTTCCCTTTTCTCTTCCTTCCCCTTCTCTTTGATTCTTCTTCCTTTCCTCTTACTTTTTCACTTCATATTTCTCCTTCTGATAGTTTTTTAGAGCAGTGAGGAGAACCTTGGAGACAAGCCTGAGTTTGATCATGGAGATAGGATGGTACAGCTCTAGGGAATTCCATAGCAGCAGGTTTCCATGGTGTTTGGTCCTATAGCAAGGCTAGAGGACCTCCTACTATCTTAGAATCACAGATTATTCAAGAGACCCAGAGGAAGGAGCACAGCTTGGCTTCCATATCCTGATGAAGATAAAGCAGCGATGTCTCTGGATTAGGAAACAAGACTCAATGCTCATTCTCTAATGCCAAGAGAGCCTGAGCTCTGCTTATCCACTGAGTCTCATCTTCCCAGAAGGGGTTGGGCAACATGAAGGAAAAAGGACATCGAAAATTCGTCTACACGAGAGCTTGGGGAGGAGGGAAGAGGAACGAGGGACCGGCAAAGTTTAGATGTCTAGAAGATACTAGGATGTGTCAGAAAGGGTTAGTCGTAAGAAAGGTAGAGGAGCCATTCTGGATCCCCAATTTCAGGTAAATTGGGAACTCAACCTCTTCCCATTCTCCCAATTCCCTTCCCATCCCCCAAGGAAACCCACATACAAGACAAATGTTTGTGGGACTGAAAGTGGACAAACTTGCCTGGTCAAGAGTACTACCGCCAAATTGCCGCCATCACTTCCCAAAAGTCCCTTGAGGCCTCCAGCCTAGAGGGCAGGAATCAGTTCCATTGCTGAAAGAAGAGTCTCATGAGGGATTGGAGACAATGAAGCAATAGAAGGAAGAAGTGAGGGGAGGAGGAGGATGGAGTGGGGTGGGGGGAGGAAAGCTGCCACGGCTGCTGCTCTCCTGGCAATTTCCCAAGGTTATTTGAGGGGCACCGAGAAGACTCTGTGCCATTTGGAGAGGAGGGAGACTCATTTGAAAAGAGCATTTTCTGTGGGGAGAAGGGCCCTTTCTCTCTTGCAGGCTTCAGCTCTTTTGTGGAGGTTCTTTGAGGCATGAGCCCTGGGAAAGGGGGGAGGTAGTGGGATAAAGATGGGGGCAGGAGAACAGAGAAGGAGGTTTGTCATTCATCACTTCATGGCAGAGACTTCATGGCAGAATACATAACCCATCCCTAGCTAACAGGAAGCAGAGACAGAAGTCTGACCCCTAGAAGCCTAAAGTGGCTTGAGTTGGGGGAATCTCTGCAAATAACTTTCTGCCAGGAAACTTTTCACCTGACCTCTGGGTATTGAGACAGAAGGGAGAGTAAGAGAAGGGAAATTTAGGTTTCTGAGAGGGCTAAGGCATAAATATTAAATTGATAGTTCTTGAAAATGAAGTAGGGAGAGAGGGAAGGTCAGGGCTTTCCACTGCACAGGAGAGATCACACCTCCCCCAACTCATTTCTATAATGAAAGAAATGGCATGGTCCAAAACTCCAAAGCTCTCACCATATGGATATGTTTTTACACGTACATCTGCCAGTATAACTGAGACCCCACCCACATCTCTACAAAGGTGCATATACACAGGGACACACACACACACATACACATACACAAAATTTAAATGCATTTATGCAGGGAATGCTAACCCACCCCAAGACATAGAGGACACACATACACCCACAAATATACAGATAACACTCACATCTACATATTCTGTGCTTGTCATAATATATGCAGAATGCATAATCACATAGACTGGACACATACATTCATGAGGATATAAATATACCATTCATACCTATACCACAAATCACACATACATATGCATGTATGCACACAACCCACAGGTATATGCATACACATACACATACACACATCTGTCTACCTGGCAAGTTCCCAGAATGCTCTCCACTTTTTGGTGTAAGTGATGTTTATTCGAAACCTTTCTGGAATTTCGTCATGCTCTTGCTCAACAACCTAGAGATCACTGTCCAGATTGTCCAAGGTTCCAGACTCAAATCCTGTTCCCTGGGGACCCTTAGGTCACTCTCACCCCCAACCCCATTCCTAACACTAAATGCCAGCTACCAGCAGGTGGCACCAGCAGGAGCCTATTAACCAGGAGTTCTATTAATAAAGATGAATGAATAAATCTGGAGAGAGAAATCAGCCATGCCTTTCCCCCCAACACACACACACAGCTTACCCCTAATTGTTTAAGGGTATATGCCCTAGAAATGGATCTTCAAGAAGCTCTAGATTAAGGAAAGCAGTTCCCAATAAGGACATGACAAAGGAGGAAGAAATAAGGAGATGATGACCGGTCAAACCAGCTTTAGCAGCACATGTCAGGAGTTTGTGCCTGTCTATATGCATATGTGTTTGTGTGGGCAGATAGAGTATATTCAGAGATAAGTACATATGGGCATATATTAGTGAGTGCTAGTGTATCAATAGATACAGAAGTGTCAAATGTATGCAAATTGGGGAAAGACACGTGTATGTGTCTGAAAGACAGTGAAGATGGAGTAGAGGGAGAACTGTGACTCCTCACAACCACTGTAGCATCAGCCCTGCATAGCCCACAGTCATTAGCCTCCTCCCACACACACTCCAGGGACACACACACTCTTTCTTACACCACCCACACAGGCAGGTGCACTGCCCGCCATGTCCAGACCTGCACACCCACGCACTCTCACACATATATACAAGCTCAGTGAAGAATCAGTGATACATATATATTCAACAAAGACACATACATTGGCACATGCACACACAAGTTTTGTGCTTCTCTTGTAAATGCTCTCAAACTCCCAGGAGAGGGAGAGGGAAGCTAACTGGAGAAAGAAGAGTCTGCTATCTAAAACAGTACCCCTGAATCTCATGGGGTCAGAGAGAGACCTAGGACACAATATCAGATAGTTTTCTCCTTAGTTTGAGTGTAACAGAAGCAGAACCAGATGACTATTGACAAGCAAAGAGATAGTTTGGTGGATCCTAAATTCCTCCTACTCCCAAGAGTGTGAGTAGCCTGGGAACTCACAATTTCATTAAGTAAGCTTAAGAACCATGGACAGCTCCTTTACTCCAGACACTTAAGAGACAAAACTCCTGCCTCACACCCCAGTTTCTAACTCTGTCCCAAAATGAGACAATGTCCTCAAAATGGGTCAACAAGTCCTAAGGTTGCCAATCCACAAGACAGTTTCCAAGGGTTCTGGCACTAGCTGTTCCAGGAAAGAGCAGAAAATTCAGGTTGTTATCACAAATCACTGGACACATGCCTGACTATCCAAAGGACCCTGGTCTCCCATGTCTGCCCTGTGTCCTAAGTGTTTGGTCCTCAGTGTGAGCAATGGGAGTCAAGAATAGCAATTAGTTTTGGGGAAGAAGGCATCAGTGGGCTAGAATAAATACTGGACTCTGATTCAGAAGAAATTCAGTTTCCTCAATTGTAAAGTAGGCATAGCAATACCTGCTCTGTGTACAATACAGAATTGTTGTGAACATTAAATGAGTACATGTGAAAATCATTGTAGGAATTTTAAAGTGCTATTGAAATGTAAAGCATGTAGCCTAGTTTAGCTCTTGCTATGGGCAGTTCCACAAGGATCGAGGGTAATGATTATTATAAAGGGAGGAACTTGGTGCCAACACGGGAATTAAAATAGGGAAACAATATTGTCTGATTCTGGTGTAGCATATGGCAGCTAGGTGGCACAGAAGTTAATGATGAAATTGAACTTAGGAAGATCTGAGTTTGGATCCTGACTCAACTGTACACTAACTATGGAAAGCAACTTAACCTGCCTCAGTGTCCCACTCTGTAAAATATGAATGATAACACCACATACCTCATGGGAGTTGTGAGGCTCAAAGGAGATAATGTATATAAAGTGCTTAGCTACATATATAATGATACAACTTATTTAAAGTGCTATAAAATGCTAGCTATTATTAGATGGAAAAGTCAGAAGATAAGTTGTAAAGGATGGACATCAATGAGCTCTCGCATTCTTGTCTACTTCCCCTCATTTCATTTCAAACACTTATCAAGCATCAATAATATGCTAGTTTCTAGGGAGAGGGGAAAATAAAAGAACATTATCTGTCCTCAAAGAACTTATATTCTGCTTTGGAGAAAATTAAGAAGCCAAAGATCAAATGTTCTTGAAATGGTTAAAGAATCCTGTTTATTCTTCCTCCATCCGTTAGAAAGGATCCTATTGTATTCATGGCCCATATGGGAGAGTTACTGGGGGAGACACAGAGTGGTATCACATTCATAGCACTCCATATTTTTCCTAGTAATCAGGCTGACTTCTATATGCCAGCTGACACAATGATACTTCAGTGGTCCCAAGATATAGTCAGTCTCTTCTGACAATTAATAAAAATACCTAGTATGGAAAGCAATGGCATAAATGCATTGGTTATGAAGCCAGATCATAGTCATAAGTATTCTAAGGCCATAGTATCATAGATTTAGAGAGACTTAGTTGAAGGAACTGGGGGGTACTTAGCCCAGGGAAGAAAAAATAATGGGGGACACGATAAATGTCTTCAAGTATTTGGAGTTCTGTCATCTGAAAAGGGATTATACTTGTTCTGCTTGGCCCCAGAGGGCTGAATTGCAAAGAAGAAATTTAGACTTTGTGTGAGGAAAAACTTCCTAACAATTAGAGCTGTCTGAAATGAGAATGCTGTGCTTTGGAAGGGAGTGGTTTTTCCCTCACCTGAGGTCTTTAAGCAAAGGCTGGATGAGAGCTTATCAGGTATGTCATGGAGGGAAGGATTTTCCAGCTACAAGTTGGAAAAGATGGTCCCTGAGGTCTCTATTAACCCAGGAATTCAGTGATTCTGAGAGAAGAGATGATAGAGATCATCTAATTCAGTTCCCTAATTTTTACATGAGAAAACTGATACTCATAGAGGTTAAGTGATTTGTCCCAGGTTATTTGAGTAGTAGGTGACAGAGCTGGCATTTGAACCCTGGTCCTCTGACTGCAAATACAGTGCTCTATTACATAGTCAATTAGTGAGAATCACAAAATTGCCCACAATGACATATGAAGCAAAATTCTTTAGAGGTAAACAGATTGCTAGGCTTGACCTCTCAGACCTGAGCTTCCTCATAAAGTTTTAAGGGAATAATCACCAAATTTTAGGGATGCAGTCAAGCAATATAAAAGGTCCCCAATATGAAGTCAAGCAGTATAAAAGGTCTGGACTAGAACAAGTCTAGAATGTAAGAGATAATGACTAGGGCATGAATTTCAACTGCACGTGGCCCAAATAAGGAAATTCAGGTTAGGATTCTGGGTACAAGGTCATAAGACCCCCACATTCCCATCAACCCTAGAACTTAGTTATTCTGAAATTGCCTTGTGCCCTGCCTGACAACCTTCTAGAGCTGTTATCTTGACTCCAAGTATGGGCTTTTCCCAGTCCAATGGATGGTGACTATATCTCTAGAAAGGAATCCCTTCATTTTCAGACTCCTTCCCCATACCTCTATTTGATGGAACTGAGTGATCCCAAGGAGGAAGGAAGAATCTTCTTTGCCCTCATTGCATTGTATCTCCAGTTTTCTATCAGCTCCACTTATCTAAGGATCCCCAAGCCATTTTACCTTCCCTACAGAGACAAAGATACGTATCAAACTCATACTCTTCCTTTTCCCTCCACCTTGATGGATTCATTAGGATAGGACTCACTCTACACTCCCCTTAAACCAGCAAAATGAATCCAGCTGTTTTATACAAATTTCAGCTCATCTGTCACTATTAGCAATGCAGAGAAGGCATCTGAAGACTTTCCTCCCTAACTTTTTTTTTTACCCCCTTTTCCATTGCCCCAGTCCCATACACACACGAACTCTTTTTTTGTTGTTGTTTTTTTGGAGGGGGAAGGCAGGGCAATTGGGGTTAAGTGACTTGCCCAAGGTCACACAGCTAGTAAGTGTTAAGTGTTTGAGACCAGATTTTAACTCAGGTCCTCCTGACTCCGGGGCCAGTACTCTATTCACTGTACCACCTAGCTCCCCCAAAGCATGAACTCTTTAAAAAGAAAGCTATTCTTCTGTCTAATCTTCTAAGCTATATCCTCAAGTCTCTCTCTTAGAGTTTTGAAGAAAACTCAACCTCTTTGGGGAGGGAGATAGTAAGAGAATTTCAGCTGAATAGGAACTGCCTGAGTCTGCATAATCTCACACACACACACACACACACACACACACACACACACACACACACACACACACACACAACTTGGCCTACTGCCGTTTTCTCTATCCCTTCTATCTATCTCAACCTAACATGTTTCTTTCTCATCTCTCTCCATGCTTTTGACTAAATATTCCTTCAATTTTTCTTAACACTGCCCATCCCCCACGTGGAGCTTCCTCCAAAGTGATTACCTCCTTTCCTCTCCTGGCTAAAGTCCCAGGGTTATCATGGTCCCCAACATGCAGGAGTAGTGTGACCCAGGGGGGAGAATGTTAGATTAGGAGTCAGAAGATTTGCTTTCTAGTCCCAGCTCGCATCTAGCTCATCACATGAGCTAGTCATTTAACTCTCTAAGCCTTCATTTCCTCATCTATAAAATGAAGATACTGCACTATACTGATTTCACAGGGCTGTTTTGAGAATTAAATGAGAAAATAAATAAAAATATGAATGTTCATTGAAAAGTTAAAAGCCTCATGCAAATGATTGTAAGGTATATTTTTATTACATTGTGAAATATAGTTAGCATGCATAGGCAAATGGAAGGCATATAGGAAAGGCAACTAGGTGGTACAGTTCAAATGTGACCTCAGACACTAGCTATGTGACCTTGGGCAAGTCACTTAACCCTGTTCACCTCAGTTTCCTCATCTGTAAAATGAGTTGGACAAGGAAATGGCAAACCACTCCAATATCTTTGCCAAGAAAACTCTAAATGGAGTCAAGAAGAGTCAGACATGACTGAACAATAACAAGGGAAAAGACTACTTGGGGGGAGGAATGAAGAGAAGATACATCAGACTAGGATATACTCTCCCAGAAGTTAGTTGGAAGGGCAGCATAGCATATTGGAAGGGTGCTGGATTTGGAATGAGAGAATCAGGATTCAAATCCTACCTCTGATATCAACCACCCGTGTGCCTTAGGCAACTTCTCTGAGCCTCAGTTTTCTTATCTATAAAATGAAGGCATTGTGTTAGATGACCCCTGAAGTCTCTTCTAGCTCTAAATGAATGATACTAAGAGCTGGATCCTAATTAATGATCCTGAGTCCTGGTTCTACTATGGTTGAAATAACACTGGCTCTGGAATCAGTCAGTCAACCTACATACATTTATTAAGCGTCTCCTATGTGCCAGACACTGTGTTAAACACTAGAGAGATAAAAAAGAAAGGGAAAAACCAGTCCTTATTCTCAAGGCACTCACGATCTAACGGAGGAGACAACATGCAAACAACTATGTACAAACAAGATACATCCGGAATCATCTGGGAGTAATCTCAGAGGAAAGCACCCAGATTGAGGAGGTCTGAGAAAGGCTTCTTGCAGGAGGAGGGACTGAAGGAAGTAACGAAAGCCAACAGGAAGAGATGAAGTGGGAAAGTGTTCCAGGCATGGCAGACAGCCAATGAAAATACTCAGAGTCAGGAGATGGAGTAAGGAACAGCAAGGAGGTCAATGTCACTGGATCATAGAGTACATGGATTGGAGTAAGATGTAAGAAGACTGACAAGGTAGCAAGGGCCAAGTTAGGAAGGGCTTTGGAAGCCACACAGGAGATGTTCTAGTTCATCCTGGAGATAATAAGGATCCATCAGTTTGCTTACTAGAGAAGTGATAGAGTCAGTTCTGTTCTTTTAGGAAGATCATTTTGGCAGGGGAGTGGAGGATAGATTGGAGTGAGGAGACTTGAAGGTGGAAGACCAATTAGTAGGTTATTGCAATAGTCCAGGTAATGTGTCTGCACCAAGCTGATGTAGTGTCAAAGGAGAGCAGAGGGCATATTTGAGAGATGTTACAAAGGTGGAAACAATAGGATTTGATTGGCGATTGGATTCGGGGGTCAAGGGGATGCTGAGTGAGATAGAGAGAAAGAGAGAGAGAGAGAGAAGTCAAGTATGATATCTAAGTGACGGACCTGGGTAACTGGGAAGATGGTGGTAACCTCAATAGTAATAGTGAAATTAAGAAGAGGGGAAGGTGTGGCGAGAAGAAAATTAATTCAGTTTTGGACATGGTGAGTTTAAGATATCTATGAGATGGGCAGCTAGTTGGCACAATGGATAGAGTCCCAAGCCTGGAGTTGGGAAGACTCATCTTCATCAGAACCTCAGACACTTACTAGCTATGTGACCCTGGGCAAGTCACTTAACCCTGTTTGCCTCCATTTCATCATCTGTAAAATAAAATGAGCAGGAGAAGGAAATGGCAAACCACTTCAGTATCTTTGCCAAGAAAACCCAAATGGAATCATGAAAAGTTGGACACAACTGAACATGAGACTTCCAGTTAGAGATGTCTAAAGGGGACTTGAAGATGAGAGACTAGAAGAAGGAAGAGGGTCTATACTAGATCTGAGAGTCATTTGCATAAAGGATCATTGAAACTATGGAAATTGATATAATCATCAAGTGAAATTAGATGGAGAAAAAAGAGAAAAGAGCCAAGAAAAGAGCCTTGGAGGATCCTCTTACTGTTATTAGGTATAATATGGATGAAGATCCAACAAAGGAGAAAGAGAAAGAGCCATCAGGTAGGTAAGAGAACCAGGAGAAAGCAGTTACGCAAGCTATAGAGAAAGTGTCAAAGATAAGGTGACTGACAACGTCAAAGGATGCTGAGAAGTCAAGAAGGATGAGGATTGAGTGGGGGAAACATTATATTTGGCAACTAGGAGATCATTAGCAACTTCTGGAGAGGGCAGTTTCAGTTGAATGGTGAAGTCAAAAGCCAGACTGCAAAAGGGAAGAAAAGAGTGAGAGGAAAGAAAGTGGAGGCACCTATTATAGATAACCTTCCCAAGAAACTGAATCACAAAAAAGGAGAGAGATATAGAGCAATAGAAGTCAGGAATGGACAAATTAAGGGAGGGTTTGGGGAGGTTAGGATGAGGGAGACATAGGTGTGTTTGTAAGTAGTAGGAAAGTATTCAGTAAACAGAGAAATTGATGTTAGTGAGTGAGGAGGGATGATAGAGAGGTCAATATGCTGGAGAAGACGGAATGGAATGGGATCACTTATGCATGCAGAGAGGTTTGTCTTATAAGGAAAAATTCCACCTATTCAAATGAAACAGGGGTAAAAGAGGACAGAGAGGCAGAAGTCATTTGAGTGATGTGAGATAAGGAAAAGGGGAGATGGAGATCTCTGAGAATGGTCTCATTTGTTCAGTGGAGTATGAGGCAAACTGAGAAGATAGGGAGACAAGAGCCATGAGGTGAAAAGATTTGAAAAAGCCATTTTGGTGAGTGGGGTAGTGAATCAATTAGGGAAGTATAAAAGGATTGCCTTGCTATGGTGAGGGTCCAGTTGAGATTGTGTAACAGAAATTGCAGAGGACCCAGTGAGCATAGTTTTGTTATTTTCTCCAACTTTGTTCAGCAACATATTGGTAATGGTGAAGGCAGCAGGTGGTGGGAGTAACTGCAGGCTGGGCTGTATAAGGACAAAATCTTCTACAAAATAAAGGGTCAAGAGATTTGAAAGGAAAAGGCAGTGTAGAGTTGAACTGGTTGACTAAGGAATCAACATAAGGAAGGGAGGAGCATGTAGCCAGTGCAATCTCGGATCATGGTATGAGGGGAAATCAAAGGGTCAAGGAATTGGAGATCACAATGAAGATGAAGAACAGTATTTGAAGCTGCAAAGCAAAGAGAGATGTGGAATGACAACAGATTATAGATAAGATCAAATAATTTCAGAGGTCATGAACTCTGAAAGTGGAGTATTTGTGGGAAATAGCAAGATCAAGGCTATAACCATTTTTAAGTGTAGCTGTGGTAAGTGAAGAGAAATAGGTCATAGGAAATAAGCAGGTTATGAGAAGTTAGGATTTTTGAGGGAGTATCAATATGTATGTTGAAGTCCCCTAGAATAAGGGCAGGAGTTGGCAACCAGAGAAACACTATGAGCCAGACCCTGAATTCAATGAAGAAGGAAGAAGAGCATTCCCACAGGGCCCTGTCCTGGCCCCACTGTACTACTTCACTGAGTGATGTCATCAGCTCCAGTGGATTTAAGTATCATCTCTATGCTTATGATTCTCAAATGTATCTATCCTACTTTAATATCTCTACTGACCTCCATGCTTGAATCTTTAATTTGCCTTTCAGACATCTCAAACTGTATGTTCAGTAGACATGTCCAACTCAACATGTCCAAAACTGAACTGATTATCTTTTCCCCTAAACCCTCCCTCATTCTTACTTCCCTATTACTGCCAAGGGCACCACTAGTCCCTTATTAGGCAGCATCCTTGATTCTTCACTATCTCTCACCTGCCCCCATATCCAATATTTTTTCAAGGCCTTTTGAGTTCAGCTTTGCAACCACTCTGGTACAAGCCCTCTTCACTTCAAACCTGAAACTATTGCAATAGTCTACTGATGGGTCTAGTTGCCACAAATTTCTCCCCACTCCAATCTATCCTCTACTCAATTGCCAAAGTGATTTTTTTCAAACAAAAGTTTGACCACATCATCTCCCTACCTAATAAACTCCAGTGGCTCCCTATCATCTTCAAGATCAAATACAAAATACTCTTGCATTCAAAGCCCTTCCTAAGCTGCCTTCCCCACTCTTTTACAGTCTTCATGTACCTTACTCCCTGCCACATAAACTTTGATTAAATTATAACAGCCTCCTGGCAGTTCCACTAAGAAAATACTCCATCTCTCAGCTCTAGGCACTTTTTCTAGCTGTTCCTCATTCTTAGAAATCTCTTACTCCTCGACTGAAGCAAAACTTGTTATCGTTCTCTTTCATGCCTGGTTTTGCTTTTTTTTTTTCTTTTCCCAGTGATCACTCATTGGTTACAGCCCTTCTTTATGACCAAACTATTGTACAATGTGAAAGTATTTGCAGATCCTATACATGATTACACACCACCATGGTGGGGGGGGGGGGGCAAGGGAGGGGAGAAAATCTGAAACTCAAGTGATTGTGGAACTGAATCTTGTAAATTAAAAGTAAATGAGTAAATTAAAAAAAAAATTTTAAATAAATAAATAAATTTAAAAAAAGAAAAGAAAAGAAAAGAAAAGAAATCTCTTACTCCTCATTTCTGCTTCTAGGTTCCTCTGGCTTCCTTCAAGTCCCAACTAAAATGCCTCTTCTACATGAAGTCCCAACCCCCCTTAGTTCTAGTGTCTTTCCTCTCTTAATTATTTCCATTATTTGCCATTTATCTTATATATAGCTTGTTTGTACAGATTTGTTTGCTTATTGTATTTCTCTGTGAGCTCCTTTAGAGTAGAAACTATCTTTTGCCTCTTTTTGTATCCCTAACATTTAGCACAGTGCCTGGCATATAGTAGAGACTTAACAAATGTTTGTTGACTGACTGACTGATGGAATTTTGGAGGTCTGTAGAGAACAGCTAGCAGATAAATATGTATTGAGTGAAACTCAAAAGAGGAGAGATTATTGAGCAATGGTAATAGACGGTACACATGGAAATGGAAATGAGAAGCAAAGAGTAATTCATTCTCCCACCATGACCAGTGAGTCTCGGTAAATGAGTAAAAACTCAACCCGCGATAAGAAGACTAGACAGAGAGGGAGGGAGGGAGGGAACCTTCAGGAGGGAGCCAGGTTTCAATGAATATAAGATGGAGGAAGCAAGAAAGAAAAAGTTTTAAGATAAAATCTAGTGTGTTAGTTATGGAGCAGGCATTCCAAAGAGTAGAGTGTAGGAATTAGGTAGCGTTAGAGTGGGAGTCTGGGGAGAGGGAGGACTGTTAGATTGAGGGGGTGGAAATGACAGAACCATCAGGGAAGAGGGGTTTGAAAAATGATATTTTGGCATCCAGAATTACTTAAATGGGGTAGGTATGATAGTATTGTTGCTGTTCAGTCATTTCAGTCATGTCCAACTCTTCATGACCCCACTGGGGATTTTCTTGGTAAAAGATACTGTATAGTGGTTTACCATTTCTTTCTCCAACTCATTTTACATATGATGAAACTGAGGCAAACAGGGTTAAGCGACTTGCCCAGGGTCACATAGCTAGGAAGTGTCTGAGGGCAAATTTGAACTCAGGTCTTCCTTACTCCAGGCTGGGCACTCTATCCACTGTACTACCTAGCTGTCCATGATGGGGTAGAAATATATTAACCATTGAGAAATGCATTCAGGTAGATTCTCAACATCCACAAAGGTTATTCCTTGGTTAAATCTGTCCCAGGATACCAACCAGCTATGAGTGACTGAGAGGGGGTCAGGGAGACTGAGTGGAGGGTGCCTGGGCAGAGTAAAGACAGGTTCTGAGGAGCTGTAGGTGGCCACAGATGGTACCTGCCTGGAGCACCAAGGCAGGGCCCATGCAAGTGAAATCTTAAGATAAAGTGGCCACAGATGAAGTCTGCCTGGAGAAGGATGAAAGCACAAGACAGTCCTGGAGCCAGAGGACCTAGGTTCAGAAGGTTCTGATGCTTACAACCTATGTCACCAGGGGCAAGTCACTTGTCTGGGCCTCAGCTTCCTCATCCTCATCCAAATGAAGGGGTTGGGTTAGATAACCTCTAAATCCCTTTAACTATTTAATCTATGACCCTACAATATTTGCTCAGCAACCTGTAAAGTAACCTTGACCTCGTGAGTTTTTCTATAGGACAGAAGCTGCAGCTACAGTGGAAAGAACACCAGACATGGCATGAGGAAGACCTAGTTCAAATCTGACCTTAGACATTGGACCTCCTAGGCATAGCATAGCACCTAGCATATAGTAGGTGATTAATAATGCTTCTTCCTTTCCAGCTACAGAAGACCTAAGTAACTGCCTTGGGTATCACACATATTTTCCCAGCCTGCTTTGGACATATTTTTCAGCCTGCCAAAGACCTGACTCCATCCTGTCCACACAGTGAAAATTCAACCCAGTAATACAGATCTGGTAACTAGCTTCTCCTACAATTTCCCACTTCTCTGGCCTGAGATGAACTTGATGTTGTCATATCTCTTCAAGAGTTTGCCCTGAGCAGAGGAGCGGAAGGAGAGAGCCCAGGGCAATGGTTAGAAAAGCATGCCTCCTTAAATGAACTTCAGTCTCCTTCGACCCCACCCCCTCCATTGCCACCTCTATTAGCCCCACAGGTCCTGTCCTGCCATTTCCTAACAAGGGCAGGGCACCCAGCTCTAGGCATCATCAGCTCCTGTCCCTCTAATTACTCTCTCACACTCTGGCATGGGGCCCTCCAACCAAATTACAATTGATTCTTCACTCCTCCTGAATCAATGCCATCGACTTGGAATGAGGAAGACAAATCCAAACTCACCCTCCATGCAGAGTCCAGGATAAACATTTGCCCCCAGCCCTAGGAAATGCTCATACCTCATACCCACTCACACATTCTCTCACATCAAAATGGGCACATCCTCTCACATACAGACTCACACGTGGATAAGCAGATTCATAGAAAATCTGCATGTACACAGGCACACACAGTATATATACCCACAGATTTCACATGCATTTGGGAAGACATGGTTTCACATAAACAATGTTACTTTCACACCTATCCATACCTGTCAATGCAAGCATTGTTAGACACCTATGGATGTGTTGGGCATTGTGCTAGAGATGCAAAGACAAAAGTGTTAAGAAAGGGAAAAAAGCACACACACAAATACAAATGTGTGTGTGTGTGTTTGTGTGTGTGTGTGTCAGTCTGTCTGTCTGTCTGCACAGGGGCACAGTTTACTGGTGGTAGGAATGAAGTTTTGCAGATACTCTGGACAATAGTGCATTGGCCACATGGGAAGGGGAAACCCCTACTCATTGTCTTTAGCTACTTTCTCACCTTGGCCTTTTAGATGCACACTCAGTAGCATGGGTTGCCTGTGACTCATGGGTGTGATAAGTTTGACATGCTCATGACATGCACTATTAATCTGGTCGTTCTGATTCTGTACATGGGGATTCGGAATCCTACTCTTCTCCTTCATAGTCTGCCAGCTAATGGCTGGGGGTGGGACAGAGGTGTGACAACTTTCAAGCCACCTTCCACTGGCCCACCATGCCTTCTCAGAGGGACTCTGCCTCATATGTCACAGGGCCTAGCAGTGCAGCTGGGCCTGGGGTTCTTTGCCAGTTGAGTAAAAGGCACAAAATCTAGACCAAAGCCTCCTACTCTGACAATAAGAGGTAGGAATGCAGGAGAGGAAAGAAACAATATGGGATAACCTGAACTGAATCCAAGATGACAGACCACAAAGCAGAGATTTCAGAGTCTCAAATCATATTCAATTCTTTTCCTGCTGCTAAATGCAAACATTACCCTTCAAAAGGTCACAAGGAAAATGTTACAGGCCTCTCTGGAGTGTCCATAAATCATTTATTGTTATTAATAATTATTTTTATAGCTAGAATTTATATAGGTCTTTAAGTTTGGCAAAGAACTTTACAAATGTCTCATTTGATCCTCAAAACAACCCTGGAAGGTAGGTGCTATTATAATCCCTATTTTACAGATGAAGAAACTGAGGCAGTCATAGGTTAAGTGACTTACCCAAGGTCATGGAGCTAGTTAAGTATCTGAGACTGGATTTAAACTCAGGTCTTTTTGACTCCAGATTCAAGGAGCTATCACTATGTTACCTTCCTGCCAAAATGGTAATGGTTTGAGTTCTCTAGACAGAGTATAATCTGCTGAGGACAGGAATTGGATATCAAATTTTTCAAATTTGATGAACATTTATTAAATACCTACCAAGGTCAAAATATCATTTAGGGTCCTAGGAATACAAAGGTTAAATATATATACACACACACACACACACACACACATAATATGGTCCCTGACCTCAATGAGATTGATTCTACTGGAAATATATTCCATTTGTTTAGATAAATATAAGATGAGGTAGGGAGTGGTGAGTACAAAAGAGAGAGTAAGACAACTGGCCCTAAAAGGGGGGGGGGAGAGAAAAGGGGGTAGAGAGAGGGGAGAGAGAGAAAGACAGAGAGAGACAGAGACAGAGAGAGACAGAGAGAGACAGAGAGAGAGCACACTTAATTAGAAAGAGGACAGATTCAGGGATCAGGGAAGGTCTTCCAAAGAAATGATACTCAAGCTGAGCCTTGAAAAATAAGGATTCTAAAAGGCAGGTAAATCTTTTTATTCTCAAGCTATCTGCAGTTTTTTCAACTGAACTTCATACAGCCTGATTTCTAGTTTCTTCCCATCACCATTGTCCTCCTCAACCTTGTCAGGCATCCATCCTCCTACATATCTCCCCATATCTTCCAATACAGGACTTTTATGTAAAGGATACTCAGTGAATCCTATTGGCTGACTGACTGCAGCAGTCTGATTCTGGAAGGGAACAAAAGTTGTAGATCAAAACATGAAGAGCCTCAATGTTCAAGCAAAGTCACAGAATCACAGCATTTTAGAATGTTAGAGTTGGAAGTGACATCAGAGGCCATTTAGTCCAACACATACATGACCAAGAAATCACCTCTATGATAATAACTGACAAGTGGTAATCTAGCCTTCACTGGAAGATCTTTAGTAAAAGGGAACTCATTGTCTCCTTTGGCATTCCATTCTACTGGGGGGAATCTCTCATTGTAATAGATAGGATTGAGAGAGACCAAGTTGTAATATGTTGCTGGGAGAAAGGGGGATAAAAATCAACAGCTTTTCAGAATTCTCTGACCAGCACAGAAATTGCTATTTACATAGAAAATACGGGTTGCTGTAGTGATGGTAAAAGTAGTTTCATTACTACAGTGCCTCTCAATCCATTTTCCATGGAGAAATAAGAATCCTCATAAGATTTATTTCAGTGAAAGGATATGATAACACCTGAAAACTAAAAAGTTTGTTGGGTTTTTCCACAATAAGCTAGCTGACACTTGAATTGGGAGGTTCAAGGGAGATAGCAGAAGGCAAAGAAGTTCAGTTCAGTTCAGAAAATAAGGACAAAAAAGCAATTAACGGAAAAGTTCACAGAGAAGATACATTCAGCCTAGGCATCTATACCTCCTGGTGCAGCCTGTCTAAAGAGAAGAGCACTTCATAATAATTGATTGAGAATGTTGGCTGAAACAATTAAAGAGAGCTTCAAAGCTATTGGCTGAGATTGTTGACTGTGGAGAAGAGCTGCAGTACTCTTTACTTGGGAGAAAATTACTTATCACAGCATCTTCTCTAGATGAAGGACTAAGGTGCAGATGCGCCTGAAGATAGTAGCTCAGTTGAGGAGCATAGCTGAGATTCAGAAGAGATCTGAAAGAGAAAGCTGTCAGCAGACTGAAAGAGCTACAGCCATTCACTCCCCTTCAGGAGAGAGGCTTCTTAAGCACAACAACCCCAGTAGATACTGGAGGTGGCTAAAAGAGCTAATGAAATAACTGTAAACCATAGCATTCATAGTAAATATTGTACTGGGCATTAGAAAACACTGAAAAATAGGCAGATTTGATGACCAGATAGAGTGGAAAGCAACACCAATGGAGAATAATGTAATGTTATCAGTGTAAGCTATCAACAGCTTTGCAGGGTTAGAGATATGATTTGCTTCTCCTTACATTTGCTCAGCTCACACATGTTTGCGGAGTTGTGAATCCAGTCATCTGGGGATGCTCATATGTCTAACACATATGGATGCCACATATCCAAGCTTCACTCTTCCCAATGTTTCGTTTTCTTTAAGTTGCTTTGATTTACTTTTTAATTGCTGTTTCCTGTTTCTTACATTACCACAGTGTCTTATGCATCCCTTCTTTCCCCCTCATCTAGGAGCCATCCTTTTTGAGAACTAGCCAGGGGGAGGGAGAGGAGACGCTTAGAAAGGGGAGAAAAGTCAGCAAACAGAAATCCCAAAACACACGCAACACCTGTGGACCATCCACCTCCCTGAAAGGGCACATTGGGGTTATCTTCTGAGATCTCTTAATTCAAGTCCCACCTGGTTTTTTAATTTTGCTGCATCTACTTTTGACTTGGATATGTTATTTTTCTTCCGTTTATATTGTTATAGTTATTGTGTATAGGAACTCACTTTTTTCTATGGCAGTTCATCTTCATTTGAAGACTCTAGTCAACTCTATAGCCAAAGCCTAATGGGCATTCCTCTGCCTTTCCATGATATCACATTCCTACAAGACTTAGTGGAAGCAAAGAAAACTGTAGGCCATCTCTAGGCCATCTCTTTTAAGAATTGTCTCAAGTAGACTAATTCAGACTGTGCTATTAATTGAGACATGCTACACCTACATCTATTGATATGAGGATAAGGAGGGCAATGATGATGAAAAGTGGGGTAAAAAGGAGAGGAAAGAAAAAAGGGTATGAGGAGAAGTCTGGAAGAACACATGAAAAATGGAAGAAAAAGAGAGGCAATGGAAAATTGGCAACAGAGGGGAAAGAATAAGGCAGGATAGGGGCAGCTAGGTGGCCCAGTGAATAGGTCACCGGCCCTGGAGTCAGGAAGACCTGAGTTCAGACACTTAACAATTACTAGCCGTGTGACCTTGGGCAAGTCACTTAACCCCAATTGCCCTGCCTTTCCCCCTCCAAAAAGCAGAAGAAGAAGAAGAAGAAGAAGAGGAAGAAGAAGAAGAAGAAGAAGAAGAAGAAGAAGAAGAAGAAGGCAGGATGGAGAAAGGGGGCATTGAAAACATCAGAGAAGAAAGGAGGCAACCAAAGATTGGAGATGTAGGGAAGAAAGACATAGTTGAATAGAAAAGTCACTAACTTAACAAATGAGAAAGGAAAGATGCTAGTTCCATATTGAGCATTCCCTGATGTGTTAATAAAACTGGCTAGAAGAAGGTGCTGAGGCAGGCAACAATAAGCAGGTTACTGTAGCTACTGTCACATCTATCCTGTGTTAGAGCCACGTACCAACCTCTTTCTCTCCCATTCCTTCTCTCATTGGATGAAATGGGTTTCATTCTAGCCTTTTTCATCCTCTATCACATTCAGCTCACTGGAGATATTAGAACTGTGCTCTCCTTGACCTTCTCTCCCCATAGTCCTCCCCACCTGCTACTTTCACACTAGTTCCAACTTCTTCCAGCTGGCACAGTTACAGCTCTAAAAGCCAGAAGTCTTGGGTTCTAATTCTAGCTGTGTTTTTCAGTACTCAACCAGTGACTGTGAACAATAGTTTCTTCATTGACAAATCTCCCGGGAGTGTGGTGAGAAAATAACAAAATAAAATAAAAAAATTTAAAGTGCCTTATAATCACTAGGCACTTCTTATTTCCAGCCCTGTTCGAGAACTGAGATCCTCAAAATTCCTTTAAGGAGAGTTTTGGGGGTCTCTCAGTCTTCTCACATGGTCACCAAATCATTTCCCTAGCCCTACAATGTTCTTCCTGGTTCCATTCCATCCCATAAGAGGATGCAATGCAGTGGTCCCCTTTAAGCCTTCTCTTATCCAGGGTAAATAATCTCAGTTCTTCAACCAGTCCCCATACTGCATGATCTCAAGAACCTTCTTCATCACATTGGTTGTCTTCCTAGGTACTTTGGAGCATTGTATCCATGTCCTTCCTAAAATGAGACACATTGGACTAAACCCAGTATTCCTGTCCATGGATCTGACTAGTATCTTAGACTTACTAGAGTGCTTATGAATCATATAATGATGCTATATTAATGGTTCCATGTGGCACATCTGACTGTTGAGTCAGTCCCGGGTGGGTGCATAGATAGGATCAATGAGCAGAATTTGAGAAGGCACTTCACAAAGGTGAAGATCCCAGCTTTCATCTGGTTGACCACAGGCCAACTTTTGAGAGGAATTATTGGATGAATTGATAGTTCTGGAACCAAACTTTACCCAGGACAAAACCTTATTTAAAAAGACTAGACTCAGGGGTAAAAAATTCAAAATCCCTAGCCTAAAAGTTTTAGACTAAAACTTGGAAGGATACAATCTATAACAGATCCCCACATATGTTCACCAATATCCCCACCCTAACCCCAAATTAAATTAAGCCAGTCCTTGAAGAAGTCCATTATGTGTTCTTTAATGTTATTTAGTGAAGTGATTTATCTTGTGTATGTAAAGAAATAACAAATGCTTGCAAGTCTAGACAAACTGGAATAGAAAGGAAGATTGGCTAAGATGGTCTTATAGATCAAAACAAAAAACATTTTGATACACACTTTTAATATACATACTTTTTGTAAATGTCAGCAAGGATGTCTAGCTTTATGCAATTTCCTATATTTTCATATTCTCTCTCTCTCTCTCCTGCTTTCTTAGGGATGGAAAATTGTGTGTGTGTGTTTCTAATCTTTCTCTCTAGATTGAAAAAGAGCTCTGAAGTCACTTTCCCCTTTCCTGGCCTTTTCTCTGACAACTCCCATTTTTGCTGAGGTTTCAGAGGCTCAGAAACTCTCTTCCTTTTTTCTGCTGAACCAAGAAGTCCAACACATGCCACCAAGAACAGCTAGAAGATGTCACATGGGTTTTCTTATTC
This sequence comes from Pseudochirops corinnae, assembly GCA_028646515.1. Classification (NCBI taxonomy): domain Eukaryota; kingdom Metazoa; phylum Chordata; class Mammalia; order Diprotodontia; family Pseudocheiridae; genus Pseudochirops; species Pseudochirops corinnae. Next base: position 145,161,852 of record CM053588.1, read on the forward strand.
TTTCTAGTCTCCTGAAGGAACTATCACTGCCTACTGCACCTTCCACCTCTCTCCAATATTAGCAGCCGCACACAGGAGGAAAGCAGCACAAATTCAGAAGTCAATCCTATGTGATTCTAGGCCTCTGCTTTCTCATCTGTAGAATGGTCCTCCATTAAAAACGAGGATTGAACTAAATGGCCTCTGAGGTCTCTTCTAGCTCTTTGATCCATCCTATTATGTCTCCCCCCTCTCATGAACCTTAGCCCTGTTCTTCTCCTCCCTATGTATAGATCTTCTCTGCCTGAAAATTGATCTAGTATTAGAAGTTGTTGAAGCTAAGTTGGTAATAGAAAGTTGATTACCTGTTACCTGATTGAGTCAATGTTTATTTTGATGAATAATGATTTGCATAGTTATGTGCAGAAAGTAGCATTTTTCTGTGTAAAAGCATGACATTATGATTGTGATAGAATGCTATTCTGTTATAAGAAATAATTAGCTGTCAGAAAAAGCTACATGAACTGATGCAGAATGAAGCGAGCAGAACCAGGAGAACGTTGTACAGAGTAACAGCAAAATTGTATGAAGAAGAACCATGAATGACTTAGTTATTTACAGCAATACAATGATCCAAAACAATTCCAAAGGACTCATGATGAAGAATACTATCCACCTCCAGAGAAAGAATTGATGGAGTCTGAATGCAGATCAAAGTATATTCTTTGTTTATTTTATTTTTTCTTTTTTATGTATGTGGTTTTGTTTTGGGCTTGGAGTCTTTTTTTTTGGTCTTTGTTTTCTTTTGCAACATGGCTAATATGGAAATGTTTTGCATGGCTGTACATGTATAATCTACATCAGATTGCTTATTTCTCAAGGAGTGGGGAAAGAATTTGGAACTCAAATTTTAAAAAACAAATGTTAAGCAATGTTTTTACATGTAATTGAAAAGATAAAATATAATTTTTTTTAAAAGCATGAAATTTATAGTCAGAGGACCTATGTTCTAGTCCTACAAGTCTACCATTTACAACCTGTAAGACCAGGGCAAGTCACTTTAACCTCTCTGAGCCTTACTTTCCTCACCTGTAAAATGAGGGGGTTGGACGAGATGAATTCTAAGGTCTCTTCGGTTTCTAAATCTGTGATTCTATGAAGCTAACATTTCCCCTATATGATAATATACACTTTCATTCTCTGTGCTTAATAAATTTATTCTCATTTTCAAAGGAAGATTTATGAAAATATATATTCTAGATAGTTTCTGAAATACTGTTGCCCAAGCCAAAAGATACCAAGTTATTAGATTTCTGAAATATGTGTAAAAAAAAAAAAGTGTATGCAAATAAGAGAAGTCTCACCGACAAGTCCCAGGGCAGAGTAAGTGGGAGCTAACAGCTTCATTGTTCAGGACATTATGCTTTTCAGTGCAGCCCAAGATTGCATTAGCTATTTTGATTGCCATATAGAACTATTGATTCATATTAAACTTGCTGCCCATTAAAAACTCAAATCTTTTTCAGACAAACTGCTATCTACCATGCTTTCCTCATGCTGTACATTTGGAACTAAGCTAATTTTTTAACCTAAATGAAGTACTTGATATTTTTCACTATGAATTTTTTCTTGTTAGGTTTTGCATAGTTCTAACCTACTGAGATCTGTTTGAATCCTATCATCCAACACATTAGCTATCCCTCACCATTGTGTGTCATGTAGGCATAAGTAAACTAACTATGCTTTCAAGTCACTGAGAACAATGTTTGACAATGCAGGATCAAGAGCAAATACTTGAGGAAATCCACTAGAGGCCTCCTTCCAAGGTGGCATTGACCCATTAATGACTACTTCTTGAGGTCAGTCAATTAATCAGTTCTAAATTCATGTAACTATACTGTCATCTAGCCCACATTCTTCCATCCTGATCAGCCTCCTTCATCTCTTCCTCTTTTTTGCCTCTTTTCCCTATCTTGCTCAGGCTGAATTACCGGGGCAATTTATGGACCCAATTTCACTGCTAATCAACACAAAAGCTTTAAACAACTCTATTTCTGATCTGGGCTGGTTTACCTCACCTTAAGCAGCCTGAAGCTCACCACATTCCCAGAGGTTCACCACATTGATGCTGAACTTACCTAATACTTAATTGGCTTTCACGTTACACAACACAGAACTCCTGAACTCAAGTGATCCACTGCCCTCAGCCTCCCGAAATCACTGGGATTATGTGCCAACCACACTTAACCTCAAATATGCCACTCCATTCCCTATATGACTTCCCAAATAAGGCTTTTATTAATTGGAAACTTGTTACCTTCACCATCTATTGGCTTTTATTCAATTTTTAATAAATTTCTCCTCCCTTCCTATAGTGCTTTTCCCAGAAAGATTAGTCTACCATATTTGTGACCAGTTGTAGTGAGAAGAGTAGAGACCAAGAATGAAAATCTAGAGAAGCCTACTGCTAAGTGAAGGAAGTATGTGAAATTGGAATATCAAGAGGTCAAAACAAGTAAGGACTATACCTAGGATGTCCAGGTCAGGGAGGCATGAAGACTCCATCATGACCTGTGGAATCCTAGGTGTCTTTTCTGTCCCATAAGATGGTCATGAGAAAATTCATTTGCAAATATTAAACTGTTAGATAAATGTGGACTATTGTTATTATTCTAAATAGTAGTTTGGCAAGGATGATGAGAATGGGGAAATGTTTTTATAAGTGCTGAAAGCAAGAACTAAATCTCTTTTCTGTTTCTATATTTCATAGTACCCAACGAAGGGTCTTTCAAGAATATAATTTGAATTGGCAAGAACATACAGAAGTTCTTTATTGTTAAATGGCTTCATCCACTGTGATAAAAGATGGTACATTAGATGCAACTTAATCTCAGATTCTCAGAATTGGAAGAGTCCAGTCTTGCCCAAACCTAGTATTCTAGTAGAGGCATTGATACTTCATGTTAAAAGCATATGTAATAGGGGTACATTGTTGACCCATGATGGTTAACTTCTATATCACCTCACTGTGTGCATGAAGTAAGGAAACTCCCTTTCATTATTTGAATTCCCAGGGCATCAAAAATCCATTGGACTAAATATATAATAAATGGGGTATTTTTAGTTTTTTTTTTTTTAAAAAGATGAGATATTCCACAGGGAAAAAGGGGGGGAGGGAACAAACATTTTTAAGGATGTTAAATTCTTTGACAGGAATTGTACTATTTTACAAATATCTCATTTTATCCTCTCAACAACCCTGGGAGGCAGGTAATATTACTATCCTCATTTTTCAGTTGAGAAAACTGAAGCAAAGGGAGATTAAGGAGATACCATCTTAGTCAATCAATAAATTCTTATTAAGTACCTATTATGTGCACTGTGCTAAACACTGGAGATACAAAAAGAAGCAAAATACAGTACCTGCCCTCAAGGAGCTTACTCTAATGAGGGAGAGAACATGCAAAGAAATGTATACAAAGGAATCCATATTCAGGATAAATAGGAAATAATTAAAAGATAGAAAGCACTGGAATTAAGAGGGGCTGGGGAAGGCTCCCTGCAAAAGACGGGATTTTAGTGGGAACTTAAAAGAAGCCAGGGAGGTTAGCAGTTGGTATAGAGGAGGGAGGACATTTCACACATGAGAGACAGCCAGAAAGAAAGAAAAGGGGAGGGATGGAGGGAGAGAGAGAGAGAGAGAGAGAGAGAGAAGGAAAGAAGGAAGGAAGGAAGGAAGGAAAGAAGGAAGGAAGGAAGGAACTGGACTTATGCCTGGAAATAGGAATTTTGTCAGGAGGCACAGGTTGAGCAGAAGAAGGAGATAGTCAAAGGAAAAGCACATGCTGATGGCAGCACAGCTTTCTTGGTGACCATGAAAAGAATACTGAAGATCATGGAGAGCTGGAACCAAGTGATGTCATTTGCTGAGTCTAGGATGGTGCCTTATAGTCCATAGTTAATGATTTCAAGACTTAGAAACTGTGAAGGATGGAAACCCAGGAGATCAACTCAATGTGGAAGGAGTAGCTAGTATAGTGCCAAAATCAAGGGAAATCCCTGAACCTAAGGTGCTATAGCTGATCTTAATGATAGCCCTGGAATCTAAGTTTTACCACCAATAGCATGTTTGCTCTCTTCCCCACAAGTTAGTTATTCCCTTTGTTTATAGTACAAGAATGGAAACAGGAGGGAAGAATCATAATGATTCCTTTGTCTATTTTTCTCTGTGAGTTACCTTGATATTCTTAATTAAATACTCTTCTATTTGATTTATGACTGTTGAGTGTTCTTTGAATAGAATATGTGCAGTATTCAAGTAGAGAAGTTCAAACCATGTTTGCACAATTAAGAGTCACTCAAAATACCTACACTGGACTCAAGGCAGCTACTGGGAGTTCCACAGACGAATGGGGCTCTAGTTCCACATGGATATGTTTTCTAGAACCAGAATGACCCTTGGTCAAGCAAAAAATACTGATGTAAGCTTCCATCTGTGTGTACATACATAAACAAAAAGTAAACAAAGTCAGGGTTCATTTACAGTCTTCTCTGTTTCTCCCAGAGATTTCTGCAAGTGCCTAATGGAGTTCTTGAAAAATAGGAACATAGGGGTGACTAGGCAGTGCAGTGAATAGAGCACTGGCCTTGGTGTCAGGAGGACCTGAATTCAAATTTGACCTCAGATACTTAACACTTACTAGCTGTGTGACCTTGGGCAAGTCACTTAACTCCAATTGCCCTGCTCTCCCCCTCCAAAAAAAAGAGAAAAATATGAACGTTTAATTCATCACTCATCTCCTAGATTAATACTTCTTTTCCAGATGTTCACTAACCATCCCCATAATACTGTGTTCTAGAATTTTTCCAGTAATCAAAATCAAGCTCACCAACTTAAAATTTATAACCTCCACTCTCTTCTCTATTTGAAAACCAGGACAGTTGTATATTTCCAGAGCTATGGGATCTCTCCCAGTCTCCAAAGTCTTTCCAACATCATTAAAAGTGGCTCAGCAATTGCACCCACCAGTACAATGAGCTATAATCTGTCTGGGCCTGGCTTGAACTCCTCAAAGCAGCTAGGTGTCTCATGATTTATCTTGAGTTTCAATTCCCTATTAAGTCATTTTTTAGCACAAAGGTCATTCTCCTTAGCAGAGAAAACAGAAGTGAAATGAAAGTTGAGTAGTTTTTACCTTCTATCTACCATTTGTTATCATTGGCCCAGGCCAAGCAGTAGTCTTATCTTTTCTTTTATCCTTCTTCCCCAAATAACTTTTTTTAAAAAACATCTTTTTGTCGTTAGCATTCCTTGACAGCCCAAGTTCATTCTGAGCTTTAGCATTCTCGACATTAGGCTGCCCCAATGGCTGCTGCAGACAGTAGAGATAAGGTTGAGGAACAAGAAAGATTTCATTCTTGCACTCTTCTCTCATTCTCCCATTCACTCACTTGCTTGCTCAAGCTCCTCTCTGTCTGTCTCTGTCTCTGTCTCTGTCTCTCTTTCTCTCTGTGTATGTCTTTCTGTCTCTCTCACACACACATGCACAAGAAAGGGTGAATTTTTCCACAACAAGAAACAAACTGTCCTTGGAAAATATGGAGTTAGCAACCATCCCCAAGGGAGTCCCTAAATCATAGGAACAGAATGGGAAGGGACTATTACTGTTTGTCCTTCATTCTCAAAGAGGACCATGACATCAGGAAGATGATGTCATGATTTGCAAGTGAGTTGGATTTAAGTGAGGGAGGGCTGTGCAAGGTCACCAGCCTTACGTTCTCCTCTGGAGTAATCTGGGTCCAGTGGCCAGATATTCATCAGGATGATTGGAGATGGCTCCTAGGGAAGGGACTAAGGTTCATAAAGGAATCACCAGTGCAGCTAGCTCCTTCTACGCTAAGAAATCTGGGCAAAATCTGAGCTGGAATCAGAGAAGGACTATTTGGCAAGATTATGACAGTAATGTCATCTTAGCAGAAGATTTTTATAATGGCATGTGTTTGGGGATTAATAATAAGCTTATTAATTAAGCATCATAAAACCACAGGGTATGTTCTTTATGATATGCTACAAACAGAGCAGTTATTTTGGGCACATTCAATTCTCATTTGCATGGTAGGATCTATAACATTGTGTGGGGCAGAGAGGGAGGGTGGCAGTTGGAGGCCATCCTAGACCTGTACTTCAGGAAATGGACTAGATGAGAGGGGTGGGGAACTTTCAGCCTCAAGGTAACATGAGACCTTCTAGGTCCTTGGGTATGACCTTTTGACTGAGTCCAAGCTTTATAGAACAAATCCTTTGATTAAGGGGATTTGTTCTGTGAAGTTTAGATTCAGTCAAAGGGTTACACTTGATGATCTAGAAGGCCACATGGGGCCTGGAGGCTGCAGATTTCCACTCCTACCTAGAAGGAGAGGGTTGGAACAGAATCCTCTTTCTCAGACTAGCTTCTCCTAATTGCATATCTCTCTAGGATGCAATCAGAGAGGCCTGGATGAGTAAAAATCATCTTCATAGAGGTAGAAGATGAGGGTTATCTCATCAAGAAGCAAGATAATGGACAAGATTACTTAGGGTAAGTTTTATATGTAACAAGGCCAATTTTCATGAATTCTGAATTGGCAAAAGTACTTTAAACCAAAAGTCAGGAAACCTAATTCCTGGTTCTCACTCTGCCACTACCCATGTGACCTTGAATAAATCATTTAATACCTTCTCTGGGCTTCAGTTTCCTTATCTTTTTTTTTTTTTTTTTTTGGAGAGGGGAAGGCAAGGCATTTGGGGTTAAGTGATTTGCCCAAGGTCACACAGCTAGTAAATGTGTCAAGTGTCTGAGGCCAGACTTGTATTCAGATCCTTCTGACTCCAGGGCCAGTGCCCTATTCTCTGTGCCACCTAGCTGCCCCAAGTTTCCTTATCTTTAAACTAGGATGAAGAGTTAGTCTAAATAAGTGGAGTCAAAAGAGAGATAGACTCCTGGGAGCCACATACTGACTTAGAAACCCACAAATAAACATTATCTATATTGTATCATATTTTTCTTTATTTTGTCAAACATCTCCAATAACTTTCAGAGTCTTGGAAGGCTGAAAGCAATCCTCAGACTGCAAGTTTAACACCTTCGGAAATTACCTAAAGGCTTCTTTCCTGGTCTAGAATTCTACAATTCTAACATTATATGATTATAAAACCCTGCAGTTTGTTGTGCATTTAATTTTCAGAGCTCTAATACCCTGAGAATTCTAAGACCTGGAGCTGGATGAGGCTTTAGAGAACATCTAGTTTACCCTCTCATTTTAAAAATGAAGAAAACTGAGGCCCAGATAAGGAAGAAAACTTGCCTAAAATGACAGAAGATGCACAGTAAGTAGCAGAATCAGGATATAAACACAGGTCTCCTAACAACAAATCTAGGGTTCTTTCCACCATATCACAGTCTACAGAAGAGCATGTGTTGGAATGGTACTAGGTTTGTCATCTATGTGCCACACTGGCTATACCTTCAGAGTAAATGATTTAAGAAGGCAATATTATCCAAAACTGACCTATCCCAAGAGAGAATGGTAATTTGGGGAGCAACCCACATCATTTGTATTTTCCCAAGGAGGAAGAGATTAAAAGTGACCAAGAAACTCTTCCAAATGGCCTGTGCATCACCCTTCTCTGGGCTCACTGGACTAATCCCCATTTAGAATGAAGGATTGGGTCCTCAGGAAGGTGGTTGCTTCTACTTCTGGGGTTCTAGAGGTAATCTTTTGTGTGGCTATCCTAATACTAGCTCTAAGAACCCCCAACTATCCCCTTAACAAGCAGCCAGGACACAGGGTTCCTCAGTGAAGACATTTACTCCAATGGTGACAGCAAGAACAAGAGTTACAAAGTGTTCCCCCAACACCAGGGATGCACTCTCCCACTAATACACATGGGCTGAGGAAAGGGAAGATAGACAAAAATTTACAGTACAATGATATCGAAGCACAAATGTAGGGAATACCCATGGCCAAGAGAACTGACAACTCTGGATCTACATGGTCTCCATGCCCTTTCTTTCTCTAAAGGGTCCACACAAAATTTGCTGCAGCGCATACATAGCATCTGTGAGGGACAGAAGGGTATAGAGTCATGGTCATGGCCAAATGCAACAGTCTACTGCTGGGCTGGGTCAAGCAGGTTAGGCACATGATATTCTTGGTTTTCATTAGCTGCTCCTGTGCTCACCAAATAGGCTGGTTCTACCAAGCAGTACCAGGCAGCCCACTGGGCTCTTCTCAAGATGTGACATCTCTGTTGGCTTAAAAAAACCACCCTGGCATCCTTGGGCTCTCTTCAAAGGGCAGCTGCAGTTTTGTTCTGTTCTTTCCCCACCCTCACCCATTGGTTTGACTGAGTGATTCAGTGTCTTCTTCAGCTGGCTCTCTAGGGCGCTAATGACCCTTAGCTTATGATTAGCAGAAGCATCTTACCTTTGACTAAAGTGATTTGTTACATCCAGGTAGGAGATAGCAAAGAACTGGGCTTCAAATGAGCTCAAGGTCAGTGACCATGGTCAGGCTTGATATACAAGAGGAGGAGGAAATTTGCTCTAATAGGTTCTCCAGAAAGAAAGCAACTTCTCCTAGACTAGTTAGCCTCCATCACCACCTTTGAGTCTTAACAGACTTTCATCTTTTTCCTTCCTTCTTCTCCTGCCATGGATCACTCCTCCTCTATCCCTCCTCCCCCCCCCCCCAAAAAAATAACAGGTGGCAACATTCAGGATGGGAACAAGGCCAAGGGACTATCTCTTTGGCCAAGAGAATGACAGCAACAGGTCCCCAAGCAGCTTTCTCTATCTGGAGATATCTGGTGCCAGTGTAGTGTAAATCACACCTAATTTCACCAGCCAGGGCATCCTTAGCTATGTGTCTCTGCCTGCATCCCCTGCAGACAAATAGGAGATTCCAAAGGTCGTTAGTTTAGAATGCTGTATTTCGCAATACAAGCAAACCATCTGACTCTTATTCCTAAGATGTGCACTGAGATATTCGGTGCACTGAAGAGAGTGAGTGGCAAATCCGAAAGATGGCATAGATTGTCTCCATGTAGCATGTGACTGCTGTAAGGGCAGGGATATTCTCTGGGAAGGAAACACCCAGGCACCTGGATGCCAAGGGAGATCTAGGGCACAGAACAAAGCAGATACCAGTGAATATTACACATTCCCTTTCTGAGACATTCTTTTGGCACTGGACCAAGGTCTGGATCTATATTCTGCTATGATCCACAGGTCCCCAGGAAGTTTCCTCCTTAGCTTCAGGGATAGAGTCTCCTTCATAATCATAACCACACCCTGAGGATGCCCCACACACACACATAAAAAAAGCTGTTCTCATTTGAGTCCCATGCTCTGGTAATGCTGGAGATTCAATGTAAAGGGATGCCAGAATCTTTGCACATAGCAGAGGTCAATGCTGTCTCTAGTAACTCAAACTTTACAGAAATACAGGTTTTTCTATTCTTAATGGAGCCCTCAGGTTCCCATTCCAGAGTTTTCCAGGCCTCCCTCCAATGACTGATATAGAGATCTGACTATTGGTGTCTTCTTTAGTCATCCTACATACCCAATGAGATCAGGGCCCTCTCACGCTTACCTGAGCCAAGATGTAAGATGCATGAGAGACCAAATTGCCAATCCTGTGGGAGGCTTCAGATGGTGTTTTCTGTGAGTATTATCTTTAGCCTAATGTTGTATTAACACAGCTCCGCCTGCTGATTAGTCTATTATTATATATTAATCATAGGATAACGATGCATACTTTCTGTAGCTTTCTTACCTCATCAGCATCAAATTGCCTCTGACTCTATCCAGGCCCAGAGCCTCAGGCCCCATCCTACCTCAAGCCCACTCACAGAGCTCCTTTTCACTCTTCTCCCCTGTCTCAGCTCCTCAGAGTGCTGTCCTGGGCAATGGTATCCTGCCCCCTTCTTCTATAGGGGGGAATGTAGACACAAGTAGGAAAACTGCCTATGCCTGAGGTCTAAAGCCAGGACATAAAAGGAAAAAAAAAATCATTATCTTTCCCCTCAATTCAATCCAATAAGCATTTAGTAGGCACTTCCTATGCATAGGGTACTGTGGTAGACACAGAAGACAAAGCCACTTTGAAAGAAAGTACACAGTGGGGAAGGAAGGCAGGCATAAGGGCTTTAGCATTTATAGAGGTATGTAAATACAAAATACCTCCTACCCAGAAGTTGAAGAGCCCTAGGAAAGTCAAAGAGCTAGGAGGAGAGACATGACGTTTTGGCAAGAGAGAATGGAGAGAGAGAGGAGAGGAGAGGAGAGGAGAGGAGAGGAGAGGAGAGGAGAGGAGAGGAGAGGAGAGGAGAGGAGAGGAGAGGGGAGGGGAGGGGAGGGGAGGGGAGGGGAGGGGAGGGGAGGGGAGGGGAGAGGAGAGAAGAGGAGAGGAGAGGAGAGAGACAGAAAGGGAGACAGAGACAGAGAGACAGAGAGGGAGAGAGAAAGACAGAGAGAGAGGGAAAGAGAGACAGACAGGCAGGCAGACAGAGACAGAGACAGACAGAGACAGAGACAGACAGAGACAGAGACAGAGAGAGGTATTGTGGTTATCCTAATCAGGGGAGATTACAAACTGTTCACTGTCCAACCACTCACTCCTACTCCAGGCCCTGTCCAAGGGTGGGAAATCAGCCTCGGGTTCTCCATCTAATGGTAGAGAAAAGAATATAAAAGACATTTTCCTTGCCTTCAAATAGTATATAGTTTTATAAGGGAAATGAGATAGGAATGCATTAAAAAAAAAAAAAAACTTAAGAAGCACAAGGATGCAGGATTTTGTGCCCAGAACCGCACACGCACAAATAGGTGCTTAACAAGCATTGATGATCAGCCAGTCAATAAGCGTTTCTTGTGGCGGGCACAAGGCGAGGCACTAAAGATACAGAGACAAACGAGAAACAGTCCCTGACCTTAAGGAATTTATACTGACAATGGAGATGGTGGGAGTGGGGGTTGTCAGTGACAGAACTTCACACCTAGAGGAGATGGTTGATTGGCAGTAAAGCAGATAAGTAGAGGGACTAGGGATGTCTGCTGAATCCAAACTGAGCCAATTTCCCTGAATAGGAGAATCAATAAGGAGGTCTCTCATTCAGGGACCTTGCTCCTCATCCTCTCCCAGTCATGCAAACACATCAGGTTGCGATCTACTTGAAAGCAGGGACTATTTTTTGCCTTTCTTTGAATCCCCAGCTCTGAACACAGCACTTGGCACAGAGTGGGCACTGAACAATAAATGTTTGTTGACTGAGTGACTGACCTGGAGCTGTGTCAACATCATAGCTGCTAAGAGAGGAAGCTAATAGTCAAATTCCCACAAGGAGAGCATCCACCTTCTCCATACGTATCTCCCAAAGGACCTGAATTCTAGCCTAGGGTTACACAGACCCTAAGTTCAGACCTCAGGATAACTCTACTAAAGCCATTTTTTTCTGTTCTCCCTGCCTGGCATCTAGCTAGCCCATCAATGACAAATGAGCTAGCCTCTTAGCAGAATTCTTAGAACTCTCAGGGAAATGAGATTCCCACACCTTCCTACTTTCACACCTAGGAAAAGGAAAAAGGGAGTCTTTTCCTCATTTTCACCAGCTAAACACAAAATCCACAGGAAATGCTGAACTGGTTATAGCCGGGAGTGTTGTGTTGGGCAAGCAAGGTGAGGACTCTCTAGGAAACTGCCATTCACAAAATCTCAGAGCCCGGAGCTATGAACTCCCCAGAGAAAAATAGACATTGCATCCTGCTTGTGGAAAGTCCCTTAGGGATCATCTAAGAAGCAGCCTTCAAAGCCATCACCCAGAAATATTTGCAACCAAAGTGACTAATCCCCTGGGGAGAGGAGAGGAGTATAATCGGTAGGGGGCAATTGCCTCCCAAGTGCCAAAATGCTTATAAACCAATCACTAGGAGGAAAAAAAAAGGTAAGTAAGGATGAGGATAGAAAAGGAAAGGAGCCTAGATTAGCAAGTATAACCAGAGGGTATAGGGTGAGAAAAAGCCACGTAGCCCAAAGCAAAACTCTACCTTAGAGGAAGTTTTTCTTCAGCACCCTTTCTTCCCCTTCCTTACCCTAGTCCCAATTTTAAGGTTTACTTTTCTCTACTACTTCCACCCCCAAACACTCAAGGCCCCAGGAGGCAGGCGTGGTATAGAATGAACTCAATCAGATCAAGTCTTTAGGGACTTCTGGCGTGAATCATGCCCTCTAGATATTTGCACACTAGAGCAAAATCCCAGCACCCCACCCTAGGTAGATTCTTTCTTCACTGTTTTGCCTAGAGCCTCTACATTTTAAATAGAGTATTCCGGCAAGATGGAAGAGGTAAACCACACTTAACCAAAGAAGTGAAGAAATTAACCCCTGTTTTAATATGAATGTTTCCCTGGTAGTCAGGATCTGTCTAGTGGCCTCAGACCATACCGTTTAAGAGGATAAATAGGGGTGGCTAGGTGGCTAGGTGGTGCAGTGAATAGAGCACTGGACCTGGATTCAGGAGGACCTGAGTTCAAATCCGACCTCAGACACTTAACACCTATTAGCTGTGTGACCTTGGGCAAGCCACTTAACCCCAGCTGCCCTGCCTTCCCAATCTCCAAAAAGAAAAAAAAAAAAGAGTATAAATATACAGGGTGTCCCAAAAGTCTAAGTACAGTCTTAAGCTTCAATATAGAAGAGGTTTTGGAGATCATCTATTCAAACCTCTCCATTGGGACAGTCCTATGGGACCCATGAAAGGGTGAAGGTCTTGCCCACAGACATACAGCTAGGTAGTGGTAAGACCAAGACTAAAACCCAGGTCCTCACGGCTCTTTCTCCTTCACTATCCATCTTTTAGGACATCCTTACATATTGGCTGCCTTTTTAAGAGCTGGGTGATAGAAGATAAGAAGTGCTGGGGGACCAGAGAAGAAAAATCCATCTGTAGGTGAGTGTAAGCTGTCAGGAAGCAGACTATACGGTGACAGCAAAAGAAGGGGTAAGAAGGAGAAAGTGAAAAAGAACTAAAATCTATTACCCAGCAAAAATCCATTGCTAGGTCTGGAGCCAAAAAAGAGGATTTGCAAAGAAAACTCTATTCATATGGGTATTTCCTTCTTATCACGGTAAATGGTCTGCCAAAGTGGTATTGCTCTGTATTGAAAACCTGCTGTTGTTAGAGAAGTTGCATACAGGCACCACACATTATATCTGCTATATGCACATAAAGAGGGAAACCCATCCTCTATTCCCATTCGCACATATGCAGAGCACAAGAGTCTGATGTGGGGGAGGTGACTACCCAACAGTCACTGTGCTTTTGTCCAAGGCCGATTATCCCATTTCAGGATTATCCAGAGCTTTCTTTGATTCCTCTTCCTTCTCTGACTCCCCTCATATTAAGGGCATGTCACTGATCATTCATATTCACCCCAGAAGGGGGGCTGGGAAAGGGAGAAGAGGAAAGACACACCAACTTTACCACTTTTGAGGAGCCCTAGACTTGTGGGATGTTTGGGGAGGGCATAGAATAAAATATAGGGCTTTTTGGAGAAGTCTACACTTTCCTAGTCCTCAATTTTGGCAAATCATTGAAAACTAAGAGTAACTATTTCATGCTTTTGTTCAAAAGCCTTAGGTGGCTCCCCATTGCTTATGAAATGAAATCCTAACCCCTGAGCCCTTACAGAGCATTCAAGCACATCTATTCCCTGGCTCCAACCTTTCCCTTCAGCCCTGTTTTACTCTAATCCTTTCTATAAACTCTGTGATCAAGTAATGACTTCTCAGAATCCTTCCCTCCTCTTCCCACCTTCCTGCTTTGGTTAGTGTTTTACACTGCTATCAGACTTTGTGGAGAGGTAATAAGACTTTACCAGTATTTTATATTACTATGGGACTTAGAGGCAGCAGGTGACAAGACTTTCCAATCTGCCCTCCCCATCATTTAAAGTCAAGAGAAGGCAGGAGCTGGCCACTTTGATAAATCAAATGGCCAATTGATCAGATCAAGCCCATCGATCACTTTCTTGATCAGGGTCTGTGCCTTCAGTCTCCAGTTTTCCTTAAGCTAATTTATTAGCTTTGAAGCTTGTGGAAATAATCTTTGTCCAGTATTAAAAGGTGTAATTGTTCACATTAGAGCATCTCCTATTTAGGGGAATGACTAAAAAAACTGCACATGAATGTAAATGAACATCACAGTGCTGAAAGAAACAATGATCATGATGAATACAAAAAAACCTTATAAAACTTGCAGAAACTGATGGGAAGTGAACTAGGAAAAGCATATAAACAATGACTACAATAGTATAAATGGGGGAGGGGACCAATCACCACAAACAAATAAAAAACCAGAGTTTTAAAGTTATAAAGAACTAGCTTGCCCCTCCCTAGATTAGACAAATGAAAAGACGCCTCCCCCTGTTCCTTTACAAAGTTAAGGATCCACCAATATGAACTGTCACACATGGTGTCAGATTTTCTTCAATGTATTAATGGTTTTGCTGATTTTTTTCCCTCTTCCTCCTCTTTTATTTCTTTTAAAAAAGTCTTTGTTATGAAAGACAATTCTCTGGGAGGGAGCAAGAAGAGGGGAGAGAAAGGGAAATGTATAAAGAAAAAATTCAATAAAAATCTATTTTTAAAAAATTCTGCACTTGTGAACTCAGTGAGGTAAGTGATGGACGCGCCGCTCCTCCTGTTCTGCCTTCCGACTTGTCCTAGAGCCTCTCCAGCTTTCCAGGCCTGTTTCAGAAGTCCCTCCTCCACAAAGTCCTTCCCGATTCCCCTCCTCCCGCCCCCCACAGATGGGGTCTGTCCTTCCTTAGATCTCTCCTGCCCACCTCTATTCTAATGCATATTAGATATCATTTGTGTACTTCCCTTTCTTTATCAATTCGACTCTAAGCTTCTTATGGGCAGAGACAATGGTATTCACCTCTGCGTCCCTAAACCTTGAGTGATGGCTTGAGCAGGGTAGATGTTCAATTAACACTTGCTGAGTTGAATAACTGAGAATAGACCAAGTGATTAGCTCTTACGCATTTGGACAATCAGGCCTGGAAGAGTTTCTCAAAGCAGGTGAGAGGAAATGCCTGTGCTGCCCAGCCACTAATCAGGATGCCCAGAAACCTGAGCTCTCTCTCTACTTCTCAAAGAGAACCCAGAGAAAAAGGCACATGCCCAACTGTTCCCTAGGGAACTCCCACCATACCAACAACCTCACTTGATTCAGGAGGATCCCAGTTCCTGGCACCTGGTTCAACCTTCAACAGCAATGCCCTGATTCAAAGACTTGGTGAGAGGAGAGGCCAAGGTTCAGAATAAACTAAGTCAGGCAGATTTAAAAGGTCAAGAGGAGACAGAGCACTTTCATTTGGGGAGTCATCCCCCAAAGAAAGCCCCAACAGCTCCCTCTACCAGGATTACTCACAATGTCACTAATCTTTTGCCCTGATGCCTGGTATTTTAAATCTCATTAGCATTTACAAAGGTTGAATTAATCCTCCGTTGATAATCTGATGTTTATTGATTTTTATTTTTAACTTTTGTTTTATGAAAATAAATAAGGGCAATCCTGCAGCACAGAGGATCCCAAGGGTATAATGGAAGAGAGCAGAGGGACTGAGACAGGACCAAGGAATCTCCCACGGGTCTGAAGGGAGGTCCTAGGGAAATATAGAAAGTCAGCCAATTGGGCAGAGCATGGGGATATCTAGTGTGACCCTAGAAACACCAGAACCCTCAGTCTCCCCTTTTGGTACCATCTGTAGGTTAGAAAGAGACAATTCTGATTCATTTTAACCAAATGCAAGCTAAAAATAATCAGTAACTGCAGAAACAATTGGCAGTCCATGGAGAAAAGAAGCATTTTTTAAATTAATGAAATAGTGAACCCCAAAAGCCAGGGAAAAGAAGGAAACAATATTGTTCTTCTTTCCCAAGTCTGTTCTTTTTAGGAATGCTTTGGGAACTTCTCCCTGCCTGTAAACATGATGTGTCAAGAGATCAGTTCAGAGCAGGATTGGAGCAGAGGAGTATCATTCCCCTTAAGGTTCTGTTGATGGGCCATTGTGACAACTTGGTTCATCTGGAACCTAAAATATATTGATGAATGGTTATTAATCCTGGAGAAAAAAGAGGGGAAGGGGTCACAATACACCTGCTACAGTAGAGTCTTCAAGTGTGCGCAAGAATATTTTAAGGAGAAAGTGGTAATCATCTGTTCTCAACTTGTCACTGAAGACAAGGCTACTGTGTTGTGATTACAGCAGAAAGTATCTTGGAGAGCCTTCAGGAAGAACAATGAGGCTGTTAGACAGTACTTGTCTAGCATTTTCTACATAAGACCCCTCCCCTGAGTTCACAGAGGCACCCAGCACCTCTCAATTGCCTCTAGGTTGGTCTCCCAGCCTCAAGTCTCCACCGTCTCTACAAATGTCAAATTAATTTTGAAACAGAGGTCTGATGGTGTCACCCCAATCCTCACCCTTCAGCAAACTCTGGTGGTTCCCTGTTGCTTCTAGGATCAAAAATGAACTCCTCCAGTTGGCCCTTAAATCTCTTCAAAACCTGACCCCGTTTTATCTTTCCAGCCTCAACAACCATCAATCCCCTCCCTGTACTCTTTTGTTGTTGTTACTGTTCAGTCGTTTCAGTGGTGTCTGACATCTCATGACCCCATTTCTTGGGATACTGGAGTGGCTTGTCATTTCCTTCTCCAGCTCTTCTTACAGATGAGGAAACTGAGGCAAACAGGGTTAAGTGACTTGCCCAGGGTTATGCAGCTAGTAAACATATGAGACCAGATTTGAACTCCGAGATATGAGTTTTCCTCTATCCACTCTATCCACAGTGCCACCTGGCTGCCCCAGCCTCTATAATCCAGCTAAACTGACCATCTCTCTGTTCCTCACACACGGCTTTTTATTTCCTGTCTCTGTGCCTTTGAATTGACTATTCCCCTTGCGTGGATGATACTCCCGCCTCACTCTTCTCTTGGACTACTCCCTGGTTTCCTTCAAGACTCATTTCAAATGCCACCTTCTATAAGAAGTCTTTCTTGATCCCTCCAACTGCTAGGTTATGTCTCCCATAACCACCCTGTATTTGTTTTGTATAATACACGCACTCAGGGCAGTGAGGTGGCTTAGTGAATAGAGCAACGGCCCTGGAATCAGGAGGACCTGAGTTCAAATCCTACTAGCCTTGTGACCTGGGGCGAGTCACTTAACCCCAATTGCCCTGCCTTCCCCCCTCCAAAAAAATAATAATAATATATACACATGTATATATGTATATATGCATGTTTGTGTTTATATGTGCATGTGTATATATATATATATATATATATATATATATATTTATACAAATACATCTTGTTTCAGCCTTTAGAAAACAAGCTCTTAGAAGGTAAGCACTATTTCACTTTTGTTTTTCTCATAATAAGAACCAATGCTGGGGCCAAGGCTCCGAGACATTGTACCCCTTCCCTCTCCCTAATGTGTTTTGGACCAATGCATTCAGTTTTGGATCCATTTTAGCCCTGGGGGACTCTGGACTCTAAAGATTGTAAGGGACATGGCTCTCTTTTCTCATAATATTCAACTTGTTAAACCCCAACCCCAGTGCCTGGGATGACTTATTTAGAACTAGGTTGCGGCTCATGTCTAGAGACTCCCCAAAAGGAGAGAATAGAAAGGTATTCAATGTACAGTATATATCAGGCATATGGGATGGGTATTTATTTCCTATACACAACAAAAAAAGTGCTAAAATACGCAAAAGACATACAGCATATATTGACAGAAAGATTTAAAACAGATGAAGGAAAATATCGTGTCCCCACCTGCCTGGGGCTCAGAATTCACTAGAAGTGCTTCCAATCAAATGTGAGGCAGAGACCCAGGTGACTCACAAGGCAATAGCATTTGCTTTTATGGACATTTATTTTCTCATCAGCATTAGAGCAGCCAAAGGCAGGGGGATGAACAGGATCATTCCAGGAGGCCCTTTCTAGCCTGAAGAATTTGTGATTAACTTACTGCATCCCCCAGCCGCTGAGCCCTTTCTTTTCCCACAGAGCTCTATTCCTTCTTCTCAAAGCATGACTGCAGTCCCATAACTCATCCTCATTAACGTAAACTCCCTGAGCTCCTTCTGCCCGCCCCTGCTTTCCAGCTCTGCTCGTGAGTGTATGGTGGGCCTTCCAGCCTTCCTGTCCCATCCACCAGCATCTGGGCGGGGGCTGGCAGCTCACTCACCACATTGCTCAGCCCATCATCAGACCCAGCACAGGCTGTCACAGTTACCATTAGCATCCCCCACCCTCCCACTTCAGGAGCATTTTACTCACCCCCAAATCACTTCCCCTCGCCCCTGGTTTGGGAAGATCAGATGTAGCAATTGGCTGATGAGGAAGGGTGCATTAACACCCAGTCAAAACAGCTCTTTAAAACAAGCTTTGACAAAATTGTCACATTAGATGTATCTGAATAAAGTCAGCTGTACAGCTGGCAGAGTGTGATTCTAGATCATTTTGACAGCTCACATTAAGGAGCTGCAGGCACAGCCAGGAAATTACCTCCAAGTTAAAGCCAAATTGCAGCCAATTCAACATGTTCTCCCTACAAAGCTCCTGACCTTCAGAGGGGGAAAGGAGGTCATGGGGAATGGGCTGCAGGGTGATCATACTGATCTCTTCTCCTGACTCGGCCTCCTTCTCTGAAAGAGGCTCTCATTTTATTAGAAGGACAAACAATGTGCCCTGTGCTCAGCACTTTACAAGTACAATCTCATCTGATCCTCACAAGAAATCTGGGAGGTAGGTACTAGTATCATTCCCATCTTACAACTGAGGAAACTGAGGCAGACAGAGGTATAGGAAACTTACCCGGAATCACATGGCTCAAAAGCATCCTGGCTCATATTTGAACTCAGGTCTTCTGACTCTAGACCACCCCCATGGTATCTCCTGGGACACCTGGCTGCCTAGGTTATAGGATTTAGAGCTGGAAGGAAATCTCATTCAACTCCTTCATTTCACAGATGACAAAACTGATATTTAGGTCAATCAACAAGCTTTTATTAAGTCCTTAGTATGTGAAGAGAGCTGTACTTAGGGTTGTGGATTTAAAAAAAAAAAAAGCCCCTGCCTTCAAAGAGCACACATTCTAACAGAATTGGAGTAGGTAACATGTAAAGAATCAGGCACAAGATACATCCGAAGAAGGTAATTCTCCCAAGTTTACACATAAAGGAAGTGGACAAGCTGGAATTTGAAGCCGGATCTTGGTACCGTAAGAAGAGTGAGTCGTATGAGAGGGTATGAGTTCAAATCCTCGTGTGATACTGGACAGGTACCTTCGCCTCTTCAGTCTCCTCATATGCTCATGTACTAGGAGATCCCTAAGGCCTCTGCTGGCTCTAACCCCTCTCATCCCAGATCTTGTTCCCTTCCTGCTAGGATCACACCATTGCAGCTCTAATCTCAGCTCTGCTGCTGACCAGCTCTTCTGAATAGGGCAAGTCAGTCTCCCAGAATCATAATCTCCTCATGTCTATGAGGAAGGATTATAATTAGTTGATCTCCAAGCCCTGTTTCCATATCTAAAAGTCTATAAATCTAACCCCATAGATACCAGAGACAAGGATGGATCTCCCATAAGGAAATTCATTTGCCTAGAGGATCATAGGAGACACTCATGCCTCTAACTTTTGTACTTTTCCAAGATCCCTGGGGAGAAGTGATAATCAGAGCACGATAGTATTCTATTATAGTCATATACCACAATGTATTAAACTAGGGATGGGTAATCTTCAGCCTCAAGGCCACATGTGACCCTCTACATCTTCAAGTGAGGCCCTTTGACTGAATCCAAAGTTCACAGAGCAAATACACTTAATAAAAAGCTCCCCAGCCCTGGTTAGACTATAGTGACTGGGTGGTGCAGTAGTTAGAGCCCTAGACCTGGAGTCAAGAAGACTCCTCTTCCTCCACTCAAATCTGGCCTCAGACACTTACTAGCTGTATGATCTTGGGCAAGTGACGTAACCCTATTTGCCTCAGTTTCCTCATCTGTAAAATGAGCTGGAGAAAGAAATGGCAAACCACTGCAGTATCTTTGCCAAGAAAACCCCCAAAATGTGTTTATGAAGAGTCAGACACGGCTGAAAAACAGCTGAACTGATAGCTTGGACTACCAGGTCTGTGGGAGGAGGGGAGGCAGAGAGCTGGAGATGGCAGGGAGCCACCCAGACACCGCACCAGTGGGAGGGATAGAGGACACTGAAGCTATGTGGTTCCACTACTTTCCCTCTAGCAGGGTGTTACTAATGAAATTTGATGGAGTCAAATGACAGTAGAGAGAAAGTGTCTGGTTTTCAAGTCAGGGTGGGGGAGAGATGTGAAAAGGGCTAGGGTGAAAGGGGAGGGCTCTGAATATTCATGATGCTAATTAAGCAACAGCTCATTGGAAAATGTTGGATTTTTATTAAGATCTCAGACTTGTACAGTTGCAACACTCGCCGACATAATAACAATCATCTAATGGGTACTTTGGGCTCTTTCCAAAGCTTCTATCCTGTTTCCTCAGGCTGCTAATGTGCAGGAAGAAGCAAGCTGGTGATTGGAGAGGGCCATGGGGAACTCTCTTTGTGGCTTGTGTGCAGCTCTGCCCAGGGGCAGAGGGATGGATTAGATGACATCCTGAGATCCCTTCCAGAGCAACGTGTTAGAATGGAGATTGCCCTGAACCTGGAGTAAGACAAGGCCTGGGCCCAAATCCTACCTCAAATACTTACTGGCTCACTGCATAGTCCTAGATAAATCAGTTACTTTCTTTGAGACTCAGTTTCCTTACCTGTAAAATGGGCATGATAGTGTGCCAACTTTACAAGATCGTAGTGAGGCTCAAATGAGATAATATAAAGTATTGAACATATATTGAATGTACATGAAATACACCAAATGAAATAATATAAAGTAATAAAGAGTATATAAAGTACTTTGCAAATCATAAATGACTATATTAATATCAACTATTAGTATTATTATTAAGGAACCAAAAGTCCTGTCTGGGGAAGAATTTTACCCCTTCTGCAGGCGGAGGATTCGGGAGGTGGGGCATATTGCTGCAAACTCCGGAGACAGACAGAGTTCTCAGAACACGTGCCATACCCATAGTAGGTATTCTCAATAAATATTTGTTGATGATAACAATAATAAAAAGCAGTGGGGGCAGCTAGGTGGCACAATGAATAGAGCACTGGCCCTGGAGTCAGGAGGACTTGAGTTCAAATCCAGCTTCAGACACTTAACACTTACCAGCCATGTGACCTTGGGCAAGTCACTTAACCCCAATTGCCTTGCCTTCTCCCTTAAAAAAAAAAAAAGACAAAAAATTAATAAAAAGCAGCTAGGTGGCACAGTGGATAGAATACTGGCCCTAAAGTCAGGAGGACCTGATTTCAAATTCTACTTCAGACACTTACTAGCTGCATGACCCTGAGCAAATGACTTAACCCAGATTGCCAAAAAAACCAGTATTGCTAAAGTTGGAGCAGCATGATGACACAGCAGACAGATTACTGAATTCAGGAGTAAGGAAAACCTGGGCACTGACACTCCCTCATCGTATAATGATAGATAGGTCATTTAATCAAGCAAGCAAGCAATCATTCAGCATTTATTAAGCACCTCTGTATTCCAGCACCAGTATCAAGCTAATCATGGAGAATTTAAAGACAAAAGTAAAATAGCCCTTTCCTTCAATGGGCTGATATTCTAATAGGGAGACAGCATGTGCATATATAGGCAGCTAGGTGGTGCAATAGATAGAACGCCAAGTCTGGAGTCAGGAATCCTGACTGAGTTAAAATCTGGCCTCAGATACTTACTAGCTATGTGACCCTGGGCAAGTCACTCAACCCTGTTTGCCTCAGTTTCTTCATCTGTAAAATGAGCTGGAGAAGGAAATGGCAAAACACTTCATTATCTTTTCCAAGAAAACCCCAAAAAGTGTCACAAAGAGTCAGGGATGACTGAGAACATGTGTGTGTATACAAATACAATAGAAGGTAGTTTTGAGAAAGAGAGAAGGCACTAGCAAGGGGGATTATCAGGAAAGGTTTTATATAGAAGGTGGCCCCTGAGCTGAATTATGAATGAAATTAGAGATTCCTAAAGGTGGAGGTGAGAAGGGAAAGCATCCCAGGCAGGAGAGACAACCAATGTAAAGACAAAAATACAAGGGACAGAGTGACATGCTTCCTCCTCTCTGCCATGGGAACAACACCTGTATCTGATTTGATGACATCATTGCAAGGACCAAATGAGATGATGTAGAGAGATTTTCAGCACTTAAACGACTACGTAAAAGCCTATTGTTTTTGTTATTATTACTATTGCTCTTACCGGATAAGTCTCAAGACTCGGCCTGACTTCAGAATTATGAGGACAGCTCAAAAGGGCATGACACAAAGAGATGGGAAACTCCCAATCTGCTTGGGGAAAGCGTCCTCTCCACATACCCTCCACCCCAGGAAGGGCCATAGTGTCCAGCTGAAGAAATAGGGTCAGATAAAGAGCCTTGTGTCCTCTAGAGTCTGTCCAGCATGACATTAAACCACAAAGGTAGAGAAGAGGCGATCAAAGCAGGGAAGGGTTTGAAATAGAAGAGTCCTAGCACATCAGACACAGGGCTAGTAGCCCCTTTCCTTGTGAGACCATCAGGGCTCAGCTGCTCACTAGGGTCACTGAACAAGCCTTTCTATCACAGAAACAAAAGGGGGGGGGCGAGTTGGAAAGAAAGGGAAGGAAGAAGGTATTTATTATATGAATGACTTCTTTGGAAAAGAAATGCTGCCCATTAGAGGCAGAAGAGGAGACAATAAATATATCATGAGTGAGGAAGAAGGAGCCCCGTCTGATTAATCTAACAGCCTCCCTAACTGGCCGCAGCCCACTGGCGACAGGCAGCAGCCGGGCACACACCTGACTTGTTGTAGGCAATGCAGGGCTGACAGCCTGATTCCAAGAATAATGGGCAGGAGGCCGAGCTGCTCCTGAGCCCAGAAGCAAATGGTCGACGCAGTGAGGCTGAGTTAATATTATTCTCCCGTCAATTGACATATCTTTCCCACAGCTACCACTGTGCACCCCAAACCCTCCTCCAAATAAGACACATGTGACATCGGTGGCCATGCCCAGACTGGCATGGAGAGAAAATCTTTTGGTTTTTGACATTTTTCCTTCTATTCTTTCTTTATTTATTTTTAACATTCTTTTGTTTTTTAAACTTTGAGTTTCAATTTTTTTCCCTCCCCTACCCACTGAGAAGGCCAACAAAATTATATCAATTATACATATGAAATCATGCAAAACATTTCCATATTAGCCATATTGCAAAAAGAAAGTGAGAAAATTATACTTCAATTTGAACTCAGAATTCATCAGTTCTCTCTCTGGAGGTGGGTAGCATTTTTGCATCATGAGTCCTTTGGAGTTCTTTTAAAATACATCATTGTATTGATCAAAGTAGCCAAGTCTTTCACAGACGATCGTCATTACAACAATGCTGTTACTGTGCACAATGATTTCCGAGTTCCCACTTCACTTTGTATCAGTTCATAAGGGTCTTGCCAGGTCTTTCTGCAGCCACCTCTCTCTCTCATCATTTTTTATAGCATCATAGCACTCCATCACAATCACATGCCATAACTTGTCCAGTCATTCCCCAACTGATGGGCATCTCCTCAGCTTCCAATTCTTTGCCACCACAAAAAGAACTGCTATAAATATTTTTGTACATGTAGGTCCTTTTTTATTTTTTCTTTGATCTCTTTTAGAGTATAGACCTAGTAGCAGCTCAAAGGCTATGCACAATTTTATAGCCCTTTGGACATAGTTCCAAATTGTCATGGATGGAGAATCTTGTAAAGATATGCCCCTAGTATGCTGCTAACTTCTTTCACCACAGAATCTCAAAACCACTGCTTCAAAGGGTTTACTCTTTCATTTTATCTCCCACTGCCCCCAGTCCAATCCTGAGCCCTAAGACATTCTGAGGTCTTCCTTTTCCTAGCACAAGCCAACTTTCTATTAATTGATATATAATCAAGGCTCTATCCCAACTAGGGATATAGTCAACTAGGTGGCTTAGGGGATAGAGCACTGGGTCTAGACTCAGGAAGACTTGAGCTCAAACCCAGTCTCAGATATTTACTAGCTGTATGACCCTGGGCAAGTCACATAACCTCTATCTGCCTCATTTTTCTCTGTAAAATGGGGCACCTCTTCAGCACCTATGTCACCAGGTGGTTGAGAGGATCAAATGAAATAATGTTTGTAAAGTTCATAACACATAATGCCTGGTACACAGTAGGGGCTTAATGAGTACTGGTTTCCTTCCTTAGTCCAACTCCCACTCTCCCAGATAAATCTTGGGTCCAGAGCAAGGCTGCATCTTCTCCCTTAGAAGGTAAGGATACCTGTGATGAGCCAGTGATGATTCTCTAATGCAAGCAACTCACTGGGGTGCTTTCCCCCTGAGATTATAAGTTAAGAATTATTTCACCAGTCTTAAATAACTTTCAGAAAGGGATGTTGACTAAGGTAGTACAGTAAGGGATATTGACTAATTTTTGTTGTTGAATCATTTCAGTCATGTCCTACTCTTTGGGGTATTCTTGGCAAGGATACTGGAGTAGTTTGCCATTTCCTTCTCCAGTTTATTTTATTTTACAGATGAGGAAACTGAGGCAAACAGGGTTAGGTGACTTGCCCAGGGTCACACAGCTAGTAAGTGTCTGAGACTGGATTTGAACTCAGGAATATTCCAGACTCCAGGCCTGGCACTCCATCCACTATGTCACCTTACTGCCCCATTGATTATAACATCACTATTGCATTATTATTACATCATTGATACTTATTAATTGTGTCCCTTGGATAGATCAGTTAATGGTACAAAACATTCTCCCCTACCTCTGCCCAAAAGTCTGACACGCTCTCACTTACGGATATACAGATTCTAGAGAGAAGTGGGATCAAGATTAGAGAACATATGTGACAAGGACTAACTCACAGGTCCTAATTATTAGAAGTCTTTTTCTCCCACTTGTGGAGTGTTCAAGAAGTTCCCCTTGAGCATGGTGAATCTGGTTCTAGCTGTCCTTGGCTGCCGATATAGATGCTGTTGTCAACTGATCTAGGAAGATAGCTAAGACACCAATGGGAAGATGAGATGTGACGCATCTCCTGGAACCAGTGAAGCTTCAAGGTCTTCCTCTAGCCAAAGCATGGACATAAGGGAGAAAAAAAGGGAAGAATACTCAGCCAAGGTCAAAGCCAGTGCCTCTTCTTCACACCACACCATACCACCCACCCTCCTTACCCCCACCCCAGGAAGTTCCTCTGCAGGGATATGCTGGAAGTTCAGATTTGCTCTAATTTTGAGAATTCTCTGACTCAAGCTAATGTGATGTTTTTATACTGGACCCAAAGGACATAATGAAATCCCCCAGCCAAATGGAACAGATTTCCTGCCAGATGTTAATTTTAATATTAATAATGATAATAGTAATATGAGTATTTTCTTAATTCTAGTTCCTCCCCTCCCTTATTTTCTTCCCATTTATCCTGCTAGAGCTTGTTTATACATACAGTCAATCCTGAACTTTTGAGGGGATAAGGTTCCTAGAAAACAGTGCAAAAGTCAAAAATGCAAATGTTGATAAAATTGAACCTATGGGAAATAGGGGGTTAGGTTCCCATGACCACCAAAAACTATAATCTTTCACTGGAGATTGCTGAAAATACACTTTTCTGAATACATTTCTTTACAACAAAACATTAATTCTGATAACATGCACTTTTCCTAACACAGCAGCCATAAAATTAAATAACCCAAAAAATGCAGTACACAAAATAAAATTGGCAACATGCAAAACCTTTTTTCTCACCAGCAATTCCCTAGAATTCTGTGACCTGTGCTACCATCTCAATTTAAAAACAACACTGATTTCAGACAATATTCACTATTCATAATACATGAAATCTACAGTGCCATAAATTCTGTACAGCAAATAAAATTCTTAAAACTAAAATATTTTTTAACCTGAATCTTATCTTCCATTGTGTCAGATGGTGATGTGAGGCCATTATACTGCATCCTATACTGCTGAAACCTCTCTACTTGGTCACCCTCTGAAAACCAAGGGAGAGGTTGCTGGGATTTTAGTAGCTGTTGTCAGAAGATGCCAAGACTGGCGATGTCTAGACATCACCCTAGAGCACAGAGGACTGGCACTACACTTTGGGGGCAAAATTTGCAACACAAAACTTGAAGGTTAAAGGGAAACAATGAAAATATGCAAATTGGAGTTCTTTACTCTACTGCAGTGGGGTGAACAAGACCAGTGAAGCACCTAGTAGGATGCCAGCCACTCCAGAAAACTTGCATGTATCATGCCTCTCTTTTTTTTTTCCTCTGCTGTTCATAGCCACAGATGTGTATGGTTGCCAACACAAAAGTAAAAATTAGGTTACTAATAAAATCACTGGAATTTTTTAAGTGGAGAAAATTAAACACATGAATATTGAGAACTGACTGCAGCTGTTTCCTTATGGTCTCCTCCATTAGATTTTTGAGCTGCTTGAGGGCAACTGCACTCTTTTTGCATCTCCAGTGCTTAGCACAGTGCCTGGCACATAGTAGGTGCTTAATAAATGTTTATTGACTGACTATTGAAATGTCATTTCATTTCATCAAATGGCTTTCAAAAACTTTTCAAACAGACTAAAGCCTATGATTGACTGATTTGTTGAGGTATATTCTTACCCAGGCTAAAATGGGGTAGAATACTGTTGATCCCGAGGCTAAAAAAAAAAAGCTCTACCAAGAAATTAAAGAAAGATAGGATTTTTTTTTTTTAGAGAGGGGCAAGGCAGGGATTAAGTGACTTGCCCAAGGTCATACAGCTAGTAAGGAAAGGTAGGATTTTACAGACCAAAATTGTTTAGAAAAGCTTAGCCCAAGAAGAAAAACAAAATCTTAAGAATTAAATTCTGAAGAAACAAAGGAAAACAAGTCAGGTGATGAGGAAAAATAGTTGTCTGAAGAGACCAATGTAGATATGCAAGGAGTCACCACCAATGTATATGTTTTTAAAATGCTCTGAGAAGATGGAAAAAGCACAGGTAACAAAAGATTATATGACGGAATAACATGATCCTTTAAGAATAGTGTAAGAAATTCTAAAACTCAGGATGATCTGACACTGGTGAGGAAAGCGAAAAATGACAAAAGTAAGGGGTAGCTATTGGGGAAATTGAGGATCAAAGAAAGGATAGGACTGCCACTTGGATTGGTCAGGACAATGATAACTGACTAAAGAGAATTCATTTTACTTCTGTTTTCCCTGCAAAAGAGAGTGATCTTTGTACTGAGAGAAAAATACCCAAGAACTAAAATGTTGAACAGGGAGTCATTACACAAGGTAAGTTAGGACACTTTAGGAGAGTAGGTGCTTTTGATTATTTCACACCACCTGGCCTGGATGAATGAGCTATTCAAAGAACTAGCAGGTGTGATTGTTGAGCCATTGTCAGTGATATTTGAAAGATCCTGGAGAAATGAACTAGAGAAGAGTGAATAGTTTCCCAATTTTTAGATAAAGGAAGATAGTAGAGTCTGTAAACTATAGGACAATAAGTTTGACTTTGATTCCTGGGAAAATTCTAGAATGGATCATTAAAAATGTGGTGAGTCAACATTTATAAGAGGAAGCAGTGATTACAAAAAAGTCATCATAACTTCATCAAGAATACGTCATACTCCAAAAAAGGGAACATTATGAGATATAAAAATGGATAATTTTGATTATATTAAATTTAAAAGTTTTGTACAAACAAAACCAGTGCAACCAAGGTTAGAAGGAAAGTAGATAGCTGGAAAATTATTTTTACAGCAGATGTCTTTGATAAAGTCTTCATTTCTCAAATATATACTGAACTGAGTAAGATTTATAAGAATATAAGTCATTCCCCAATTGATAAATGGTCAAAGGATGTGAATAGGCTGTTTTCAGATGAAGAAATAAAAGATGTCTTTAGTCTTATAAAAAAAGAGCTCTAACTCACGGACGTTTAGAGAAATACACATTAAAATAACTCTGAGATACCACTTCACACTTATCAGATTGGTTAATATGACAAAAAAAGGAAAATGATAAATGTTGGAGAGGATGTGGGGAAACTGAGACACTAATGCACTGTTAGTGAAATTGTGAACTGATCTGTCCATTCTGGAAAGCAATTTGGAACTATGCCCAAAGGTCCATCAAACTATACATACCCTTTGATCCAGCAATAAACAAAGAGATCATAAAAAAAAGGAAAGGACCTATATATACAAAAATATTTATGGCAGCTCTTTTTGTGATGGCAAAGAATTATAAATTGAGGGAATGCTCATCAATTGGGAAATGACTGAACAAACTGTGGTATATGAATGAAATGGAATACTAGACTATTGTGCTATAAGAAATTATGAACAGGTAAATTTCAAAAAACCTAGAAACACATGAACTGATACAAAGTGAAGTGAACAGAACCAGGACAACATCGTACACAGCAACAACAACATTATGCCATGATCAACTCTGATCGACTTTGTTCTTCTTAACAATACAATGATCTAAGACAATTCCAAAAGATTCATGATGGAAGATGCTATCCACATCCAGAGAAGGAACTGATGGAGTCTGAACTCAAAGCATAATATTTTCACTTCATTTTTTCATAGTTTTTCCCCGTTTTGTTCTGTTTCTTCTTTCAGAACATGACCAATATGGAAATATGTTTTACACAATTGCACATATATAACCTGTATCAAATTGCTTGCCATCCTAGGGAGAAGGGAAGGGAGGGAGAAAATTTGAAACTCAAAATTTTACCCCAAAAAAGTTTTAAATTGTCTTTATGCGTACCTGGAAAAAATAAAATATGATTTTAAAGGAAAAAAAGAACAGGTCATGCTAATCTAACCTTTATTTCCTTTTTTTGATAGTTACTAAACTGGTAATGCAAAGGAATACTCTAGAATTAGTTTATCCTATAGCAAAGTCTTTCAGGATAATTAGAGAAATGTGGATTAGGTGATAGCACAATTATGTAGATCTAAAACTGAATGGCCAGATTCAAAGAGTAGTCATTAAGGGTTCAATGGCAACATGGCAGAAGTTCTCCAGTAGAGTGCCCCAGGATTGTGTTTGGCCTTGTGCTACTTAACATTTTCCCACATTGAACTCATTAATCTGTGTGAATCCAAATTAAGTGACATATGGCTTACATTTTGTAGGGAATACAGGAGTGTTCATGGATGTTTTTGGACTCCTGGGCAAAGCTGAGGCTATCTGTAGGAGCATTTCAAGGATCAGTTGAAAAGTTGAAGGATTTTTTTTTTTGAAGGGGAGAGTTCTATTAATTAGGCTACACTGATGGTTTGAGGAATTTTAAGCTTAGATGGCATGCTCATCAAATTATAGCAGGTGACAAAAAGCTAACACATTGGGTGACAGGATCCAAAAAGATCTTGGTGGGCTAGTGTGTTGGTCTAAATACACTGTAATAAGAAGACCCACCAATCCTTAGACCACATTCATATTTGCCTTTCTTGGTGTGTTATACAGGGTATATGCCTTTCCCTGACTATTGTTCCAATCTAACATGTGGAACTTTAGAAACTTTCAGTTCACTAAAACCCCCAGATCTTTTTCAGAGAAACTGATTCCCAAGTATGCCTCCCTCATCTTTCATTTGTGAAGTTAATTTTTTTTAATTCAAGTATAAGACTTTAAATTGATGCCTAATGGATATCATCATGTTAGTGTACCTTCCCCTATAGAAACACATTCCCAGTCTGCCATTGAATTCAAAGTTGAGGTCCCTAGAAGGTGGTTGCTCTTAGGATCTAAGAGTAACTACAAGGAAGTACGTTTTTTAATACTGTTGCTCATGAACCCCCATTGTTATACTCTCTATTATCAATCAACCAGTTCACCTCCATTAACTTATCAAGGTGGTTAGTGGCTAGGTGGTGCAGTGAATAGAGCACCAGTCCTGGAGTCAGGAGAACCTGAGTTCAAATTTGACCTCAGACACGTAACACTTACTAGCCATGTGACCTTGGACAAGTCACTTAACCCCCAATGCCCTGCCCTCTCTCCTCAAAAAAAAAAACTTATCGAGGTGGCATAGCAGTTACTACAAAACATTCCCCAGCCCAAAAAAAGAGCACACTCTCCTCTTGTATACTTAAGGACCCTGGGAAGAGAAAATTCAAAATTATAGTAAGATGATAGTGAGGCACACATGTAGAGAAGATTTTTGGCAAAGGGATACCTTACAGCTCCTAGGAAGTCTTTTCCTCCCTTTGTAGAGTTCTAAAGAAGTTCCCTTTTAGTGTAGGACCCTGTTGGACTCCAAAAATCAGTCTCTTTTCAGAATCCATGCATAGCCAGCACTCCTCTCCAGTATGAGGTGGCCACAATTCCACTATCCTCAAGTCTTTCTGTATCCATCTGAAAGTGTTTCCTTAGTTGTTGGCAAGTACTGTTCTGGTGGCCACTACTACCACCTCTGGTCACTTGTGGGTCTTCTGATAGTTCTAATGGATCTCCAGGACTAATATGGTTACATATCCACTCCACTCTAGGCATACTCATTCACCTAAAATCAGGAAAAAATAAACATAAGAAAATCCTAGGTATAATTTGATCATGGACACATATTGGCCAGGTAAGAGATAGGGTGTTACCTTTCACCTACCCAAAACTGCAGAGCAATTAATGGCTCACTTGCCACCTGAAAGGAAAAGAGAAAGAGAGATTAATGGGTCATCCCTTTTATATGACAATTCACTTCCTGCTCAGTGCCTCCTGAGGTATAAATTCTTCTTCCTTTGCAGCCATTTAGAAGATGTTTCATCATTGTATAGTACAAGCCTCTCAGTCAAGCATGTCTGGAAATAGGTTTCAAAAGTTTCATGTGTTGGATTACAACCAGGAAGAGAACATCTACACATGCTCTGTACAACATTTCAAGAACAAATCTGAGTATGCCCAAGAATTGTGACCTCATTGGTCAGCTCCCTTATTACATTAGATCCAGACCAATGCTCTAACCTGTCAAAATATTTTTGGATCCTATCATTCAGTAAGTTTCAGGTCACCTTATAAATTTAATGAGCACGAGATCTATACCTAAAAAGGACTAGTATAGCCTAGGCCCTCCCTCTCAAAGAATTTTTTTTCAATGGTGCAGGTAGCCTCAGCTTGACCCTCAACTCCAAAAGCATCCACAAGAAATTTGAAACAAACCTCTACAAAATATAAGCCAAATATTACTTAACTCTGCCTTCTATACTGTGTTCAACACAAGAAATTTTGTATTCAATAAAAATGTGAAGTAGCTGGGGAACAAACACAGAACCCTGGAGAACTCCAATGGAGACTTCCTGCCAAGTTGACATTGAACCCTAAATGATTACTCTTTAGAGTCCAGCCATTCAATCAGTATGAGACAAATTTAGACTTGTTGTCAGGAAAAATGTCTTAATAATTAGAACTGTCCCAGAGTGAAATGGGGTTAATGGGTTATCTCTATCCCCTAAGTGAAGGTCTTCAAGCAGAGGTAGAATAATCATTTGCATTTGTTGTGATAGTGATTCTTTTGGGGATATGGATTGGATTCGATGGCCTCTGGAGTCACTTCTCACTCTAAAATTCTGTGATTCTGTGGAAACTAAAATTAAAATTAAAAACAGCTACAAAGTAGAAGATGGTCACGTCACTTGGGCATCAGGGTAGAAAGGCAGGGATGTATATTTGAAAGAGTCCTAAATATAGACTCACAAGATCAGTGTTTGAATCCTTCTCTATCATTGGTGTGATATTGGGCCAGTCTGCTTCCCTCACTGGGCCTCAGTTTCATCAATAAGATAAGCAGGGGTGGGGAAGGGGTGGGGGGGTTGGAGATGAGTCAGAAATTCCGTTGTAGCTCTGTATCTTACGCTCTTCAGTTTAACCCTGCCTAACCTTTTTTTCCTTGAATTCTCTTCTCAATTCAGACTCATTTCTGTATCCATACCAGCAACCTCACATTCTCTGCAGGTGTAGGTAGATAAGGCTTGTTTCTAATTTCTGACGAAGTGTAGCTCTTTCACCTCTAATGGACTTTTCTCTCTTACCTCATGCCAATTCACATGACTCTAAAGGCCACCATGGCCCTTTAAAACTGTCACCTTCCAACAACATATAGTCAGAAATATGTCTCTCAGGCCTCCCTCTCTATCCATGTGAGCTGACTTGAGAGGGGATCCAATTACCATGTCACACCTGCCCAGTCCCTGATGCTCCATCTGGCTCCTACACCATACAAGCTCACATAGTGGGAGGATGGTTCTCTTTGAAGGCACAGTGCCCATCTCTGAGGATGGATGATCTCAAGGTGAAGAGTCATCCAGGTTGGCTCTCACCCTTCCCCACAAAACAGTGTGTGGTCTCTTGCCAGAACCCCATCTTGCAGTTTCTCAGTATTCCAGAACTTTTTGAACACAATAATAACATGTCCCACGGTAAGAGATGGTCAATTTTATCACAGACCTTGCTGACAGAGTAGACTCCTCTCAAGGACAATTATGCATTATCCCGGATGCCCAGTGTAGGGAATCCATCTTGAGGAGAGAAGCTCTACCCTAGATTGCCTTGGTATGTTCCAGCC
Organism: Pseudochirops corinnae; assembly: GCA_028646515.1. Lineage (NCBI taxonomy): Eukaryota > Metazoa > Chordata > Mammalia > Diprotodontia > Pseudocheiridae > Pseudochirops > Pseudochirops corinnae. Next base: position 145,194,655 of record CM053588.1, read on the forward strand.
TACTCATCCACCCAAAGGAAATTAAGCATTAGACTGACTGGCTTCAAAAAAACCCACACTTGAGTTTAATAGGAAGGAATGTATGTGTAGAGCTCATATCAGACTGTAAGTCATCTTGGGGAGGGAGAGAAAATTTAAAACTTATGAAAGTGAACATTGAAAACTAAAAATAAATAATTTAACTTTAAAAAAAAAACCTATACTTTCTTTCTTGGGGAGAGGGAATAGCAATAATTATCCAAGCCACTGGAAACTCCCCAGTGTAGCATCATAAGGATCTGATTGACATGTTTTCGGATGGGGTTGTCTGTAAAATGATTACCACAGTGCCTGGCACTTAATAAATGTTTGTTACCTTCCCTTCCCTGCCTCCCTCCTGCAGTCTCTGGAAGGTTCTAGTGAATGCTATACCCTCTTAGTAAGGATTAGTAAGAGAAACTCCTATTCACCTTGTGTGACACTATTCTAACAAGAACTCGCATCTTTTCGTTAATGTTTTCAAAGCACTTTCCTGTCTACCACTGGATCCTCACAACCTCCCTTGAGGAGAACAGGACAAAGTCTTTTATTCCCTTTTCATAGGTGAGTCAGTAATTGACCTAAGAATAGAACCCAAGTCTCTTGACTCCCAATTCCACATTTTTCCCCCATTGGACAACACTGCTCTATCTCACTACAAGGGAAGCCATGGCAATTAACATTCTCATTTTCCAAATTAACTTGTAACCTGAGAATCCTGGGGGGCCATTTGGGAGGCTCTTTCACTGTCCCCCAGCACCTTCCCGGAATGGACAGTGTCCCAAGGCACTATTTGTAAATCCTAGGAGAGTATTCTGGGGCAGCTCAGCTGAGTTCTCAGAGCCCCTCAGGGAAGTAGCAGGCCCCAACCCTGACACCAGCAGTCAGCCACTCTGTCCACCTCATTCTCTCAGAGCCAAATAAGGGGCTCTTGCTATGAGGAAACCTGAAGATTCTGGCAACCTCCAGAGTCTGAGGGAGGCTAACCCCACCCTTACTGTAACACCTTGGTGGGACTCCCTCAAACTTTATGGGCCAAAGAACTGACCAGAGCTTGAACACACAAGTTCTTCTGAAATCTGTTGCCATTTCCTGGTACCAGGCATCACTCCTGGGGTTGTGCCTCTAAGAAAGAAAAAGTCACAGGGCTTTCCAGACAAGAGACAAAAAGAAGAAAACCAAAGACACTTGTAGCTTTCTGGCACTTTTTGCTTCTCTCTACAAAGATGAGAACATCTCAGCTCTCCCCAGGCTTCAACCTGTCTCGAGCATCACATACCCTCAATTTGTTCTCATCATGATAAGGTGATTTACAAGCACTTTTTTCCCCTTTAAAACTTTGTAGTATTAAAAAAAATAAATTTTGAAGTATTGAATGAAGTGGATTTTTTTTTTTTGCTTCATTTAGTTTACAACATATGGTCCAAACTCCTAATTGTAGTATTCAAGGCCCCATCTACCTCTCTTACCTTGCTTCCTGCTATTTCTCAACACTCACTCCCTCATTCAACCAGACTGACCTACTCACTCTCCCCAAGCATCCCTTATTCACACTGCCTCTATAATTTTGCCCTCAATCTTCCTACACACAGACCTGGACAGTGCTTTCTAAATCCTGACTATCCTCCAGACTCCCATTCAAAGTTTTCTTCTTCTATGAAGTCTTTTCTGACCATCCCAAATTACAGTTCTCTTATTTGAACTCATAACACTTCCCATCGGCACCATTCATTTAGCACTTAGCATATCTTATTAGCAGACTCGTCTTCCTGCACAAAAATCTGATCTCAAACACGTCTTTCAGACCTTCAGATCCTAGGCAAGTTACTTAACCCTGTTTGCCTCAGTTTCTCCATCTGTAAAATGAGCTGGAGAAGGACATGGCAAACCACTCCAGTGTCATTGCAAAGCAAACCCCAAATGAGGTCACTAAGAGTCAGACACAACTGAACAACAAAATATCTTAATAAGGGTGTTTTCAGATTCTTAATTTGGCAGCATGGATAAAGGGCCAGTCTTCAAATCTAGAAGACCTAGATTCAAATCCTACCTTAGTGAAAGGGATTTCCACACCAGGAACTGAGCCCCTCAAAGAGTTTCTTTTGATGTTTTATGGATTTAGATGTAGAAGAGCCTTCAGAGATCATCTAATCCAACCCTCTGATTTTATAGATAAAATAGCTGAGGACCAGAGATGTTGTTTGTCCAAGGTCACACAACTAATAAGCAGCAGAGTTAGAATTCTTCCTTTACCCCTAACCTGTTCAATGGCCAAAGACTAGAAAAGAAAATTTGCTTACTTTAGCTGTGACTTGTACATCTAGTTGATTTATTTTTCTTTTCTAGTATATTTTACAGACTCTAAAAGTGTTGGGGAACCTGTGGCCTCAAGGCCACATGTGTCCCTCTTGGTCCTCAACCTAAATGCTCAATGTTTACATTATGCCCAAACAAGGTGTGGTATGTTAAAGTACTAGTGGCCTCGAGGCCACATGTGGCCTTCTAGGTCTTTGGGTGTGGCCTTTTGACTGAGTCCAAGTTTTGCAGAACAAATTCTTTTATTGAGGGGATTTGTTCTGTGAAGTTTGGATTCGGTAAAAGTGTTGTACTTGAGGACCTACAGGGCCACATGTGACCTTGAGGCTGCAGGTTCCCCACTCCTGCTAAGTAATCAAAAGGAAAGTCAGGTCTGATAGTCTCCCTGCTGCTAATCCCTAGGAAAAGGCTGGAAAGACGTTGTAGGCTGACTCCTTGGCCATCTCCCTCCCATCTTCCCTCCTCCACTCAGACTCTAGGTCTGGCCTTTGCATAATGACAGACTTGGCTGCTTCTCACCCAGCTGCTTCTCTGCCTCCTGGACAGCCCCAGGTTTCTGCTCCCTGTGAGTCACTCGTCTCTGATTGCTGTGTGCCAGCAGGCTCTGTTGACTGCTGCCATCTCTTCCTTGGAAGTGACAGCTCCCCCTGATCACTCCAGCTCATGATTCTCACTACGTCCTTGAAGTGTGTCCCTTGATTCTGGTGCATTCCAATCCATTCTCTCCATCACTGCTTCAGGCTTATTCGGCTGTTGTCATCTCCCCAAGGCACTAGTCCTTCCCAATGTGGCTAAGTTTCTTGGTGTCTATGGTCTCACTTCTATGGTCTCACTCTACACTATGACCTGCTCACCAGGGAGGCTCATCTCTGCCCTTTGAAACAGCCTTGGGTAAACCATTGAGCTCCTCTGAGACTCAATTTCCTCTTCTGTAAAATGAGAAAGTTTGACTAACTGACCTCCAAGGCTCTTTCTAATTTTATTCCCGAAATCTAGAGCTGGAATCTGCAGTTAGCCACAATTTGACCAAGTGTTCAGACACTCAGGATAGAAACCAGTTAACCTTTAACTCAGTTTGAAATATGCCTCCTCAGTGACTCTAGACAGCTGGAGACATGATGGCTATATATTGCTTCTTGGCAAATTCTTTATCTCTTGGTGCATCTGTGGACAGCTGCTTCTGATGACCAATTTCAGGGCAGGCTGGCTAACGACCATGGCGAGGATTAATGAGATAACACTTGTGGTGACAGAAGCACAGGATGTCTACAGAGACCAGCCTGGGAGAAAAGGGACTGACTTTGCTTACTTTAGCTGTGACTTGTACATCTAGTTGATTTATTTTTCTGATTTTTGAGGTGATAGGAATGTGATACCTATAGCATTTCCTATTTCTGATTGGGGAAGGAGAAGTTAGGTAGCAAATGTTTATGTTTTGTTTCTTCTTCAGTTGTTTTTCAAGCATTTCCGACTCCTGGTGATCCCATTTAGGGTTTCCTTGGCAGAGATACTGGAGTGGTTTGCCATTTTCTTCTCCAACTCATTTGACAGATGAGGAAACTGAGGCAAACAGGGTTAAGTGACTTGTCCAGGGTCACATAGCTAGTAAGTGTATCAGACCAGATTTGAACTCAGGAAGATGGGTCTTCCTGACTCTGGGTCCAGCACTCTCCTCTGTGCCACCTAGCTGCCCCAGTGTTTATATAGAGCACTGGATATGGAGTTCTCAGAGGTCCTGGGTTTAAATCTCAGACATGCTATTTAGTACCTGTAAGACTTTGGACAAATCATTCTACCCCTTTGGGCCTCAGCTTCTTCATCCTTTAAAGTGAGCTTGTTAGACTAGCTGACCTTTACAGGGCCTTGCACCTCTAGATTTATGCTTCTATGTAATTGACATATGGATGGAAGACCAAAAAGTCACCACAAGGGCTCAGAAAGCTTTCTGATTGACTAAGAGCAAACCAGGGATTGTAGAACAATTAAATGAGATCCATCCAGTTCATCCAAGGTGCTCCTAAAATCAGCTTGAGAACATTTTGGGACAAGGAAACATACTTCATGTCTCAGAGTGATGGTAAAGAAAAAATTACAATGGACCTAGCTAGTTCTAGAAAATTATGCTCAGGCACAGTCATTTAAAAGTTAAGGGTTATTTAGACTGGGGAATAGGTAATCTTTTATTCATACTTCTGATTACTGACTCCAGTATGTTATTTCTGAATTTATATGTTCTCTTTTCCATTATAAATAAACCCAAGAAAATAGACTCTTAAATCTGAAGTGTGTATATGTAGAGGAAGAGATAATGTAGGTGCTAGAATAAAGACTAAGAAAGAATCAGTGGGCTAAAAGAGGAAGGTTTTCAGAGGTTCCAAGCTCTAGCTCTCTACATTTACAGATGGTCAAAAGGTTGAGAGATGCCCAAGGCCATAGGGGTAGAAGTAGCAGAATGAGGCTGTGAACCTAATTCCTCTCACTCCAAGTCAAGTGCTCTTTCCACTACCCTAGCTACCCTTCTTGACAGAGAAGGAAGAAGAAGGAAAGACAAATAGGATTTGAGTGAGTCCTTGACCCTTCCTATCTTTACAGTTTTCTTAATACTTTATTCCTTTAACCAGCTGTGCGACCTTGGGCAAGTCACTTCACCCCAATTGCCATGCCTTCCCCCCTCCAAAAAATACATTATTCCTCTCCCCTTTACTGCTTAGAGGCAGCTAGATGGTATAGTAGATAAAACACTGGTCCTGAACTCAGGAAGAACTGAATTCAAATCCTGTCTCAGAAGCTTACTAGCTGGGTAACCCTTGGCAAGTCACTTAACCCCTGTCTGCTTTGGTTTACTCTACTGTAAGTTGATGATAATAAAACCTATATCCCAGAGTTGCTATGAGTATCAAATGAGATAATATTTGTAAAGCACAGCACATAGTTGTTGGTGGTAGTAGTCCTTCATTTTCAAAGAGGACCAATGACATCATGAGGTGATGTCAATTTGCACAAAGTCAGCAGCCTCACTTTCTCTTCCAGAGTCATCAAAGTCCAGTGACAATAGAAAAGTCAGGATAACTAATGATGGCCTGGGATCCAGTGGATGACCTTGGTGTTCTCAATGTCTCCACATTGCCGTAAGTGTTCCACAGCACCTGCTTCAGCTGTCTTCATGGCCATTGGAACAAATTGTTTTCATCCACCCGTTCCTCCACGGGAAGTCTTCACAAGTTTGGAGTAGACATCCCCCCAACTCACCAACTGTTTTTGAGGCTTATCAGTTACTCTCAACCTGGTTAGCTTCTTAAAACCACAAGTGAGAGTTGAATACCAGAGAGACACCCAAAGTAGATGAGCAGTCCTGAAAAAGGTTCAGCAAGCCCTCGCACCAGAGGTGCTAGTCCTACTTGAACACTCCCCCCATCTTTGTAGGAGGTGCTTAATAATGCTTTTTTCCCTTCCCTCCCAGTACTTTAAGATCCAGCAAAACCTGTCTTATTGCTGTTTCTCCCACATACTGCTCCTGACTCAGTTGACTTCTCAAAGACTGTTCCCAGTACCAGAATGCCTTCCGTTTTCATTTGTCCTTTTGGTTTCTCTGATTTCCTTCAAGACTCAGCTCAAATCCCACCTTCTGCATAAGGCTTTTCCCACTCAGTACCCTCTATCCACACTGCTAACACCTTTCCTTCTGACATCACCTTCCACTTATACTTTATATGTTTTGCATAATTTGCACATTGTCTCCCTGATTAGGTTGGAATGTCCTGGAGGGCAGGAAATGTTTTTGCCTTTCTTTTTAGCCTCAGTGTTTTACTAGGTGCCTGGCATATACTAAGTGCTTGTCAACTTACCGAATTTAGGGAGCAAAGCTAGACTGAACCAGAAAGATCCAGGAGATACAATGCCTTAGTTTTGAGATTCTGCACTAATGCATTGTTGGTAGAGTCGTGAACGGATCCAACCATTCTGGAGAGCAATTCAGAACTATACCCAAAATGACAATCAAATTGTGCATACCTTTTGATCCAGCAATACCACTTCTAGGTCTATATCCCAAAGAGATCATAAAAAAAGGGAAAAGGATGCTTCATGTACAAAAATATTTCTAGTAGCTCTTTTTGTGGTGGCAAAATGTTAGAAATTGAGGGGATACCCATCAATTGCAAAATGGCTAAACAAGTTGTGGTACAAGAATGTAATGGAATACTATTGTGCTATAAGAAATTATGAGCAGGTAGATTTCAGAAAAACCTAGAAAGACTTCCATGAACTATTGCTGAGTGAAGTAAGCAGAACCAGAAGAACGTTGTACACATCAACAGTAACAGCAACGTTGTTCAATGATCAATTTATGATAAACTAAGACAATTCCAAAAGATTCATGATGGAAAATGCTGTCCACAACCAGGAGAAGAACTATGGGGTCCAAATGAGGTCAAAGCATACTATTTTCACTTTTTTGTTGTTTTTTCTTTCTCAAGGTTTTTCCCTTTGTTCTGATTCTTCTTTCACAACACATGTAGAAATATATTTAACATAATTTTACACGTATAACCTATATCAGATTGCTTGCTGTCTTGGGGGAGGAGGGGAGGGAGGGAAGGAGAAAAATTAGAAATTCAAAATCTTACAAAAATAATGTTGAAAATTATCTTTATGTGTAATTGCAAAAAATAGAATACTATTAAGTGGAAAAAGAAAATAAAATTGGAGATTCTGTCATTAGAGAAGTTTATTCCTCATGATAGAATATAAGCTCCTTGAAGGCAGAGACTATTTCCCCAAAGTCCCAGTTAGATATAGTTAATAATAACCACAGTGGCTGATATATAATAAGTATTTAAATGATTATTTGATTGACTAAATAGAAAGTAATTATAGGAGGCACAAGCAAAGTTCCAGGTAAAACAGCTAAAGGGCCAAGAAGATGATTCAGTTCCTGCAGATCTCAGGCCGAGGGTTTGATCCTCCATCCAGCCTTAATGGTAGTATTGTCAAGGTCCACACAGGTGAGAGAGGGCAGGGCATAGGTAGCACCCTGCTAACAGAAAGGATGTGGCCTAGAGTACAGGTTTTCCTTGAGATGAATTGTCATTCCCTGATGCTGTGTTACTGTTCCTTTTCCTGTCCTCATTTCATACATATGGCCTCCTAATTTTAAACCTTCAATACTTTCTGTGTAGGCCTCTGAAATGGTTGATCTAAACTTTTTGGGCAGTGTAACAGCAAGCACCCTAGCATGCCTAGGGCAGCTACTAGCACAGGTTCTTAGATCTGCTTTTCTAAAGGAAAGCAACTCAAAATGGGTTAACAATCTTACTTTAATCAAACATATCATTTACCTAGTTCAGGAGGAAAAGTCAGCCCCCTGAACTTCAGAGAATACAAACAGAAGTTACAAACAAACAGAAAAACAG
>CM053588.1:145202899-145218635 GCA_028646515.1 Pseudochirops corinnae
GAATCACCTACCCAGCAAAACTGAGTGTAATGTTTCAGGGGAAAATATGGTCATTCAATGAAATAGAGGGCTTTCAAGCATTCTTGATGAAAAAAACCAGAATTGAAAAGAAAGTTTGACACTCAAATACAAAAAGCATGAGAAGGTAAACATGGAAAAGAAATCATAAGGAACTTATCAAAGTTGAACTATTTACATGCCAACATGGAAAAGTGATAATTGTAACTTATGAAACTTTTCTCAGTATGAGGATAATTGAAGGGAATATAAATATATGTGTGTGTGTGTATATATATGTAGGTAGATATGTATACATACATATATATGTCTATATAGGAGGGTATATGTGCATATGAATACATATGTGACTGTGTGTATATATGTGTACATAGAGGGCACAAGATCAATTGAATAGGAAGGGATGATATTTAAAAAATAAAATTAAGAGGTGAGAAAGGAATATAATGAGGAGATAGGGATAGACAGAATAGGGTAAATTATCTCATATAAAAGAGACAAGGGAAAACTGTTACAATGGAGAGGAAGAACAGGAAGGCAAAAGGGAATAGGTCAACCTTACTCTCAATGAATTTGGCTTAAGGAGGGAACAATATACACACTAAACTGGGTATCTTACTCTGCAGGAAAGTAGGGGAGGAAGAGGATAAGAGGGGGGATGATAGAAGGGAGGGCAGACGGGAGGTAGAGTAGTTAGAAGCACACATTTTTGAAAAGGGACAAGGTCAAAGTAGAAAATAGAACAAGTGGGAAGCAGGATAGGATGGAGGGAAATATAGTCAGTCTTTCACAATATATCCAGTATGGAAATGTTTTGTGTAACTACACATGTACAACCTCTATTGAATTGTTTATCTTTCCAGTAAGTGTGGGTGACGAGGGAAGAACTGAAAGAATCTGGAATTCAAAGTTTTAAAATCAAATGTTTAAAAAAATTATTATTATTATTATTATTATTATTATTATTATTATTATTATTTTACATGCAACTGGGAAATAAGATATACAGGCATTGGGATATGGAGATCCATCTTGCCCTACTGGAAAGTCAAAGGCGGTATAGGGGAGGATATAAGAGAGAGCAGATTGGGGGAGGGGATTGCTGTTTTGGGGTTGTGGGTAGGGAACAGACAGGGAGAAAATTTGTAACTCAAAATCTTGCGGAAATGAATGATGTAAACTAAAAATAAAGATAAAATTTATTTAAAAAAAAAAAACCTTTGCAGATGTTTGAGATTCTGATCATTTTCAAGAGCCTCAGGTGTAATACCTGCCTTTGGTGGCATCTACCTACTAGGTTCCTTACCCATCCAGGGCTGGTTAGGGTCTCTAATCTAATTGTCTAAAATAACACCACATCAAATGGACATCTGTAAAGGTGCAGCAGGAGTATCTGAGTTCCAATTAAGTCTCATATACACAATCTCTTTGAACTCCAGTTTCCCCATTTGTAAAATGGAAATAATAATAACACTCATCTCATAGGGTTATTCCAAGGATCAAATGAGGTAATATGTGTAAGGCACTTTATAAAGTACTATATGAATGCTGGCTATTACTAGAGGGGTTTCCTGCCTGAAATGGGGGGTTGGGTTGGTTGATATCCAAGGTCCTTCTAAATTCTAAGTTTCTAGTCTTCGGTTTTCATCATGATCAACAGAGTCAAAAAGTTAGTCAGCAAGAATTTATTAAGTACCTACTATGTGCCAGGCATTTGGATAGGCACTAAGGATACAAAGAAAGACAAAATACTTCCCCTGCTTTCAATGAGCTCACAGTCTAATGGGGGAGACAACACGCAGACATCTGTGTACATGCAGGGAATAAGGGAGGGGAAGAGAGGGAATAGGGTCCTACAGAAGGTGACATTTGAGTTGAGTCTTGAAGGAGGCAATAGGACCAGCCCATGAAAAGACAAAATCAGGAGACCTTGTTGTGCTCAAGGAATAGGAAGGCCAGTGTCACTGGACTGTGGAGTAAGAAAGGGAATAATGTAGAGGAAGATGGGAAAGGTAGGAAGGAGACAGGTTGTTAAATACTGTAAAAACTAAAAGGAAGATTTTAATATTTGATCCTGGAGATAATAGGGAACTTCTACAGTTTATTGAATAAGAAGTGATATGGTCAGATTTGTAATCTAATGGCTGAAGGAAGGATGGACTGAAGTGGGGAGAGACTTAAGGCTGGGAGACCCACCTGTAATAGTCCAGGCATGAGGTGATGAAGGCCTGCTCCACAGTGGTGTCTGTATGAGTGGAGAAAAGTGAAACTATATGAGAGATTTTGTAAACGTAGAAATAACAAGATTTGGCAGTGTATTGTATATACAGGGCAGCTAGGCCACGCAATGGATAGAGTGCTGGGCCTCAAGTCAGGAAAACTCATTTTCCCGAGTTCAAATCTGACCTCAGACTAGCTGTGTGACCCTGGGCAAATCACTTAACCCCGTTTGCCTCAGTTTCCATATCTGTAAAATGAGCTTGAGAAGGAAATGGCAAACCACTCCATTATCTTTGCCAAGAAACACCACATGGGCTCATGGAGAGTCAGACACAATTGAATAACAACAACAGAGAGTGAAACATTTAGGATAATACTGAGGCAATGAACCTGGTAACTGGGAGAATGATGGTGTCCTTTATTGTCATGGGAAAGCTCAGAGGAGGGGAATGTTTTAGGGGAAAGATAATGAGTTCTAGTTAATGCTTGCCACCTCCAAGATTCCTAAAAACCTTTCCACACAGCCCATAAAGTATTAGTTCTCATAATCTCTCTCCCCACTTTACCATGGGACCTCTTCTGGGTGGGATAAGATAGAAACGTGGGATCCAGAGAGGGAAGAGGAAAAACTCATACACAGAAGCTGGACTAGATAAATTCTCTTCTTTGGCTAATTGGAAAAGGAAGCCACAGACCATAAGCGCAAGAGGGTTAGATGTTTCACTCCCCAGTCCATCACAGGATCCCCTGCCCTTTCTCTCCTCAGTTTTTTCTTGTCTCTAAAGAAATGGTATTAACTAGCCCTGGGGTTCCACTGCCTGTTAGTCTTCACCCACCAAATGACAGGGTTAAGGAAGCTCTGCTTAAGTGCTTTTTAAATACTCTTTGCTGCCATCTCTCCAGCAAACTAGTGACCCTTTGGTGCCTCTGACCTTTTAGCTTGCTCCTTCGGTTCCCTCTAATGACCTGTTCTCTAGCTACAGCTGCTTCCACACAATTATTACCCAGCTATATACAGCCTTTGCTTGGTCCTGATCTCCCTCTCCATCTTCTGTTGTGGGTTGTTTTGATACCCATGGGAATTGACCTAAGGGGAAGGAAACATCTGGAGAGAGGTAGGGCCCACCCACAGAGGAATAGGGCTTTGACCTTTCACAGCTAATCAGCTTCCTCCTTGGCATCTGCTCCAATACCAAAAAGATAGCCTTCCTCCTGTCCAAGCACCCCTCCCTAAATCTCACTGATTCCTTAATGGTTCCTCCACATGAGGCACCTCTATTTAGGCTCTTCCATATAATGCTCCAGTTTCATACAAAAAATTAAGGAGAGAAGACCCAGTCTGCCCAAGTAGCAGAGTTAACTCTGTGCAAAGGGTGTGACAAGTATGGGGTTTATCCCCCAACTAGTTTCCTTTGGGTGTTTTAACGTTAATGGATTTCTGGTCCCTGGGTATGGGGTTAGAGAGGAAGGGAGGGGAAGGACTGTGGAAGACATCCCTGCCATGATCTTGAGAATACTTAGATACAACTTTGCTCAGAAATCCCTACATGCCCTTGTTTATTCAAGACAGAAAAGCTAGGATGGACCTCTGGTGGGAGGTTCTAGCAGCATCCTAGCAGCAGATCTAGCCAGAAGAAAAGAAAGTCAGGTGAATATGGAATTCAGACAAAACTATCCCTATCCAATAATCTGGGACACTCCAATAATGTCAGCAGTCTAAGAGATGGCATTGGAACACCACTCCCCTGCTGAGGCTCTATAAACAGCCCAGTTCAAAGGCATTTAGAACCTATAAACAGAGAGGCAACCCTGATTCTGAAAGGCAGATCTGGTTTTTCAACTCACAATGTTGTGTTCCAGTAACACCATTTTGGACTCTCATCTATAAGAATGATGAGGAGAATGACAGGAAGGCCAAGTTTTGCCAAAATTGAAACTACCTCAGTTTTTCTCAGGTGTGTAAAATGTGTCCTTCAGGACTCTTAGGGATGACGAAATGTGCAACTCTGCACGTACAAGATATATACATTATAAATGAGAAATAATCTCAAAAGAGAGGCATCATCAGGGAATGGTACAGGGGAAGAGTGGGAAAAGGGGCTGGCAAAAGTCGAGATATGAGCGGCCTTTTTTCTTTGTTTTTTAAAAAATATATTTTTATTTGTTTCATTAATATTTACCAATTACATTTTTAAAAATTTTAATATGCATTTTTTTTAAATTTGGAGTTTCAAATTCTCTCTTGCTTGCATCACCCCTCCCCCACCCTTTGAGAACACAAGCAATGTGACATTGATTATGCATGTGAAGTCTGGCAAAACATATGTCTACATTAGTCATGTTGCAAAAGAAAAGATACAATAAAAAATAAAGAAAGAAAAATAAGGTGAAAAAGTATGGTGAACTGAGTCTTGAAGAAAACCAGTGTGCAGAATGTGCAGCAAAACAGAGTAAAAATTATATGTGGGATAGTACAGATACATACATATATATATATATATACACATATATATGCGGGTGGGCACCTAGTCACTTTGAAAGATCTGATATTTCATAGCATGACTTTCAACAACAGAAATTGTGAACCCTCCATTTTCTTTCTTTCTTTCTTTTTTTTGCTTTTTGGAGGAAAGAGGGCAGGGCAATTGGGGTTAAGTGACTTGCCCAAGGTCACACAGCTAGTAAGTGTGTCAAGTGTCTGAGGCCAGATTTGAACTCAGGTCCTCCTAACTCCAGGGCCAGTGCTCTATTCACTACACCACCTAGCCACCCCCCTCCATTTTCTTAATGCATGGGTTTGACTGTGTCAGTCAGTCAGTCAATAAGTATTTATTAAAGACAGACAGTATAGCTCACCCTCCTCAGCCCCATAGATGATAACCTCTCAGTCCAAAAGATGGCAGCAGATGGGAAGGCAGAAGAGTAGGGAGAGTTGTGGTGTCAGAAAACTGTGATTCTGCCCTGGAGAACCAGGACCATGGACAAATGCAGTATCACATGCTTTCAACCACATGGTTCAAGAACCATGAGGTCAATATTGGGAGCTCTTGACCTCCAGACTTCAAGTGGGAGATCAGGAAAGATCTCATATAGAAAGTGGCCCCTGAACTGACTTTAGGAAATTAGAGATTCTAAGAGGAAGAGAAACTGCATTCTGGACATAGGGAACCTTACTAAGGCACAGAAACAGGAAAAGGAATGTTGTGTGTGAAACTAAACCAAAGAGTCTGTGAAGGAGAATAATGTATAATAAGTTGAAAGATAGGTTGGAGCCAGGTTGTGAAGGGTTTTAAATGCCAAACATATGAGTTTGTGTTTCATCCTAGAAGTAATAGGGAGCCACTAGAATTTGTTGGGCAGGGGACTAAAATGGTCAGACCCATGCTTTAGTAAAGTCACTAAAAAAGAACAGAAATTCCTAGGGGCATGATAGAGGAGCTCAAAGAAATCAAACGCTACAATCAAAAAGATAATGTTGGGAGCAGTTGTGAACAATGCCCTACAACTAATACAATGTGTTTTAAAATACAAAACAAAAATGATTCAATATCCTTGATGGTCCTCAGCCCTCCCGGGTCTTCCAGCTCAGCCAGGCTTTCCAAGGTCACAGAAATTCTGAAGGAGAATCTGCAATCAAGAGTCCAAGATCACCTAGGAAGCTCCTGCCTGACTCAGGTCTCTCCCAGTCAGTTGATATATTACTTAATTAGATTATGATGATAATGATGATGATGGTGGTGGTGTTGATGGTGGTGATGGTGGTGATGGTGGTGATGATAAATAAAACAGCAACAATAATAAGTGACATTTGTATAGCACTTTAAGGTTTACAAAGTACCTTAAATACATTATGTTAGTGTACTGAGATAAATAATGTAGATATTATCTTTACAAAAGAGAAAACTGAGGCTTAGAGGCTTAAGATTTGTCCAGGGTGACACAGCTGTAAAGGGTTAGAGGAAGCTTTCAACCTCATGTTTTCATGACATCAAACCCAGTTGTAACAAACCAAACTTTTATTATCACTATTTCAACAATAAAGAAATCAAAAACCTGAGAGGCCAGGTGACTTGCCATTGTCACCAGATGACCTGGCTATTGAGATAATCCCAGTAGCTAAATTCAAATCTGGTCTCTCTTGACTCCAAGGCCAATATTCTTTCTATTAAACCATGCCCTATAAAAGAAAAAAAACATGCCTGATCTAAATTTAAAAATATATTTACTAAGGGTAAATGTAAAATCCTATACTTGTATTTTTAAAAAATCAGTCACAAAAGTTCTGAAGGAGAATTTGCAATCAGATTTTTTTGAGAATGTATGTTTACATGAAAAACAACTGGACATTTTAGTGAATTTCTCTTACCTTTTACAGCTAAACTCCTTGAGAAGCTGTCTATGATAAGTGCCTCCACTTCCTTTCCTTTCACTCTATTCTGAACTCTCTGCAGTCTGGCTTTCAGTCTCATCATTCAACCAAAACTGCTCTCTCCAAATTTACTAATGATCAAATCGCCAAATCTAATGACTTTTTCTCAGTCCTCATCCTTCTTGACCTCTCTGAAGTCTTTGACTTTGTCCATCAACACTTCTTGACACTCTTTTCTCTCTAGGGTTTCATGATACTACTCACTCTCTCCTGGTTCTCCTACCTGTATGACCCCTCTTGCTCTATCTTTTTTTCTGGTTCTTCATTTAAATTACAGCAACTAACCATGGAAGTCCATCAAGGCTCTGTCCTGAACCATCTTCTCTTCTCCCTCTATACTTTTTCCATTTAATGATCTCATCAGCTCCTATGGTTTCAAATACTATCTCTATGCATATGACTCTCAGATCAACTTCTCCAACCCTAACCTTCATCCTGACTTCCAGTTCTATATCTCCAACTGCATATTAGACATCTCAAATTGCATGTTCCATAGACATATTTAACCCAACATGTCTAAAACTGAACTCTAAACCCTCCTTTCTTCATAATTTCCCTATTATTGTCAAGGGCACTACCATCCTCCCAGTCTCAAAACCTAGGCATCATCCTTGACTCATGAATCTCTTACCCCATACATCCAATCAGTCAAGTCCTCTCATTTCTACCTTTTGTAGCATCTGTTGTATATTCCGCCCTCTCTCCTCTGACACAAACTACTACCATCCTCGTGTAATCTTTTACCACCTCATGCCTGGACTATTACAATAGCCAACTGGTTAGTCTCTCCATCTTTCCCCAACTCCACTCCATTTGCCATTCAGTTGTCACATTGACCTTATTATAGTGCAAATCTAACTATAGCACTCCTTACTTGGTAAATTGCAGTGATACCCTATTACCTACAGGTTGTAATACAAAATCTTCTGTTTGGCTTTCAGAACTCTTCATAAATTGGCTCCCTTCTAATTTTCCAGGCATCTTAAATCTTCCTCCCCTCCATATACTCTGAAATCCAGTGACACTAGCTTCCTTGCTGGTCCTTGCAAAAGACACTCCACATCTCAACTGCAAGCATTTTTACTGGCTATGGCCCCTGCTTGGAGCTCCTTTCTCATCTCAATCTCTTAGATTCCCTCACTTTTTCAAATCTCTGCTCAAGTCCCACTTCTGCAAGAAGGTTTCCTAATCCTCCTTGAACTTCCTGTCTTCCTTCTGAGATTATCCCCAACTGATCCCGTATATAACTTGTTTGTGCATAGTTGTATGCATGTTGTCTCTCCCATTACACTATGAGCTCCTTGAGAGCAGGGTCTATCTTTTTTTTTTTTAATTTACTCATTTACTTTTAATTTACAAGATTCAGTTCCACAATCACTTGAGTTTCAGATTTTCTCCCCTCCCTTCTCCCCCCCCCCCCATGGTGGCACGCAATCATGTGTAGGATCGAGCAGGGTCTATCTTTTGACTTCATTTTTATCCTCAATGTGTGAAGGTAAAGTGCCTGGCACATAGTAGGCAATCAATAAATGCTAGTAGATCAGCTGACTGAAATAAAAATCAACGATGTGACAGCAGCCATAAAAAACCAACTTGACGTTAAGCTACATCATAATACACGGTGACCAGAACAAGGGAGAGGATAACCCTGCTGTACTGTGCCCTGGTCAGATGACATCTAGAGTATCAGATTCAGTACTTGGCACCAAATTTTAAAAAACAATGTTGTCAATTCGAAGTCAAAGGAGAAAGACTAGGATGCAGAGGGAACTGAAGACCATGTGTATGGGGGAGTATCTTTTGTCCTTCCATGTTGTGGTTTGGTCCCTTGCTGCTCATCCAGCTCCAGAGCCACTAGCAAGATGTTCTTCTCCCAAAATCAGGTCCAGCCCATTCTTTCTAGAAATCTGGAAGTGAAGAGCTCCCACTATTGACCACATAATCTACTTTTTCAGAGCCATGTAGTTGAGATTATGTGTAGCGGCCATTTACCTCTGTTACTGGTTCTCCAAGACTAGATTCCCTTCAGAAACTCTCCCTACTCCTTCACTGCCCTATCAGCTGACATCTCTTGGGCTGAAATTTTGTTATCTATGAAGCTGAGGAGGGGGTGGTCTATAGTCTTGGGAAAACTATGACAAGGCCCCAACATCCTCAAGGGACCAAAGTCTGCTCTCAGGTCTCTAATCTTTGCTCATCTCTGGATCTCCCTAAAAAAGGGAGAAATGGAAGAGAGGGTTTTTAAAAAATTCAGCTTTGTAACTGGTCCCCTTTCATAAAAGTGGCAAAAAGGAGCATCTCTGATCCACAACCAAATCATATCTAGTGTCAGGATATGTTCCTAATCTTCTCAGTGAAACTAACAATGAGAATGCCCCACATCCTTCACAGGGACCTAAAATCAAAGTCCCAAACAAAGGTTCATTATCCTGTATGATAACCAAGTTGATCAGGGAGCTCTACTAATCAACCCATCCACCTACATAGATAGACCTACCTTTGACAGAGAGACAATATACATTGATTAAATGAGATACATATGTTAATTGCTTGGCAAACCTTAAAGCATTATATAAACGCTAGCTATTATTATTACTAAATATCTAAATATATGTAAGGGTAGGAGTCAATTAAGTAAATCAATCAAATTACCCCACCCCTTTCAAAGTAAGTGATAAACTGCTATTCCATGGGTACCTTAACCAGGAGGAAATTGTGAGGAAAATACTTTATTATTTGTTATTTATTAATATTGTTTGAACCTAGGTTATGTGACTAGAAATTATCTAAACTAAAGCTTATCATGGAGGTCAGGTTGACCTTAGAGATGCTCCAAGGAAGCCAAAAACCACTACAAGAAATCTTTATATCCTACCCAGGTTTTGTTTCAGGTCCGCCCAAAGCTTATATTTTGGATTCCCCGGCAGTTTGTGTTTTCACTTTGCCAAAATTATAATGAATGTTTATACTTACCTGTTGAGATATATCTCAAGCAATCTTATTTGGAAGCTGCCCCTTTTTGGAAACTAAGTGCTGACCAATCACCTGATTGACCTTATACCCTTGTGTGAACTCTAGATAATGTGAAACATGCAGAGACTGAAAACTTCCTCCAGATTTCTCCTCTGCTGAACCAATAATAAAATTCTTTATAAAACTTTTTTCAGGTTTCGGGGTTTTTTCTCAACTGATAAAATATAGCTTGATTGAATCAAATCAATCCAAGGCATTCCAACTAAATGTGAAAAATCTTTTATCAATTTAAATGTTTCTTATGAGCAATTGAATGAACTGGAAGTGACCTTGCACAGGATGACTATTCAAACCGAATAAGGTAAGTTGGTCATACCCTAGGGATTGTCTATAAAATTTTGGGTCTAAAGAACTTCATAGTTGAGCAAGCCTTTGTTGGCAGAGAGAGGAGTGAGTCACCTTTGAGAAGGAATCACTTAGGGTGGGAGGAAAGTGCCTCAGACTTTGACCTCAGCCTCCTTCCCACTCACCCCTATCCACCTCCTTCCCCACCTTGGCCTGAAAAGTATCTTGCAACCTTCCAAGGTCCATAGAACTACTCTTCTTTTCATCCATGTCCTAGAAGCTTCTCTGGGACAGCTGACAGCAGTGTTGGTAATGGGAATCAGATATAGATTTGTCTTCATGGTCCCACAAAGTATTCCAGTCAAGAAAATACACTATGCCTAGGGATAACCTCTGGAGCACTTCACCAAGGAGAGAAAATAACTTCCAGCTGCCAGGAACTATGACTTACCCTTTTGCTTTGTGGGCTTTCTGAGTTGTGTCCATTTTCCCCCCGGACTCTATATATGTTTGTAGAAGATTGTGTCACAGACTTTGGTGGGTGGGTTTTAAAAGCAAAATCTTTAATCTCCCCAACTACTGCCACTACCAAAAATTAGTTAAATGAGATAATATATTATGTGCTTGGAAAACCTTAAAGTACTATAGAAATAATAGCTATGATTACTATTAGATATTAAATTATTATTAAATAACAATGAAACTGACATTAAAGTATTAAATTAATTATTATTAAATATTAGATATTATTAAATACCTAAATGTATGTACGAGTGGGAGGGGAGTCAAATGAGTAATTCGATCAAATTACCCCATCTCATTTATGCACAAGGCATTACTAGAAACTAGGGATACAAAAGTAATTTTTTTTAAACCGGCACCTGTCCTCAAGTTGCTTACATTCTATTGGGAGAATTGCAACACAGTCATTCCTTTCACATCACTGGAATTAGAGATGAGGCACCCCCTCCCTTGATCTGGAAAATCCACATATAATTTTTGGCCCTCCCTCCATACCAGAGAAAAATCTGAATTATTATAGTACTAAAAGATAAAATATATTAACATTATACAATACTACACATTTTTTATGCATTTCTGAGTTTCTAAACTTTTTCTGTGTCATCTGCTGGCCTTTGCGTGTCATCTGCAGCTTCTGCAAAACTCCCAAAAAATTCCCATTTAATTTCTTATGCCGACCTGCAATATATTGAAGCCATGATGGGGAAAGTCAAAATGAGGAAGATATAACTGTATTTACATAGGTGGGAAGAGAACAAACATTTATTAAGCACCTACTATGTGTCCAGCGTAATAAATCACTGTGCTAAATGCTTTACTCTCACAACAACCCTGCAAAAGAGGTAAGATTATTGCCCTCACTGGGGAAACTAAGGAGGGCAGAGGTTGAGTGGCTCATACAGCTAGTAAGTATCTGAGGTCAGATTTGAACTGAGGTCTTCCTATCTCCAGGCCCAGCACTCTAACTACCGCATCACCCAGCTACAAGTGGAAGGTACTTTGAGAAGGGAGACAACCAATAGTAACAAATAGGGGAATAAAGAAAGGCTTCCAGCTGGAGGTGACGCCTGAATTGAGCCTTATGAGAGGCTTAGAAGTATGTCACAGGCAAGTAGGGCCACCTGTGCAAAGTCACGAAGACAGAAGATGGCATTCCAAGTTCGGGAAACAGCAAGGAGACCGGTTTTGCTAGAGCAGAGGATGCGAAGGGAGGGAGTGATCAGTCTGGAGAGAAAGGCGGAGGAGGGGAGTTCTTGCAGCCTAGGTTCATTCTTTGGCTTGTAGCTCACAAGATCAAGGACAAAAATGGAAGGACTGAATGCAGACATTTCCATTTTTATTCTCCCCCAAAGGAACTGCTCAGTTCCTTAGGACACAGGCTCCAAAGAGACGTGCCCTCTCAATCTCTCTCATGGCTTCAAGTCTCACACCTTCCAGCATCTCTGCACTTGTCTCTGCTCACGTCTGTTCCCTAGATATTTTTATCCCCGCTTCTCAGCAGTTTCTCAAATGCTTCTCAAGGCACTCACAAGGCCATGTTGGGAATAGAGCAGGAGGGAAGCTGGCGCTTTTGCTGAAGACATGTTCCTTGCACTTCTTAGATGGTTTTCCCACACTTGGAGCTTCCCATCACTGCTCCCACACATGATGTCCTGAGACAGTCACATACCAGCAAGTTTGGGTTTAATTAGAACCATATCATTGCCACAGAAGAAAAGTGTAATTAGTATTCTCTGGCCTACTAGAGCAAGGCTAGAAATGCCTCTCCCTTAGAGTTCGAGTACTACCCCCTGAGAGGTCAGAGTGTCCTTTCTAACGTAAGCTCCCACTGGTTGTATCCCCCCACTGTTAGTCACCAGAGACTAGTACCCCAGTTCCATTTAACCAATTAACCTTGATTAGCCCTTATACATATTTACCTGGAAGAAGAGGGTAGCACAACATTTCTTCCCAGCACCTCAGGGTGCTATGCCATTTGGTCTCTGGGGAGAGTAGATACATACTTAGCACAGTTTTCAAATAGATATGGTCCCACCAAACACATCCAAACATGACATTGCTGATAGATGAGCTCTTGTCTCAGTTACCATGGTCTTCTCCTTACTCTTGGGGGGGGTGATGCTGGAGCTGCCTGCAAAATCAGGCACAGACTCCACTATTGGATTCCCAGGCTCTGGCTGTATTATTCTTCTGACCTTTTGAAACTCCCATTTCTTTCACCTAAAACCAACAAAAAAAAAAACTGAGGCAAATGACCCAGGCCTATATTCATGGGGCCACACATCAGCCTCAGAGGAAAAAGACCCAAGACCTCTTCCTTTACATCAGTCTTTCACCAGACATCACCAGCCAAGAAGCCATCAACCAACGAGAAATCATCAGAACTCTCCCAGAATTTTATCAGTGGCACTCTGTGCATGCTCATAAGGATCGCGTTCAGTGGTCAGGCCCTGATTACAAAAGTAAAACCTTTCAAGAAGTTACATTTTTAGCATTAATTCAAGAACCAATTTCCCAGTAAGTTACTACTTTCATTTGGTTTCAAACAATCCTTACAGAAAATTGAGAGCTTGGAGCACTGACTTTTTATCCTCAAGATGAGAAGATGAGTCTTAGGGGAGGGGCGAGGGAAGGGAAGAGTTAGAAAAAGTCTGGAAAGGAATTTTAAAGTTTACAAAGCACTGTCCTCAAAAGCAAGGAACGTGATGTATGCTATAAAGTTCTCCGTAAATGTGAATTGATGTATCCCACACTTTAGTGTAGAGCTAGACCTGAGTTCGAGTCCCTACCCCAGGTAAAAAAAAAAAATTGGCTTCCTAATGGCAGGGGAAAATCACTTAATCATTTTTAAGGGCCCCAGGCAACTCTCTGAATATGTGAATTGTTTCTCTGCAGGCGTAAAGTGACTTCTCTTATGCCAATGAAATCATAGGTCTGGACCAACAATAAAAAAGAAAGCTATTACTATAATGATAATTATATAAGAAGAGCATACAGGAAGAGGAATCCCAAGCATCTTTGCTTGGGATTCCTCCCAGAATAGAACAGAAGATTAATAGACTTGAATACCAGCAAGAAGGATGAAGAGTTACGAAAGACTTGCCCTAATTCCATAAGCTATAAAATCCTGACATGGAGCAAAATGATCAAATCTCCTCTCTAGGCCTACTTTCTCATCTTTAATAGGAAGAAGTTGGATTATGTGATTTCTCAGGTTCTGTAAAGGACCTTAGATGTTAGTCCCTTTAGCCTCAGGGTATGCAGAGAGGGTAGCATCAGCCTGACTTACTTGTGGAAGACAGAGGAACCCCAGCCATCTCCCAACACAGTTAAGAGGAAAGAGAGAAGGAAACAAACACCTACTATGTGTCAAGCTCTGTGCTAAGCACTTTACAAATATCTCGTTTATGCTCACGACAACCCCATTTTTTACAATTGAGGAAACTGGGGCAAACAGAGGTTACCTAGCTAGTTGGCACAGTAGATAGAGTGCCAGGCATGGAGTCAGAAAGAACTGAGTTCAAATCTGATCTCAGATACTTACTAGCTATGTGACTCTGAGTAAGACACAACCTCTGTTGGCCTCAGTTTTCTCATATATAAAATGGGAATAATATTAGCACCTACTTCCCAGGGTTGTTGTATCAGGTAAGGTAACAATTGCAATATCCTTGGCAGAGTGCCTGGCACTACGTAAGTGCCATATATAAGTACAAGTAAATATTATATAATGGTATGTTTATTACTATCTCTATGTCATATTACTATTATTATTATTGTCTGAAACCAAATTTGAATTGAGGGCTTCCAGGCTCTAGGCCCTGGACTACAACCACTTCATCACCTAAGTGCCTCCAAGAAGAGAGAGGTCTTGGAAACTGAGAGAATGTAGGGAGCGTGAGGAGCAGCACTGGCCCAGGATCATCACTGAGGCCTGATGACTCCATTGGCATCTCTCCCTTGCTGCCCTTGCCTGCCCCACCCCCTGTACTCCCTCTTGAGAAGAGCCTGAAGCCTTCCTCTCTCGGAGTTCAGGCACGCCAAATAAAGCTGTCTCTAGCTGTCAGCATTCAATAGCAGCTCTCCATCTTCTGTCTTCTAAAGTCCTAAAACTATTGCAACAGACTGAGACAACAACCTGCCTTCATAAGATTTTTAAGAAAAATAGACCTGTTCCAGGTAGAGAAAACAATAATAATTGGTAGGGGAAGCTAGGTGGCTCAGTGAATTAAATGCCAGGCCTGGAGTCAGGAGGACTCATCTTCCTGAGTCCAAATCTGACCTCAAACCCTTACTAGTTGTGTGACCCTGGGCAAGTCACTTAACCCTGTTTGTCTCCGTTTCCTCATCTCTAAAAAGCGCTGGAGAAGGAAATGGCAAACCGCTCCAGTATCTCTGCCAAGAAAACCCCAAATGGGGTCACAAAGAATCAGACACAACTGAATAACAACTAAATAATAACCACAAAGGAAAGGCAAAGATACTCAGTTATTATTTCACTTCTGGTTTCTCTGCCAGGGAAAGAATGGGACAAAAATTAATCCTAAGAGCTAATACCTGAGAAAAATAAGGAGATAGTAAGGAGAGCTCCATAGTGGACAGTGTGTTAGAATTGGAGTCAAGAAAACAAGTTCAGATGCACCTGCTGACGTTCACTGTGTATGTGACCACAGTCGGGTTGCTTGTATCCCTGAGCTTGTTTCCTCATCTGTAAAATGGGAATAATACTACATACAGCACGTATCTCACAGACTTGCTATGAGGATCAAGTGACATAAGGTACGTAAATTCTTTATAAGCCCCAAAACACCAGATGAATGATATGTTTTATGGCCATCATCATCATCATCATCGTCATCGAGTTCAATCCACCTAACCCAGCTGAACTATAATGCAGGCTCCGGAGCAAACTGTAAGATGCAATTGCCGGACTACTGTCAAGAATCTTTAAAAGCTGCAGGAGATTATAACGATTAAGTTTGGCCTCAGAAAGAGATAAGAAAATGTGCCTCTCTCCTTTCATTGGAGAGGTGAGGGACCATGGGTGTGGACTGTTGCATAAGCCATCAGACACTTTCAATGTGTCATTTAGCTTTGCTTTGTCTTGTTTTTCTTTTATCACAAGAAAAATTGGATAGGAGAGTAGGGAGGGACGTAGTCAGAAATTAGTGTGATATGGAAATATGGAAATAAAGGCATTGATAAAACTTTTTTTTAATATTGTAAAAC
>CM053588.1:145219135-145239361 GCA_028646515.1 Pseudochirops corinnae
GAGAGAAAGAAAGAGAGAGAGAGAGAGAGAGAGAGAGAGAGAGAGAGAGAGATAAGTCAGGAAAGCTACTGCAGGATTGATGAAGGGTAAATGTCACCCTTGATTTTTTTTTTGAAGAGTGAGATAAGAAAATAGTGTTTGCAAACTCTAGGGCAGGAAGCTTGACTAATTCCTGATGAAATTCTAGAATGCCTTATTAAAAGAATCGTGATAGTTGATGTTCATCTAGAAAAGGAAGCAGTGATCATGAAGACCTAAGACGGTTTCATGAAGAATAGATTGGCCTCATTTCTAGTTTTTGCCCAGATTACTAAAATCAGAACGTTCTATAGCTATCATTCACCTAGATTTTAGCAATGCATTTAACAATGTCTCTCATATTATTCTTCTGGAAAAGACAGAGATGTCACAGGCTTACAAAATGGTGCAAGAAGGTGGATTCAGAGGAGTTGACCCCCAAGAGCAGTCATTAGTGATTCAAGGCCGATGAAAAGGAAGTCTCTGGGAATGTAGGTCTCCAGGAGGAGTCACAGGGATCTGTGCTTTATCATGTGCCATTTAACATCTTTATCAATGACTTGTATCTTTGATACATGGCACGATTATTACATCAGGTACCTCAAGGCTAGAAGGGATTGCTAACAAAATGGATGATGACCAGGATCCAAAAAGATCATGATAGGTTAGAACACCGGATTGCATCTGATAAGTTAAGATTTAACAGAAAACAAAGTGGGACGGTGAATACAGAACTGGACCTCAGCTCAGATAGACATGAGTTCAAACCTAGTTTCAAACATTTACTAAGTATGGACAAAACACTTAACCTCTGTCTGCCTCAGCTTTCTCACCTACCTCCAAGGGTTGTTGTGGTTGTTATGAGGATCAAGCGAGATGATGTCTGTAAAGTGCTTTGCAAATGTTAAACAGCTGTGTAAATACAATCTAATAGGAATAGGAGTAAATATAAAGTCTTACAATTGGGTTAAAAAAAAATCAAGCTCACAGGTACAAGATGGGGGAGGTATGATATGACTACACAACAGTTTTCTGAAAAAGATATGGGAATTTTAGTCAACCATCAGTGTAATATGACTCAACTGCATGATATGTCAGTCAAGAAAGGTAATGCAATCAGGATGTATTAAGAAAGACATAATCAGGGCAGCTAGGTGGCACAGTGAATAAAGCACCAGCCTTAGAGTCAAGGAGGACCTGAGTTCAAATCTGACCTCAGGCACTTGACACTTAACTAGCCATGTGACCTTGAATTCATTCCATATGCACATTGCTTGAAGGAAACAGAGATGCTTATCTTGGAGAAGAAAAGGGGAAAGTAAGGGACTAGGCATTTATCTTGTGCCAGGTAACTGTGCTAAGCACAAGTATTGGGGGTAAGGGGATGCAAGGGTCATTTTTCCCTTAAAGGGTCATGCTGCCTTTAAGTATTTGAAGGGCTGTCAAAGAAGAGAGATTAGACTTGTTCTTCTTGGCCAAGAGAGTACAAAAATAGGAGCAACGAGAAGATGCAAAGTTTGACTCTGATATATGGGAAAACTAGCATTATCAGAGCTATTCAAATATGGAATGAGGGCTGCCTAGTGAGATAGTTCCTCCATTCCTTGAAGTCTTCAAATTAAGGTTGGATGATCATTTAAAAGGTATACTTTTTCAGGTATGGGTTGGACTAAGTGACCTCTAACATCACTTCCAAGTCTGATATTCTGTGATCCAGCTAAGAATCATTTTACCTGGCAGCAAGGAAATTAACTAGATTGGACTTGGGGTGGGGGGAGCCACTGTTTATACACACACACACACACACACATACACGCACACGTATGGGATATAACATTTTGTACCTTTGTTCAGAAGAATAATGGTCTTTAAAAGGGAAGCACAGATTTTAGATAGAACCAGTAGAGCAGTACCACAAACTTAAAACAATCCATTTAAGTTTGAGACCACAGAACTGGTGAGCTCTATAGGACTTCTTCCACCCCAGAGCAGCCCACAGTTCAGAAAGTTTCTTTGATCCCTGTGACTTATAAGTTTATGCCCCCAGCCACTGGTAAGGCTGTTTCCTCAAGCACTCACAGCAGTCTTAGATTTTTCCCAGTGTCACAAAAAAAGAAGAGATCACAGTGCAAGCAGGCTGAGAGCTCTGAGAAATCCCCAGGTGACTACAGATAAGAAGGAGCTGAAAGACAGTATAAATGGAGGCCTTGGGCAGTGGGGGATGCAAGAGGCATCAAGAAGCAGCAGGAAGGAGGACTAAGAGAACCTTCCTGGAGAACAATTCTGTTTGAGCATTTGGGGAGTGGTCAGAGCTGGGAGGATAAGGAATGAGGGAACCTGTATGGATGATTCTTTCCAAAGAGGAGTGGAAGAGATTCTATCAGGTGACTACATTACTGTCTCTGGATATTTATTCATGTTCCTAGACAAATAGCAAGGTGAGCTGTGAGATATTGACCCCATTACAATGCTCAAGCCCAGGACTTTGGTGTCCCTGTTAGATTTGAGTCGAATGACAGATAGGGCAAACTCATCTCCTCCCTCATTTTGATGGATGGTGCTGCTGAAGAAAGATGGCTGCTTAGACTACAAGGATATCAAGGTCTTATTCTGGCTGTCCCCTTTTAGCCACCTGGTCCTTTCCATTAGCCCTAGGAACCTGTTCCACATTATTGTCTAATCTGGAAAATTCAGCACCCTGCCATTTTATCACACACCTGGACAAGTTATATATTATCTTGCAGATGAGGAAAAGTGGCTAAGGGTTTTCTCCAAGGGCACATAGTCATCCAGTGAAACATCAGGAAGTAGAACCCAAGTTTCCTGACTCTGAGACTAGAATCTTCCTGCCTAAAGAGTCAGGAAACATTGGTTCTAATCCATGACATACATACCCATATTATACCCATGATGTAACCATGTTACACCAATGGCGTAATATACCTTCTTATACCTTGGTGTGCCCATGTTGTACCCATGACATACATGATATGATGTATCCATGTTATTCCAATGATTTGGATATATGGCCATGTCATACCTCAAAGTGCCCATGTGATAGTCCATGATATGACATATAATCCATACCATAATATGGCATGACATGCTGTGCTACTGTTATTATATCTAAGACACAACACTCCCATGTTATACCCATTATATAACCATAATGTGTCCATTTATGCCATGACCCACTTATGGTATGCCCATGACATATCCATGATATAATCATGATGTATTCTGTGAGTTCCACAAAGAACACATGATATGGTATACCCATGTTATATCAATGATATATATGTTATACTCATGCTATATCTTGACATACTCCTGTTAAACACATTACATATCCATGACATATCCATAATGTACTCAATATACCCATGACATGCTTAAGTTATGCCCATGATAATCACAACACACACAAATGTAAATTGCGTATACATGCATACACACATATGTACGTGTGTATATACATGTATATATACATATATGTTATGGTTCTTCCTCCGTTTTGTATATATAGCAAAATGGAGGAAGAACCATAATCACATTTGGCAAGTACAAAGGATAATTCTCTATTTGGAGGATCAAAGAAAGCAAGTGATAACCTGTCCAAGAGTCAGAGACTCATATTCAGAGGTCCCAGATATAGGGCTACTAGGTATGAAGACCCTGTCCACATTTCCAGAGCAATGCTTCCAAAGGAGTCCAGGAAAATAACCCAGAAAGAAGAGCACAAGTTTTCAACTAATGATGATTTGTCTCATACAAAGAGTCAGCCCCAGGTGGTGTCATTTATGGCCACCCCCCTCCCACAACTGGAGCAACTGTAGGCTCCCACATCCCGCCTTGTTGGGTAGTTGTCTTATTTCCTTTCCTACTAAAAAAAATCCCCCGTTTTCCCATGCTGATGCCTCTTAATTTCCCTCTCCCTGGGCTGTTATTTCTGTGGCTATGCTTTTTAACTCCGTGGTGTTTTAGGAGACAGTTGGTAGGAGAGAAGCTCTGCTAAATGGCATTGCTTTGCAATCAGGAACTGGTTTCTTGGTGGTTAGATAGCACTCTTCAGAACTCATTGCAGTTTTATTACTTTGAAGGGAATTCCTCTTTGGATTAAAAAGAAGAAAGAAAAAAAAAAGGAATACTATCCTTAAGCTCACTCAGCCACACTCCCATGGAAAGGGGAGGAGGGTCCTTCAGACTCTTATTGTAAACAGGATCTGCAAGGGAAGAACTGTACTAAAGAGTAAAAAAGGCTTAGGTTTTCATCTGAGTTTTAAACTTCAAAGCTTTCAGTAGAGCTGACTCTAGGGATGATAGGAGTTAGAGCTGGAAGGGACTTTTATCCTCCAATTGTATTATCATTATGGGAAACTAATCACTTTTTAAACTGTATTGATATCTTTTGTTGTTGATGTCACCCTAATTTCTAAATCTATCCCTCTCCTTTTTGAGCCCTCCCCAAGAGCTATCCATTATAACAAAGAATAAAAAAGAGAGAGGAATAAACAGCTCAGCAAAATTAAACAACATATCAACCTAGTCTGATTATACATGTAATGTTGCACCCTTGTGAACTCCACCTCTGCAAAGAAAGAAGAGAGGCGCATTTTCTCCTTTGTTCTTTGGGGCCAAGCTTAGTCATTATAAACAAGGTTTAGTTTAGGATTTTTGTTCTGTTGTCATTGTTTCTGTTTACATTGCAATAATTTCATATATTCTTGTGCTGGCTCTGCATCAGTTCATATAATTCCTCCCAGGCTTTTCTGTGTTCTTGGTATTTATTATTTCTCATGGCAGAAACAGTAAAACCATAATATTCATGTACCACAACTTCTTTAGCTATCACCAAACCCTTAAACAAAGGAAATAAAGGGTTGCTACAACTAGCCAAGTTCTCTCTACTAGGAATCCCAGGAGTGAAAGGAAGATAATGTGAAGGGCAGAATGGTCTCTCATAATAAGGTGGTCCTCCTCATCACTAAGGCCCTTCCACAAGTGCCCTAGATCCCATTCCCACTCATCTTCCCTAGCAGATTCCTCCCTTAATCAATACCTCCTTTTAATTTTCAATCTCTCCCTATATACTACCTACAAATATGCCCTTGTCTCCTCTATCTTTAAAAAATCTTCACCAGACCCTATCTCCTTCCTTTCTCAGTAATACTTATAGGAAAAAAAAAAAACTATCTCTATTTGTCTCCACTTCCTCTCCTTTTATTCACTCTTTTGCAGTCTCACTTCTGGCCTCATAACTCAGCTAAAACTCATCACTTCAATGTCACCAATGATATCTTAATAATCAACTCTTATGGTCTTTTCTCAGATTTCATCCTTCTTGTCCTTTTCTACAGCATTTGAACACTCTCTCCAAATTATCTTTTCTCTATGGGTTTGTTTCCTTTTAAAAAAAAAAAAAGACTTGGTCTCAAATGTTGGAGGGGATGTGAGAAAATTGGGACACTAATACATTATTGGTGGAGTTATGAACTGCTCTGATCATTCTGGAATGCTATTTGGAACTATGCCCCAGAAGCTATAAAACTGTATGTACCCTTTGACCCAGCAATATGACTACTAGGTAAGTATTCCAAAGAGATTTTTTTAAAAAAGGAAAAGGACCTACAGGTACAAAAATATTTATAGCAGCTCTTTTAGTGGTGGCAAAGAATTAGAAATAGAGGTGATACCCATGAAATGGGGAATGGCTAAACAAGTTGTGGTATATGACTGTGATGGAATACTATTGTGCTATAAGAAATAATGAACAGAATGCTTTTAGAAAAACCTAGAGAGATTCATATGAACTGATGCAAAATGTAGTGAGCAGAACCAGGAGAACTTTGTACACAGTAAAAGCAATATCGTAACCATGATCAATTGTGAATGACTTAGCTATTCTCAGTAATGCAGTGATCTAAGACAATTCCAAAGGACTTTGATGAAAAATGCTATCCACCTCCAGGGAAAGAACTGAAAGAGTCTGAATGCAGATAGAAGCATACTTTTTTCGCTTAATTTTTTGTGGGATTTTTTGAATGTCTTTTTCTTTCACAACATGACTAATATGGAAATATGTTTTGCATGATTGCACATGTATAATCTACATCAAATTGCTTGTCTTCTCAATGAAGGGCAGGAGGGGGAGGGAAGAAGGAAATTTGGAACTCAAAATTAAAAAAAAGAATGTAAAAATTGTTTTTACATGTAATTTGGAAAAATAGTTTTTTTAAAAAAAGAAGAGATTTTTAAAAAGACTTGATCTCTCCATCTCTCACAGAAGCTACTCATGGGCCCACTCCCACTACTGATTGGCCCAGGTACTTGGACCTGTTATATTTCTGATCTGCACTGGTTCTCCCCTCCTTGGGTAATCTGGTAGCAAACCACTCCCTACCCTTGAAGTTCTGTCCTGACAGATCATCATATTTATACCAAAATTAGTACAGACACCTGATCTGAATATCCCACTGCAGCTCAGAACTCCCAAACTCAAAAGAGATTTGCCAGCCTCAGCATAACAATAATTGGGATTATAGGCATGCATTTGTACTTAATCTCTCCAGTTTTCCATGGCCCCTCAAAGCTCTGCACAATCTGTTGTAAACCTATCTATCTAACCTTGTTAGACATTAACACTCCCATCTTCTGCCCTCTGCAAATTTGTACAAACCAGCTTTCTCTCTGTTCCACAAACAGAGCATACCATGTCTCATTCAAATGTTTTTGTTGTGACCATAACAGGTGCCTAGAATGCACTTGCTCCTTCCTTCCATTTCACAGGGTTTCTCTCTTCCTTAAAGATGGGCTCAAGCACCACCTTCTGCATGAAGCCTTTCCTGATCTCTACTGCTAGTATTTTCCTTTCCAAACTACCTTTGTATGTATTTGCATTTATTTGCTTTGTGGCTATGGTATATATGTGTGTGTAAGTACGTATCTAGGCATACGTGAGTTTGTATCTGTGTGTGCATATTTCTTGTCTCTCCCATTGGAATGTAAGTTTATACATAGAGACTGTTTCATTCTTTTTACTTATATCCTCAATACCTAGCACAGTGCCTGTCACATAGATGGCATTTAATAAATAATTGTTGGTTGATTTATTGATTTTCTTCCTACCTAGGTATCTGACCAAAGGAGACATCAGTCTCCCTCATTGGTTCAGCATCCATATCATGCCCCCTAACTGAGAGTGCATCCCACAGATCTATCCAGGGTCCTCTTTTCTTTCTACACACCACATCTTGGTGACCTAATCAGTACCCATGGGTTTGATTATCATGTCTATACAAGTGACTCCCATATCTATTTACCCAGACTCAGCTTCTCTCCTGAGCTTCAAACTAGTATCACCAATTGTCTATTAAACACCCCTAATTGAAAGTTGTACAGACATCTTAAAGTCAACATATCCAAAATAAAACTCATTATTCCTCACCCTACCCTCCACATATCAAGCTACCTTTTTTTCCAAATGCTTCTACTTCTTTCAATGGTACCATCATCCTGCTAGTTAACAAGGTTCATAATCTTGATGTCATCCAGAATTCCTCACTCTTACACAGCCCACACATCTAATCAATTACCAAATCTTGATATTTCTACAAGAAAAACAACTCATCCATCCCCTTCTCACTATCTTCGGAGTCACCACTTTGGTTCAGGCCACATAGATTTTCACAATGGCCCCCTAATTGCTCTCTTTGTCTCTGGTCTCTCCCATCTCTACAACTCTACTCATAGCTGACAAAATGATCTTCCTTAAGTACAGGAAAAGTTCATATTACTCCCCTACTAAATAAATTCTAGTAAATGAATGAATCAGAAATCAGTTATTAAGTGCTTACTGTGTGTAAAGTACTATACTAGGGATACAAAGAGAAAAGCAAAACAATTCCTCATCCTAAGGGACTCTAATTCTAATAGAAGGAGACAATATATATAGGAGGTTTCACCTGAAAATTATATGGAAAGGCCCAATGGTCCACAGGGTGCAGCAGCAAAGCAATTAGCAATGTATCTATATTAATATCTTTTTCATTAATAAAATCCATATCCATTTCTGATTTTAAACCATTGGAAAACAATTTTGCCATTCATGACTGGCATCTGCTGTGATATCTACCTTTCATAAGAACAAATAAAACTCTAAACTACTTGACTGCCTGTGTGCTCTGGAGAGTAGTTACCTTCTCATTGGATTAACTCTTTCTAACCTTAATATTTTGTCTCAGATTCCAAATTGACCAAAGCCTTACAATTCTGACCACAGCTTCAGGATAAAAGTTGAAGCATCTTGAGTCCACAAGTCCTCAACATATGAGATGATAGGCACTGAAGCTTGAAAGACAGCCAAACACAACAATGGTAAGGTCTAAAATGTAATTCAACTAAGCTTTAAAAAAAAAAAAAGCATGTATAAAGACCTTGGTCTGGGTTTTCAGTGGCATGTGTGTATGTGTGTGTGTGTGTGTGTGTGTGTGTGTGTGTGTTTAATTACATTTCCCAGAGCAAGATTTAGAGAGGGAGTGGCAGAGCCAGTGGTCAACTAGAAGAGTGGTCTGGTGGTCTGAGGCCAGCTAGATATAAACGGCTAGTTAGCTTGTACAAACTGACTCACCAATCAGGACAGCTCAGTCACGGGCTAGAGTTAGAAAATCAAGTAGACTAAGTCTCTGAGCAGTGGTCTGGAGGATGGGGGAGATGGCAATAGGATGTCTCAAACAGTTTCTAGAAGCAAATTATTCAAGTTTCTTTTCCTTCACGGCTCAGCTCTTGACTGTCTAAACTTCACTGCTATGCCTAAGCAGTCTCCTTCCAGCCCTGCAGCCCTCTCCTCCCATTGGTGGGTTCCTCCTGGAACCTTCATTTGAATAAGGGCCTGAGCCAGCCATGTTTACTCTTTCACTCCTCCCTCAACTCTTCTCCTGACTCTTTGGACTTTGCTACCATGCCCCTGTTAAGGTATCCTTCTTCCCCCTCCCTCTGCTTTTCAACTCCCTTTTATGTGTAGCCCTCCCCCATTAGAAGGTAAGCTCCTCAAGGGTAAGAATTATCTTTCTATTTTGTTTACATTTGTGTTCTCAGTGCTGAGTACAGTGCCTGACACATAGTAAGTGCTTAAGAAGTGACTGACTCATAAATGGAGAGGGTGGGAGAATCAAAGCTATGGAGCCAGGGTGAACTAGGGTCTATAGGGGGTAGGCATAGAGTAAGACATGGGCTTCAGGACCTGGGGGAGACAGCCCTGAAAAGGAGGGGACTAAGACCTTTCGCCAGGACGCCTGATGCTCTTTTGTTGCTTAGTTTATGTTTTTGGAATAAATCACTTCACATAATAATAGAAATCAAGGCACCGAAGTGGAACATTGTGACAGGAAAAGCTCCCACCAGCATTTCAATAGTTCTTTCTCCAGCCTAGCTTCCTCTTACTCAGAGACAAGTTACTCTCACAAGGAGAGAAAGGTGAGGAGAATAGGGACCTAAATAGGAGAGGGGAGAGGAATTGATTAAACAACCTCTAAAGAAGAGATGTCCTTAAAGACCCTTCCCTAGGTTAACTTATCAACAAGGCTCCTGGACCTCTTTTTTAAATAAGAACTAGAAGGGCATATAGAGGTCATCTGGTTCATCCATCTTATTTTCCAGATGAAGGGCGTGGGGCCCACAGAGGCTAAATGAATTGCCCCAAATCACGCAGCTAGTTCTCAGCAAATGAATGGCAGGGCTAAAATTCAGCTCTCCTGTTTCCCTATTCAGTGTTTGGTTCTTTGTTGTTTTTTTTCCCCTGTAATATTATCCTGCCTCCTATTCAGAGAATTTATTTGTAGCCTCACTGTGCTTTCTTGATCTCCTGGGGGGGAAGAAAATTCCTCAGCAAGTCTGAGGAGCATGCAGGAAAGGACTCTTCCAGAGACCAATTGGACATATGCCAAATGGTCTATGAAACAGGCTAAACTTTTTACATTGGGTGAGAGGCAGGAACAATGGTGTGAGTCCCTAGGAACTCTGCTTAGCGGCCAAGTATTCTGATGATTTGTCTGCTTTAAGAGAACTGTCCTCGGTACCCCAGCTATTGTTTGTATGTCCCATGACTGACCTTACCAAGTGCTCCCCCACTCTCTGAGGCCAGTTCCTGTATTGTTCACAGACCAGAAACTCAACAGTAGCAACATATTGTAGTGGAAAGAACAGTGGATTTTGAGTTAGAAGAGCTAGATTAAATTCCTGATTCTGCCACTTACTATCTGTATGACCTTGGGCAAGTCAAATGAATTCTTTGGAACTCACGTATAAAACGGAGTATGAGGAGGGTTGAAATAAGAAATCTTTAAAGTCACTTATAGTCCTATGTTTCCATGCTTCCTCATTCCAGAGTCATATTTGTTGAATAGAGCACCAGGTTCCATGGGTGATAATGCCACATTTTTAGGTGTGACTTGTGCCAATGAGTCGTTTTTCAAGACACAAGCAAAACCAAGATCAAGAACCCAAACCTCTAATGAATGAGGGACAAGGGAGCTAATCTCAGCTCTAAGCACAAATCTTTACTAGGTGCTCAATAAATCTTTGCTGATTGATCAGGAGAGAGAATAGAGGAGAGGCCAGAAACTCCTTGTCCTAGCCACCCCTAATCTCACCCCCATTCCCATGCATGTTGAAATTTCCCATCTAAAGCCCACCTAAATGCAACAAAAATTACCCCCTCCACTAACAAGCCAACTTTATTCTAGAAGAGACACTCAACTCAGCTCTCCACAACTTTTTTCCACCCCTTTTTTATTCTTTTCTCTGTTCTATTAGCAATTCAATCTATATGCTGATTGCTGCTGTCCATGCATTAAGCTAGAAGCTATAACCCAAGAATGTTAAGCAGAGAGGAATCATCTCCCAAGAAGGCTGTTTATTATACTGCAGCTAGTCAGAGAATAGAAGTGAGAAGATTTAGGGCAGGATTTTTGTAGGGGAGCTGGGCTCCATCATTCTAGAAGTAGGACTCAAGAGATGATCAACAGGACTAACCCCTGGCAATAACTGATAATAGAATGGCAATAGCAATAGGTTTGAAGTCAGATCATTGTCATCATCATTAATGCTTACATAGTGCTTAAGATATGTCATCTCATTGATTTTAATCTCCATCCTGGGCTATTTTATGTACTAGCTGTGCAATTACAGCTAAGTCACTTCAACTGTCTAGGTCTCAGTTTTCTTGTTCATAAAATGGGTGAGTTAGACAAACTAATCTATAAGATCCCTTCCAAAACTAGAATCTATGACCTTATGAATAACTCCCAAAAGGCAGGTGAGTATCTTATCTTTAAAGATGTCTTGGGTGGAGATTTCCTCATGTTCCTTAGTCACTCATATGAGAGAGAATAAAACTCATAGTCCAGAGCCCATACATACTAGGTTCAATATCAGGGATTATACTAAATAATCAATACCCTTTGGGCTCTGTTTTCCCCCCATCCGAATTTTACTTCTCTGATTATGGTTCACATACAGGTTTCCACAAATGTTGGTAACAGGGTTCCCCACTCCTGTACAAGCACTT
The DNA here is from genome assembly GCA_028646515.1 of Pseudochirops corinnae. Classification (NCBI taxonomy): domain Eukaryota; kingdom Metazoa; phylum Chordata; class Mammalia; order Diprotodontia; family Pseudocheiridae; genus Pseudochirops; species Pseudochirops corinnae. Next base: position 145,230,717 of record CM053588.1, read on the forward strand.
GACATAACAAATGTATATCTGCTACCGAACTGCCTTCAGTTCTCCCCACAGAAAATACAGAAGACAAAATAGACTCATATGAGTCCTAAATATTGACCCAAAACACATAAAGAGCTCATGCTAGTCTTTTCAGTTGTTTTTCAGTCATGTTCGACTCTTCATGACCCCATTGGGATTTTCTTGGCAAAGATACTGGAGTGGTTTGCTATTTCCTTCTCTAGCTCATTTTACACATGAGGAAACTGAGGTAAACAGGGTTAAGTGACTGGCCCAGGGTCACACAGCTAGTAAGTGTCTGAGGCCAGAGTTGAACTCAGGAAAATAAGTCTTCCTGACTCCAGGCCTGGCATTCTAGCTGCCCACAAAGCCCACAGACAATCAATATAATTCTCCCTTCCTAATTTTCCACCATGATCCATAAATCTTCTCTACTCAGCACTACCTTGTGGTTTGAATTTTCCTCAGAAGAAAACAGAACTTGCAAATGCTGGCAGGATAACACCTAGAAATTTCCCTGAATTCCTTCCCCCACAGCAACCTAAACAATCCCTAGATTCGAGTCATGGTGTGGTTTGAACTCCACAAGAAGGGAAATGTTATAGGGCCTCTAGACAGTCAACCCCTTTCCCACTGATGTAGCAAGAAGCAAAGTCAGGCCTTTTGTTCTCCCATATTATGGCTTGGAATCTCTTACCACTCCTCTACTTGCAAGTAGACATATGAGACCCTCCAAGAGGCATGCTACTCAGGAAATCCCCTTCTCTAGCTAGAAGACAAGATCTCCAGAATTCCAGGGTTATCCCTAAAGCTGGCTCTGCCTAAGAACTTGCCCTTCTCAGGCTAAATTATGGAATTATGCTACCCAGGAAATCCACACACCCTTTCCTAGGCTACAAGGCAGAAATTCAGGAAGAAGAGTGTCCATGAGCTCTCCTCTTTGACCGTGTGAGGGAACTTCTCCAGGATACTTCCCCATTTCCCTGGTCTACTTCTATCTCTTGGTCTAGGGAATCCATCCTCAGGTCTCTGGTCTCTAAAAGACAAAAACCAGGTTCTATGGATCTGAGGCAAGCACATGCAGATACCATGTACTTCTGTCAGAAGACAGTCACTGGAGTCAGAGCCAAGATGGAAGAGCAATAGGAAGCAGTACAGCCAAGCTCCCCCTCTGCAAAACTCCTCCAAACAGTTCTAGAAAACATACCACAAAGAATCCTGATGGGGAATACAAACAAAAATCATAGTGAGTCATTCTTCCAGCCCAGTGTAAGAGGAGATGCAAAGCGAGTTCCAAACACTAGGGATTGTGTCTGGGTAGGAGCACCATCCACAGAGCAAGTGAGGCAGAGAGTATTAGGGTGGGAGAAGGTCACAGACCCATACCACAAAACCTGTGATGGAAACAGGAACCATTTGGCAGCTTTAGTGCTCACTACCCAGTTTCAGGTCACAGATCCAGGGTGGAACTCTGACTGGGGCAGAGGCAAATCCCTTCCAGAACAAGGAGCTGCTGAGGGCCTTGGGACCTGCGAGGATCAGTGAAGTCATAGGCCCTAGACTATTTAAGGAGAAAGGAGTAAGTTCAGAGCTAAACAGCAACAGGTGGTTCAGATACCAGCAGCAGAGTCTAGGTGCACATAACGCAGTCTGAAGCCTATGCAGGGATTAACAGAGCAGGAATTCCTGAGCGAAGGACAGTCTACAATTCTATCACCCTGAACCAACAGAGTTTCACAGCTGGCTGATAGAGGCTGAATCCAGCAATCAATCAATCACTCAATTTCAAGAACTTACTATGTGCCAGGCAATATGCTAAGCACTGGGTATACAAAAAGAGGCAAAAGATAGTCCCTTCCCTCAAGGAGCTTACAATCTGATAGGGGATACAACATGCAAACAAATATATTTTTTAAAAACTGTCTACAGGCTATATAGGAAATAATCAACAGCAATGGGGTGGGGTGGGGTGCGGAAGCCTTCCTTTAGAAGGTGGGGTTTTAGTTGGGCCTTAAAGGAAGTTAGAGCAGAGAAAAGAGAGTACTCCAAGGCATGGGGGAGAGCCAGAGATAGAGTCTCTTAGGCATGAAACAGAAAGGAAGCCAGTATCCCCGGATCTAAGAGCATCTCTCAGGAAATAGGACATAAGAAGATTGGAAAGGTGGAAGAGATGGAGGTAATAAAAGCCTTTAAATGTGGAATAGAGCATCTGTATTTGCTCCTGGAGGCAACAGGGAGCCACTGGAGTTTATTGAGCAGGGAGGAGACATGACTGGACGCGTACTTTAGGAAAATCGTGTTAGGAGCTGAATGAAGGATGGACCAGAGTGGGGAGACCCTTGAGGCAGGCAGACCCACCAGCAGGCTGTTGCGGTAGTCAAGATGTGTGGTGCTGATGGTCTGCACTAGAAGGGTGGCAGTGACAAAGGAGAGAAGGGGTATATTCAAGAGATGTCACAAAGGTGAAATCAACACTCCTTGGCAACAGCTCGGATATGGGCCAGGGAAGGGTGAGAGATAAGTCCAGGATGACTCCTAGGTTCTGAGCCTGAGAGATTGGGAGATGGTGAGATGCCTCCATAGTAATAGGGAAAGTGAGGAGGGGGCAGGCAGTGTTAGGAAAATGATAATGAATTCTGGTTTGGACATAATGAGTTCCAATTCAAGATGTCTGAAAGCCCTCTAGAGATGCAAAACTAAAGGTCAGGAGAGAAGATGGAACAGCAAAGACAGATTTGAGAATCTTCAGCATGGAAATAGTAATAGTAATTAAATCCATGGGAGGTAATGAGATCACCAAATCAAGTAGTATAGAGAGAGAAGAGAAAAGGACCCAGGACAGAACCAGAAGTCTACTAGACCTAAACCTAGGTTAGGAACTTGCACAGTTTAGAGCGGGGAGCAGAAATCAGACTTTGCTCTGGATCATTTTGGGAGCACTAAAAGCTCGTAGGTCCCCTACCTGCACTCTCCCTAAGGTCCTGGAATCACAAAATACTTAATACCCCAAGAAAGCAACAACAAGATCAGCCATGGGATGAATGGTAAAACACGCTATCCACCTCTTGATGGGGAAGTAAAGGATTCAGAGTGCAGAATGAGACCTATAAATTTCTTTTGAACATGGACCATATGAAAATTTGTTTTGCTTGTTGGTTCAGTGGATAGTACTCCAGGTACTCCAGTACCAAGGCTGGAGTCAGAAAGACTAAGCTTTCTGAGTTCAAATTTAGCTTCTAATACTTACTAGCTGTGTGACCCTGGGCAAGTCACTTAATCCTATTTGCCTCAGTGTCCTCATCTGTAAACTGAGATGGAGAAGGAAACGGCAAACCAGTTCAGCATCTTTGTCAAGAAAACCCCAAATGGGGTTACAAAGAGTTGGACATGACTGAAAAATGACTGAACAACAACACATTTGTAAATGGGATTTTGTTTTTCTTTTATTTTCAGTTGGAGGGGTTGAGATAGGAGAGACGGAAGGAAGATTGTTTTTCTGATTGAAATATATGTACATATATATTTCAATATATATACATATATATACATACATATATAATTTTATATATACATATATTATATATATAATTTTTTTTTAAAAAAGAAAGAATGATAGTTGTTAATGGCTCCTGGGGACAGGGTTAGGTGAAGATAAATCCCACCATCACTATGTGGTCACACTCAGTAGAAGAGTAGGAAAAGGGAAAAGGCAAAGTAGTATCATCCAAACCTTTCAGCACACTTTATAGGCTGACACAATGGATGGTTCCTTCACAAAGAGACCATCTTCTCAAGTGGCTGAACCAGTTCATTCATGTTGGGGGCATACTCAGGCACTGAAACCCATCCCATAGCAAGTGCCAAGAAGCAGCTCCAAACCAACCAATCCATTTGGAGCAGCCCCAGCTACTGAAACAATTACCACATACTTTTTCACAAAATAATTTACAAAAGTAGTTTTCTTAGTTTCTATTTCATTCAAACAAAAATTAAGAACTTAAAATTTTCTGACACAAAAAATCAAATCCAAAATATACAATAAAAAATAACGTATAAAATAAAGAGAGGCAAAATGGTCTAATAGATAGAGAGGCAGCCTTGGAAGACCTGAGTTCAAGTTTCACCTGTAGCATATATTTTCTACATGACCTTGGGCAAGTCACAACCTCACAGGTACCCTCAGGAAAAACTCACTGAGACTATAAATTGCAGAGTAGTTGCATTCTGTATTTGTCCAGGGAGTTCCTCACTGGAATTTCCATATACAAATGAAATTCCTGGTCTAGTTAAAAAAAAAATAGTGATTGGGAACTTGTGATTTCATTGTTACATGGAACTCCCAGATAAGAAAGATCCCTCAACCAATGCAGATCAACACTTTCTCTGAGACTGTAAATTGCCTATACAAAATAATAAATTTGCATTAAGTACCTAGTATGTGTCAGACATTATGTTAAGTGCCTAGAATACTGATAGTAGCCACCTTTCATAGAAATAAGCAAATCGGGTAAATAGTATACTACATTTATTGTCACAGGATGACAGATTTAGGAATTGAAGTGGCATTGAAAGTGATTCAGTCCAGCCTCTCATTCTAAAATTGTAAAGGGGTTAAGTTACTTACTCAAGGTAATCTAGGCAGAAAGTAGCAGAGGAAGTATTTAAATCCAAATCCTCTTTCTGCAATACCCTTCTACCTCCCAAAGGAAAAGGGGAAAACATCATGGAGGTTGGCAGGGAATCCTCCGTGCCAGGCCACCTTTGGTACTTGGGACGGGAAGTGGGGGAAAAGATATGAGATCATCACCTTGTCCTCAAGGATTAAACTCAGCTGGAGCCTTGGCCTCCAAACAACCCTGCCTGGCCTGGCTCTGGAAAACTTCTCCTCTCACAATGGAGTTGGAGGCCCACAACTGAGGCATTACAAGCTGGCATTGGAGAGGCCCGAGAACAGTAAAACCACTCCCTGTCTACATCATGGGCATCAGTGCTACCCAACACAGGGCAGAAGTAGTGGAGGACATCCAGCTGGCACCAGACTACATGGCTACCAGGTGGACCTATGGCTTACTTCTAACAGAAGTCCAAGGCCTCCACTAAGAGGAAGAGGAAAACATAGGGCCCCCCAGGACTACAAGAGGAGCAAGGGACGAGACAAGGCAAGGTTGGTACCCAGCATCATCATCTATGTTGAGAGGCCCACCACCTGTAAATAACCCAGTGACTAAAGCCTACCTTTCTGCCATTACTTCCACCACTATCACTCCACCAATAGGACAAACTTTGTTTAAGCTCACTTTTGCTGACTTTGATTTTAACTTTGTTTTCACTGGGGAAAAAAGCATAAGTATTTGTGTCAAAGTCGTATTAGAAAATTTCCAAATAATTTTGGCTATTGTTTTGTTCTAGGGAGGAGGGATGTGAAGGAAAGAGAAATGCCTCATGTTCTGGAAAACTCTGTTCTAAAGGGAAAGGTTAAGAGAAATCTCAGGTAATTGGACATGGGTAAGTACACAGCTAAGTGGCACGGTAGATAGAGCTCATCACTTGGAATCCAGAAACCCAAAATGCAAATCCTGCCTCAAACACTTACTAGCTGCATGACCCCAGGCAAGTCACTCGATGACTGCCTGCCTCTGTTTCCTCATCTATAAAATGGGACTAAAAATAATGTCTACCTTCCAGAGTTGTTGTGAGAATAAGACAATATTTGTGAAGCACTTTTGCAAACCTTAAAACAGCTATATAAACGCTAGCTACTATTAATCAAAGATTCTAAACAAAGTCTTACCTCCTGGCAAGCTAATCAAATTAATGAGGGAATTCCTCTATCAACCCCTTACAGTTTAATTACCCTGACAACATTTCAAATGTACCTTTATGTATAATTAACATGCTATGTTAAGGCAAGAGGGAGTTCAGTTAGATAGATGAAAGACTAGAACTATAGAGCTATAAGACACTTTAGATGAGATACCCTTTTGTTTTGTTTTAATGGAAGTATAGACTGGGAACTGAAAGACACGACCCAACTCATCTGACTCTCAAGAAGGTAAAGCTATTGATGAGACTGAACAGACTTGTAAGCTCCTTGAGGGCAGCGGCCCTTTAATTTTGGTCTTTACATTCCCAATGTTAAGACTGGAAGAGACTTTGGAGGTCATCTAATGCAACCCCTTCATCTTAAAGATAAGGAAACTGAGGTTGACCGAAGTGACTTCCCCAAGGTTGCACTGATAGTAAGAGCCAGAGTTTGAGTGGAAACCTAGATCCTCACACTCTAAATTCTGAGGTCAAACTACCCCACCACACTGACTCCCAGGCACCTCAGCATCCTTCAAAATGACCTCTCCATGGAAAAGCTCGACTGCAGCTTCTTGGTTATTCCCTAGCCAGTTCTCCTGACGTCCCAGACTTTCAGCCCTGATCTGAGTAATACAATTGCTCTTCTGTTGGTTAGGTCTTCCCTAGAGGGCAATTGGGAATTTACATGATGGGCTATGGGGTAATCTGTACTTTCTGATCTTCTCCTTAAAAATGGAAGGGGAAGGGGAGAAGACTGATGAGGGGGTAGACTATAGGCGATTGGCCTAGTCACCTGGGTAGAGGTCCTTAGGATCCCTGGGGTTTCCTGAGATTGGCAGCATCACAATTCCAAAGAGGAGCCATTCACCCTCCCCCACCTTTAGCTCTACTAACATATGGAACCAGAAAGGTCAACTCTTTTAAAAACAAAACATCGAATCTCAAAATCCCCAAAGCTTCAGTAAAGAGCTGCCTTTTTTCTAGCTCCCTCTGAATCACTCACTTTTCTAATCATCCCCTCTCCCCCCTCCAGCTCATCAGAATCTCAGCCCAGAAGCAGAGGCAGGTGAGGTGAGGAACAGGAGCAAGAAAGAAATGAGACAGCAGCAGCCCCTGAGTCAGTGCTGACACCCAGTATCTCCTCTGCAGATTAATCACCTCCAATTACCACATTCATATGAGACCTAGAAAGCCCTTCACAGCATCATTTCCTTTGGCAGATCCTAGCCTTCCTGCTTCTGGGTTGCCTGCTTGTCCGCAATGATGACTTGGCCCTCTGACCTCCCTGTTCTTTGGGAAGATGCCATGACAGCCAAGTGACTCAGGGGTAGGGACCACTCACCACCCTACCCCATCCCCCAACACACACTCACACAAAGCTCACCATCTGCTCTCTGTACCAGAAGACTGTTAGGGAAGAAAGGGTGGGGGGAGGAGGAGCCGGGAGAAAGGAGACCCAGAATCCCAGCCCCAAACCAGAAAAGAGAAAGAACCCCTCCATTAGCTGATTGAATAATCGTTGTTGTTTTCTTCCACAGCAGTGACTAATAAAGCTTTTTCATTTCTACTAATTACCCATCATCAAAGAGATGGATGCTATGCACCCTGGCTGGGCTCCCAATTTCCCTCAGTGCCCTGCATCTCTGACCCCCTTCTCTCTAACACCCCACATTGACACCTGCCTTCATTCCATCCCTTCCAGCACCCCTATGCCAGAAACAGCCCAGCTGGGATGCTACTACTGCCCTTTTGCTTCCCCTACAGAATGCCTAAACATGCCCTTTTGGCTATGGCTGTGGCCATCTGGGTACCAAGTAGGCACACTGCCATCAGCCTGCCTCAGGGGGTATCAGACTGGGCTCCCTGCCCTGAGCTGCTAGGGCAGAAGAAGGGGTATCATGGCTCAAGAAGGCATTCAGTAGGGATCCTTGTATTCTTAGTACTATTGCTCTTCAAAGGGCATTGAAGGATCCCTATGGAATCTTTCCAATGGAAGTTGGATTCTACCACTTTGGACCTAAGGTCAGGGGAATTGTGTGGTGGGGAGGTGGTAAGCAGAGGGACTTAAGGTGACACTTTTTAATATTGCTTTTTAGAAATGCTTTATTTTTTAATGGCAAAAAATCCAATCTCCATGACAATAGACAACTCACTTTTCCTCTCTGAGCTTCAATTTCCTCACTCATGGGGGGGGTGGAGGGAAGAAGAGGAGGAATATCTGAAAGAGAGCATTTCTAAGACCCTTCCAGTCCTAACAGTCTATAAAATGTGACTATAATTAATTTCTGATAAAGCATGTCACCTACACCACGGTGAAGGCTCAAGGTCCCTAGTGGGTAGTATCACCATAGGGACACAAATAATTTTTCTTTCTTTCCTCTTTGGCCCCAGGGAAGAAGTTCTTATAACAGTGAGTGCCACAGGAATAACAAGGGGAGAGTTCAGGGTGGTCTGCAAGCCATTCACCCTCAGGGTATTGACATGCTATAATGATAAGGGAATTTGAAGATCTTCCCTGCCCCATAAAGGGCCTTACCTGAAGCCCAACAAGAGAAGCTTGCTTAGGGGAGGCTTGTTTTTCAATACATCTTTTGTTACTTTGTAATTAGGCAGTGAGTCATGAAGGTTGTGATGTCTTCTGACCCTGGAGAAGGTCATATATATATATATATATATATATATATACACACACACACATATATGTGTGTGTATGTGTGTGTGTGTGTATACATACAAAAAATACCCTGACATGAGATTTTGCTTTGGGGTTCACTTATGGGAAGAGTTGTGTGATTTGGCCAGATGAGACTCTGGGTAGCCATTAAGCACACCACTCCTTTCTT
>CM053588.1:145239461-145282790 GCA_028646515.1 Pseudochirops corinnae
TTTCCCCTGAACTAGGTAAATGATATATGTTTGATTAAACTAAGGTGTTAACCCTTTTTGAGTTGGCTTTCCTTTAGAAAAGTAGAGCAAAGAACCCGTGCTAGGAGCCATCCTGCATATGCTAGGGTACTTGCTGTTACACATGCCCATTCCCCCTCACCAGGCACACCTCCTTAAGCCTACCTGATTAAAACACTACCCACAGACGGACTCACAGAATCTCAGAACTGGAAGGGAATCATAGATCATGGATTCCAAGTTGGAAGGGACATCAGAAGTCACCTAGTCCAACTTCATCACTTCATATGTAAGGAATAACTGAGGCCCAAGGAAGTCAAAGTACTTAGCCAAAGACAAATAAATAATTAATGGCAAGTCTGGGATTTGAACCCACGTCCCCTGATTCCAAATTCAGCATACCCTTTCCACTGTACCATACCACCTCCCTAACATCAGCTCCTTCTGATCCAACCCACACTTGAACAAGTACCCACACACACACACAGCATCTCCAGCAAATATTCTTCTAGCCTCTACCAGAAGACTTCTAGAAAGAAGGAACCACTGCCACATCTAGAGGCATCCCATTCCTCCTTTGGATAATTCTATTTGTTAGAAAGTTCTTCCTTACATGAAATCTAAATATACTTCTCTAAAATTTCTATGCACCATTTCTAATTCTGTCCTGAAGGTCCCAGAAAAGCAAAATTCATTCCTTTTCCACATGTCTTTCAGTCATTTCAATCTTTCTGTGACCCATGTTGGGGTTTTCTTGGCATCTGTACCTCTAAGTCGTCTCACTTTAAGTTCTTTTAATTGATCTGCATGCAGCATAATCTTGAGCCCTTCATCATCCTGGTTGTTGCTTCTGAGAGCTTATCCTTCCCAAAATGTTACAAAACTGGCCACAGTGCTCTGTTTCGGTTTTGGGTTTGGTTTTTTTTTTTTGCTTTTTTGGAAGGGGAAGGTAGGGCAATTGGGGTTAAGTGACTTGTCCAAGGTCACACAGCTAGTTTTTTTGTGTTAAGTGTCTGAAACCACATTGTCCTCCTGACTCCAGAGCTGGTGCTCTATTCACTGTGCCACTTAGCCGCCCCAGGGCCATAGTGCTCTGGAAATGCTCCGATCAGGGTCTATCATCTCCTTAGTCCTGGACAATATGTTTCTTCTAATCTAGTCCAAGTTCACGTTAGCGTTTTTGAACTACTATATCACATTATTGACATATTGAGCTCGTAGGCCACTAAAATCTCCAGATCTTTTTCAGACAAACTGACACTTTTATATTGTGAAGTTGGGTTTGTTTTTTTTAACTCAACTGTAAGTCTACACTTTTAGTGTATAAAATTTTATCTGGACCTGTGATCTGATCCGTCAAGATCTTTTTGACTATAGTTTAAATGGAGACTGAAGCAAAACTCGTTATCGTTCTCTTTTATGTCTGGTTTTGCTTTTTTCTTTTTTCTTTTCCCAGTGATCACTCATAGGTTACAGCCCTTCTATATGACCAAACTATTGTACAATGTGAAAGTATTTGCAGATCCTATACATGATTGCACGCCACCATGGGAGGGGGGGGAAGGGAGGGGAGAAAATCTGAAACTCAAGTGATTGTGGAACTGAATCTTGTAAATTAAAAGTAAATTCGCAAAGAAAGAAAGAAAGAAAGAAAGAAAGAAAGAAAGAAAGTAAAAAAAAAAAAACAAAAAAAACTAGAAGGTACCTCAAAGGTCATCTGGTCCAACTGCCTTATTTTATAGAGAAGTAAAATGAGACCCAGAGAGAATAGACCACTTGAAGAAGGCCACTACACAGACAGAGGATTCAAACTCAGACCTCTAGTCTCCAAATTCACTGCATCCAGCACTTAGCATGATATCTGGAACAAACAGGCACTTAATAAATTGACTGATTGACTACAAAAAAAAAAAAAAAAGAAATATGTGTTTTCCTATGGTCTTAGGCGACCCCTGTGACCTCTGTGAAAGGGTCTTTCAACCCCCAAAGGGGTCACAACCCATAGGTTGAGAACTGCTGGTCTAGAATTTTGCCAAAAGTCAAAATCAAGCTCAGTAGGTCACAGTTTGAGGATTCTGTTGTCTTCCTTTTAAAAAAGAAACTAGAAACATTTGCCTCTCTCCAATCATGCCATATCTTTTCTGTTTTATGTAATCTTTTGCAGATCACTGACAGCAGCTCAACATTCACATCACCCAGTTCTTTTAGGACCCTAGTTTATGATCTACATAGCATGGGAAATTGCTTCTGAAAAGTTAAATGCACTATGTGGATTGAAGTCATCATTAGCATTATGATAATTTTGGTCTTGCTATAATTCCTGACCATGCCTTCTTCTTTTCAGCTTCAGGTCCAGTCTGTAGCTTCCAGACTTCATGGACAGTCCATCCCCTCCAGGCTGAGAGGGGAAGCTTCCCTTGATGCATGAAGTGTAGTCAGGTGACAGTGGTGATGGTGATGACCAAAGCAACCGTTGCTAAGGGACCTGTAAGGACACAGTGAGGGAAAGGGAGAGTGGGCAGCAGCCCAGGAGGATAGGCAGTCCCCTGTGAGATCCCTTTGCTAGAAAGCCTGAGGCCCTGGAAACAGGCTCCAGAACTGCTGCCATGGCAACCAGAGGCCTGGGAAAATACTCAACAATGTCTGGGCCAACTTCTCTTGCTTGCCCTTGTTCTTTCTTCTCCCTAAGTGGCTAATTGAAGTGTGAAAGGGCCTGCCATGAGCTAGGTGGGGGGTGGGCACAAAGGGGGATAAGGGTTAGTGACATGCCCAGGCACAAAGCCAGCACCAGAGACACATGACATACAGGCAGCCAGCAATATGATCTGGGTACTGGTGGGGAAGGTGTTACCCCCTATCAAAATCAAGAGAAACAGCATGGTATAAATAGACAGAATGCTGGATTTGGAGTCAGAAGACCTGAGCTCACTTCACCTCCCCCGGCCTCAGTTTCCTCATCTATTAAATGAGGGGGTGCAACTAACATATCCTCTAAAGTCCCTTCCGGAGTCTGTGAACTCATAATGTCTGTCTGATTGCCAGGAGAATAGGCCACAAAGTCACCAATGTCACTCCATTGGTCAGCTGACATCACAGACCCTTGTTCCCTACCCCTTCTCTTCAGGCTCTCTCCCCACATCCGAGAAATTACCTTCAAACCTTGGGAGGAAAAGCAAATAAATCTGGGCCAGCTCAGTCCACAGTTCAATATGTGACCCTGAACAATTCATTTGGCCACTGTCAGATTCAGCTTCCTCATTTATCGAATAAGTGAGTTGGACCAGATGATCCCTAAAGGCTTTGCAGCTTTGAGCACCTATAAGTCTCTCATTCAGGGCTAGGCCATGCACAGTATGACAGCGATGGACTTTGCCCCAGACTTGGCATAGGAAGTGGACAAGGGGAAGCAGGATGCATGAAGAAACATTTTTAAGTTCTTGCTTTTTTTTTTTGGAGGGGGGAAGGCAGAGCAGTTGGGGTTAAGTGACTTGCCTGAGGTCACACAGCTAATAAGTGTTAAGTGTCTAAGGTCGAATTTAGACTCAAATCCTCCTGACTCCAAGGCAGGTGCTCTACTCACTGTGCCACCTAGCCCCAAGTTGTTATTTATCAAGGCGTTTAAAGTTGTTATTATAACTCTCCATATCTTTTAAGCTGTAAAGTACCTATAGAAAGTAGAGGTTGACACTCAGTTAATTCTACTTTTTAGAGACCTAATTGTTTTTCTATATGGCAGTAGGGTCCTTGATCCAAGATAATCAACCACTTGTACCAACACACACACACACACACACACACACACACACACACACCCCTTCATTATTGGAGAAGACAGGTGAAAGTGAACCCCACCTAAGAAGGATAGTCTTAAGATGGGACTAGAGCAGGATTTTGGAACTACCACTAAAAAATCTCTTGTAACCATTCATTTAAGTTTGGTTTTTTGGTTACTTTCCCCCTAAAATACCCAGTAAAGCTCTGCTTTTGTAACAGTGACTATCCTGCCCTTACTGCCCGAAGGCCAGGCATGTTTCATTTCAACCCAACCCTTGGGATTATCTGGTGCCCTCAAGTCTCTCTGCCAAATTTGCTCAAGCCTCCTCTAATGATGTTACTTCGATTTCAGGGATCCCCTTAACCCCAGTTTCACTTAGCCACTTTACAGTTGGATTAGTTTCTGCAAAGGAATATTTACATTAAGGCAAGACAAGGCAATAAGCACCTACTATGTTCCAGACGCTGTACTAAGTGCTTTAGAAATATTAGAAATTATTAATTAATATTAGAAATTATATTACTTAGAAATATTTTCTCATTTGATCCTCATAACAACCTTGAGATGGAGTTGCTAATTTGATCCCTATTTTACAGATGAAGATACTGGGGCCTGGAGGTGAAGTGATTTGCCGAGAGTTATAAAGCTAGTAAATATCTGAGGGAGGATCTGAACTCAGGTCTTGCTGACTCCAAGCCCAGTGTTCTGTCTGCTGGACCACCTAGCTGCCTTTAAAGATGTGGCATGAATATACAAACATTATACCCCATCTCCTTCCACCCAACACCTGGTAAGGTCATAATTCCCATCCCCTTGCATCATCTCAGTCTTTGGGAAGCAGAGGGATATTATATTCACAGTTTAACACAGTTCCTATGTAACATCAGTACCACTGAGTTTCAAGTCCCAAGTTCCCCTGGGATGAATTCCAGCACCTTGGCTTCTCAGGGCTTCCCTGCTAGGTTAGGAGCAACATTTAGCCTGGAATCCTGGGTCCAGGCTTGTCATAGCTCAAACTCTTGGCTCCAAGGATTCCACATTTATCAACTATGTGTGGATTAAATCATTTAATCTCTCTCACCCTCAGTTTCCTCATCTGTAAAATGAAGGAGTTGGTTTTAAGGACCTCCAAGGCCCCTCCCAGCTCTAAATGTAGGGTTTGTCCAAGGTTATCCAGCTAACTAGTAGTATAAACTCAAGTCAGACCCAAGTCTCCAGATTCCAGACCCAGTGTTCCTTCCTCAATATGGTGGGACCAAGGGATGTGACCTGCCCTCCACTCTCTAAAATGATGATTTTAGTAGCGGATGTTAGTAGCCTGAAGAGGGAAGGAAGAGGCCCAGGCAGGGTCACAGGCTTTGAAGGCATTGGCTGCTTCTCCTGACCTCTTGAAGTTCAGCTGCTTGGATGGTGGGGCCAAGAGGGTCTGCCTGCTTTCTACAGCCTCCCTCATCCACACAACATATGGATACCTTTATGCCTTAGGCTATTTTTATATTTTTTTTCTCTCCCATCCCCTAATTCTCCTCTTCCTTTCCTGGCTCAGTGCAAGCAGGAGTCATGGAGAGAGCAGCCAGGATCCAAGAAGGGACAAAAAAATCCAGGCCAGGCCTTTCACTCCTTCCTACATCTCTAACCTTATCTAGGTGGGAATGAAGAAAAGGGAGACATAGTGGCAGCTTTTCTGCTCCTTCCAACAGAGGAGAAGAGGAGTCATTGGGGAAATGCCTTGACAAGGAGTCTTCTTAGATGCTGGCCCTGACCTGGGACCTCCCCACATTTCCCTCTCTGCTCCCAGCCAGCCCTCCTATTCCAGAAAAAGCTTCCCAAGTCACGGTTTCTAAATTTAAATTCTCTTCTTTCCTGCTAACAGATTGCCCTGCTCAGTTGCTGCCCTTCTTCTCTGCTCTACTTCTGCCCCCTACGTCAGAAACCTACCTCAAATGGTGGTTTGTTTGGGTCCCTGCCACCATTTGGTGCCTGTTTCTTGGAAGGCATTTATTTCTACGTAGTGAAAATATTAGGAATCAGGATTTTGGTCCCATCTCTGCCACTGTCTGTTTGACCTTGAACAAGGCAACCTCTAGGCCTCAGTTTCCAAATCTGTAAAATGAGATCATTGAATCAGATTCTTTCTAGAGTCCCTTCCTCTTCTAACATTCTCTCATCTAATAGCCTGCTGGGATTCTGTCTATCCCACAGACCTACTCCCAGAGAGGGAAATGGCTGAAGGTGCTCCATTTTCCCATGTACACTCAAATTCTCTAAAGCAAGGCAGACCCAACTCCAGACATTGTCTAATTTGGGGGTGTGAAAGCCAGCAGGTCTGTGAGTACCAGGATTTTTTTTTCCAGATGGGCAGTTGACTTTGAATCATGCCTCAGAACAAACTCTGTGCTGCTCGTGTCTTTTTTTTCACAATGCGTTACATAAATGGAGTTCACCTCTCCTTTCCATCTTCCTTGTTCTTTATTCTCTACTCATTCAGTCAAGTAACATTTATTAAATGCCCGCGCATATATATGGAACTGCTCAGAAATGTAATCCAAGATGACAAGGCTCCCTCTCCGTGCACAATCTACAATTCCATAAGGAGATAGCATAGACACAAACCTGAAAGTGGGCGTTCTGCCCCCATCTAACGGTGACAGGGCAGGCTTTTGATAAACTCTTTGCTTGTTGTTTTATATGCCAGGAGGCGCTGGGGTACAATGCCAATGATTTTATTTCTTTTGAGCTCTTATTACTGCTTATTGCTTTTTAAGTTCCTGGAGTCGCGTGCTGCAGTGATTTCTCAGATGGGAGTTTGCCCGGTATACTTGCGCAGCAATAAAGTACTGTCATGTCGAAGGCCTGCTTGCCCTTGTCCGTTAGCTGATTTCTGACACACCCTCCTTTTTCTGGACTTAAGGATGGGAGTCTTTTAAAGATCGACAACAGCAGTCTGCATGACTCAGGTATATCAAGAAACAATTGAATACAGATAGCTTCCATCTTAGAATGGGAGCAGACCCCACACTTTAAAAAGTTGTTCCAAAGGAGACCATGAAGATCATTCAATCAGTTTTGTTTTGGTTTGGTGCAGTTTTTAGAGTACAGTGATGATAAATGACCTTACCTAGTCTAAATGCATTTACTTTACAGATGAGGAAACTGAGGCTATGGAACCTCTTCTTCTATCTTAAATTAGAAGAGGCTTAGCAAAAACATACCATGATAGTTTCTGAAGCCCAAACATGCCAAAAACAAACATTTGATGAATTTGTGGGCTTTTTGGAACCACATTTCTCACCAGTATCATCATTAATAATAATTTTGATTAAAGAGGCCATCCCTTGACTCAACTTCTTAAAGAGACCTGTTCACTGAATGGGTATTGCCTCACTCAAAGTAAGAACTTGAAAAGACCTTAAAAGGGCCAGGGTCCCCCTCATTGCATCCTGGGCCATCTCCAGTCATCCTGGTCTATATCTGGCCTCTGGACCCAGATGGCTCTGGAGGAGAAAGTGAGGCTGATGACTTTACACAGCCCTCCCTCACTCAAATCAAAGTCAACTGTAAGACACATCCTCATCTCCCTGAGGTCATGGTTCCCTTCAAGAACGAAGGGCAAACCACACTCAGTAATAACAGCTACCATTTATGGAGCACTCTAAAGTCTGCAAAGCGCTTTACAAATGCTCTCATCTGATCCTCACAACAACCCTAGGAGGTAGATGATATTGCTAGCCCCATTTTACAGAAAAGGAAACTGAAGCAAACAGAGGTTTGAGCAACTTCCCCAGGATCACACATCCCGTAAGTGTCCGAGGCTGGATTTAAAGTCAGGTCTTTCTTACTCCAGGTCCAATACTCTATCAGCTATACCACCTAACTGCCTCATCTGTTTATCCAAGGTTTGTAGAACTAGACCAGATGATTTCTTTTCATCTCCGTCTTTATTTGTTTACTTGTATTTATGATTTGTTCTTCCCATTGAACAAAAGACAAAAAAATCATAACAAAACCTTCATTTTATGATGATAAACATGCAGAGTCCAGCAAAATAAATTCCCACATTGACCAGAAAATGTGCATCTTCTTCTTTGTTTGAAAGGCATCATCTCTCGGGCAGGAGGTAAACATTTTATCTCATCTTCAGTCTTCTAGATTCATAGTTTACCACAGCACTGTTAAATCCTTCCAAAGCTGATTTTGTCTATAATGTGGCTGTCATGGTATAAATTGTTCTCCTGGTTCTGCTCATCTCTCTCTGCATCAGTTCATAGAAGTCTTCCTGAATTCCCCTGAAACTATCCCTTTTGTCATTCTCTTTATAGCCCAATAATATCCTGTTATATTCAGATACCACGATCTATTTAGTCCTTTTCCATCATGAAGATGGACTAAGTGATTTCTTGAGGCTCCTTCTATTTCTGAGCTCTGGGACTGATTCAATTTTATTGTGCCGTGTTGTTTTTTTCTCCCTCTTCTGTTGTTGTAGTGTAGTGAAAATAATTCTAGAAAAAAAAATTTTTTTAAAGGGAAGAAAAAGGAAATAATTCTAGCCTTGAAGCTAAGAGAGACCTGGGTTTGAATCCCACTCCTCACACTTGCAAGTTGTATGATTTGGGTTGTCTCTTTAATTTCTCTAGGTCTCAGTTTCCTCATCTGAAAAACAGAGTGAATAATGCTTACAATACTGACTCAGAACCATTGTGAGGAAAGTATTTTGCAAATCACTATTTAAATTTCATAAATGGAGTCAACATCCTTGTGGAGATATTGCTTGTTGTTGTTTTTTTTTTTTTTGAGTGGAGAGGCAAGGCAAATAGGGTTAAGTGACTTGGGCAAGGTCACACAGCTAGTATGTCAAGTATCTGAGGCCAGATTTGAACTCAGGTCCTCCTGATTCCAAGGCCAGTGCTCTATTCACTGTGCAACACTGCTGCCTATACCATAGAGCCATACTATCTTTCTCAATGCAGCAATTTTCCATTTTCAGACCACTTTGAATGATAAGTTTATAAGCAAGCATGCCACTGGTAATAATACTAACAACAAGAAGCACTTATTTAGCTCTTACTATGGGCCAGGCACAATGCTAAGCACTTACAAATATTATTTCATCTGATCCTCACTACAACCCTGGGAAGTCTGTGCTATTATTATACCCATTTTACAGTGAGGAAACTAAGACAGACAGAGGTTCAGTGACTTGCCCAAGGTCACACAGCTAATAATGTCTGGGACAAGATTTGCCCTCAGGTCTTCTTGGCCCAGCACTCCATCCATTGCACCACCTCATTATAATAGCTAGCATTCATATACTGCCTACTGTGCACCAGGCACAATACTGAGCCCTTCACAAATATCCTCTCATGTGATCCTCATAACAACAACACTTGGGACTGAATACAATTGGCCCCAACATGAGGTTCTAGTCAGCTAGACCACATCACTATATGTATATGTATATATATATATATATATATATATATATATATATATATATATAAATACCTACATACATATATGTGTGTGTGTGTATATACACACACACACACACACACACACACACACACATAAAACGGAAATTAAAAGAGCAGCTTCCAGTATCTCTCCTGTCCAGAGCGCACAGGCAGAGAATTTCTGCCAACAGGGTCAGCAGAACATCAAAAATTCATCCTCAATTGTATCTGACAGATTATGGGGCCTCAGTTCAGACATTTCAGTCCTTACTTTGACTGTAGAGATTTACACTGATGCCCTGCTTGCAGATTCAAGGATATGCAAATACTGTAAGAAGAGCCATCTTGAGAGAGTATATGGCTCAAAATCTATTAGAATGAAGCTCCAGAGCTGTCATGGCCACTCAGATAGCCTAGCATCAGTGATCCTGATTTTTCCTATGATAGGGAGGCCCCAGAGTTACACCATGCTCATAGAGTTGATGGCAAGATTCTTTGGGCTACTGCCATGAATACAAGAGGGAAGGCAACTCCAGGCATGGTGTAGCAATAATTAGGAAATAGTTCCTGCACAGGATTTTCTCACAAGACTCATTTGCAATGACTACCTAGTTGGTGCTACTGGAAGCTGGGTTGTGAATATGTAATAATAATAATAGAATAATAACAGTTAGTTAGCATTTATATGGTGTTTTGAGATTGGGGAAGTATTTTACAAATATTATTTTATTTTATCCATATTTTATTCATAACATACCTGAGAGGCAGAGGCTATTATTACTCCCATTGTTCAAATGAGGAAACTGAGTCAGATAAAAATTAAGGGACTCGCCCAGCTAGATTTGAACACAGGTTTTCCTGATTCCAGGTTCAGCCCTTGATCCACTGCACCACCTTGCTACCACATATAATATGGTTCCCTTAGAGCCCACATAAAAAGCAATGGGTCAGTTTGCATCACTAGGAACTACTGTCAAGAGCATTTATTCCATTGAAACAGCCTGATTCTAGGAAACTATCAACTGTTTTCCTACAGCATAATTCAAGGATTGGGGAGCTCACTAGAAGAACCCAAAGCCATTCCAGTTAGATCCAACCACTGCATCAATTCGTTTGAAAGATAGAAATGCACTTCTTGGGAGGGGAGGGGGTGGCCAGGTGGAGGTGGCGCAGTGAGTAGAGTACCGGCACTGGAGTCAGGAGGACCTGAGTTCAAATCCAGCCTCGGACACTTAACACTTCCTAGCCGAGTGACCTTGGGCAAGTCACTTAACCCCAATTGTCCTGCCTTCCCCCTTCCAAAAAGCAAAAAAATAAAAAAATGTGCTCCTTACTTCAAGGGAAAGAAATAAAACAAGGCTAGAGAATCTAATCTACGTGGGGTTGGTGTACTGGAAGGCCCCTGAGACTGAGGCGTGTCTAAGGGCAGTAAATTATAGCAAAACATTCTGACATATCCGCTCTACCCAGCAGCACAAGCTAAGTACTTATAAGCCTAAAAGCAGAGTTCAGGAATTCTGATAGAAAACTCAGGAAGAGAAAGAGTCCAAAGCCTGAGGGGAACGGAGGCTCAGATGATAGTGGGTAGATTGCACCTTCCAGATCACTCCTCAAAGAGTTTCACCACTTTAAAGAATAGACCAGACAGATATTGGTGGCTTAAGAAGCTTTCATTGCTAGGCCTTAGCCCTTCATGGAAAGAGGACTCCTTCATGCTGCACCAAACCCAGCAACACTCTCCCAGAAGGACCTGATGTAAGCAATAGCATACCTGGCTCCAGCTGCAACTTATCCTTCCATGACACCTATATTCTCTCTCTCTCTCTCTCTCTCTCTCTCTCTCTCTCTCTCTCTCTCTCTCTCGCCCTCTTCCCCCCTCCCATGGTCTAATGCCTTTAAAAAAGGATCTCTTGGTTCTCCTTGTCCTGAGGGTCTTGTCTTTCTGCGTACAGCCCTCCTCCCAGTCTATCCCACATCTCCTGAGGGTCACAGAAGCCAATACACCCAGAAACTAGGGACTCAGTCAAGTAGGAGGAAAGGAAATAAAATGAGGTTAACTACAAATAAAACCCAGAGAGGAGACCAGGATAGCAGCACCACAGGGGGCCTGGCAGTCAGGAAGGATTCTAGGGACTCAGAGACCACTGCCTGGATTGGTGCCCAGCAAGGATGCCCAGAAAAATGCCCAGCCATCCCAGTTGAGGGATGCAACATTATAATGTTTGCTGGAAGGAAAAGGTGATTTTTAAAAATACAGAGACATTTTAGAAGCTTAGGGGAAGGTTTAAAATTGTAGGGGACAGAGGAGTAGGGGAGGGATGTAAGCCTGTAAAAAATTCTGATATTGCCCTTGGAGGGAAATCTAAGAATTGAAAAAAGTCTAAGGAAAAAGAAGGAATGGGGGGAGGGAAAAATCAAATGAAAGGCAAGGGTCTAAAGACTGAATCAGCAAAGCAGACCACTCTGACTTTGGTTCAAGTGGAGCTATGTGGAAAGAGGAGGTAGGAAGGTTGTCTGGGATCTGTCGCTGCTTCAGGCAGTAAGAAAGGGCCTCCAATAGAGTGGGAAGAAGAACTAGGTTGGAAGTCAGATGATAGAAATCTAGGCCTGTTGTTTACCATTTGTATGACCTTGGGCATGTCATTTAATTTATAATGGACCTAAATTCCTCTATCCATAAAACGAAGGAGATGAAGGATCTGGACCAGATAATAATCCAGGGTTTCTTCCAGCTTAAAGTGTCCGTCCTCCCTCCCCTGCTCTATAACCAGATCCTCCTATCCTCATCGAACTCCCAAGGGAAACTGAAAAAGGTCACATAATATGGCACCAAGCACACTTCCCCATCAGTCAGTTCAGGCAGTTATTACAGACCCAAAACAGTGGGACTATGGGAGAAAAACGCCAAGCACGCCAATCCATTTCCATTTCAGACAAAACAACTAGTAGTAGTAGTAGTAGTAGTAGTAGGTTGAAAGCTGAACGTGGAGTCAGAAGGACCTGAAGTCAAACCCTACCTTGGACTTTTATTAGATATGCGACCCTGGGCAAGTTATTTGACCTTAGTCAGCCTTGGTTTTTTCATCTGTAAAACAAAGGGAATGGAACAAATGGTGTCTAAAAGTTCCTTTCATCTTTCAATCTGTGATCCTTTGATTTAAAGTCTTGAACAGAGTAATCTAGAGAAGAGACTTTGTAGAACCTCAGCATTAGAAGGGACGTGATAAGTCTAATCACACCTGAAAAGGAATTCCTTCTAAAGCATCTCTGGAAAGTGGTCATCCAGCCTCCACCTGAAGACATTCAGTGATGGGAATTCTCTGTCTTCTGAAGAAGGACTCTAATCTACAACCAGTTGTACATCTTCTGCCTCACAACTTTCCCTAATATATTCTGCTCCTATAAAACCCAGAGGAAGCAATGGCAATGTGACTCAAACATACTACAGTCACCTTGAGCTCAGATCAACCATTATGGAGATGAGGAGGAACTGATGATGGGGGGTAGTGGCAAAGAGAATAAGGCCAGGGAAAAGGGGGCAAGAGGGATGGACTGGAAGACCCCCATCAGCTAGTCAGTCAGTCAGTCAGCATTTATTGGGTGTTTATTATGTGCCAGGCAGCTAGATGGCACAGTGGACAGAGTGCCAGACCTGAAGTCAGGAAGACTCCTCTTCCTGAGTTCAAATATTGCATCAGACACTTACTAACTATGTGACCCTGAGCAAGTCACTTAACTCTATTTGCCTCAGTTTCCTCATCTCTAAAATGAGCTGGAGAAGGAAATGGCAAGCCACTCTGATGGGGGACAGGCTCTGGGAAATCCCTTGAACTCTGATTGAATCTTCCCATTTGCCTGAGGCTATAAGCCTTTCATTATAGCTAGGCCCAAATCTCTTACTCTTAACCTAGCCTAGCCCTCCGTTGTCCAGTACTTTCCACCCTTTATCCTACAAAAATATCTATACCCAAATCTGTTACCCTTAAACTAGCCTAGCCCTCCATTGCCTGTCATCTCCAGGTAGCCTTCAACTATTTCCCACCTTTAATCAAAGATCCTCCTTAGACTCCTCCTCAAGACCCTCCCCAAACTCTTCTTCTAGACCACCCCTAGAACCCTCCCACAATCTTTCAGTATATAAAATCCATCTCACCTCTGTGAAGGAGCTGAGAATTCAATCTAGCACAGACTCACTCTGTGTCAGATTATTCTGACCTGACCTGCTTCGCCAATACAAGCTCAGAGATACTTAGGCTCCTTAAGAGTCTACCCATTATGGTGAATCTTTAATAAACTTTGCTTTACTTTGGCTGAGAGAAGACTTGAGTCAAATTCATTTGGCAGGACCCGGCGTGCTGATATTTTTTTGAGCACCCCTAAACCCTAAACCTCAACATATGGTTCGTAAACTTCAACAACTCCAGTATCTTTGCCAAGAAAACCCCAAAATGTGGTCACAAAGAGTCAGACATGACTGAAATGACTCAACAACAATTATGTACCAGACACTGCACTACATGCTGGGGATAAGAGAAAAAAAACAAAAATATAATCCCTGCCTTCCAAGAACTCACTTTCTAATGGTGGAAACAATGTACAAATCACTATGTATATACTATGTAGTATAAAGGGGAAATAATCTCTGAGGTAAGGCATTAGTGACTGGGGTAGAGAAAATTTCAGGAATGGGGTGAAAGGGAAGATAATCTCTGAGGTAAGGCATTAGTGACTGGGGTAGAGAAAATTTCAGGAATGGGGTGGTGCCATTGCAAAGCCAGGGAGTCCAGATACTGAGTGCGTGATCTAGGAATAGCAATAAGGACAGGATCATAGAAAGGAGAAGAAGATTTAGGAAAGGAAGTTTGGAAGAAGGAAAGGGAGACAGCAAGCTAGAGAAAGGGATCGATGAAGAAATCAGAGGAGAAATGAGGCCTGTAGAGGAAGGAGATAAGAGGAGAAGAAATGTGAAAGAAATCAGCTTAACAAGTAAGAAAGAATGCTAGGACCTTTCCTAGTGCTCCCTCCCATGAGGATAACACCGAGTAGCTAAGAGAATGGATTGGGAGACTTGTCAGCTGACTGTCACAGACAGACACCCTTGCTCATACAGGAACCAAGCCCTTCCCCAAGCCTCTAACAGATTCAGCTCACCTAGGGGTTCTGCGAACTTTGATCTCCTGGACACTCCCCCCCTCCTACTCCATTCCCCCCTCCCCCTCCCATTTTCACTGTTGTTCCAACTTTATCCACTTGGCACAGTCACAGGTCAAAAACCCAGAGTTCCTGAGTTTTAACTCTAGCTGGGTTATTTAAATATTAGTTTTGATTCCCAGTTATAGTGTCTTTATCTACAAACCTCCTGCAAGCATTTCAAAAAATAGCAAAAGAGATTAGAGCAGTTGTAAAGCACCTTATAATAATAGAGAACAGTTGATTCCTAACCCTCTTCTAGAACTGAGTTCCTTGAAATTTCTTTAAGGAAAGAGATTTTCTTCAGGGTCTCTCTGTCTTCTCATGTAATTACCAAGTTATTACTTCCTTGCCCTTGCCGTGCAATGCTCCTGATCGTTATTAAATTCCACACCAGAAGAGGGTATAACGAAGTGGTGAGACCCAGCATAGACAGGTAGGTGGGTTTATGCTGAACCCCTATTTGAACAATTCATTCCAAGGCCTAAAACAGAGGCATGGAATTAGAAACACAGGTTTTATTGTTGAGGCAGATAGATCATCTCATCAGGTAGAATCTAGGTGGTTTTTAAGGACTCACTGAATATGTATGAGAGAGAGAGAGAGGGAGAGAGAGAGAGAGAGAGAGCAGAAGAGAGCATGAAGAGGAAAAAAATAGAAGTGATGAGTGGAGACAAAGAAAGAATAAAGAGGACCAATGGAACAGTGATAGAAATGTATCTTAATAGATAGAGGGAAAGAGAGAGAGAGAGAGAGAGAGAGAGAGAGAGAGAGAGAGAGAGGAAGAGAAAGAAGAAAAACAATGGAAAGGAAGAGTGAGGGGTTGGGTAAAGGATCCAGAAAAGAAAGGAAGAGGCTGAGAGGAAGCTGAGACAGAACAGCCAGTGGAGCAGGCAGATGGATACATAGGGAGGAAAGAAGAGAGCTACAGAGGGGTAGACACATAGAGAGGCTCTGGAAGTAGAGCCCTGTGGATTTCTGTGAGGAGCAGATGCTTATATGGGAACAGCACAGCCCAGAAGCTCCCAGAGCCACATACATTTCATTGACTCCAAGCCCAATGAAGCTTTGTCCTCACCCGGACTGAGCCCAAAAGAGCAATCATTTCCCTGGTCCTGGGAACACAGGATTAAGATGGCGGCTCCAGATGCTTTGGGGAGTTCCTTTCTCATCATTCACTCTCCCCAGTGGCTCCACCTTCATCTTGACTCATGTCCTCATCTTTGGAAAGAGGGTTATTCTGTCAGCTTTCAAGTCATACCTCAGAGAGGCCACATTGGAAGGTGAGTGTGAGTCAGTGCCATGGGTATGCTTTGAGGTCTTTTGGGGCAGAAGCTGAGGGGTGAGGTGGGAAGTGAGGGGAAGAAGAAGGGGAATGGCAGTGACTCAAGCTACATATTACTAAGAACTGAAACATTCCACAAATTGGCAAGGGTAAGGAATAACTGATTGTGTCATTTTTCATCTTTCTATCCCTAGCACCCAGCACTTGAACTGAAAAGGGGGTACTGGGCTGACTCAGTTCCTATTCTTGTGATGCTCTTTGGCCCAGTCACTCATTTATTGCCAGTCTTACCATTAGTCATTCTCTTCTCCCTTAACTTACCCCATCCTAGCTCCCCACCCCTCCTTACCCCAACTCTTAGTCATTCCTGCCTTTGTCATGACCACTCTATTTCTCTATGTATACCCGGTGATGCTGGACCAGAGGAACAGGACAATATCCCTCAGAGAGTTGCTCCTACCTGCTGTTCCCTTACCAGTCCACTGCAGTTGAGTGCATCATCCATCTACCAGGCTCCACTAAGTTTGAATTTTCCCTGGAAGGGAGGAGGAAGAACCTAGAGGTATGGGTGGCAGTTGAATGGGGACTCCAGGATGAGGAATGGATGAAGCAGCATCACCCAAAATTCAGTGCCTCACTCAGAATCTGGAAGTTTACTCCAAAGACAAGCCAACTTTGACCCCTTGGCTGATGTTTGTAGGCTCAAGAAACTGAAGTTAAGTCCCAGGCAGCAGGGTCCTTGGGACACTCCCATTGGCTGGGGAAGTTGGGGCTCAAACCCAAGGCCAGAGGAAATCTCTGTGTGGCTCAGAGCCAAGAAGGAAAGAACCAGAGACAAAGTCAGAGGGAAGAATAAGGAGGGTGGCAGGGGGGATATGTAGTGTAAGGGTGGAGTGGAGGGTGGAGGCACAGTCTAAGTGAAAGACAGGTACAGAAGGAGACAGATGGACCAAGATGCAAACATAAGTTAAGTAGGAAGAGACAGATAAACAGCAGACACAAAGCAACCAGCCAAACATATGCTCCTACAAGCAGGCGAGATGGGCAACTAGTCAGGACAGACAGGGAGGAGAAGAGAGAGGGTAAGGAGATGGAGAGGAGATGCTTTTGCTATGGCTTAGACCTCCGGCTGCTAGAACAGGCATGACAATGGAACAGTCACCATTGTAGGAGGCCCAGATGAAAAGCTGAGCTATAGCTATCACTGATGGGAGGGTGGAAGGTGAAGGGAAAGGGGAAAGAAGAGGAAGAGAATGATCTACATAAGCTGCAAGGAGATCTGCAATGTGGAGAGCCACCTCCATGGACTTCTCCACGCTGATACTCCTTCTCCCCTTCCACTACCCCCCAACTGCAGGGTGCTGAAGCCTCAATCAAGGCCCTCTCCACGTTGGGAGGTGAATCACAGGGCCGGGGAGAAGAGGGGAGGGGAGGAAGGAAGACGAGACACCCAAAAGCCTTGTCCTCATACCAGAAAGGAAAGGAGTGAGCCAGCCGGGACCCTGAGAAGCCCTTGAGTCCTGCAGAGGCCCGTTTCCTGGCTAATTACACCAATCGCAGCTGGAGCCCTCAGTCAGGATGATGTCATCCCTCAGAGCGGGGAGGGGAAGTCAGCAGAGGGAGGGACCTCAATCTTTGCAGGCTCCTACTCCAGAGCTCCCAGCTTCATCGTCTAAGGAGCCAGGTTCTCTTCAGCTAGCCTCCCCCACCACCAGCACCAGCCTTTAATGCAAGCCTGTGGCAGAGCTGGGAATATATACACACAGGCTCACAGAATTGGAGCTAGAAAGAACCTTGAAAGCCACATAATCCAAACCCCTCATGTTACAGAGCAGGAAACTGAGTCTGAGAGAGGTTTAATGGACTGTCCAACCTCACCTAGGTAATAAGCATCAAAAGCAGAACTTGAACCCAGGTCCTCTAACTCTAGAGCTGGTGCTCTTTCCGCCGTGCCATACTGTCTCCTAGTTTGGGGTCCTGGATTAGAGCAGGGGACAGCTAGGTGGCACAGTGGATAGAGTGCCAGACCTGGAGTCAGGAAAACTCATTTTGATGAGTTCAAATCTACCTCAGACACTTACTAGCTGTGTGACCTTGGGCAAGTCACTTAGCCCTGTTTGCCTAAGCTTCCTCATCTGTAAAATGAGCTAGACAAGGAAACAGCAAACCACTGCCGTATCTTTGCCAAGAAAACCCCAAATGGAGTCACAAAACGTCAAACACAACTGAAACAACTGAACAACAAAGGAGTATGGAGAGCCCATAGGAAAAGAAAGGGGCACAGGAATAGATAGGGTAGACCTAGCTAGGGATCATGACTGCCATGGGTGCTATTACTAAATGAGGAGGGGGCCTGAAATTTCAAAAATCCCTAGGCAGCACTCTAGAGCCAGCTCACCTGCCACAGCAACCTTAGTCAGGCTATAAGCAAGTTTGTATAAAGGATAAACCCCAGATATCTGACTGTCTGTGGGAAAAGTACCATGCTAAACACAGGAGACACCTAAAAAAAAAACCTGGCCTCAAGAAGCTTACATTTAATGGGAAAGAAACATGAATAACCAGGTGCATATAAGGTATACATGGAGTAGATGATGGCACTAAGAAAGGGATAGACATTAACAACTGGAAGGACTAGGAAAGGCCTGCAGAAACTGGGCTTTAAGCAGAGTCTTAAAGGAAGTCAGTTGGAGAAGGAGATGAAAGGGAGAGGGAGAAACATTCCAAGCACGTGATCACCCAGTGAAAAGCTGTGGGTAAAGTATCACGTTCAAGTAACTACAAGTAGGTCAAAGTAGTTGAATTATAGTGTTCCTGGAGAGAAATCAGGTAAGGCTGGAAAGGTAAGTAGGAGCCAGATCATAAAGAATGTTAAATGCCAGTGCCAAACCAAGGACTTTATATTTGATCCTGGAGGTAATAGGGAGCCACTAGAGATCATTGAGGCATGGAGGCATGACACGACCAGAGCTTAGAAGAGTCATCTTGGCAACTTAATGGTAGATAGATTGAAGTGGGGAAAGGCTTCAGATAGGAAAACTATTTAGAAGGCTCGTTCAATGATCTAGGTGAGAAGTAATAAGGGTCTGAACTACAAGGTGGCTATGTGAGTGGAAAGAAGGAGATGTAAAGGTAGAAATGACAAGATTTGGCAAGAGAGAAGATATTTGAGGTAAGTGTGAATGAAGAGCTGATGACATTGAGATTGTAAACTGGTAACTAGGAGGACAGTAGTGTCCTTGTTAGTAAAGAGAAATTTTAGAAGTGGGAGGTTTGGGGGGGGGAAAGGCAATAAATTCTGTTTTACATGATTGTATATGTATAACTATATCAAATTGCTTGCTGTCTCAGGGAGGGGGAAGGGAGAAAAATTTGGCTCTCAAAATTTTACAAAAATGAATGTTGAAACCTATCTTTGAGTATAATTGGGCAAAAATACTAGTAAGCTAAAAAAAATTAAAAGAAATAAAATTTTAGACATGTTGAGTTCAAACTGTCCAAGAGGCAGGTAGAGATGTCAGTCTGAAACTCAACAGAAAAACTAGGACTGCGTATGCAGATCTGGGAATAGTCTGTATAGAGATAATAATTGAACCAATGGAAGCTGATGAGATCATCAAAGTGAGATAGAATGGAATCAAAAGAGAAAAGGGCCCCGAGGTAGAATGCTTACCTTGCTGTGGTGAGGGCCCAGTTGAGATTAAATAACATAAATTTGTAGGGGGACCAGTCAGCAGTTTTGTCATTTTCTCTAGCACTTTCCAGAAGCATGAGAATAAGATTAAAGGAGGCAGATCCTAGGAATAACCCATGATTGGGGTGTGGCATGGTGTGAACATCCACAAGACAAGTGGGTAAGGGAATGGAGAATAGAGGATAGAGAACTGAGTGGTTCATTAAGGGTTAGAGATAGGGAAGGGAGGAGAACCACTGCCAGAGGGGGAGGGAATAGAGGTCACATTGAGGATGAAGAACAGGGTTAGGGGTCATAAGGTATAGAGAAAGATGGAATGACAAAAGATTATAATCAGATAAAGGAATTTTGGAGTTCATTAATATGGAAGTGGAACATTCATGGAAGCTGACAAGGTCAAAAGACATCATTACAAAGCTGAGGTGGAGTGGAAGAATAGGTCATGGGAAAGTGATTAGACTGAGAAACTGGGAAGTTACAATGCTTCAGAGGACAACAGTAGGCATGTTGAAGTCCATTCGTGTGAGGATAAAAGATGGGGAGGAAAGAAAGACTGTGAGTCTGACACTGACTCATTGAGCTAGGAATGAGAATATCCTGGAAGTCTATAGATACAAACCACCAGAATGTGGATTCGGCAATAAACTTGGATTATGAGAACATTAGAGGAGAGATTGCTTAGTGAAGGTGGTAGAGGGAGGGTTCGGAGGTGGCAATGGGGAGCAAGGAATAATCAAACTCCCCCTACCCTCAGTGAGTCAGGGGGCATAAGAGAAAGAAGGTATAGAAGGGGTGATGAGAGAATTGGCATCATCAAAAGGGAGTTATGTGTCAGTGAGAACCAGAAGATGAAAGGAGTGAGAAAGAAAGAGTCCTAACCCTGCCTCTGTCACAAGTCCAAAAACACATATCAATTTTGAGCAAAGGATTAGATGTCCATCAGTACATTCTTCCCAAAACAACAGCCAGGAAAAGGAGCAGAAAGAGGTGGCTACAACTTCCGGTTGGTACTGAGAGGAGATTCAGGCTTCCATCTGAATCTGGAGGTTTTGCACAAGTCAGTTTTCCCCCAGGCAAGATCTTTTTGCCTCTCCACCATTCATGCTGGACACAAGCCTGCGCCATGCTGGCTGCTGGATGCCTTCCAAAACTGGCATAGAAATAGGAATCTGCTTCTTACCTCCTATCTCCCAACACTGCCCTAACTGGTACCACCAGCTGTGGGTCAGGGTATTGAACACTACTCACCATGGGCACAGGCTGAGAATTCCCACTGCCCCCAATGAATACCAAGGTGGCTCTCAGGATTGCCATGGGCAACTTACATTCTTGCCCTAAGGTGACTTTAGTGAGGGAGCCAACTGGGTCTGTGATAGCCCCAAGCCTCAAGTCTCTTGTCAGCTACTTGGCATGGCCCCTGCTGTCCAGGAGCACAGGGGAGTTTTTCCCAGGTATAACCCCCACCTCCCTCCAAGTTGAGGAACCAGAGCACATGTGCGCTCATGTGTCCAGGGCAAATGCTGCTTGTTTGCTCTCCTGGCTTAGGGCCAGGACATTCTCAGTCCCTGCTAAGCAGTTGGCTCTCTAACCTAAGCATCTTGGGGCAGTTGGCAGGAAGCACACAGAGCCTTGGAATCAGATTTCTCTGCTTAGTCAATGAGCCCTGGACCAGATGCCTGTCTTCACTGAGGCAGCACGGAAGCTTGTTGGAGCCTTAGGAGTTGCCGCCTCTTCTATGTTCCTTTTCTAGCTTTTCACGTGCCCACAACAGAACCTTAAGTAGGGTAAGGCGACAAGGGCTTTGCTCCAGGGTATTGACATATAAGAAGATACCTCCTCCTCATGCCTCTCAGTCCATTCCTTCAATTAGCATAAGGACACCACCCCTAAGGTGATCACCCCTGCACTGATCTCTAGGACCCTTCCTCCACTACTGTCTTCACCCTTGCTTTTTCCCAGAGTTTAATTGAGAGAGGGGGAGTTAGTAGTGCTAAACAATTGTCAACTGAATTTTCTATGACAGGACATTCTAGGGCATGGGTCACTTCCTCAACTTCACCCATGGCAGATTCAATAATTTGTCCCGAGTATAAGAATTTCTAGTGATCTCTCTGGCCCCTAATAATTTCCCTAACACTTTGAATATAAATTCAATATTGTCTTATTGTTTTCTTTTCCAAAACACTTTATTGAAAATTATTTGATTCTCCTAAAACTACAAGGTAGGTAGGACAAAAATTATCCCAATTTTACCGGTGATAAGACTGAGGCCCAGAGTGATTAGACTGACTTGCTCTGGGTGTCCCAGTGGCAGAGGTGAGACTAGCAAACAAGTCTCTTGATTCCTGCTCCAGTGATTTTCTGACTCTACATTCAGACCTCTCGGAAAGAGCACCTTCCACAGGGCCCCAGCACACAGTTAAGTGTTTAATAAATCCTCAAATCAATGAATGAAAGAATACAGAGGCCAGGCCTGGCAGATTCAGAGGTGAAATCCCATGGAAAAGGCTACTTTCTAGAGACACAGCCTGGGGGGTAGTAAAAGGAAGAGGCTGGCAAACCTATCACTGAATCTAGCTGCCTATAAATAAAAGTACCACTGAATAATCAGTGAGACAGAAGTACTATGGGTATCTGGGAGAGGGGACTAGGGTACAAAGTTAGCTTCCTCGTGAGCATGTAAGATGTTCTTAAGTACTATCTATATGGGTAGGGCATATGTGTGCAGGTATGGATATGTGTCCAGTACACACATGATTTGTCTGCTTAGGTCAAAGGGGTGGACAACCCACCCCTGGCTTAAGACATGGGTTTGTGAGGATCAATTACATGAGGTAGGGATGGACAGATAAAAATGAAACATTCCATATCCTTAAGGAGCATACAGGAAAAAAGACAACATATCTCTAGGATTATGTGGGTTCAAGGATATGTGTGTGTGTGTGTGTGTGCATGTGTGCATCTAAACGAAAATGGCTCCTATTGGGCAGCCAACAGGATTTCTTGAAGGTCCCTCCATATCCTGAGCCAGGAGACCCCCACATCATCCAGGGACAGAAGGAACCTATCACGCTTAACACCCTCTCATCCCCACTCCAAACTGAGCCCCACCAAGGCTTGCATTATCTTGTTGTGTCCTATTCCTGCCATCACAACCTTCCCACCTCCAACCCCCACCAATTCAGCAGAGGACTCTGGAGATGGCTCCGTTTTGAGCTGCTCAATTACAGCTAATAACATTCAAATTCCAGCCTGGAGGGGCTCACTCAGGAGGCTGGACTGGAGAGAAATCAGAAAAGGTGGAGTGGATTCCAATGGATGGATAAGGAGTTAGCAGAGTCCTGTTGTTCAGCCTTTGTCTTTGAAGAGGACCAATGACATCACAGAGTGATATCTGGACTTGTGGGTAAATGGATTTAAGTGAGGCAAAGTTGTGCAAAGTGGCCAGCCTCACGCTCTCCTCCAGAGTCGTGGAAGTCCAGCAGCAAGACAAAAGCCAAGACAACTAGAGATGGCCCAAAATGCAATGGATGACCTTGACTTTTTTCTGAATTAGGATCTTTTCCCAGGCTTCAGTTTGTCTGAGGTGTCAAATGATCACAGGGTTGTAAGTCTAGGGTTGGCAGGAACCTCAAAGACCATCTAGTCCCACCACCTCATGAGGAGGAGGAAGAAATTGAGGTCCAGCAGGGTTAGGGGACTCTCTCAAAATCACATCAGATATAGGAGTCATCTGACCCCCGCAGCCCATATTCTTTCTGTCCCTACCAATTGTAAAACATCTGACTTCCCCCAACCCAGTCCAAGGGTCTAAGCCCTAGAGCCAAATGGGGGGGGGGGGTATTATAAGCCCCTCCACACTGGTGTCTTAAACAGAGGTGTTAGGACGTGGCCTACACTGTCTTACTGCAAGCTTTCCCAAGCTTACTACTCTTGTTTACTCTTCCATGTTACAGGTGTTAAACACTTATAAACTTCAGACAGCTAGGTGGTACAATGGATAGAGCACTGCCCCTGGAGTCAGGAAGATGTGAGTTCAAATTCAGCATCAGACACTTGCTAACTGTTATGACCCTGGGCAAGTCATTTAACCCCAACTGCCTCCCCCCAAAAAAGTCATCAGGAATACTTAGGAATTTGAAATGCCAAGTGCACCCATAGAGGAACATCTGTCTGTGCAGTGTTACTATATGAAAGCAGGCAGCCCCTCTGCCATAGACTCTCTCTGCTGAGCCCTCTCCAAGGCAACTTATAGTGTATAAGGCCTGTCCTCAATTAGAGCACCAAGCCCCTCAGTTTCAATTAATTGAAAAGATGCTCAAACTGAGCAGTCCCAGGAATGGGACTGGAGGTGGCCATGGGAGTGGGAGGAAGGATTGGGCTGGGCTGTAAACTACAGTCCTCTCTGTGCCTGCCAGCCCTTTGAGTAGTTTGGGAAGGGGAGCCCATACAAATCATGGATTTGTCCAATCTCATTTCATAGATGAAACTGAACTCGGGACAGGTAGATACTTGTGCAAGATTACATAGGTTGTTAATGGCAGAATTGAGAATGAGGACCCAGATCTCCTGATTCCCAGCTTTTCCCCAGCTGGCTATTTGGGAAGATCTACATTTTTTTTTCCTAGGAAATGGACAGTGGAAGTTAGAATAGCCTGATCTCCTGGAAAGGGCATGGGGGAACTGATCCAGCTTGCTTTGGGGAGTTCAAGCACTGGAAGTCCAACAGTGAGAATGTCACTGAATAATTCAATATCAAAAGCTCTGTGGAGCCCACCCTCTCCGAGAACTCTAGAATGACCCATCTTGCCAATTCATCAGCAAGGGTTTATTAAATGCCCACTATGGGTCATACTCTGTGCTAGGTGCCGAGGATACACAGGTAAAAATGAAACAGTCAATCCACTATCAAGGAGGGGAAAGACAACATGGTTGTATATAAACATATGAAAAATGTATGCAAAATAAATACCGAAAGGTCACTAGCAGCTGCGCCTGGAGGAGGGAAGGGAGAGGCTGGGAGTGGGGCAGGAGAGAGATAGAGAAATGCCAAGAAAGAGATCAAGAAAGCCTTCATGTGATACTTGAACTGAATTTTGAAGGAAACAAGGGATTCAAAAGAGCAGAGGGAAGGAAGAAGTGCATTCCAAACATGGCAGAGAGCTAGTACAAAGATGTTGACCATAAGGGGAAAAAGGGATGTGATGTAATAAAAATATCACCAGATTTGGAAATATAAGACATGGGACCTAAGATGTCATCCTGCCTTTGCTATTTATCACCTGTGTTACCTTGGGCAAATCATTTTCCTTCAGTGAAGCTTGGCTTTCTGCAAAATTAGGGAATTGGAGATGATCTGTAACTTCTATTGTGGCTTCCCCTTATTATATCAAGGGGAAAGAAAATAAAGTGTGAACTAAAAAATGAGATGACCCTGATCCTGGGATAGGGCAGACCCACTGACCACTTCTATCATTACTGATGACTTCATCTTTCTTGCTTCCTCACTTATTTCCTCCTAAACACAGCTTTAGGTCAGGTTTAGATGCCAGTGTACCTGGGAGATAAAGAGCCAGAGGCCAGGGTCATTGGGGAAGACTCTGGGGAGAAGCCCAGGGATTATGAAACTAGTTCCCAAGTCACCTTCTAATGGAAGGAGAAAAAACCTGGGGGTCATCTGCATCTCCAGGCCAAGAAAGTTTTTTGGGTTTTTTTCCCCTCACTGCCTCAGGTCCCAGCCCCTCCCACAGCCTGGTCTCCTTAAGCATTTGCTGGAGCCTCCTGTGGAGATATGAGCCCTGTGAGGTGGCTGCACAGCTGCTGTTTCTGTCTGGGGCTAAAAATAGCCCAGTGCTCTGTCGATGCATAGCTTTGATCCCAGATGAGGCTGGGAAGAGGACCACAGGACAGAAGAGGAGCCAGAGGAAGAGGAAGGAGGGAACACCATCTGCACAGGACAGAAAGGAACAGAGAGAGGTGGTCTGGGCTCGGGGAACCTAACTCCTGCTTCCAACAGCTCTTCTCACTCTCCTGATAGGGAGAAAATAGAGGTTCTCATCTCCACAACACAGATGTGGAAAAGTGAGATCGAGAAAAGAGTCACTAATTTGCTTTAAGCCACACAGTGAATCAAAGGCATAGCTACGGTTAGAATCCAGGACTCTGGATTTCCAATTCAGTTCTCTTTCTAGGGCCATTCTGAGGCAAGTGGGACAAAGGAGGAAGCAGGAAACGATCTTCTGGATAGCATGGAGTGAGATTTGTTTGTGAGCTAAGAGAGAGCCTCTTAGAAGAGCTAACTATATGTAACTAACCCTGGTCACCTCAAATGCCCTCTTTCCCTTTACCTGGATTTGCCATAGAGCCCAACACACCTCTCTCTCTCTCTCTCTCTCTCTCTCTGTCTTCTTTACTCTCTCTGTCTCTTTCTGTCTTTCTGTCTCTGTCTCTCTCTGTCTCTCTCACTTACTCTCTCTGTTTCTCTCTCTCTGTCTCTGTCTGTGTCTGTCTCTGTCTATCTGTCTATCTCTCTTCTTTACTCTCTCTGTCTCTTTACGTCTCTCTCTGTCTCTGTCTCTGTCTTCCTTACAATGTGTGTTTCTCTCTCTCTGTCTCTCTGTCTCTCTTTCTCTCTCTCTGTCTCTCTTTCTCTCTCTCTGTCTCTCTTTCTCTCTCTCTGTCTCTGTCTCTGTCTCTCTCTCTCTCTCTTTCTCCCTCTCTCTTTCTCTCTCTCTCTCCCCCCCTGCTCCTTTTCTCTTACCCTGTCTCTCTTTCCTCTCTTCCCCTTGTCCTTCATGACTCAGTTTCTTCATCTTCCCAAGAGAGGGGACACAATGCCTACAAGGACCACAGGAAGAAGAGAACATGAGACCCACTAAGGAAAAGAGTCACAGATGGACCAATTTAGATGATTAGAAAAGACAGAAATGAAGGAGGGGGCAAGGGCAGCTCAGGACTCTGACTGCCTGAGTTACTTAAGGGCTTAAGAGAAAAGTAGGTCTGGATTCTTTGGAGACAGAGAGAAAGAGAAACAGGAGATTGAGACTGAAAAGAAGAGAGAGCAAACACATTCACTGACACAATTCCCTTCATAGAGGAGGAGGCATGTTCACCAAGCAGAGAGGAAGGGGTAGATGGCATTGGCCAGTCAGGTCCTTGGAGAACAGCAGGGATGGAAAGACAAGAGGCAGGCTGGCAAAGATGAAGCAGCTATGCTGATGCGAAGGCAAGAGGCAGCTACAGCCTCAGGGTCCCCATTCTCAGCTATGTTCTGCAAACACTTCAGCCCTGGTTCTGTCCTAGACACAGCCATCTCCATAGGCTTCTGCTTGTTTAAGGCCAAAGCACCCACCATCCTCCTGCAGATCCACTAACACAATTAACAAAACACATTCATAAATCTTGCATGGCATCTGGGGGCTCCCACTCCTCTCTCCCAGAGCAGGGCAGTTGCTCCAAAGAGCAGGTTCAGAGATCTGTCTAGCCTGCTGCACCTCCAGCTCCTTAGGACCCATACAGAAAGCAGGATGACCCCTTGGGGGAAGATCCAGGTAGCCTCTCTTTTGCCTGACCCCCACTACATACAGCAGACTATGGGAAAACATGAACCAAGAGAGGTGAATAGATCAGAAGAAAGGGACGCCACCAGCTCAGGACAGCAATGTTTGGGGGTGAGGGAAAGAGGTGAGGGGGGGGTGTTAAGGTTACAGTGTTTGAGTGTGTTTTTATATAGAGAAGAAAGGGAGGGGTAGCAGGAAGAGGGGAATCGGAAGCTTCTGAGCCTTGTGTGCAGACTTGTGGCTCTAAATGATGGTACCAGAAAGACCTCAGTCTTTCCCTTTTTAAGACGACTCATTTCACGGTGGACTTGCGTGAGTCTGAGAGAGTTTGCAAATGAGGATAAAGAGATGTGGCCTTGGGATACATGTATGTCCCTTTCTGTGTCAGTATATCTGTGTGATGTTGGAATGAGTGTGTGTGTGTGTGTGTGTGTGTGTGTGTGTGTGTGTGTGTGTTCAGTCTGGCAAACTGGTGACTCACCAGAAAAGGAGCTTTTCTGATATGGAGAGCTTGTTTTCAGCTATTTTTGTCTCCTCTTATCTCTTGACTTATTTGTTAAAAAAAAATGTCTTTTCTTTTAGTGTGGGGAATTTGGGGAGATTAAATGTGAGTGTGTATGCACTTTGGAAGGCACAGCATAAGAGGTGGCCATCTATGTGGCTGCCTACATATTATATGAGCTCTATGTGTTTAGTATACACAGGGAAATAGAGGAGAGAGAAAATATGTTTATGTGGGTACATATTTACATAGATAAGAATGGGATTATGTCCTAGAATAGACTTGTCACCATGATTCATGTGGCCTAAGTAGAACAATGGGTCCTGTGGGTGAGCTGTGCTACTAAGTATAGCCCCAAATACTCAGAGGAAGAGCCATCCCCTCCACATGTTCATGTGTGCACACCCACATTCAAAATTATGTATACACAAGTATTCATATGCACCCATACATATTGGGCTACACACGCTTGTGAAGCTATGAGCACTCATACAAACGCACAGAAACAGCTGTCAGACGGTCTTAGACAATGGCCTTGTCCCCTTTCATCTTTTCCCACTAGCAGCAGCTAGGTGGCACAGTTGATAGAGTGCAGAGACCTGAGTTCAAATCTAGTCTGCTTCAGTTTTCTCACCTGTAAAGTGAGCATAATAATAGCACCCACCTCCCAGAGTTGTTGTGAGAATCGAATGCGATAATATGTGTAAAGAATCGAGTTTTACATAGTGGCCTGGCACACATAATAGGGGCTTAATAAACTCCATTATCCTTAATCTAAACCCACCTAATATAGAAGAATTATCTCTCTCTGAGTTAAGACTGAGGAGGGAGGAGGGAAAAGACAAAGGAAGTCATTAATAATAAAGAGACTCTTTCCCATCCCACTTCAACCTCTTGGGCCCTGAGACTCATTCCATTGACCCCAGCCCAATCACCAGTTAGCAAGTGTTCCTCACCAAACCACCTTCAAGGGAGCACACCCAGCCTATTCCTGGGTAAGTGGGTTGAGCTGATGACAGCCTAGGAAGGCTAAGTAGGGGTAGGGAGTTGAGTCACATGGGCACTCTTCATTTCTCTGGCAAAGGACAAGATCAGAATGGTGGCATAGTCTCTGATTCTTCTGTTTACTAGAAAAGAGGCACCTATTAAAGGAAGAGTGATGGTCTTTAAGAGAACAACTCTAAACTGCCTCCTTTTCCTCATACTCTACACTAGGGATGGGGCCCAGGAGTGTGCTGGACCCAGCTCATACTGGCTCTACAGAGATGATTGTTAAATTTTCAGTGTAGCTTGACACCTCAGTAATAATTGTTTGTTGACTGTCTGGACTTAAGAAAGTGAAGAAGTGTTTATAATGCATATTATTAAAAGTGAATTCATTCTTTCTCCCTCACTCCCTACCCAGATTCCCTTGTTAAACATTACCAATACAACCTTGGGTATGGCTAAGAATGCTTCTGAATTATGCAAGTATCAAGAGCTTCTGGACTCTTGTAAAAGCCTAAATACTCAAAGCACAGTAGGTCTGTGGATAAGGCCGCATCTCAGCATGGATGGCATCTTCAGCCCTTCTCAGAACTAGAAGGATATTGTATTACAGGGCAAAGAGTTTTGGAGTTGGAGGATCTGGGATCAAATCAAATCAAATCTGAGGTTTACTACCAACATGAAACTGGTCAAATCACTTAACTTTCTTTCCTCAGTTCCTTCCTTTGTAAAAGGAGATCTCTGAGGCTCCTTCCAACTCTAAACCTTATGACCAGAGTATGTAGGCATATCCTTGTGAAGCATGAATCCCATCTAAAACATATGCTATGAAGGAGCATCCTTTGGCTGAAGACCAGTCACTGGGAATTCATTGCCACTCCTCCCATCCCCACTTCCATCACAACCCATTCAGATTTTGAACACCTTTACTGGAAAGAAATTTGTCCTAATATTAAACTGAAATTTGGCTCCCTTTAACTTCTACTCATTGCTCCTAGTTCCTCAATACAGGACCAAGCAGAACAAATCAAAATAGGATAGCTCTTCAATAGCTAAACGGTTAACAATCATGCTTCCCCTTTGCCTTCTCTTCCCCAGGCTCAATATCCCAGTCCCTTCAACCAATCTTCATGCAACTTAGTTTCCAGGGTCCTCTCCAGTTTGATCAAGCTTTGGGTGTACTCCACTTCCTTCACACATCATCTAAAATGTACCACTCACAACTGGACCTGTTATCGGGGTATGGACTGATTTGGGGGCAGAATATAATAGGAATACTATGGAGTCAGTTTGAAGGAATGGATGTTGAATCAGAGGATCTAACTGTTGTTCAATCATTTCAGACTCTTTGTGACCCTATTTGAGATTTTCTTGGCAA
The DNA here is from genome assembly GCA_028646515.1 of Pseudochirops corinnae. Lineage (NCBI taxonomy): Eukaryota > Metazoa > Chordata > Mammalia > Diprotodontia > Pseudocheiridae > Pseudochirops > Pseudochirops corinnae. The sequence continues at coordinate 145,269,300 of CM053588.1, forward strand.
AGATACTAGAATGGTTTGCCATTTCTTTCTCCAGTTCAATTTATAGATGAGAAAACTGAAGCAAACAGTGTTAAGTGACTCACTCAGGGTCATACTGCTAGTAAGTGCCTGAGATATGATTTAATATGAGTCTTCTTGATTCCAGGGCCAGTATTCTAGTCACTGTACAGCCCAGCTACCCCAAGAGTCTAATTACTGGCTGTTGATTACAGTCTGTGTGACTTGAGCAAGTCCCTTTGGTTCCTTGGACCCCACTTGGTTTCCTCATCTGTAAAATGAGGGGATATGGTCAGATAACTTCAAAGATAACTTTCTCCTCTAAATTCTATGATGACCTTCCTCACTCTGGACACTGTGCTTTTGTTAATGCTGTTTAAGATTTCAGTGGGGTTTTTTCTTGATTGTTTTTGTTTTTAACTATCATAACTGTCCAGATTGAACTTGCAGTTCTCTAAAAATTTTAGGATTTTTTTTTTTGTTTATCATTTTCACATAAAGCTACATCACTCCAATTCTATAAGTGTATACTTGATTTTTTTCAGCTCATGAAGAATACTTTATATTTATCTCTATTAACTTCACAGGATACTCTATTTCTGGTCTGCATGGCTTAGCACTAGCTGTCCCTGGAGCCTGGAATGCTCTATCTCCTCACTTCCATCTTTTAGAATCCCTGCCTTCCTTTAAGACTCAACTCAGTTGGCAGCTTTTATAAAAGTAGATTTTCCATCATCCCCGCCAGCTGTTAATGTCTTCCCCTTTCCATATACCTCCACCTACTCTATATATATATCTTCATATTTACAGTTGTTAACATGGTGTCTCCATTAGAATGCAAGCTTCTTGAGGGCAGGAACCATTTTGGGTCTTTCTTTGTATCTCCAGTGCCTAACACATTGTAAGAGCCTATTAAATGCTTGTTGATTGATGGATGGATTTAGGCTAGCATTCTACCCTGTTAAGATTTCCTTAGAAGCAGGATCTAGCATACAACATACTAGCTATCCCTCCCAGCTTTATGTCATCTGGTAATTTGATAAACATGCCATCCATGCCTTCATCTAAATCAGTGATAATAATGTCAAATAGAATGAGGTCACACATATGCTGTGGCACTTCACTACAGATTTCTCCCTACTTTCATAGTCTCATAGACATCAGAACTGGAAGGCACCTTAAGGATCATCTAGTCTAATGCTCTCAATTTACAGATGAGGAAACAGTCCCAGGGAGGTTCAGTGATTTAGGTTAGGTAACACAGATAGGAAATAACAAAGCAAGAATCTAAGACTTTTGACGTCTAAGCCATAATTCTTTCTACTATGCCATGGTATCAGTTCATTAATCAATAATCACTGGGTCCAGTTGGTCAACAAGAACCAAACTTATCTAACTACCCTTTCTTACCTACTAAGATAATGGATTTTAGAGACCGAATATACTATAATATTCCCTTTTTCTGCCACTCATGTCAAAAACAAGATGAGGCAAGTGTTCACTACCTTGTCCTTAATGAGCGCATGCTTGTTCTTTAATAGGGATAAAAAGTAGGGGCAGCTAGGTGGTGCAGTGAATAGAACACCAGCTCTGGAGTCAAGAGGACCTGAGTTCAAATCCAGCCTCAGACACTTGACATACTTACTAGCTGTGTGACCTTGGGCAAGTCATTTAACCCCTACCTTGCCTTCCCCCCTCTAAAATAAATAGGAATAAGTTCAACTTTTTTACTTATTATGAATGACTCTAGACAAGTCAATTCACCTCTCTGGGCCTCATTTTCTTTCTGTTTTTTTTTTTTTTGGAGGGGGAAGGGCAGGGCAATTGGGGTTAAGTGATTTGCCCAAGGTCACACGGCTAGTAAGTGTTAAGTGTCTGAGGCCGGATTTGAACTCAGGTCCTCTTGACTCCAGGGCTGGTGCTCTATTCGCTGCACCACCTAGCTGCCCTTCATCTATAAAATGAAGGTTTGGATGAGATAAGGTACTTTCCAGCTCTGAATGCTACAACCCTATGATATCTGGTTTCTTCTCTCTTCAATTGCTTTCCAAGCTATACATTAAGATATGTGCATGGTCAGACAGATATATACACAGGTCACATATGTGAAAGATGTATTTACAAAGAAGCACAGAGACATATGTACACAGGCAGACAGATGTATACATAGATAAGTGTAGAGATAACATGTTTACATATAGATATATCTCTAAAAAGATAGATAGTGACACTCATAAAAGATACACATCCAAAGATTACACACACACACATACACACACACACACACACACAGAGGCACAAGCCTTTGTGAACATATAGATATACATGTCTCCATTCACATACATATGTTGCCTTGACAAGGAGTCTCCTCCCTCCATCCCTCTATAGTACTTGCTTTCCCAGGACTGAATCTTCCTCCTTCCTGCTTTTACCTCAAACTCTCCCCTGGCAATTGGTAGCTGGAGGGTAGAGGAAAGTGTCTGGGTGATTTCCCTCTGCCCCTCCTATCACACACAATTCCTTGGCAGACTACTTGAAAGGTGACTCCATTCCCTACCAGCAGCAGAGGAAGCAGCAGGTCTTTTATGACTATGAGAAGTGGAGACCTGAAGCTTAGTTCTCTAGAATCTGGGATGGATGGTATTAGGCACCAAGAAAGGAAGGGAGGGCAGTTCTCCTTAAGAGAAATGCACTCTTCCCTTTTCTCCCCAAAGAAGGCAAACCTAAGGTGCCTACTCTCAGAAACAGGTTCCATTTCTCCCATGGAGGAAGATCCATTTTGGAAGGAGTGGTCCCAATCTGCCAAAAATATTGAGCCTGGCCTTCTGCCAGGTGAGAGAGAGGAGAAACATTATGCTTAGGTCCAAGCATAACCATCTCAAAGAAATAATAGCAATAACAACAAATACCCAGTTTAACACTTGCAAAGTATTTTACTCCTCAAAACAGCCCTATAATGTTGTATTATTATCCCCATTTTACAGATAGGAAAGACCGGGTCTTTGATTTGCCCAGGGTCATATAGCTAGTAAATGCTTGAGGCAGGATTTGTACTCAAGCCAGCACTCCATACATGAGCCACCTCCTAGTAATAAGCAAAAGGATATAATCGTGGACAAAAGCTAATGGGATAAATAAGGCTAAATAGACTAACCTTTACATAGATTTCTTCTTAACAATTCATTACTCAGTCAGTGTTCCAGTCTCTAGGCTAAAGGTATAACTAAGTACTGGGAATGGGGAACTAAGTGCCTGGAGTCTGAACATAATCTTACTATAATCCTTGTATCAGAGTCTTTCATAACACTAAGGGCTTGGGTACACTTTGAGAGATTTTCTCCCACTCTTACCACATCGCTCCCACTCAGGAAACCTGGGAAGAAGTCTGTGTAACAAGACTTTGGGTTTACTTCCCCTACCCACACATACAGTAACAGGTCAAACCCAAAGAGCTTGGATGGCTGCATCTTCCCCTTGGAATTCCAGGGGTAACCCTGAAGTATTTGGGTATCTTTTTAATGCTGTTGCTCAAACCCCCATTCAAACACATTTTCCCCAATATTAATTGCCAATTATAGTTAGTATCTTACCTATATCACTAACACTATAAGTTTAGCCAATTGATATTTCTCAATAACACAAATTAACATAAATCTGCTTTTACAAAGGAATAAATCTACTGGACAGATATAGCAAGAACTGAGTATAAACCCCACTACCACCATAACCACCCCCAACCAGGGACACTTCACCTAAATTCCTGGGGAAAGTGGGCTCAAAATTAAGATGGCTGCTACAAAGCCTTCTACCCAACAAGTACGTTTCTAAATGTAGTATAGCTGATGAAAGGAGTTGCTCCCTTCTTTGCAAGGACACAGAATCTTGGCTGCCATACTGGTCTGGGACCCAAAGGCTACTCCTTGGGGCTGTACTCCTTACCATGCTCAGTTGTGCGCAAACTTTGGTTTGGTTCCTAGACCTCTGACAGCCCGATCCTCTGGCCTTTTAAAGCTCACAAGGTCAAAGCTATCTCAAATAGTCCTTCACTGAAGAGAATAATAAAAGGTACAACAGAGCCAAAAAAAAAGCCATACCACCCTCATGATCATATATCAGCCAGTGTGGGGAGAGTAAGCCATTGACTCTACTTCTCTCTTCCCACCCAGAGACTTATAGCAATCTTTTCTTTAATCACCACCAGTTTGTCCAGTCAATGCTTTTTGTATGCTCTCATTTTGGGCTCTGGGACTAATCATAAGTCTCCTCTTCAGTGTGCAGCAAGTGAACAGAATACCTGCACATTCTCCAAAGTAGAGAACTGGGCTCATCAATTTCGTATCATCACGAACATCCAAGTGGGTGACTGTCAGACAGAGCACAGTAGGCCCTCATTGGTCAGTCCCTGTTACCTATTTGTTCTCTGGTATACCAACTCCTTACTTGTGAACACAGTTCACAATTTGTAGAATAAAATTTTCTTCAAAGAAGGAAGAAATCAAAAGGAGGATCCTTCAATGAGCAACCATTAATCCCAAAGATGTACTGAATTCCCAGTCATTTAGAGTCATCCTGAGAGTGAGGGCTTCTTGGGCAGAGAACCTTTCCTCACATTCTTGTCTTATCCTTGTGATCTCTGAAGGGGGGGAAGAGGTGGCATTTCCTGCCTCTTGACATTCTTCATGACACTTTAGCATGGCCACTCAGTTCACTGACCTCAGATCAGATTGGAGCAAGTCTCTCCAGAACTGAAAACTTTTTTTTTAATAGTATTTTATTTTTTTCCAGTTACAAGGAAAAAAAAGTTTTCAACATTCACTTTTATAAGATTTTGACTTTCAAACTTTTTTCTTCCTTTCTACCTCCTTTCTCTACCCCCTTCCCAAGATGGCCATCAATCTGATATAGGTTATACATATATAAGCATATTAAACTTATTTCCACATTAGTCATGTCGCAAAAAAAGAATCAGAGTAAAAGCGAAAACTCAAGAGAAAGAAAAAACAAAACAAAAAAAGGTGAAAATAATATGCTTCAATCTGCATTCAGACTCCATAGTTCTTTCTCTGGATATGGGTAGTATGTTCTATCATGAGTATTTTGGAATTGTCTTAGATTATTGTATTACTGAGAAGAGTCAAGTCTACCAAAGTTCATTTTTGTACGACGTTGCTGTTACTCTGTATATTTTTCTCCTGGTTTTGCTCACTTCACTCAGCATCAGCCCCTGTAAGTCTTTCCAGGTTTTTCTGAAATCTGCCTGCTCATTTTATCTTATAGCACAATAGTGTTCCATTACATCCTTATATACCGCAACTTGTTCAGCCAATTGATGAGTTCAATTTCCAATTCTTTGCCACCACAAAAAGAGTTGCTATAAATATTTTTGTATATGTGGGTCCTTTTCCCTTTTTTATGATCTCTTTGAGATATACACCTAGTAGTGATATTGCTGGATAAAAAGGTATGCACAATTTCATAACTCTCTGGGCATAGTCCTAAAATGTTCTCCAGAATGGTTGTATCAGTTCACAACTCCACCAGCAATGCATTTTTCAGAACCTCAAATTTTCAAATGTCATTTTCCCAGTATAAGATGAGGGCAAAAATCTTTCTAGTTATAGATCTAGGGACTTCAGAGGCTATATAGCTCAATGCCTTCACACAACGGAAAATGAAGGCTAAGAGGTTAAATGACTTGCCCCAGATCACGAGTCATAAATCCTTCTTATTTCACCTAGTTTCCACCATACATCTCTACAGACCTTACCTTTTCCCCTGTCTTCTTCAATCTCTCCCAGTTGACAGCCCCAACCCATCACCCTTAGGTTAAAAAAAAACCTTGTTTATCCACTTACTTAAATGAGAAAAGAATAGAGAAGGGGCAAACACCCCAATACTCACAACACTGTTCTAAGCTTAGGGATAAGTAGGTACAGGTGCAGATCCTTGGGGGAACAGAAACAATGAAAGTATGTCCCCAGAGCCTATAGGTATGGATGGAAATAATCTACAGTTCCTTCCCCAGCCTCCAGTTACATGAGACAATCCATCCATTCAAGGTCCTCCCTCACCACCACCACCACACACCTCTCATCATTCTCAGCGATGGTATTGAGGTGGGCATGACCATTCACCTGTTCCATTTGCTAATCCAACCTCTTATGGCTCTGCCCACCACTAAATAGATGGGAATGCTGAGAAAAGAAAGGATTTGTCCAAGATCTCTGAGAAAATTGGCAGCAAGGGCTAGGACCCAGGAGCCTTGCCCTTGAAGGCCATGACTTATAGCCTAAGCATAAGGACTGGATCAACCTGGAGTCTCTTCCAAAGTAGAAATGAAGCATCTGAAGAGCATGGGATCAGAAAACCCAGAGGCAGAAAGAAGTCCACCACTTAGTCCTGCTTCTGTCTGTCAGCTTTGCCACCAGAACCTATTGAGCAGAAGCATCTAAAAATACCAAGAGCAACTGGGACAGTCAAGAGGGAGCCCTAAACAATCAACCAGTGAAGAGGCATTTGTTCAGCATTTGTTATATGCCTAATCCTATAAGGGGGCTTTGGAAGGTTTTAAAGAGTCTAAGATTCAGACCCTTGACTTCAGAGATATGATGTTTCAGTCAAGGAGAAAAGGCTAATGCACAGGGAATGACAGAGAAGAAACAAGTGGCAACTGGACGTATAACAGAAAGCACCACAAAATGCTAGGGACCTTGAAGATGATCCAGTCCATCTTCTTCCTTACACAGATAGGGACACTGAGGCCCAGAGAGGCTAAGTGACTTGTCCAAGGTCACAGTGAAGGTCACAGTCATCTAACATCAGTACCTGTATTAGAATCAACTCTCCTGTTTCCCTGACTAATATGCTTTCCTTGACACCATGCTAGGAGTCCAAAAAAAAAAAAAGGAAATTGTCTGTGTGTGGGCTGGAGTAGCTGGGAGGATGAACAGCTCCATGGAGGAGGTGAGGCTTGAGCACGATTAAGATCTGGATGATGAAGAGGTGGATGGAGAACTTTCTAAGAGGAGAAAAAAACATGAGCAAAACTTTGCACAGAAGTAGGACTTGACTTTCAGGAGACAATGAGACCAGCCTGATTAAAGTGGAAGGTGAATAAGTATTCTAGAGAGGAACAGGAGAAAATAAATTTGGGTGAGGCCCATGGAGCTTGATTAGAGAAGGCCTTGAAAGTCAAGAGTGAGGAAAATAAACTCTAAGCTACAGGCTCCTTGGCTAAATCTCCAAAGGACGAGAGAGAGGGAATGAGGGCCACACCCAACCAAAGAAAATCTTGTACCCCATCCTCATTCAAATGAAACCTTGCTGAGGGTATGGTTGGCACAAATAGAGAGATTGTAACTGGCCAACTTGGGAGGAGGAGGATTAATTTAAAAGCTTTTCTAGTCTTTAAATTCTTTATTGAAAGCAGTGTAAGATGTCTCTGCCCCTAGGGATTTGGGCCGGGGTATAAGATGGGGGCGAAATGTCCAGATGCAGAGAAAATGTCTAGAATTCAGTCCTGCCATGGGCCAGGGAGAACAGGCCTGTTTAGTGATCTCATTACAAAGACATGCTTAACCCCAGCTTCCCCCAAGGCCAGGTTCCTTGCTCTCACAACTGTCCCTGGCTGTCCCCTGGCGGTGTACTGAGGAACTTCTCACTTACTTTCTCAATTTCTCTTTTAATCCTTTCATTCTCTCTCCTTTCAGTCTAGATTTAAGATAAACTCCAGCCTTTACCTGGGCTTCTGTTGTTTGCATGGGGACCTGAAGAAATCCACCCCACTGTTTCCAAGAAACTAAACCACCAGGGACAGTCAAAAACCTCAAAGATCTAGTGTATTTTTTTTTGCATTTTCTTCCCCACAATACCTAGTACCCTGCTGTGTGCACCGCCCTAAAATAGCCAAAGGGGGAAAAAAATTTGAAAGTCTCCTCCTCCTCCTCATTTCACCCTGGCTACACTGGGATCCTCTCCTCACTTTGGCCAAACCTATTGCTAGACCAAGAGAAAATTCAAGCCTCCATTTCAACTAGACCTTCCTGTTATTGGGAAAGAAGCAAACATTCTTAGGTTGTATTAATGTCCGGCTTGCCAGAGACCATGAAGTAGGAGGATCCTGTAGCTCAAAAGTTATTTCCCAAGTGCTCCAACCCCTAGGCTCCCCTTTCCTTTTCTTCCAAAAACTCCTCCTCCTCCCTACAAAGTTTAGAGCTGCGTCTATATGTTTAACAAATATCGAAGACTTCCTGGATAATTGTAAACACATCCCTTACACTCCTCAGAGAAGGGGATTTCCTATTGAACCCAATCACTCAAAATATTGTGACCAACTGGAAGATCTTTCCCTTCCAGTTCTAAATTCTATGATTCTAAATTCCTTCTTAAGATTCCCTACTCATCATTCTTACAGCTTCTGCCTTCTTGCCTCCCCTGTCCCCCCTCCCATTTCACTCTCTCTGTATGTCTTTGTCCCTGTTTATCTCCATGTCTTGGTGTCTGCCTCTTTCTGTCTCTCTGTGTCTCTGTCTCTTTCTGTCTGTTTCTCTCTTTCTCTATCTCTGTGTCTCTGTCTCTCTCTGTCTCTGTCTCTCTCTTTCTCTGTGTCTCTCTCTGTCTCTCTCTGTCTCTCTCTTTTTCTCTCTCTTTCTCCCTCTCTCTCTTCTCCCCCAATTTCCCTCCCTGTCTCCCTCCATCCATACATTATAGCTTTATCTGGGGCTGTCACTGTCAAAATTCATGTTGTGACAGGCAAATTGGTCTGGGTGACTTACTGAAAACCTGCTGCTGCATCTCTCTCTGCCTGGAGAGAGGAGAGATAAGAGCATCAAGATAGAGCAGTTGTCTCTACAGTTCTGAAAGAGAACAGCTGCCAAGAAGAAGGGGAAACTTGTCACTGGGGTCTCTGCAGAAGCCAGAGGCTCATTGGGAGCATTGGATTCATCCTTACAACCCTCTGTGGGCTGGGAGTTTATCGATAACATTAACTCAGATTTCTATAGGAAGGTTTAAAGGGCTTTCTTCATAACCACTTTCTGAGGAAGGTAGTACTTGTATCACAAGTATCATCCCCATTTGACAAATGGTGAGATTGAGGCTCAGAAAAGTAAGCAGCTTGCCTATTGTGGCATAATTAGTGAGTTTTGGAGACAGGATGCTAACCCTCTTCTCCTAACCCCCTGTCCAGCTAGACGGCCTATTTGATAGAACGCCAGATTTCAAGTCAGGAAGAACGACCTTTGAAGCCTGTCTCAGACACTGGTCAGCTACATGACCGTGGGGAAGTCAGCAAAACTCTCAGTCTCAGCTCTTTTCATCTTTCACGTGGGGATAACAGCATCTCTACCTTCTAGGATTGTTGTGAAGATCAAACGAAATCATTCGTATAAAGCGTTATATAAACATGAGCTGATACAGCATTATCTCTCCTGTACCCACAAGTCCTTTCATGGTACAGTGCAAACCTGGGCTAGTTGCGTAATAGAGTTAGAAATTCCCCAGGAGGTGTTGGGCTGGTGGTCTGAAGAGAACCTGTGTTATTTGTACTCTTCCAGGAGAAAGGAAGCAGCAGTGGCCCAAGCCCTGATGACCCTACTCATTGACCTGGCATCCTGGAGATTTGCACCATGTACTTCAGGAAGACGATCTGATCCTAGCTGCCTCCCATTTTAGAGAGGTATGGCTAGTCGCTATCCTGATCCTTTTATTCCTCCTGTTCTTTTGTGAGATGAAGTCCCAGTGGACTTGGTGTTAACTATGACTAAACAACTTCCCAAGCACAGTTGTGAAGACTCAACCCTCCCCCAGTGGTTGAGAACTTCCCCCACGCAGTGTGGATGGGGGATTAAGGCTCCAGCGGCCCTGACTCATCCCATATATGAACACTCCCCAACCCTTGTTCCCAAAACAGTTTCCCTCCCACAAGAACACCCACCCAGAAAAGTTGAAATAGCTGAAGGTCTTACAAGCTCTAGGTCAGGTAGATTTGAAGGAGAGCCCCACAAGACGAGTACATCCTAGAATAAGAAAAATTCCCAACAGAAGCAAGCACTGGCCATCCAAGGGAAATCTACCGCTCAACTATACCACGACAATCATAAGGTGTCTCAAATAATTTTCACCCCTTTAGCTGAAAGCACTTAAAATCAAAGAAGATACCTTAGAGATCATCAGATCTACCTCTTGGATTTTACAGATAAGGAAACTGAAGCCCAGAGACATGAAGTGGTTTGCCTAATTAGCACAGCTTAGATTTGAACCAGGGATCATAAAATAATATAGTGATCTTAGAAACCATTTAATCCAACCCTCTTATTTTTTAGAAGGAAATGAAATGATTTGCCCATGTCCACACAGCCAATAAGTTGGCAAAGCCGGAATCTAAACTAAGGCCAGTTGTCAGGAGGGTGCTGCTGGTAAATGTGTAGCAACGGGCTCTCTGGAAACAAGTTCAATCTTCGATATTACCATCTCTTTCTGACAAGCAACTAAAAATAAATAAATAAATAATGAGTCAAGCTTTGATTTGTCGGAGGTATAAATGCTCTCACTGAAAACTTAACAATCTGTGAAGTTCAGCTGGCTACAGCATATCCATGACAAAGGCTCTACAAATCTAAATCTCACTCTATCTCACTAAATCTGATAAATCACTCTATCACTCACCACAATCCCTTAGTGGGATGGGTCTCTGGGCAGAGTTCAGACTCTGTAGGAAAAAAAAGCTGCTGAAAATTATCTGATTGGTGCTGTTCTTTGGGCAAGTGCTTATTCCTTCTTTAAACACTGGTTTTATGGATGCCTTTGGAGCCAAAACAAGCAAACAAACAAAAACTGCCAATGTTCAAATCTTAGCTTTGTCAGTTAAGAGCTACGTGACCTTAGGGAAGTCCCTTCACTTTCTTAAGTCCCACTTCCCTCATGTGTCATATGGTGATGATAATACTTTTACTATCTACCTCCAACAGTTGTTGGGATGAAAATACTTTCTAAACCTTAAAGTGCTCTGAAAATGTGAATTATCAAAGCAAAGACAGCTGATGGCTTCCCCTTTGCTAAGTTGAAGTGACTGTAAAAGAGTGGGTAGAGCTAATCCCCATGATGCAAAGCCACTAGGCAAAAGTCATGACTTAAGGCAGCTGCTACATCAAGTCTTGGAAAGGAGCAAAAAAAATGCAGGTTACTCCCATGGGCATCTGAAGAAATCTCTAGTTGCCCCATGTGGAAGCCCCACATTGCCCCAGCCCTACCACTTTTGGGTTTATGGAACCCTCATGACTTTTCTGAAAAAATGCCCTGACCTTGTAGACTTTAGCCCTTTATAATCCATAATTTCTTTTGTCCAGGGTAGGTGGAAAGATAAGGAAGGAATTGCTATAATAGGAAGCTACCACAAGGTGGAGCAATGAGGTCAGTAAAAGTGACTTTCCCAAAGGGATAGGGTTATCCCCTTTTCCCCTTAATTCAAGGACATACAAATGAAAGAGATCTTTTCTATGGAATGTACAGATCAGCTTTGATCAACAAGATCCCAATGTGAGGAAGTCGGGTCAAGAGTCTGGACTCTAGTCTTTCTCCAACCTTCCTACCACCCACCCCACTCTCTCCACAATCTAGAATCAGGAGCTGGTCCCCAGGATCACCTGGGCACTGCTATTGCTAAAGCTAAAAATACAGAGAGATGGGAAGGAGGAGATGAGAGATCCAGACCCAGGAAGTTTACAAGTGTTAGAGATGAGCAGAGGTGCTCTTCAATCACACTAAATAATAAGCATCTCAAGAGATGGGGAGAAAATTTGGAACTCAAAATCTTGTGGAAGTGAATGTTGAAAACTAAAATAAATAAATATTTTTTAAATAAGCTTCTCAGAATGAAAATCAGTTCCTGGCAGGCAGCTGAACAACTTGCTGCCTGAGAATTCTGGGCCTTGGCAGGGGAATATCAGCTGGAGTTGAGGGTTGGATGCTTCTAAATAGCATTGTAGGTCTCATGTTCAACACTTTCTGTCCCCTCCAAAGAAATCCCTTTTTCTTTCCCACACACACCCTTCCTCTACACATACCATGTACATCCACCTGTCACCCATATAGAGGCATGCACAGAAATCCACATGCCCACAAACCTCCCTTCCCCTCCCTGTAATACTGCACAGACAGATGTAAGTGGCATTGAGGGGCCAGATTTGGAGTCAAAAGACCTAGGTTCAAATGACTTGACAAACTGGGTCTCAGTTTGTTCAGCTATAACAAGAGGCAGGACTAGGTGATGTATAGGTTCTGTTCTTTCACTATAGCCCATGATTCAGCACATGTATTCATTCATTCCTGTACTTCCCACCTTCGCACACCCCACCCTTCCTCTCACATATCTTCTGCAAGGAAACACATGTACAATATTATATGTATTTCTCCCACACAACAATGGTTCATATTTAAATGGAGATTTAGAAAGTTTTTCCCTCAAAATAGCCCTGTAAGTTAGGTGGTAGTATTATTGCCCAATTTTACAGATAGGGAAACTGAGGGTCAGAAAGCAAAGAGACTTACTGATGGCCACAGCATACACAGATGCAAACACATATGGATTTGAGCAGAGGAATAACACGACATAATAGATAGGGTGTGGACTTGACAAAAGAAAAACCCTTAGATGTGTCATCCATGTGATCCAAGGTGAGTCACTTAACTTCTCCCTGTTCCAGTTTCCTTATCTGTAATTTTTTTTTAAAAGTTCCTTTCAGGGGGCGGAGCCAAGATGGCGGCGTAGCAGCAGCAACATATCTCAGCTCTCACATAGCCACCCCAAAATACCCATAAAAGAGGACTCTAAACCAATCCTAGAACTCCAAAACGCACACAAAGATACTTCCCACTAAAGTCAGCTCAGCTATGAGGAACCATATCAGCACTGCGAACTGAAACCAGCCTGGCCTGAAGCCGCAAGCCGTGGCTGTGCCCCGGAGGCGGCTGGGCCGGAGGAGCCTCTCAGGTGACCGATTAGCACCAGCTGCGAGTGGGGATTGTGAAAGGGGGAGATAAGCAGTCCGGCCGAAAGGCCTCCAGAGCAGAAAAGCAAAAGGCAGAGGTTTTGCACCCGCCTCTGCGTTGTAGCTTCCCGCCCGTGGCCTGCAGACGGCAGGGGGACTTAGCGATTGTTCTCAGGCCAGTGCTCTCACATTGAGCTGCCTGGATCCGGATCGCAGTCTTGGGCCTCGGTCTTGGAGTCTTCACTATCCAGTCAGCCGGAAGTAATTAGGAAGAGTCCCAGCATCTTCCTGAGAGCTAGAGCAGCCGGGAGGACCCCAGAGATTTGGGACAGAGCTTTCCCTGCTGGAAGCAGAGCCCCACAGAGATTTTTTAAAAATCACCGTCTGAACAAACATGAGTAAGAATAAGCATAAGAAGCAAAGTAAGAACAGCTCCCAAACCCTAGATTCCTTTTTTGGGGAAAAGAAAGATCATGGGAGAGAGAGGGAGGAGGAGAGCGCAGCCAGA
>CM053588.1:145283290-145300966 GCA_028646515.1 Pseudochirops corinnae
TGAAGGCATTCTTCTCCTCATTGGCTTTTTGGGCCTCTTTTGTCATTTGAGTTAGTCTATTTTTTAGGGTGTTGATTTCTTCAGTCATACTGCTGACTCTCTTTTCATGATTATTCTTCTCCTCATTGGCTTTTTGGGCCTAAAAAGAGGCAGTTTTTAAAATTTTGCACGTTGTTACATATCTTATAGACTCTCAATAAATGCTTACTGATTGACTTACTGAATTTGTAACATGAAGGAAGGAGATTAGATATGAAGCTGTCAGGGATATGAATCAATGGAATAGGTTGGGTGGAAATTTAAGAAAGGCAGATCTAGGCTCACATAAAAAAAAATTCCTAATAACCAGACCTATCCAAAAGTGGAGTAGATCAACTTAGGAGGATAAGGAGTCTCCTTCCTTAGAAGTCTTCAAGCAAAGACTCAATGAGCACTAGTTGGAGAGGTGTTAAATCTACTGTTTCTCTCTGAATGTCCTTATCTCGTTGTTAAAGGTTCACAGATCTAGTTTAGATTCTAAAAAGGGGTTCCCAGTAAGGAAACCTCCTGTTTCCTCAGGACTCAGGGCAGAAACAGAGTGGACTTCCACAGGAGGTAGTGGAAGGGATTCTTGTATTAGAGATCTTAGAGATCTTCTCCAACTCTGAGACTGGATGATACTAAAATACTCAGAATTTGTAAAGTGACCTGGAGAATGTATAAAATATTAAACCTGCTTATCATTATAAAATTGGGGAAGGGGAAATCCATGTCACAATTTTGTTATTCTAATTTCCTTTATAGCTAACGTAATGACAATGCCACCCAAGGTAGGAGAAATAGCTTCATTTCAGTTAGATATATTCAAAGCAGTCCGTCTTCCCAACCCCAATCATTAGACATGATTATGGAATGAATCCCCATTCTCATAAAACAGAGAAGGTCAGCAAAAACTATTCTGACCCTGGGGTCTCCATTCCATCCATCTGGTTTCAGATAAAACTTCAATTATTCTTGGAAGGTCAAATCTACTCTTCTCTTTAAAATCTCTTAAGGAGAAATCATAGCTTCCCTTAGAATGTGTTGCTGTTACTGACAAATTCTTCTTGTGCTATTAACTTCTTTCCCTCCAGTCAGGTTATAAAATCACTTTTGTGACAGAAGTGAACTTAGATTTAAACTAGTTCAGTCTGCTCAATTTACAGATGAAGAAAATGAAGATTTGCTTAAGGTCACTCAGAGTAGCAGAGCTGGGATTAGAATTCACAGCCAGTTCACCCCTCTTTTTACTCCACCACCAAAATTCTTCCTTCAGTCTTGACCCCTGTTACTCCTTGCCACTCCTGAGCTCTAGTCTGAAATCACCAACTGCCTTTTGGACATCTCAAATTGAATGTCCTGTAGGCATCTTAAATTCAACAGAGAATTCATTCTTTCCCCTAAAACCCTACCCCATTTCTAATTCCCCTATAAAATCAAGGGTACCACTTTCATCCCAATAACCCAGGTTGAAACCTGTCACATCTTTACTAGGCCACTGCTTCCTAACCAGTCTTATTGCCTGACCTCTCTTCCAGCTCTAATCCATCATCTGTTCAACTACCAAGGTAAGCATAGGCCTAACCATGTCACTATCCTGATCAATGAGCTCCTCCAGTGACTCCATATTACTGCCAGAATTCAAAGTCTTTGATTTGGCATGTAAAGCTCTTCACAGACTCTACCTTTCCAGTCTTCCTGTACTCTACTCCCCACTACTCATCCTATATCCCTCCACTTTTGCATTGGCTATCTTATGTGCTTGGAATGAATGCTCTGCCCCCTCTACTCTGCCTCTCAGATTCCCTTACTTCCTTCAAGTCTTTCCTCAAAGCCTGCCTTTTTCAAGAGGTTAGTCCCAGTACCCCCAAATGCTAATGCTTTCCCTTGTGAGATTACCTCCCATACTCTGTATATCTTGTATCTATATCTGTTGATTTACATGTTTTCTCTTCCAATAGAATGCAAATTCCTTAAAGAAAGGAATTGTTTTGCCTCTCTTTGTATCTTCAACCCTTAACAGTCCCTGGTACACAATAAGAGCTTGATAAATGCTTGTTTACTGACTGACTGAGGTAACAGCATCAGATCATAGAATCTCCCCCAAGTATTTCTAGGGATAAAAGATATACCTACCTGCCTGAGATAACTGTATAGAAGGTCTTGTGTCTGCAGGCAAGTGAAGGAATTACATCATGACAATTTCCTTGTCTAAAGATTCTATAACCTTGACCTGACCTATTCTCCAAGTAGGCAAGCTTAGAGAGACTAATAAATCATATCAAGGTTCCCACCCAGTATTTTTCGAGGTCTGCCTCTTCCTGGGCAGCTGGGAGCCTCCTGCTAGTCAGTAATCTCAGCACAACGGTAGGTCTGAATTTTATGGAATAGAAACAACTCATGAGATAGAGAATATTCTCTACTAGCAAAAGAAAAATCCTAGGAAATTAGGGTGAGGGTGGGGTTAGATAATCAAGAGTCATGGATGCTGGGTTGTTCCACATAGCACCTTTCCCAGGGTGGTTGCTTTGTCTGAGACACCTTTATTCAAGACAATTATGGAGTTCAAATAGATCCCTGGTGTGCCTTAAATGCATTGAGGGGGCTGACATCACCCCTGAGGACCAATCAAAGGCAGTTCCTTCTGAATCTGAGTTCTATAAAAAGTAGATGAAATGCCAAGTAATTGGAAATGTGTTAAATCTATAGTTTCTTTCTGAATGTCCTTACCTCATTGTTATAGGTTCATGGTTCTGGCTTAGATTCTAAAAAGCGGGTTGCCAGTGAGGAAACCTCCTGGTTCCTCAGGACTCAGGGCAGAGAGTGGACTTCCATTCAGCAGGCTGGTCGATTCCCCAGGATTCCTAGCCCCCAGGCAATGTTTGCAGAGACTGCATTCTCGTTATTGGAAAAATGCAAGAAGTGCAGGCTAACCCTCAGACCATCTGGCAAATATCTCATTGAGGAGTTTCCCCCTGACTCAGGAGCCTAAATTGGGGAATGCCTCCAGATGGGGCACTGAGGGTCAAATGGAGTCCCCGGAAGAGAGTTGTAGGAAGGAGATGCAATGGGGTATGGCTTTGCCCCATAACACTAATGCAGAAAAACTTGCTTGTGCATTTTGTGTGAAGGGAAAATTACCTCTAATTGGAGGACTAGGATAAAAATAGCCCCAATCTGTAAACAAAACCATACAAGGCACCAAACACACGCGTGCTCCCACAGTGCCGACAGTCCTGGAGCACCAGAACTCCAACAACATGATGTTTAAGATACGGGTATTCATTTGCAAGTGGGAACACCCAAAAGCCCTTGACCCTGATGAGAGAAAGTGAGGAGAGGGGCCGAGATGTCCAGTGCAGCATTCTTACTGAGCAGTAATAGTGTCAGAGCTCTGGGGCTTTCTCTATCACAGCCTAGGTAAAACACTTATCCTTGTGATACCTCAACATTCCCAGTCCCAAAGTACTTTCTGGGAAAATCGCTTCTCTTCTCCTTCCCTCTTGAATAACGATTTATATCGGGTCAAGTGAAGAGGGGGGGAAAAAGGCTGATACTTTTATTTCACTCTGAGTGTCATGGCTGGGAGTGGCTGGAAAATGTTTGTCTTTTGTTTAATAGAGACACTATACAAGGCATACTCTCTCTGGCACTTGTAGAAGGCACACAGCCAAACTCTGCTCTTCAAGACTTTTTATATAAACAGCTGAGCAAAGATCCTGTCCCCCAACTCATGGTCATGGATTTAAAACTAGAAAGGACCTTAGAGGGCCTCTTGTCCAAACCCTTCTTTTTACAAGCAAAGAAACTGAGATCCAAGGAAGTTTAATGAATTGCCCCCCAATAACAGAAAGTAAACATTAAACAGTATTTGAACCCAGGTTCTCAGACTCTGGGTTAGTTTCCCTCCACTATACCATATTGTCTTTACATTTTACTCCTGAATTACTCCCCTGGGAATTTTGGATTCCCTTTTCTTGGCTCCTACAGTCTTGAAGAAGTAATTCTACTATACTTACTGGTAGCATAACCCACAGAGGTCTTTTAACCTCTTTGAGACTCAGTGTTTCATCATAGTTATACTTTCACAATCTTTTTAAATGGGTTTGGTGAAACAAAAGGAGTCTATGTGGTAGTAATTGCGTTGTACCATACCAGAAGAGCTCAATTCACACACATAGACATAAGAGTTTTACTCTTCTGGTGGTCCTAGGGCAATCAGGATCCTGTTACCTCTGACATAGGCATGCGTGAGAGAAAAAGGAAAGGTTCAGGTGTTATGAGAGAAGCAGCTGGCACTGATTCACACGTATGGGACACTGATCCATGAATGTCCAAACCCTTTGGTGTTCTTCATACCTAAGACCTTGGTTGGCTCCCAGCATGACCTGGCACACAAGACTCCTCCGGAAGCACACAACACCCGGGAACATAGGCTTTTAGCTTAGGAATATCAGATCCCTAGGACAATACTGGTCTTCCATGCTGAGGTCTTACTTGACTCTCTGGCCTTCTCCCCTCTAACACCTCTCTCCCTGCCCCCTGTCCCCAGAACTATCGGCTCTGCAGCCAGAACGGACAGCGGCCCAACCTCTAACACAAGCACAGGGATTCTGACTGGCCCTGACTTTGTCTGCTATGCACAGGTAGCTCCCAAGGCAGAGGTGCAGGGGAAATCCTCAAGAGTATTGCCCACTGTGGCAGCATGTGGCCCCCCGCTGCGCAGCGGCCCCGGTTCCTTGAGGTGGTCAGCGCGTCTCCTTTCTAGCCTTGTCTGAATTCCCTTCCTCTTTGGGAGGGGAGTCATGCGGCCCCTGTCGTTGCTTGTTACGTGTGGCCCCGGCTGGTCGTCAGCCCTGGAGAAGGAGGCGCCCTCCAGACCTTCCTCGGGCTCTCTTCTAAACAGGCTGAGTCGCGCTCAGGCCTCTCCAGTGATATCTTCTCTCGCTCATGCTCCCGGGTACTGCCAAGAGAAAGGAACGGCTGGCTCCTCCGCCGGCTCCTTCTTTATTTAGTCTGCCCGCTCCGGGGGGAAGGCTGAACTTAAACCCGTCAGGATTTTATTTTTAAGTCAGAAAGACCTGAATACTTCCTAGCTATGTGACCCTGGGCAAGTCATTTAACCTCTGTTTGCCTCAGTTTCCTCAACTATAAAATGAGAATCATAATGGCACCTTCTTCACAGGGTCATTGTGAGGATAAAATGAGGCATTATTTGGGGGTGTTTTTGCTTTTTCTTTTTTGGAGGGGGGAAGGTAGGCCAATTGGGGTTAAGTGACTTGCCCAAGGTCACACATCTAGTTTTTCGTGTTAAGTGTCTGAGGCCAGATTTGAACTCAGGTCCTCCTAACTCCAGGGCCGGTGCTCTATTCTCCTTCATACATAGCTACCTCCTTATAGTAAGCTCTCTCAGCTCCCTCTTACCTTAGAACTCAACACCTTTCAACCCCTCTCTCTAGATCAAGGGTTCTTTCCAAAGAATACATGAATTTTATTTGCAGTGTTCTGATAACTGTATTTCAATGATTAATTTCCTTTATAATCCCATGTATTATATTTTATGCATTTAAAAGCGCTATTCTAAGGAGTCTATAGGCTTCATCAATTTTCCAAGAGGGAAATTTATTAAGAGGTCTGTGATTCAAAAAAAAATTTAAAAACCTTTGCCTTAGATGAACTTGAAGTTGGGTCTCTCTTGCTATGATAGAGTCTTAAGAATAGGAGGACATCAGACGAACTCCTCTAAGCTCTGTCTGAGGTAGTTACTTTGCCACAATATGGGCAATGAAGTCAAGGGGATTCTCCCTACTTCATCAGGTCGTGACCTCAACAATTTCATTAAAAAAAAAAGGTCAATATTCAGCTTATATAGGCTCACTTATCATTCTGCCCCTGGATCTACCAACAGTGCAATACTGGAAACACAGCCCACAGAAAGCCTAGGATCTTCAACCCTTAAAATTCCTACCAATAGGTGACCCACAGCAGCATGAATTCTGCGTTCTTCAGCCTATCTGTTGCTATCCCAGCTCCTCTCTTAAGCTCACCCTCTCATCTTGTCTTCCAGGTAGCTGTTCCACTAGGGAAGCATTTTGGTCATACCTGCCCAGTTATCTGGAGAGAAAGAAGAGTAACCTGCTGTCCAATCCTAGGGGTTTTTCACTTAACCCTTTTTTTTTCAGCTCCTTCAAGTTTACAAGAGCTCTTAGCTGATGGAATTGATTTATGGATACAAGAAATGAGTTCTTTTTTTACCTCATGCCTGACATTGATTTAATGACATCCTGTTTCATGTAAAGTGAACCAAAGTTTACCAGGAATTCAGATTTAAAAATACTGGTAGACTTCCACTAAAAGGAAAGAAATGACTTTCTTCTCCAATAAAGAAATTAACACAGCACTCAATCCCTAACCTTCAATTGGGCAGAAACATAAAGCCATCTTAACTTGGTATGTCACAGAAGTATGTGACTTAGTCTTAAAAACCATCTCCCATTAAACTAAAAAAGCCAGTCAGTATCTGTTCCTGCTTTCCTTTCCTCCTCTCCCCGCCCCCCCAAACAAAGACAAGCCCAAGTAGTGCTGCCATCTTTGAAGGAGCTGGAAAGAATTGGGAATTCTGACGAAACACACAGTGTCACCACACTCTGAAGTTCCTATAGCTGTTCACCAGCCAATATATCAACCCTATCAGATGTCTAGGTCAAAAGTTCTTAACTTTTTTTGTGTAAAAGACCCTTTTGGCAGTCTGATGAATCCTATGGGCCCCCTTTTGGAATAATGTTTTTAAACGCATAAAATGTGTGGGATTACAAAGGAGACTAATTATATTGAAACAGCTATCAAAATGTTAAAAATAAAACAAGAAAACAAAGCTCAAAGTTCACAGACCCGAGGTTAAGAGCCCCTGCTGTAGGGTTATAGATAATGCTGTTGTGTTGCCTATGACCTCTGACAGTCAGGATCCTGTGACCTCTGGCATTGGCATACTCAAAAGAATAAGGAAAGACTTGAAGGAGTTTTTAAGAACCCTGAATCTCAGTGACCTTATAAACACCAATGCTCCAAACTTTTCTTGTTATCTATGCCCCAAAACCTACTCTTGAAGAATGGCTTGGCCCACAAGACATCTGCTGGGATCCCATAAAGCAAAAGACAACTTGAAGGCACACAGGGAAAGCCTTCTAGGACTCCCGGGCCCCCAGCAACTGTGCTGTCTCACTTTCACCTACCTTCCAAGAAGCCAGCTCAGCACTGACACCTTAATGGGTCCCCCAATATTCAAACACCAATGGGTACTCAAAACTTCTGTATGTTGCCTGCAGGCAACCTCAGAGGAGAGAGAGGATTTTGGAGCTTTCCCGGCTATTGCCCAAAGCTGCTACTTGCAGTCTCCATAGCTCAGCTGCCCTGGTTTCCTTAATGTGGTAGTGAAGACTTACAAACAAACACAGTTAGGGCCTGTTGATAAAACTGCTAAGAAGATCTGGTCATTCCAACTGAGGCATTTTTCCCTGGGAAATTACTAAAAGAACACTGGAGTTAATACGGCTTCCAGCAATATGTAAACTATGTCTGAAGCACTACAATGTAAGAGAAAGACAAAAATAAAACAAACCCCAGTGGGATTCCATTTCCTCTCGGAAAACTGGCAGTTCTCTTTATTGGAAGGGAAGGCGGTTCTGTCTCTTCACTCCAAGGCAACCAAACTATTTCTCCTTAGATAGTTACTTTCCAGAATGAGGCCTGGAGTAATTGTTTTCTTTTTGAAAAGAAGGGAAGAAGGACTGAACAGATGAGCAAAAGGGGAAAAAATTAGGGGGTGGAAAAATTTTAAGACAGTAAAGTAGCCGGAGCATTCCCATCCTATATGAGTCTCTTCCAAAAAACGCTGCCCTAAATACGTGGTCCTCTGGGTCCACATCTACTCAAAAACCATACTTGTCCTAATCAGAGGGCACAATTAATTAAAACAAAGATAATAAAGAGGAGTAGCAATAAAATGCCCCCTCCCCCTATCCTGAAGTGAGTGCTCTTTCAGACACATTTCACTTCAGTGGGAAGGGTGCATCTGTTCACTCAGCTACCTTGGAGAAGTGCATTCATAGCCATGGGCCAAGGGGAACTCTTGGAAGGGCATACATAAGGAACCTAAATGGCCAGGCTATATATCTAGAGGAGCAGTTCACACCTCTAATATTATAAGGCTACTGATGTCATTTCACTTCTCCCACCAGGCCTGTTCCCCCAGGATTTTTGTGCCATAAAGTCTTTGACAAGAATGTAGCAGTCTCTGCTAGGCATGGGGACGTGGCACATGGTCTCTGTCCCTGCTGAGGTCCTGTGGTCATTGCTGCATAGTGCTCCACTAATCCCGTAGCCACCTAGCTCCTCTCTACCAGCTTCTGGGATACATATCTGTGGGGCCTCTATGGAGCATCTCAGCTACTGTCTACCAGCCTAACTAGTGAAGTCATAAGGTTACCAACTGAGAGATAGAGCAAGAAAAGGCCTTGGATAACTATGCAGAAACACTCAGGGGATATGCTAGAGGCAGCTCAAACTAGAACCATTATTAAATTTTCAATGTGAGCATTTATAACTCTGAAATGGGTAAATGCCACAACTCAGGGCTTGATTTGTTGTTTCATTGATTAACTAGACCTCAGAAAGTGTTAATATTGAAGATTAAACAAATGTGCATGGTGCGAAAATATGAGCAAGGTTTTGTTGTTGTTGGAGAGACTGTAGTTAAACATTTACCAGCACATCCCTGGCAACTCTCAAAGTTAGTGATGAGGGTTAGGTTTTTGGGGGATTTCTAATGAGAAATCCTTTCTAGGTTTGCGTCTGAAAAGAATTACAGGCTCAGCTGTCTTTTGGCAGATTTACAAAAGTTTATTGATTCACAGGACAAAAGGGGTAGAGTGAGGAAACCTGGTTAGGAAAAGCTCGCAAGGGGCAAGGGGGGGAGTCAGAGAAAGTCTGGAAGTCTGACGCTCTGCAGCGGGCAGATGGCCTACTAGAATGCCCACCTGACCTGCCAGAAAAGGCTAGAGAAAGCTACCTGCCACAAAGGACCATCTGCCAAGTTCTAAGGGCCAGAGAGGCATTCTTAAAGATACAAAGCTGTCAATCATAAGTTCATTAGGCTAATAAGGTGTACAAAGGTGGAGTTAGGGAGGGACCAGGGCGTGACTAATACTTAAAAGCACATGCACCCTTGACATTAACTGCGCATGTGTTTTACCCATAATACCCTGGGATAAACTGCAGGAGGGAAGGGGCAGAGGGTATGGTTTGAGCCCTGAAACATCATAAGGTCGACCAGCGGTCACAGATTTGACGTCAGGTCAAATGAGATGTTCCCATCCTGATTTGCAAGTGGATGGGTTTGGTTTGCTAGGACAAAAGGAGGTTGTACCTTGAATGAAGAGTTAATGGTTTGAGAGGAAATACCTCTAGGCTGGGGCTGGGAAACACAAGTACATCTGGGGGGAAGGGGAGAAACAGTTAAGAAATGTGGCTTTTACTGCTTAACACAAAACTGAATGAATAAAATCATAAAGTTACCCCAAAATATATTACATAGGCCACTCAGCACCTCTTCATTGTCAAATGCAGCAGATAGGACAAGAAGGATTAGAACTCAGAAAAGATGATCAGATTTGACAATGAAAAATCATTGGTAACTGGAAAGAACAGTTTCAGTTGCACACCCAGATTGCAAGTTGTTGAAGAATAAAGAGGAGAGAGCCAGTGTAGACAGTTTTTCCTAGGGGTTTGGCTAAGAAAGGGAGGAATATTACAGGACAGTAGAGTCTAGTGAAGGGGTTTTTTTAAACTTGTTTGTTTGAGAATGGCAGAGACTTGGGCATATTCAAAGGCAGTAGTAAGGAAGTAACCAGCTGAAAGCCTTAAAAGAATTAAATACATACACACATACACATATTATATATATATATATATATATATATATATTACATATATATGGAGAGAGATAGACACACATACACATATTATATTTTTATACATATGCATATATATATATATGGAGAGAGATATTAATAGAACCCAAATTTGCTCAACTAAAGATCTCATTTGGGAGCTCTTGTTAGGCTTCTGTCTACATTTCTATTATTGTATACCGATTTCCCTTGATGTCTCACCATCAGTGCTTCTATATATAAGGTTGTTCACAGGCTAGAAGACTTGTTGCCAACCACATATATATAATAAAGGCAAGAATATGAGTCCTGCCTAGACAGTAACCTTGTGCTTGCTTGCCCTGCTTTTAGCTTATCCTTTGTGCTTGCTCAGGTTTATTTACATGTTTAGACCCAAAGGATTTTTTGGGCCAGGAAAAAAAAAATTGGCTCAACACCTCCTGTCTCTTTGGGATTTCTTTAGTGGAGTTGTCATAAAATAATCTCGTCAAAATTTGGGAAGAGTGGAGGGTGGAGTTCAATTCCTTTGATTCTCTGACAAGGAAATCAAGTAGTGGTTATTAGGACGTTGTAATTCTAAATCAGATAGAGGCTTGAGACCTGGGCATAGATCTTCCAAGACAGGGGAAAGGAGGTCAGAAGTCAGACTTTGTCTTAACCTGGAGACTGCTTGATTTTTGGCTCTAGTCTCCATTATGACTGAAGAAATATCTGCCTACACTTGTCAGAAGAGCTATGAGAAAGACACTTCCCCTTGATCCTTTGCAGAGGTTATATAGGGGAAGAGGGAATCACAGGTTTGGAGCACTGCATATAAAATTTTTTTTTTGATGTGTTGATTGACTTTGCTAAAAAAAATTTCTCTTTAAAATTTTTTTTGTTATAACTATGGCAATTTAAAAAGTTTGAGAGACATAATTTCTGGGTAATTTAATAATTTTATTAATAATGTCATCAGGTTATTAATAAAAGGATGGTCATTTGACTTTCTCTCTTAGACCAAAGACCCCTAATGGTGGTGAGCTCACAGTTGTTATGCCCTTCAAAGAGCCAGCATTCCTTAGGGGTGCCAATCAACTCTGATTAGTTAATACAAAGGGAGGTGAGTGCATATGAAAATAAGGGTCTTGGTGTACATGACTTGGGTCACCCAAATCTTGTCAAAGAGACATCAATTTCCATATCACCTGCCTTGACAATAGGATTTTCCGAGACCTGTCCAAGCAAACACAATTAGCAGGAATATAACCATTAGCCCAAACTTAGAATTTCTTTACTGTCTGATGAGATCTTGGCCTGGGTAAATCTTTAAGGGAGATTTCCCACACTTTTTCGTTTTTAGATAAGGAAATAGAAAACGGGGGAAACGTTCGTCCTAATGCAATAATTAGTTATTAAATAAAAGAGAGAAATATTCCTTTCTCACGTAAGGGATGGCTCTCTGGGAGGAAAGTGAAGGGGAAGGACAAAGCAGGAAATCTAGACAATGTGAAAAACAAAATATTTCAATAAAATCTATTGCTTGAAAAAGAAAACAATAGCTCTAAACAACCTAGTCTCAATCTATCTTTTCTGGCTTCACTGGAAGCCCCCTCCTTCCCTCTTTGAGCCAGTTAAACAGGCTTTCTTTCTCTTTGTCCACGGAGGGCACTTCATCCCTCTGAGCCTTTGCAGCAGTTCCACAAACCCGGAATATACTCGGGTCAACAATATTAAATGCCTACTATGTACTCAACATTGTGCTAACAGCCAGGGATAAAAAGAAAGGCTAAAAAAAAATCCCTAAAATATAAAACTCCAACCCAAAACAAAACACTTCCTCCTTACCTCCATCTTATAGAATCCTTTCCTTCCTCTAAGGCTGCACAAGCACTCTTTTCTGCATGGTCCCTCCTGATTCCCATTCCTAGTACTCTTCCTGCTAAATTGCCTTGTGCTGCTCTACTTCGTATATATTTGTATGCACTTACTACATATTTATGCTTGTATATGTTTACAGATGTACTTGTTTTCTCCTCCATTAGAGCGTTAAGTTCCTTGGGAGTGAGGTTTGTTTCATTATTTGTAATTGTATCCCCAGTGCTGGGCACATAATAAGTGCTTAATATAGCCTAATTGATTAAATTTCTGATGTTATTGATTTCAGACTGTCACGTCAAGCTTGATGAATTATTAGAAGCCATAGTGCTATTATTTACAGGTACATAGTTACCCTGATGTCGAATAATCAGTCAGGTGAAGACCTCCCATGACCCTCACCATAAGAGTTATTTTATTTGCCTGCCTGTTGGAATCAATATATTGGGCTTATCAAAGTTCTATAGAAATACCCTAGAAATTTTTTTACATCATAGCAGTCTTTTGTGTCATAAGTGGAAGGGTCACTGTCACCGTTAGTGTATCTAAAGGTAAGAATCATTGGGGAAAAAAGTCAGCTTCCTCATCTTCCAACTAGTCTGATGAATTTTTCTGTACATTAAAAAGCATTGCAAATCCTTCTGTTGAAGCACAGAATCAAGCACACTTTGTTCTACATGCTCCTTTGAGGGACATGTCTGTCTGGCTCTTTAGGGAGCCATGCATTTGGCATAAACTTATATAGATGCTTTAGTGATAGAGGACCAAACTGTTCCCCCTTCATCCCACCCCTATTCATCATACACATACAGAGCTTCACTTCTTGCTTCAATGAGCACTGATTTTGTTCTAATCAGGGCTGGAAGCACTCCAAAGAACAATGAAATCAGAAGAAGATGCTGAACACAACACAGCTGAACGTGTCTCCATCTTGTCCAGGTGCATTGTTAACTCAGGCTTCTATTCCAGGAACTTGTCTCAATTACTGATAATGAAATTCTGACTGCATTTAATGCCTGAAAATCAGTGTTTTAACAGAGAAGCACCCTGCCAGGTACCCTCTCAGGGACCTCTGACCTTGGTCTAATATTCATTGTGACTCTTTTTTCTTCATTTCAAATGGTTCCCCAGCAAGAATGGCAGGGTAATAGGTAGGAATATTGTACTAATTTAAATGCTGGAAATCTGGCTGGAAAGACAGCAGTTTCTAAGCACTCTGCTCAGTCATACACTCTCTCACATTTCTTCCTTGGCTAATGTTGTTTATGTCAACCAAGAAAATAATACATGGTCTATAAGGCCCAGAACCTAGGAGAAATCAGGATAGGTGGAAAGGACATTGGTCAATAAACCTAAAAATGAATTTGTCCCTTCTTTCTATTACCCCATCCAAGAGCACGTGTCAGTGGAAAGAGCACCTGTTCAATCAGAGGAGTCAAGAGGACCCAGGCTTGATTCCTGGTTTTGCAAATTACTTAACATCTTCTAGCTAGTCTGTTTCCTTTTTGGTAAAATGAAGGGGTTAAGTAAGAGCCCCTTTAACTCTTCCTCCTCTATTTCTTTAGCTTTCATGGGAATCTGTGTGATGGTGAGAGAAGGATCAGGGAACCTGGTGACTCAGGCTTGTGGTATAACATAGAAGAATAGTGTCATGGATCTTAGAATCAGGAAGACAAGGGTAGGAATCCAACACCCAGGAGGTCAGTGTCACTGGATTGAAGAGTATGTGTTAGATAGTAGGGTGTAAGAAGACTGGAAAGGTAGGAGGAGTCTAGGTTGTGAAGGGCTTTGAATGCCAAATAGAGGACTTAGTATTTGCTCCTAGAGGTAATAGTGAACCACTGGAGTCTGGGTAGGTGAATAACATGGTCAGACTTATGCTTTACAGAAATCACTTTGGTGGTTCAATGGAGGATGAATTGAACTGGGGAGAGACTTGAAGCAGGCAGACCCACCAACAGGCTATTGCAGTAATACAGGCGACGAAGGCCTATACCACAGTGCTTAGATGGCAATGTCAGAAGAAAGGAATGTATTTGAGAATGTATTTCTCTCCTCCAAGTGAAAGGAGAGAAAGTGGAGGCATCTACTATAGATGGACATTTCCCAGTTTAGCCGCAAAAGGCGAAAGAGACATCAGATGATCATGAGGTTGGAAATATCAGATGAGGGTTTTTCAAAGATGGGGGAGACATGGACATATTTATAGGCAGTAGAGGAGTCTTAATTTCCTCATCTGTAGGATGGAAATATTATTATCTGTAGCACTTAGATCATAAGTGTTGGGAGGCTCAGATATGATAATATATGGCAAGTTCTTTATAAACTTTAGATGGGGTGTTATTCAGAATGTTTTTGATACCAATAGACTCATTTTCAGAACCTAGTGATGTGGAAAGGTAATCTATCTATATCTTAATCTCTCTTTTGTAGTTCCTCTGAATATATCTCCTGCACCATCTACTTATACCATTTTCATAATTCCTTAATTGCCCAGGCACAAATAGTAAAACAACTGCATTCAGGACCTTTTGAAATCTCATTTAATCCCATGGTTGTGGCCATGTCACAGTAGAAGGACTCTGGAAAGGCCCTCCTTTTGTTTACAGACTCAGCTACAAATCACTGCTATGTGATATCATGATTAAAGAACTCTCCATTTCCTAAACCCTACACAATTATGTGGAGTGAACGCTGGAAATTGTCCAGTTTTCAAGGTTTCTTTAAGGTTGATCAGACAGTAAGTGCAAGGTATTGTAGCTATTAGCTCAACAACATTGGCCTAATATGGATTGATAGCAGACCCCAGACCAGGATGGATATAAAAAAACAATTTATTCCACTGTCCAGGTCCCTTTCTACCTGCTAAGACTCATGACGAAAGGCAGTATGGCATAGTGAATAAAGAACTGGCCTTGAATCAGGAGAACCTGAGTTAGAGACCTGCCTCTCACATATATTGGCTATGTACCCTGGGCAAGTAAGCTAACTTCTTAGTATTTTAGAAATCTCCCTAACTACAACTTACAGAATCATTGGTGATCTGTATTTCAGACCCTTCAGAGACTCTTACTAAGAGTGTCCTCCTTCAATGAAATCACAGGTCCATTAAAAAAAAAAAGATCCCATTGTATGTAGTCCAAGATCCCTTTCTGTGTCATGATTAAAACTATTTTAAAAATATATACATATTTTATGTCTTTTTTTACATCACCTTTGTTTATATATTTAAATATACTTTTATATTTTAATATATTTTTATTTTATACATTTATATAAACATTTTACATAAATATATTATATATTAATATTATATATGATATGTAATAATATGATATATTTAAAATATATTTTTCATCCTCCCCAACCAAGAAAATCATCTCTTATAGTGAAATTTTAAAAAGAAAAAAGCAGTCCAGCAGAATAAAACAACACCTCAATCTTGTCCAACAGTAAAGGTAACACTACAAACATGTAGTCTCCCAGCTCTGCAAAAGTGAACATAATGCATTTTCTAAGTTCTTCAGGGTTAAGCTTGGCCATTAACTATACAACGTTGGGTTTCGTTTTTCTGTACTTTACATTTACACTGTTGTAGTAACTGCATGTTTAGAAACAGCTAGGTGATGGCAGCAGTGCTGGACCTAGAGTTAGGAAGACCTACTTTAAAATCCCACCTCCAACCCTTACCAGGTGTGTGATCCTGAATGAGTCACTTAACCTCTGTCTGCTTCAGTTTCTTTCTTGGTAAAATATAGATATTAATAGCATCTACTTCTAAGGATTGTGAGAATAAAATGAGATATTTGTGAAGTACTTTGCAAATCTTAAAATATCATACAATGCTAGCTAAAGTTATATTATTTTTCCTGATTCTATTTACTTTACTTCATGTCTTTTTATGCATCTCTGATTTCTTTATATTCATCATTTCTAGGAATATGAGCATAGTAATACATTCAGGTACCACAATTTATTAACCATTTCCCAATCAATGGACATTTACTTTGTTTCTAGTCTTTTTATCACAAAAAAGTATTGCTATCAATATTTTCATATTTCTAGGACCTTCCTCTCTGTAGTTATTAAAATTTTTATATAGGTTACATTTCTTTAGTATATAGTAAACCATCTTTCTAGTTATTCTGTTTCTCTTCTCAATAAATCACCCATCCAAAATTAATCTTAACATTTTCTGCTGAAGAGTTTATGTGTTTTGGGTTTATTCAGAAATTGCTGCACAGCAATCATGGGTCTATTATCTGTGTCAGGATCTAAGGGAGCCTGGGGCCTCAAGGCCACATGTAGCCCTCTAGGTCCTCAAGTGCAACCCTTTGACAGAATCCAAATTTCACAGAAAACAATCCCCTTAATAAAAGGAAGGATTTGTTCTGTAAAACTTGGACTCAGTCAAAAGACTATACCCAAGGTCACATATGACCTTGAGGCCATAGGTTCCCCATCCCTGGTCTAGTATCTATGTTAATGTGCCCTTTGTTTCTGTGACCTACATCTTGAAAGTTTTTCTCTTTCCATAGTACGGTGCTTTCTAAGGTTTGAGTTATGGTTTTATGTTAAATGTTTACTGCCTAACATGAAATGTAGGGGGATCTGATACAAATTTATGGGTCAGAAAGAATCTTTCCTGCTGAACATATATTTTTAAAATTTTTTTGTATAAGGCTAGTATACATCTATCTTCCTGAGAAATTAGGGAGAAAAACATTCATATGAAAAGTATTTGGAGGTATATTCCATTGAAAAGTTTTATTTAAAAAGTCACTTCTAACAGAACCTTTCAAATAATAATTGTATGATATTTTATTGATGGGATTTTATGCAGTGAAATTTCCAAGTGCACTAAATTATAATTAAATTAAATAATCAAGTACTTAGCATAAGAATAATTTAAAAGTTAATAATGGCTTGGCCTTTATCACTCAGAGGTAAGATCTGAGGCAAATGTGGTACAATGGAAAGAGGCCTGCCTCTGGAGTCAGAAGATCTATCCATGACTTTGTATAAATCACTTAACCTTCCTGGGCCTCAATTTCCTCAATTCTAAAAGCAGGAAGTTGGGCTAGATGGTCATAGATTCATCTTTAGATCTATAAGTCTAAGACTTAAAATTTAACAAACGATCCATTTGAGGTTCAGTGCCTCAACATGTGTAAGGACTATGTTAGACATAAGGAATTGGAGAAGGGGAGAGCAGTGGAAGGAGGGAATATAGACAAAAAAATAAGACAGTTTCTGACTTCGGGTGATGGCGGCGGCTTACATCCTACTGGGGCCGCAACATGCAAACGACTAAATATTATGCAAGGGTGAGGAGGAGTGAAAAGGAGAAAGGAAAAATCAGACAACGTTTTCTAGCAGCATTTGGGGCGGGAAAGCACGCTAACACACAGGTGGGTCATCGATGAATTCAGGGGATAGAGGATTACTTGTATGAAAACACAGAGGCTGAAGATGGCATGTTGAGTTTGAGAGGGAGGTTACTAGTATAATTTGACTGGTACCTAGAGTGCACAAAGGGGAAGAATGTGAAATATGGCTGGAAAGACAGATTACTGACAGACCCAGAGGGCCTCTGATGCAGGGCCACAGAGTTTATATTTTATCCTAGAGGAAAGAAGAAGAAATAAGCAGAGACTGAAGTTTCTGTCTGTGCCCTTGGAAGATTACTTTGGGTGAGAAATGAATATTTCAATAAATTTAGCAAAGTTGCAGGATATAAAATAAACCCACATAAATCCTCAGCATTCCTATATATATCCAACGAAGTCCAACAGCAAGAGATCGTAAGAGAAACCCCATTTAAAGTTACTGTAGACATTATAAAATATTTGGG
>CM053588.1:145301466-145331597 GCA_028646515.1 Pseudochirops corinnae
CTCCAGCATTTGTCGTTTTCCTGTTTTGTCATTTTAGCCAATCTGACTGGTGAGATGTGGTACCTCAAAGTTGTTTTGATTTGCATTTCTCGGATCAATAGTGATTTAGAGCATTTTTCCATATGCTTAAAGATATCTTTAATGAGAATAAGCACTTTCATTCAATATAGAAAACTATATCTTTATAGTCACATAATTTACTGAAAGGTGTAGATAATATACTCTATTTGTAGAATATTTTTAACATTTTTAGTTGGTTGAGCAAAATACCACCTTAGAGGCTTGCCTTCAACAATTTATCTCCTGTGTATATTAGAATCATACAATTACAGAATTCTATTAATAGAATATTTAACTTTGTTCAATGACTCTGATCATTAATACTAAACAAGGCATAAAAAAGAGAAGCACATGCTTGCCAACTGCAGTAGGGATCCTTATACACAGATCATTTATATGTTCCTGCTTGTGAATGACTTTGTGCTGACTGCATTAAGCTCTAAAATATTAAGGAACCACCTAAGTGAGATTTATAATCATTCCCTGGCATTCCGTCTAACTACTCATAGTGGAAATACCAAGTAGTTGAAGAATCTGTCTAGATATGTACATAAGTAGTTGGACAGACCACCATTGTGCTGGTCTTCCATTCCATTACAACAAATGTATGGACGCAAAATATAGCAACAAAGAAATGGGGTTTCCGTGCTCACAAATTTGCATTATAATGGCAGGAATGTAGGTGGCAGAGTGGACAGAGCACTGAGCCCTGTGTCAGGAAGACCTGGATTCAAATTCTGCCTCAGACACTTACTAGCTGTGTGACCTTGGGCAAGTCATTTAACTTTCTTTGCCTTCGTTTTCTCATCTATGAAATGAACCAGAGAAGGCAAATGACAAACCACTCCAGCATCTTTGCCAAGAAAACCCCAAAAGGGGCCCTGAAGAGTCAGACATGACTGAAAAAACAACGAAACAAAAGGACTCAATAGGTGGAAAACAATGATCATGCTTTCTTAGTTTTTGTTCTGGTGCATATTCATTTGCATGCTAAACCAGGGAAGATCTTGAGAATATCCCATCTAAAATTAAATACATACATACATATATCTATATCTATATCTATATCTATATCTATATCTATATCTATATATCAGAGTACTGCGATATCTTCTCAGACATAGTGATGTAAAAGGAAAGAGAGTTTTAGCCTAAGGGCAATCTACTTGCCTTTTGTTAGCTGGATTTGGTGGCTGTGATTACAGAGCTGTCGTGACACTTGTCCATGTAAGGAAAGGTTTTGGTCATTACACTTCTGGAGATAGGAGCTGAGATGGCCACCAGGTAATCCTGAAGAGATTAGCCCAGAAGCTAAATTCTAAATTTGTAGTCCTTTAACTATTGTTTTGTATCTGATCACACTGTTAGGTTTTATGATTGTTTCTCAGGCTGAATATTTCCTTCTTATTTGTCCTGTCCAGATATAGATTACCTGTGGTATAGGTGAAGTAGAAAAGACAAATCTGACCCAATACTTTGGCTATAACCTGGAAGAGAAAATTGGAGAAGCATGGGCATTAGAAGACTGAGAATCTTCAACAGTGCTGTACCATAGTCTAGTTAGACCTACAACTGAAGTGTGAGGGAGATGTGGGGGTAGGAGGGAATAGATCATAAAAATTTTTTTTAAAAAATCAGCATAGAGAATGAAATCTCCAGAGATTTCACTTCTCATTGTGGCACTTAAGCTCTTTTAATTGAATTTTTGTACTGGGAAGTAAAGGAGAGAGGGAAAATAAGGCAGATACCAAGCTGTTTAGAACCTTACATGAGAAATGTTGAAGCAGTTGTAATAACTTTTGAGTTTGAGAAAAATGGAGCTGGGGATCCTGTGATTATCAAAGGAAAGACCTTGAAAAGATTAATATAGGAAATGAATTCTCAGGACCCTTCCTTCTCTTGGCTTCTTACCATGTAATGGTTCTAAGAGAAGGAAGTTTTGTATACTGCAAGAAGGTGGCTTGGATTTGGGAATAAAACTTCTATCTGGCCTCTGGGGCTGGTAACCATAGCTCCTATGGAGGTAAAAAAAACTGAGTGTTCTTTGTGGTTTGAACGATGTATTGTTTGTGATTTCATTTTTTTTTGTTTTTCTACTTAGGTTGCCTTATTGGGGCTGTGAACTTGAAATCCAGCAACCAGAATCCTGTAGTACGGGAATTTGAAAGTGAGTAATGAAAGATCCCTCTTGGGGGTGGGCACCACCTACTGGTTGTTAAGTGACCTTGCAGTCAGGTCAGAACCAAAAATTTGGTTTTAGAATGAAATCTTTGTTAATGACCATTGCTTTCATGGAGGGGAAAACAGTTCCTGAGCCTAGGCCTGAAATCTAAGGATTTCAGCGAACTACAAGCCCAGTGTGAGTCAATAGTGTCATATGTCTGCCAAAGAAAACTGAGATGATCTTGGGCTGCATTAATAGAATTTGAATGCATAGAACAAGAAGGCAATAGTCCTTGGACCAAGGAGATGACCTGGTTAGACTATACCTGGAGTGTTACATCCAGGTCTGGACATCACATTTTAAAGGGTAACATCATCGAGCCAGAGGGTGATTTGGGTAATGAGAATAGAATGCAAGTTCCCTGAGGGTGGGAACCCTTTTGTAACTTTTGCCTTTATATTTCTGGTGCCCAGCACAAAGTCAAAGTGTTTAATTCAACAAGCATTTGCTGTGTGTTACATTAATTACTATATAGTAATTACTTAGTAAATGACAGTAGGATTGAGAGGACTGAAATCTATGTCACTTGAGCATTAGACAAAGAAACTGGGCATGTTTATTTTAGACAAAAGACAGCTTAGGTATAGAGAGGGAGAAGGGACATGATTAATTGTTTTTGACGGATTGTCATGTAGAAGAAGGATTAGATTTTTTTTTTCTGTTTGCTCCTGGAGAGCAGAGAAGTATGGTAGAAAATACAGGGAGTTCTTCTATACAACATAACTAATGTGAAAATATGTTTAGCAGGAATGTATATGTAGAGCCTATATCAGATTGCAGGCCAACCTGGGGAGGGAAGAAGGAGGGAGGGTGAAAAAATGTAAAACTTTTGGAAGTAAATGTTGAAAACTAAAAATTAGTAAATTTAAATAAAAATTACAGGGAGGAAAGGTTCATCTCAATATATGGAAAAACTTCCTAAAGAACGGAGTAGGAACTAATAAATTCCTTATTTCCAGCAATAGATGAGTAACACTTTGGGGGGCATGTTATAGAGTAGATGTGATTCATGAATAGGCTAAGGGTGATTAGGTTAAATGATTTCTATGTTCTTTTCTCAGTCTTTGATGTTGTAGACTATAGACTTTATGAGAGGCCAAAATAAGGTGGGGAGCAGGGGAGGCATGGAGAAAAGCAGAGTGATATTCATCTGATTTCTGATCCAGGCATGACCTAACAGTTCAACAGTAGCTTTTGCCTCAGTGCTTATCTAGGTACTGACAAATGGCCTCTTTGCCCAGGCTTTGTGCTTAGGCCAGCAAAGAATGACATTTTCTATAAGTGGGGTGGCCCTCTCTAGGTAGCATGTTCTATGTAACCACAAGTCCTTGACAAACATCTTTATTAGTTCTCTGGATGAGTTCCAACTTTGCCCCAAGGCTCTTGGAGCCAGGAGGTGGCTGATTTTTGTAGCACTTGATGAAAGAAAGACCTCTCGTGCTAGAGAAGAAGAAAGTTTACAAGGCCTGTAGTAGAGTGAAACTGTAGCTTTTCCTATTTATTCAGGGTTGATTTTTCTATTTCCTTCTAGGTGTAGAACTGTCTTGCATCATTACAGATTCTCAAACAAATGATCCCAGGATTGAGTGGAAAAAAATTCAAGATGATCAAACGACTTATGTATTTTTTGACAATAAAATCCAGGGTATGGGCTATTTGTCCTCTTTGCTTACTTTCCTCAAACTCCCTCTTCCTACTTTAGTGGTTGTATCTGAGATTAGAATTGACCCATCTTTAGCCTACTAGGGGAAAGTTTCTTTTTGGGAAGTACTGTCTTTGGGAAGACAGTAAGTACTAATTGTATTGTCTCAAGAGGAGAGATAGAAGAGTCCTGCTCATCAGTAAAAGTAGATGAGATGACAATCTCATCAAAGGATTAGAAGAGGGAAGACTGGAAGACAGGTCTTCCATTGTTTAAGGTAATGGATGTTACTGGGAATCCCTTTATTAAAAATTTGGTTTTCTGCCCCACCACTTCTGAGTGTCCTCTGCCTAAATTACTGCCACCCAGAGCTCTGAACCTATAGTTCCTCTGAGTAGTTTAATCTCATTCTGAGAAACAAAGTGGTATTGATAAGAATTTAGCAATAGTGAATTCTTTTTTTTTTTGAGAGAATGCAAGGCAGTTGGGGTTAAGTGACTTGCTAAACAGAGCTAGTGTGTTCAGTGGCTGAATTTGAACTCAGGTCCTCCTGACTCCAGGGCCAGTGCTCTGTTCACTGCGCCACCTTGCTGCCCCTGCAGTAGTGAATTCTTAAAAATTTATTTCTGGGAGCTAGATATTTTACCATTCGATAGATGAAATTTGTCATATAAAATCTCAAGGACAGGAGGACCTTTGAAATCTCTTGGTCTCTTCCCCTGCCTTCAAACAAGTAGTGCCTATAGTATTATCCAGGTTAAGATGACTATCCTTAAAGGAAAGGAGATACTAAATCTCCATTCTTTACTTACTCTCAGAAAGTCCTTTCATATATGTTACCTACATTCATGTTTCAACCTAAACTTGCTTTTTTTGTTTTTCTGCAAGCTAATCAATCAGCTCATGTGGTTGTCACTCATCACCAGAGTTTGCAATCTCAATTCTTTTGTCCCTTTTCTTTGAATGTCTTATTTTTCGGTTCCTTATTGCTCTGCCAAGTTCTGCACGTTCCCTTGAAAATGACACTGCTTTTACTTTGATACTGAGCAGATAAAAGGATTTTTTTTAAATGTCTGGATTTAGTAAAAAGGGAAGTAAATTGTTCCACTCTCCCCAAACTGTCTCTAACTTTTGGAACTTTCTTTGTATTAGTCACGTGTTTCAGTGCTAGGATTGGCCATCTCTGGGTGGCAGAGACAGCCTTGAAGAATCATGTCCTGGATTCCCTTTTTCCCAGGGCACTTGGCAGGTCGTGCAGAGCTCTTGGGAAAAACTTCTCTGAAGATCCTAAATGTGACACGGTCAGACACGGCCTCTTACCGCTGTGAAGTTGTAGCTCGAAATGATCACAAGGAAATTGATGAGATTGTCATTGATCTCACAGTGCAAGGTAAGATTTCAGGTAACATCAACAATACCCTCTTTCTCATCAGGTTGTGTGACTCTGAACCTCCAGAGGAAGAGGGATCCTTGTCCACTTTGATTTCTTTCAATCTAGAGTCTAGTGTCACTTAGAGGTATCATGTACCCTTTGGGGCGTGGCTATATTTGAGGATTGGAATGGCTCTGAGAAGTGAATTAGAGCTGCTACTTCTTTTTCCATAATGTTTCTCCAGCCCAAGGGAGCACACTATCATAAGAAGGAACTTATGGTTGGAGTTTGGGGTAGAAGAAAGCAGGATTCTCAGGTGACATGACTATGGAGCAAGGGCCGCTTCTTTGGTTCTCACTATGTTTTGGAGCTTGGTTTCTGTGGAATTCAATAAGAGCAGATCTGTGCATCTGGATTTAAACACAATTTGATGTTTCTCTTGCAGTGAAACCAGTGATTCCTGTCTGCAGAGTGCCAAAGGCTGTACCTGTTGGCAAGTCAGCAACGCTGCACTGCCAGGAGAATGAGGGCTATCCCCGGCCTCAGTACAGGTGGTACCGAAATGACATACCTTTGCCAACTGATTCCAAAGCCAACCCCAGGTTCCGAAACTCTTCATTTGTCTTGAACTCTGAAACTGGCACACTGGTAAGATGTTGTGGTGCCTCTTGTGCAGTGGAGGGCTGGGGAGGGGAGAGGTAAGAGAGTAATTTGTGAACTGCTATGGTTGGAGGAGAAAGGTAAGAGAGAGAGAACAGAACTTTTAGCAGTCAGTAGATGAGTCTTAAGGAAGACATGACTAATATCTGTCTTGCCATATCAGGATTTTTTTGTATGTTATTATGTTTGAGAATACAAGAAAACATTTGAACTGTATTATACCCAAGTAATGAGCCAACATTATAATATCTTCTACTGAATTGAGTACTAGAAGACATCATTCTCAGGGTCCATTTATCTGAATAAAGTGATGAACTGGCATTCCATGACTGAATAGTTCTAGGATATATATCACCAGCACTATTACTGTCAAAGAACTCATAAGAATGAGTGCCTTAGGGATTTAGTAAGATCCCATTCACATTGCATTGGTGTCCAAGGGGAAACCAAATCACACTGAGAATACGGTTAACTTTGCAGTTCTCTGGGTTTCCACAGATTCTCCTCTCTACATCCTGAGGTGGATATCCTGTTGCCTTGAGAAGTCTCCCCCTGAGAAACCCTTGATTATCCTATTATTTTTCCCTTGGAATAGGTTTTCAGTGCTGTACACAAGGAAGACACAGGCCAGTACTACTGCATTGCTACCAATGAAGCTGGCTCTGCCAACTGTGAAGAGCAGGAGATGGCAGTCTGTAAGTACACCTGATGCTGATGCGGGAAATGTTTCAGCCAGAAAGGGAGGAGGGATAGAAAAATGCTGAAGGGCAAACTCTGGCTCAGGAGATGTCATCAGTTAAACTGTTCTCTTTTGCTCCTTTGTCACAGCCCTTCAGAAGTTAGTTATGAGAACTGATTTGATTAGATTTGGTATCACTGCTGACGTTTCTGTATAACTGCCTAAGTCGTGTTTCTTTGTCTTTGAATTAAGTTCAGAAGTTCATAGGTTCAGTTTGGTTTTCCTCTAAGTTTAGAAGTTCCCTTTGCCTATAAATTACTGTAATGAAGAGAAACCTGTTATCTCTATACCATTAGTTATTCTTGCAGATGGACTAAATCAATCAGAATTTCATAGTGACAAGATGGAAGGAGAAAGTTATTGCTAGCCCCACATTCCTGATTTGAAGCCAGTCATATTGTTATGCCTATGATGCATTTGACTTCGTAACTAGTCATATTGTCTTCCCTATCTGTGATGCTGCCTTCTGTTTTTTGGATGCTCCTTTTTTGTTTATAAAAATGATCTGTCAGCCCTCACTTGAGGGGTCTTACCTTGCTGAGAAGGCTGAGACTCTGTTTATTAGCAAATTTGCACTTTGCTAATAAAGTGACCATGCTCAGAACTTGTGCCTCAGTTTACCTTAATTTCAGTCATGACAGAGCCTACCTATGATTAGTCTGGGTTACTTGTACACTGAGGGGGAAGATGAGAAAGTTCTGAGAAACAAATGCCTAGAAAAATTGTGTGTCCTTGCAATATATTATCTCCTAGAAATAGACTGTTAAGAGAATTCTAGCATTAGAAATATGACTAATCCTATAACTTCTGACAGTGAGTTTAATACTGCTTTTCTCTGGTGGGCCGATCAAACCACTAAAACATAAGGTTGTGTGGGCCCTCCAGAGACTATCTACTTCTAACTATTTCTCAGGGACTGAGTCACAACTTTCAGATTAACCCTAATGATCTTAGCTTACCTCCAGGGTGTGCTGTGGGAGCATTTGCATAGCTTGGGCTTTGGTATATATTTTGTGTGCTTTAGTTTGCACAAAAGTAGCAGACCTGCGCTGGTCAGGGGGATCTCAGAAGGGAGATTCACACCACCCCCACCCCCAAGGGAATATTACAACAAATTCTTTTTCTAGGTTCAGTAAAGAGATAAGGA
The DNA here is from genome assembly GCA_028646515.1 of Pseudochirops corinnae. Lineage (NCBI taxonomy): Eukaryota > Metazoa > Chordata > Mammalia > Diprotodontia > Pseudocheiridae > Pseudochirops > Pseudochirops corinnae. Next base: position 145,309,311 of record CM053588.1, read on the forward strand.
TTCAGGTGATTGGATAACAGCACAGAAAATCCCTGTTAAGGAAATTTTGAGGCACAGAAAGCTACTGGAGTCAAGGGTACACCACTCTTACCTAACATTTTCTGCCTTTTGTTTTGCATATTGAATCCTATTTGTCCCTTTGTGACTCACTGTCATTCTATTATATAGCTCATCAGCCTAAGTCAGGCTCTGGCTCCTGGGGTTTCAAGATACAGAGAGTAAGAAATTTTTCCTCATGCATTCTGGCTCCCAGTTCTGCCCTCAGACTATCCACTAAATCTGTCAATGGTTCTTCAGGATTTCATTCATAAAAAGATTTCAAACTTTGTAAATTCCAAGTCTCTTGTAATCCAGTAATAAAAGCAGTTACAGTTCCATCATTTGGACCACAAGAGAGAAGCTGTCACTGTATCATCTGGAAACAGTGAAATTAAGAGGTCCTTGGAATTCTGTGAGAAGCAGGCAGTTATTTTGATTGACAGGAACTAGTTTCTTTTGAATCTGACTTGGATTTGGCTTGGGTAGGTAGGGACTGGGGAGTGATGGTAATTGGCACTGGGACCAGATTGTATGGGTCATCTCCTTTCCTCTTTCCTAGATGACCTGAACATTGGTGGGATCATTGGAGGGGTTTTGGTTGTCCTGGCTGTCCTACTCTTGATAACCCTGGGCATCTGTTGTGCATACAGACGGGGTTATTTCATCAACAACAAACAGAATGGAGAAAGGTGAGCGTAGAATGAAAATTAAAGGTCTAAGTTGACAGTTACATGGGAAATCAGGTCTAGTTACTTAACTTCCCTCTTCCCCCCTTCACAGCTACAAGAATCCAGGGAAAACTGATGGGGTTAACTATATCCGTACAGATGATGAGGTAAGGAACCTGAGAAAGCAACGGCATTCATTTTCTAGGGAGAAAAGCGGTAGGGCCCAGAATATTGTAACCTAGAGATTCTAGGTGTACCTAAGAACTTCATCAATAAAGAAATTGTTCTTCTCTACTTGAACACCCAATTGATCTGATGGGGAGAACCTCAGTTTAAAACCAACTCCCCAGAGCCTGAGCTTCCTGTCCTCCTCCCACATGAAACCCACCCCGCCACTGACATTGCCATTCCTTTCTCTTGGCACTCGGTTTGCAAGCTGGCCATGAGTCCTTTTATATGATCTCATTTGATGCTCATTCTCCAAGAAAAATGTTTTCTTTGCAGTTAAGTTTGGTTCGTTTCCTTTCCATCTCTTGCCTCATTCTTCCAATATCATTAGTTCTTGGGGGTCTCTGGAGAGTTGCATTTGGCTGTATTTTAACTTCTTATATTTTCTCTGCAGGGGGACTTCAGACACAAGTCATCCTTTGTGATCTGAAATCTGACCATCTGGCAGAGAACACATGGAAATACCTCCGTTACAAACTCTGATCATGAGCAACCTATGAGCAAAGTGCGCTTGGAAAGAGTAGACCCTTGTACAAAACTTGTTTTTCCCCTTGCCAAAGTTGACAATGAATTGTCCCCGAGACAGGGGATGGTAACTGGAGAAGACTGAATTTGCTTATAGGGCTGATTACCAAGTAGGAATAATCCTTGTCCTCTGCCTTCCAGGGTAGGATACCATGAAAGTGTCTCCCAAAGTGAGTTTTTCCATGCTTGCAATTCAGGAGGTAGAAGTTTGTTCAAGGTTAGACATTGTGAGCCTGTGGTACTAACTAGCTTCTCAGCAGTCATAACCTGACATGTGTAAACAGTAGTGGGGAGAAGGGAGGGCAGCTGCATAGGAGCTTAGGAACACAAATTAAGATTTGACTCACCTTGCAGGTGTGGAATTGGAAATTATGATGAATCTACAAAGCTGATGAGGCCTCTTATGCAATTAACCTGTTTTTAAATTGACTGCCTTACAGGCAGTATTGTGCAATTCCTTTTTAAAACCTTTTAAAAATCAATGCATAGTATCAGTCTAGGAAAATTGTTTTGGTTCAGCATTTTATAAAAACCAAAATAAGGAAGGTTGGTTGCAGGTCTTACCTCTTATCTGAAGAAGACAGGCTTGCCCATGGTGGGAAATATTTTGAATTAAAAGCAAAACACCCATCCTGGGCCAGGTTTAAAATGGTACTGAAATAGTTTCTGCTTTTCTATGGGTCTTGTTTATTTTGTAGGATTCTGCACTCTAAATTTTTGCAAAAGATGTATTTTGATTACTTCAAAGAATGAAATTTTTATTTAAATTGTAAATATGTTGTCATGCAACATTGTTAAGTAACATTTTTTTAAAAATCAAACACGAGTTAGGCACTTCAAAATCATAGCCGTGTTAACACTGAGAATGGCGGCATTTAAAAGCACCTGTAACTCAAGTCTTAGAGGCTCACAGAAGAGCCTTCCTTCTTCCAGACAGCAGCATTTCCCCCAGGAAAGCTTGTGAGTCATACATTGGACCATTGCTCAGGTATCATTTTGCAAAATTCCACTTAGAAGCAAAGATACCTCTATAACCTTTGTAACTCTGAAAAACAGATACATTATACCCTTCAGTATTACTTGAACTGCCCTTTTCCCTCACATCACTAACAGGCAGATGTATTTGAAGACCACCCAGAAGCTCTAATTCACTTATCTACTTATGGAGTAAGTCATACGGCTACAGCTCCAGAACTGGTATTGGCTGTTAGCTTCGGAGTGTTATTCAAAGTGGCTACTTACGGATTTAAAATCTGGTGTGGATTTACATTGTGAATAGCTTTGGTATCAAGTCATATGTCTGATGGAAGCTGAATCTGGATCAGGAACGATTAAAGGACACTTCAAAATTAGTTAGGTGTGTTTTCCCATGCAGTCTGCTGGGTTCTCTCTCCTTGATCTGACCTCAGCCTTCAGGTCTCATCTTGTTTAGACTGTCAGCCCTGGAGGGTCCATAAAGCAAAGCAGGGGCTTTGTTTTTAAAACTACTTTTACTTATTTGTGTTTCATATGACTGCCCTCAACGTCAAGGGTGATTTTAGAAATGAAATCTATCAACTACAATAACATTTTTCAAAAAGGAAATGAATTCCATTATTACTTTTTGCTATAAAGCAGCCAGACACTGTAGCCTGTCTGTCTCACTTCTCAGTAAGTCATGATGTGGTGGCAGCTACCCCGGTCTTTTGAAGACTATTAGATTGTATAACCAGTGCAGAAAACCTGAGAAAAGTAAAATGCTTGAATCAAAAGCATGTTTCTAATTTTGATTTTAAACTTTGATCTCCCTGAGGCTCTGCTCACTTTGGGGGCTTTAGAAAGAACATTTAGTAGTCCTTGTTCTTCAAAAGTAGGTGTTCTTAGCCTCAAAGACATTGGTATGTCAGACTCATGGTGTGAAGAGGTTTGATGCAAAGAGCTTCTGGAAAAAAAAAAGCCCTTATGATTCAGTGATGAACTTTAAGGATATTTTTCATGTAGCAGAATGTAGCCATCTTCTGATTAAATTTTAGTTGAATTGTCTTAACTTTTATGCTTTGGCAGTGTTTTGGTTGGATACTTGTAAATGTTGGAATTTACAACTTTTTTTGTAGTTTATATAAAAATACTATGCCTTGGGATTTTTCACCAAATGTTTGTTTTCAGTGGGCAACTGTATGGCTTCACAGTACCTACTGTTTATTGCATCAGTATTTTAAATGTTTAGAATTAGGACTGTTCTCAAGGACAGTGCAGATCCAATCTCCCCTTTCTTTAGACTAGATGGGGAATAATGCCTTGACCTTTTCCTTGGGTTGCCATAGTGATAAGGCAGCTGTATTGTCTCTAGTTTTATACACTAAAGTCTTTCCACCCTAACCCTATGTTCAACCATGGTCAGTATAAAGGAAGAGAAAAATGTGAAGTCCAGCTGACTTTTGCAGCAGAAAAGATTTTAAAAAGGAAAATTAATTTTTTTTAATTGGAAGAGAAAAATTCACATATTTTTAAGATGTGAAATGAGGCTAAGAGGATTCAAGAATTCTGTCCAAGGCAGTTTTTCTTGTCTTTGGTATGGATATCACTGTACATAAATGTTATAGATTTGTACTAATACATATAATTTGATACTTCTGTAAGACATCATTTATAAACCTTTTTTAAGAAAAAAATCATAACCCCAGCCTCTTTATTTAAACATTCTGCAAAAGAAACACTTTCCTTCTTTTTTCACTTGGCTAATTTATTGGGGAAAAGTGGACAAGAAAGCCAGTGTCAAACAAAAATCACTTGACTTGTATAGCCCCAGTAGTTTATAAAGGGAGGCCGTACTCCCTACACCATCTACCAGAGATCAATACCTATACTGGAGATACACTAAGTAGTTCACCAAAGAGCAACACTGTGAGGCATACTCCATTAATGGCATTCATTTTTGTCTTATGAGTTAATATAACTTAGTTATACAGGGTAGAGGAGAAGCACAGGATGACATTTCACTCCTCACACCCATCTACCTATGTGTGTTAAAAACACATGCACACACAAACCCTAAGACCTAACACTGTACATTTTGCTACTGTAATACTGGGATTAAACCTTGGAACCCACTGAGTTTGTTGTCATTCTTGTCATTTCTCCTTCATGGTCGCTAAAGTCAGCTCTTTGGGTAAAGCAACTAGTGTGTACTGTCATATGAATTCTGTTCATCTAATGCCAATGCCAGTAGCAGATTAAACTAACTTATTTGGCTGTAAAACAAACCAGCCTCAATGTTGGCTATACTCTAAGCAGTTGTTTTGGTAGGTGGAAAGGCAGAATCCAAGCATTTATATAATAAGAATATCATCTGTTGTAATAGTCATCGTAAGACAGAATACTTTGTGGAATAGGATGAAAGAAGGAACTTAAAACTTAGAGATAACATGAATTACAGTTTTTGTTTCTTTAAAATTAAAGATTTGGTTTTGTTTTCACTAAAGCTTTTTACATAAAATTAAAATGGCTAAAAGTAAAAGTGAATTTTCTATTTAAACAATGAAAGGCTGTATTTATACTTTATATTTTTAAAAAACTGTACATTGCTTTAAAGGTATAGTTATGATAAAAAAAATACATTTAATTCCGTATAAATACTGGGCAAGTACATACTATCAGGGAAAGCAGCATCCATTAATAAAGGCTTGATTGATTTTGGGAGAAACTGAACTATGTTAAATTGTGGTATTCCCCAAATGAAATACAACTTACCAAGGTGTCCTTAACACTTCTTAAATGGAATAAAAGCATAATACTAAACTTCAACTTCTTTAATTCTGGCAAAAGCAATAAATCTGCCATATTTTTATATTTGGCAACTTCAACATTGTATATGATGCCTTTTTTGCTAAAAACTTGAGTGAACAGACCTAAATGTGGTAAAACAAACTTTATATGTGGAAGAATAGAGGGGATTTGGAAGGAAGATGTGTTGAATTTACACTTAACACCATAATCAGATACCCTCTGTGTGGGAGGGAATACATTTTATTTTCCACATGATTTGCTTCTGCACATCGTTAAAAAAAATTCATGTAAGTGTTTTTGTCTTCCAGGGTTACACCCTGGGATGGGCTATTTCAGTTGGCTGTTTTCAAGGGGGTCTTTCGTAGGGACCTTCTCCTGCTGCTATCCAGACTGTCTTTACTCCTGGCTGGAGACTTGACATTCCATTGCTGTGGCTGTGGGGCTCTGGGGAGGAATAAAAAGGCTATGTCATCCTGGAACTGAAATGAAATAAATTTTTAAAATGATCTATTGCAGTCATTCCATCCCCCAAATCATTCTAGGTATTAAACTTACTTATCAGGCAATGACAAACACAGAATATCATCTCCTTGACACTGGAATCCAGATTTCTCTGAAATGGAACCAGACAAGTCTGTTCAGTATCCCTTAACATTCTAAAAATGGATAATAATCAAAGAAGAATCATAAAGAGAACTTGCCTTTGGCTGAAGGTGGTGCTATGTAACTAACTCCTGCTCCAAAGGTAACATCATTAATAGTCTCTAGAAAAGGGGGGAAAAAATGCCCAGATCAGTAGAAGTTGGTTATAGCCAAAGCAAAGAGAGAATGCCTCTAAGAAATAAAACGCAGTGAATATTTATGTATTCCCACAATCTGGCTTTAAGAATAAGCTCACATCTACTTCAGGCCGTCTAGTAAATAGTAGCTATTGCACAGGCCAACAAATACGACAGACTCACAAAACTACACACAGCAAACTATCCTTTCCCTAAAATCTTTTGTGAAATGTTGTCATGAACATCTTTCTCCTCCCTAGATGGTTTCTCAGAGGTGACAGATGACTATGCCCAATTTATGCTCTAAAACCCCTTTTTTTCCCCTACTCTACCATACATTTATGAAGGTACTCTAAGTACGTTAATTGGTAATGCCAGCAATTTTTATTTTTCACGGCTGCCATTAAAGAAATTCAGTCCTGAGGAGTCCCAGTGAAAGGAGGATAAGGATGAGATGGGAAATTCTCTATATTTACACTCATTACTTTCTTGTTTGGAACCTTTGCTTTTTCAAGGTAATAAATCTTCAACTTTCACAAGACCTATTTTGTGATCTCCAGTGCACCTAATGTTTGAAATCAAAGGCAGCAAACATCTTTGCTGCTTGAATTATAGCAAGAGGGAGCCGCTTTAAAAAGCCTCCACAAATTTTTAGCTCAATCCTAGTGGTTCTGAAAATGTTTCCTTTTCCTTTAGAAAAACAGCTTTTGTTCATATTGAATACCACAAAGCATTAGAATAGTAAAGAGCTAGCACAGCATGTATCCAAAATAACTAGAGTTGTGCTACACTGTCTTTAACTGCCATCCATCCACGTAATACATAGGGTCATGGGATATGTAAGAGGTGATTCACCTAATTCTCCCAGAAAAGGGAGATGTCTGTGGAGACCTCTCTCTCAGCCTTCCTCCCTCCCTCCACAGCTCAGAGTAAAGAGAAATTGTATCAACAGGAATTGTGCATTTGAAATGAGAAAAAGAAAAACTGCATCTGAGAGTTCCATCTTCAATGTGAAGACAGCTCCATACAAATGAGTTAAAGCAGTTCTAATACAACGTGCCAGCCTTTACTGCTAAAGAACACACGCTGCTAGGAAACCAAGCAGGAACTGAAATCTGTGACTCCTGGGAATTATCATACTAAAAGGAGATGCATTCTCCCTGTTTCCTCAGCATATGGTACCTAACTGCTGAAATAGAAGCACTCTGTGCCCCTGAGCCAGAAACACACAGATGAAAAAAAAATGGAGAGGAGTTTTTTGCATATTATAATACTACACCTGTTCAATGTATGGGAACCCAAAATTACTCATTGCCTTTAATGACAAGCTCTTCATGACTAAAACGAGAGAAGCTGTAGTGGGCATCTGGGTGTAGGAGAAGTGCTGACCTTTCTCAATGATGAAGCCTATAAGTAGACTTTGGCTATAACAACAATACTAATAGTTAGCATTTACATGGCACTTATTATGGGCCAAGCACTAAGCTGAGCTTTACAGATATCTCATTTGATCCTCACAACAAAAGAGGTAGATGCTACTATTATTCTCATTTTACAGATGAAGAAACTGAGGCAGAGGTTAAATAACTTGCCCAGGGTCACACAGCTAGTAAGTGTCCAAAACCAGATTTGAGTTCCTGTCTCAGGAACTAGGGAGTTTCATTGAGCATAGTACTTAAGGGCAGTTGTTATGGAGAATGGGAGTATCAAAAGGCTTCTGTGTAAATAACTAGATAAGAGTGGGCATAAATAAATAGCACATCATAAAAGATAGGTTGGAAATATACTTCAACTGTGACATGCCTGCAGTTCTCATCAACTTGGCAGTTACAGCTATTACTTTACCTATCCCGATTCAGAAGCAGCTCCATGACCTCACCTTACTGACAACTAGAATTGGAAGGCCATTAAGAGACTTATTTACTGCATATAAGAAATTAACTCTTCAATGGGAATATATGTACTAAGAGATATGTTGACAAAGTTCCAAAGATCACACCAATAAGCCTGAAACCTGATCTTCCATTTTACAAGCCTGAAACATGACTACCAATGGTTTAACAACAAGGGTATATAATACATGCTTCTCAATCAATGCATTACTGATGCAATTTACTTCATTTGCTTCTATATTCTGTAAACAAAATAATTACAGTTTCCTCAATGATAATTTCAGCTCTTATTCAAAGAAAAGCATTTTCTTAGTGAAAATTCCTGTTATTAATTCCACTTTGTTAGGTTTCTAATTCAATCTTTAAAAATTTGTCAACACAGCTTATATTCTCCTATTATGACAGAATAGGGTTCTTGACAATACTTTGTCCTGCAGTCTTAAGTAGATAAAAAGACCTATCAGTTTGCTATTGATTCAGCAGCAGCCACTACAAGTCCTTTGGAATATGCAGACAGGATTACAGGACTTGATTAATCTGTGTATCAAACAGACTGATCTCAGAAGGAATTCTGGTCTCTTGATTCAAATGTATTGAAGAAGTGGAAAACAAACAAACAAAAAAACACCCCTCTCTTTCCTATAAAAGAAAGCAAGGTTGACTTCTCCTTAGGAATGAATGAGAAGGTGGTGGTCTCCTCCTGAGTGACTGTGAGAACATTCAAGACAGACCTGGGATCCAATTCCATTTGCCAGTTAATCTGCTCTGAGGCTGTTTCTTCACCTATGAAATGGAGTATACATACATAATAGTATGTACCTCCCAGGGTGTTTCTGAAGATGAAAAATAGTAATATGCAAAGCACTCTGTGATCCTTAAAGTACTATAAAAATGTCAGTGATTCTTTTTCAGTGCTGTTCCTTTGGCCTTCAACCAACTTTGATTTTTTTTATTTTCAGCAAGGATATCTTCAGATTGTGGTGATTTAAACTGAAATTATGGTTCCAAAAGCTTTATAAAGGTAAAAAAGGAACTCTTGCTCTTCTCCACTGTAGCAATTCACCTCTAATTTGAAGGACAAAACAAAAAACATGGTATAGTGGAAAGAGCACTGGCCTGGGAAAGATCTAAATTCTAGTTCTAACTAACTCGAGCTCTTTGGCCTTGGTGAAGCCATGTGATAGCTTTGGGCCTCACCTGCATCATTAGTAAGAATGAGGATAATTAACTAAAAATCTCTAACATTTTGTAATTCTATGAAATAGAACGCTCTTAAGTAAAAAACAGTAAATACAGTACAATGTTCAGTGTGGCAGGCATACTGATACATTATCTGAGATTCATCCTGTTGAATGACTAGCAGATTTCTTTACTACTCACTGAAAAGTGTTCCCAAGTATCTTAAGTATTTTCTGATACTAGCCTACCCTCCTGCCTGTTCCATATTCAAACTGGCTCACCCTCTGGCCTGTTCAATCTCCCTACTTGTTGCCAGGAGCATTCACATATGAAGGCTCTGCTATGCTGCTTACTCCAGCAGAGGCTCACCCTCCAGCATGCCCAACCTCCATAGCATGGGCAAGTACTGCGGAACTCATACTTTTCCCATCCCAGTGATACTGAACCCCTAGATTGTCACGGTACAAATCCTCTTTCTCAATCACTACTGCTAGCTCCTTTATTCTCATCCCTCTCAACGTGAAGCCCCTGAACCCCAACATCCACTCCAGATCTCCCCAACTCTTTTCATTGCACTCTCTAGAATACCTGCTCCAGAGGGCAAAGAACACATTCTGTGTGGCCACAAGGCTGCACTGCCAACTCACCTCTCTAGGAGCTTGTCCACTATTCACCTTGGAAACTCACTCCATCTCATAGTACTTCCGGTTGAAGGATGTGACCCAGGCCAAAGATGTCATCATTCTCCCAACTGAACTACTAACATCTCCAAAGGTTTTTCTTGACCATCCCTACCCCCTCTGCCTTTTAGCTCCCTCTGATGTGTGGTCTTCCCCCAAGTACTTCTGCCCAGAGGAGGGCAGGGACTGTTTTTCTGTTTTTGTATTCCCAGTTCTTAGCAAGCGCCCTTAATAAATGCATATTGACTGACTGCTCCATAAGTAACAAACTTGCTTTCATTTTAAAATCTTTTCCTTTCTCACTTCTTCCATCTTCTGGTACTTACTGAAAGCTTGTCTGGCTGCCCTTTCTAACACGGGTTGCTACCTTCACAACATCTCTCATACATGTCCCCTTCTCTCCTCTGGCATTGCCACCACTATGATGTGGCCTCATCTCCTCACCCCCAGACAACTGCTACAGTCTGCTTAGCAGGAATGCCTGCCTCAAATCTCTCCCTGCTCCAGGTCATCCTCCATTCATCTGTCAAAATGACCTTCCCACTCAATAAATTCCAATGGCTCCCTAGCTCCTCCAGGATCAAATATAAAATTCTTCATTTGGCTTTTAAAGTCATTCATAACCTGGCCTCTTCCCACCTTTCTAATCTTCTTATACCCTTCCAATCTAGTGACACTGGCTTCCTGGCTGTTTTTCACACAAGATATTTCATCTCCAAATTCCAGGGATTTTCAATGGCTCTCCCCCATGCCTGCAACACTCTCTTTCTTTAGTTCCTTAATCTGGCTTCCATCAAGTCTCAGTTAAATTCCCACCTTCAGCAAGAAAACTTTCCTAGTCTCCCTTAATGCTAATGCCTTCCCTCTGAAATTACCTCCAATTTTCTCTGTATACATCTAGTGTGTAAATAGTTTTGTGTGTTGTCTCCCTCATTAGAATGTGGGCTCCCTGAGTGAAGCAACTGTTTGCTTGTCTTTTTACCTTTCTTTGTATCCCCAGGGTTTAGCATAAAGCCTGGAACACAGTAAATGCTTAATAAATGTTAACTGAATGTTGACTAACTGCCTCTTCAAAGACAGAATGACTGTGAGATAGTGTTAGATAGTGTTACTTATTCAAGGGAATGACTCACGAGCAGGGGTGCTGATGGCCCGGTCAGTTGCACAAACAGTGGCTTTGACAGAATACTGATTCAGGCTACAGAATGACTCTGAAAAAGAGATCAATGAAAGAGAAAAATCAAAGTAAAAGAAAGGTCCCACTTTCCCCCAAAATATTTGTAGCAGCATTTTTTTGTAATAATAAAGAACTAGAAACAAAACAGATGCCCATCCACTGGGGATTGACTAAGCAAACAGTTCATGGAATGTGAAGGTAAAGGAATATAAGGAATAATGACTATGATGAACACAAAGAAGTCTGGAAATAAACCTTATGCAAACGGAAAAAACAACAGAATGATTTAAACTAAATGCTATAGAATTACAAGGGAATATCCATATCCATAATGGATATGGATAAAGTGTTGGACTTGGCTGATGAGTTAGTTTTGCTGATCTCTTTTGAAATTCTTTGTCATAAAGGACGGTTCTCTAGTAGAAAGGGAAAAGAGGATAAATGAACAAATCTAGGTGATATAAAAACAAAATACATAAAAACTTAAAGACAGTAGAAAAACATAACTGATATTAACATAATAGGGTTATTTAATCACTCTCATTTTCCATTTCCAAGACTGATAACTGAATTATTTCTGTTCAACTTTTTATGAAAAATAACACTCACTTTTGTCCCAACTGGATGGAGTGCCTTGCTTGCTGTTGCCTGTGCTTCCTGACTGGGAGGGGAAAGAAAGTCCTCCTAAGCTCTGACTCCTTTGTTTCTTTTTGGACTCCACAGCTTTTTTGACAGAATTTAGAATTGCAATGGTACTCAGGGACATACGCCTGTGTGGGAGAACATACCAAACTATTGATTTTTTTTTTAAACAAGTCACTACAGAGAGGAAGAACAGAGACCTAAAATACTATCCTTTCTCTTTCAAAACTATCACTCATATACATGCAACTAAAATTCTAGAGTGAAAAATCCAAAACAACAATGAAAATCAAATGTGATTATCGGTCACTGACAATGGCCAGTGAAGATTAGCCAAGCCCTGTGAGCATGACAATGCAATTGGATTCTCAAAGTCACAGGGAATAACCTGATGAGAGAATGTGCCCACTTTTGATTTAGCCATGTTAGCTAAGTTATCTCTGTACCTGGTTTTGAATGTTAACAACTTCAGTGACCCAGTTTCAGATGTAGGGGATGAGGTAGGTACAGGGCCACCTGGTAATCCAGAAGATGTGGCCTGATTCACATCAAGATTATCATGACCAGTAGGAGGTGTGGTTGCTCCTAAACTCAGAGTGGACTGCTAGAAGGAGAAAGAGAGTTTATTTTATATTACATTCTTAACTTCACTCAATATAGATAATCAATTGTCAGATCCTTCATTTCTTTTTTTCCCCTCTCTACTCATAGCCACAACCCTAGTATAAATCCTCATGCCCTCTTGCCTTAACTATTGCAATAAACTTTCTAATGAAAGTCTCCGTACCTCAAGTCTCTTCTCACTCCAATCCATCCTTAGCTGCCAATGTGACTTTCTTCTAAAGTGAAAGTCTGACCATGCTCCCCCCCGCCCCCAATGAGTTTCAGTAGTTCCCCATTGCCTTTAGGATCATAAAGAAGTGGGTGGCATTTAAAGCTCTTTACAACTTGGCCCCCTCCTACCTTTCCATGCACTTTAAGTTCTAACCATACTGGCCAACTTGCTATTCCTCACATACAACTTCTGCCTCTGGGACTTTGTACTAATTGTCCCTCATACTGCTATGCCTCTTCAGCTCCCACTCTTAGAATCCTTGGCTTTCTTTAAACTCAGTTCATGTGAAAATAGCAGAGGACAGAAACTCTGTCAGTTTTAGCAGAAACTCCCCATTATTCCCCTTCAAACAACTTTAAAATAATGTGTCAAATCAAATTCTGGAGTAGTACAGTCAACAAAAGGTTGAGGTGAGACATTTTTCCAGTCCAAGGCAATTTAGGAAGTCAGGAGAGGTCTGTGACACTGAAGTGGGGACTGGCCAAGAGAGAAGCTCAGCAACAAAACCAGTTCTAGGCCTTGGAGGTAGTGATGATGGTAGAAGCAACTGTTTCAAGAACTCTCAGTGCACAGAGATGGTAAGGGGAATGGACAACTGGTCAGAAAGAGATTATAGGAGACGCTGTGCTGGCACTGGGTGCAGGACCAGTGCTATTTGGCAATTCCATGGTCTATTACTCAGTTCCAAGGCAGAAATTAGTGCTAGCAGTTGGGGTTTGAAGGAAGTAGGGCCTGTACTTGAATAATGACCAGAGTATAAACCAAAAGAAGAGTGACCACTCCTCTCCCCAGTTCAACTCTCCCTGGAAACACCAAAAACTTATAGACCCCTAGAATTAGTTGTTAAAATAGCAGGGTGGAAAAAAGTGACCCTTCCTCCACCCCAGGTGAGCCGAGTTCAACTTTCTCATAAAACTGAAAGTAAAGAAATAGGTTAGAAAAAATAAATATACAACAAACAAACCCTCCCCCCCCAAACCTAAGCATAATAAACTACTTTAGTGATAGCTCAAGACAAAAACTCAGAAGATGACAATGACATGAAAACATCTACAAGCAAAACCTTAAAGAAAAATGCAGACTGAACACAAGCCCAATAAGAATACCTGAAAGACATTTTTTAAAAAAGGTATTTTAAAAAAAAAAGTGGTAAAAATGGTTTTAAAACTCAAATAAGAATGGAAGAGGAAACACTGGGGAAAGAAATGAGAGCAATGCAAGAAAATTACGAAAAGAGAACATACAGAGGTAAAAGGCACAAAAAAAATACTGAAGAAAATAACACCTTAACAATCAGAATTCACCAAATGGAAAAGAAGTACAAAACTTCACTGATGAAAAAATTCCTTATAAAAGCAGAATTAGCCAACTGGAAAAAGAGGTACAAAACCTTATTGAAATAAACAAACAAACAAATAAATAAATACCAGCAATAAATAAAAATTAGAATCAGTCAAGTGGAAGTTAATGACTTAACGAGATTTCAAGAAATAATAAAACAAAGTCAAAAGAATGGGGAAAAAAAGAAAATGTGAAATCATTCACTGGAAAAAACAAGTGACCTGGAAAGTAGATAATTTGAGAATTACTGGACTACTTAAAAACCATGATAAAAAAATGGGAGGGGAGGAGTTGGTCTAGAAATCACATTTGAAAAAATTATAAAGGAAAATTTCTTGGCTATCTTGGAATTAAATGGTAAAATAGAAAGTGAAAGAATCTACCAATTACCTCTGGAAAGAGATCCCCAAATGAAAACTCCTAAGAATATCATAGACAAATAATTTCCAGAGCTCCCAGATTAAAGAATAAATACTTTAAATAGTCAGAAAGAAACCACTGAAATACTATGGAGCTATGGTCAGAATCACACAAGATTTACATCTATCATGATAAAGGAATGGAGAGATGGCTTGGAATACTCCAGAAGGCAAAGGAGCTAGAAACCATGAATAACTACCCAGCCAAAGTGAGTATAATACTTACGGGGAAAATTGAACATTTAATGAAACTGAGGACTTTCAAGCATTCTTGATGAAAAGACCAGAGGTGAATAGAAAATTTGATTAACTCAAGACAAACATAAAAAGGTAAAAAGGAAAGAGAAATCATAAGGGGTTCAATAAGGTTTAACTGCTTACATTCTTATATGGGAAGATGCTACATGTAATTCTGAAGAACTTTATCATCATTAGGGCAGTTAGAAGGAGTCTATGTGGATAGAGGGCATGGGTGTGAGTTGATGCTGTTGGGATAATCTCAATTAAAAGAAACACTGAGGGAAGGGAGAAAGGAGAAGAATGGAGAAAATCATCTCACATAAAAGTAGTGCAAAGGGATGAGTTTTTCCACTGATAAAAAAAAAAGGTGGGGCAGGTAGGGCAATGCTTGAAGCTCTCTCTTATTTGAACTGGCTCAACAAGGAAAAAAAAAAAAAAAATATATATATATACACTCAATTGGGTATAGAAATCTATCTTACCCAACAGGGAAGTAGGTAGAGCTGGGTGGGGGCAGCTGGTTAGAGGTAGGGCACATTAAGGAAGGCAGTGATCAGAAACAAAAAAAGACTTCTGAGGAGGAACAAAGTGAAAAAGAGAGAAGAATAAACAAGAAAATAAGATTGTGAGAAATATAATTAATAATCATAACTAAAAATGTGAATGGGATGAACTTACCCATAAAACAGAAGTGGATAGCAGAATAGGTTAGAAACCAGAATCAGAGGTGAAGCAAGGATGTCCATTATCACCATTACTATTCAATATTGTACTAGAAAATACCAGCATAGCAATAAGACAAGAAAAAAGCAATTGAAGGAATAAGCACAGGCAATGAGGAAATAAAACTATTATTCTTTGCAGACAATATGATGGTAATACTTAGAGAAGCCTAGAGAATCAACTAAAAAACTAATTGAAACAGCAACTTTAACAAAGTTGTAGGATATAAAATAAACTTACATTAAATCATCAGCATTTCTTTAACCAACAAAACCCAGCAGGAGATAGAGAAATTTTACTTAAAATAATTGCAAACGGTACATAATATTTGGGAGTCTATCTGCCAATACATACCTAGAAACCATTTGAATACAATTACAAAACAGTTTTCATACAAATAAAAGTCAGATCTAAAGAAGAGGAGAAATAATAATTGACCATGGCTAAGTCAAACCTATATAAATTACACACACACACACACACACACACACACACACACACACAGCTCAGTTCTTTATATATTTGAGAAATAAGACCTTTACCAGAGAAACTTCCTATAAATTTTTTTCCCTTACTTTCCTGCTTTCCCTCCAATTTTGGCTGCATTGTGCACGCGCGCACAAACACATGCGCACAAGCACACGACACACACACGACAATTTTACCTAAATTAATCTACTTTTTCAGTGCTGTACCAATTCAACTTCCAAAGAATTTTTATAGAGCTAGAAAAAATAATCAAGTTCATCTGAAAGAACAAAAGGTAAAAAATATCAAGGGAATCAATGAAAAATATGTGAAGGAAGGCAGTCTAGCAGCACCAGATTTCAAACTATATTACAAAGCAGCAATCATCAAAACAATCTGGTACTAAAAAACAGAGTGAGGATCTGTGGAATAGATTTGATATACAAATTACCTTAGTAACTTGTGTTTGATAAACCAAAAGATCCCAGGAACTGGGGAAAGAATTCACTATTTGACAAAAATTTTTGGAAAAATTGGAAAGCAATCTGGCAGAAACTACATATAGACCAAGATATATTAGAAACTAGGTATCAACCAAGACATATGTACGTACACACATACACACACACACACACACACACACACACACACACACACACACACACGCTATACCACGATAAGGAAAAAAAAAAGGTACATGATTTAGACCAAGGGCAGTATAATGAGCAAATTGGAGGAGTACAGAAAAACATACTTGCCAGATCGATGAATAAGGGAAGAGTTTATGGCTAAACAAGAGATACAGATTATAAGAGGTAAAATAGATAATTTTGATTACATAAAATTTAAAAGGCTTTTTGCCAAACAAAACCAATGCAGCCAAAACTAGAAGGAAAGCAGGAAACTAAGGGGAAAAGATATCCAGGAAGTTTTCCTTTTATAATTATAATTTTATATATATATATATATGTATTATATATGTATTTTATATATATATATATACACATATATATAAAATTATAATTGCCTTTATAATTTCTCTATTAAAGGCCTCATTTCTCAAATATATACAAATAAGAACCATACCTCAAATGGTCAAAGGATTTGAACAGGCAGTTTTCAGAAGAAATCACAGCTATCAACAATCATGAAAAAGTGCTCTAAAGCACTAATAATTAGAGAAATATAAATTAAGGTAACTCTAAGGTACCACCTCACACCTATCAGATTGGTTCAGAAGACAGAAAAGGAAAATGACAAATGCTAGAAGAGATGTGGGAAAACAGGTACACTACACTGCTGGAGCTATGAACTGGCCCAACCATTCTGGAGAACAACTGGAACTATACCCTAAGGGCTATAAAACTATGTGTACCTTTTTTTAAATTTAATATTTTATTTTTCCCAATTACATGCAAAAACGATTTTTAATATTTGTTTTTAAAACCCTGAATTCCAAATTATCTCCCTCCCTTCTTTCCCCACCCCTCTCCACTGAGAAGGCATGCAATTCAATAGAGGTTCTACATGTGTATATAACCTACATGTATAGGTAATATATATGCAAAACATATCCTTAACAGTCATGCTGTGAAAGAAAACAGACAAAAAAAACCTCAAGAAAAATAACGTTTTAAAAAGTATGCTTCATTCTGTATTCATATATCACCAGTTCTTTCTCTGGGGATGGATAGCATTTTTCATCAAAAGTCTTTCAGAGTTGTCTTGGATCATTGTATTGCTAAGAATAGCTAAGTCATTCACAGCTGATCATCTCAGAATATTGCTGTAACTTTGTACACAGTACATTTCACAGCCCATGCAAGTCTTTCTAGGTTTTTGTGAAAGCATCCTGCTCCATCATTTCTTATAGTACAATAGTATTCCATCATAATCACATACCACAGCTTGTTCAGCCATTCCCTAATTGACAGGTATACCCTCAATTTCTAATTCTTTGCCCCCAGAAGAGAACTGCTATCTTTTTGTACATACGGGTCCTTTTCCTTTTTGTTTTTTATCTCTTTAGTAGTGGCACTGCTAGATCAAAGGGTATTCGTGGTTTTATGGCCTTTTGGCATAGTTCCAAATTGCTCTATAGAATAGCTGAATTAGTTCACAACTCCACCAACAATGCATTAATGTCTAATTTTTTCCACATCCCCTCCAACATTTGTCATTTTCCTGTTCTGTCCTATTAGCCAACTGGTAAGAGGTAGTACCTCAGAACTGTTTTAATTTGCGTTTCTCTGATCAACAGTGAGTGAGAGCACTTTTTCAAATGGCTATAGATAGTTTTGGTTACTTCATCTGAAAACTTATCATGTCTTATGATCATTTATCAGTTGAGGAATGACTCCTATTTTTAAAAATTTGACTCAGCTCTCTATATGTTTGAGAAATAAAGCATTTATTAGAGAAACTTGCTTCAAATCTTTTTTTACACTTACTAGTGCTAACTGTATTTCCCTCCATCCTATCCCCAGCCATTTTATTCTCTCTCCTTTCACCCTGTCCCTCCTCAAAAGTGTTTTGCTTCTGACTACTCCTCCCCCAAGCTGCCCTCCCTTCAATCATCCCCAGCTCTTCTCTTATCCCTTTCCCCTCCTACTTTATTATGGGGTAAGATAGGTTTCTATACCTACTTGAGTGTCATTCCCTCTTTGAGCCCATTCTAGTGAAAATAAGGTGTACTCACTCCCTTCCACCTTCCCCCTCTTCCCATACACTATAAAAGCATTTTCTTGCCTCTTTCATGTGAAATAATTTACCCCATTCTACCTCTCCCTTTCTCTTTCTCCCAGTACGGAAATACATTGTTTTTTACTTTATTTTCCTTCCCTTCTTTTGGCACCACAGCTAATACAGAAGTATATTTTGCATGACTTCACATGTATAAAGGGTATCACATTGCTTATCTTCTCAATGGGTTGGAGAAGGGCTGGAAAGGTGAGAATCTGGAACTCAAAATTTTAAAAATGTAATTTTTTTTTCAAATAATTAAGACAGGGAGAAAAAAGGCCTTAATTTCTGGGTTGAGAAAGGTCCTATAAGGCTAACAAGGCTGAGCAAGTAGAGAAATTTGGGAAACTTTATAAGATGCTTCTACTTTTGTTGGCTAATTTGGGGAACTTTGTCAAATAAATGTTCTTTTTTCTGTGAATCTATACAACTTGGTATTTGGAGATAATTTTGATTTTCATCTCTACCTGTTGGATTGCATATAATAATAACACTGGTTACTTGGAGACTTTATTATATGACACTGGGGAAATGCATGAAAGGGTATTGTTTATGCCTCCTCAGAAACCATAGAGATCTGTTCTGAATTTGGGATGAGGACTGTGTTAAGAATAAAATATATACCCCTTCCAATTTGATGGGAAGGCAAATTTCAAATGGGGAAATGTATATTTTAGGCTTCTCTGGGCATGTCCAGTTTTGCTATGGAGATGCCTTTGAGGGGCTTTTTGACAATGCCTAGTTTGACTAAAATGGAGAGCAACGTGTCCCCTACCATCTAGGTTGGCTAGCCTCCTTTGATTGGCTGCCTGTGTCTTTAAAACTGAGGAGACTATACCATTTCCTTTCCTTCTGCTGCTTTCTTCTCAGCAACTCTTATCTGCTTTGTCCACAGGTATGAACCAGTGAGAAAATGAACCAGGAAGATGGAAAGGACTTAATTGCTCTTGCTCTCCCTCCATTATCAAGACTCCAAGAAATAGGCCTGGGGGTATTTTGTTTCTGTTCTGTGTTGTCTGTCCTTCTCAATTTCAGGTATTTGGTCTATTTGGAGGTGATCCTAATGGGACTGAGGAGTGCAAACATCGGCAACCTTGGAGTCAGACTGCAGGTGGGATGGTCCAGCTAGCCAACCCAGCTAAGAAGCCCAGCTGACTGGGTCTGAAATCCCAGTGGAGTTTTCAGTTTGGAAAGGAGACTGTGCTCTGTGGGAACTGAGCTAAGTTATAAACCTAATCCTCTTCCTTTCTCCAGAGACTGGGATGGTACAGTGGAGGAAGAGGAAGTCTCCCATATCTTGGGAGTGAGTTTATATATTTGTAATTATACCTTCTGAAGTAAATATTTCTGTGTAAAAGCTTTAAAAAAAAAAAAAGTTCAAAAACTCAGATGTTTTCTGATAATTCTTTCTCTCTACATTAGTTTATAGTTACCAAAGGCATCTTCTTACAATAAACAAGCTTTACAAAATGGGTAGCCAATAAGTAAAAAAGCATTCAAAATGATCTTGTGCTATAGGCATGAGAGAAGGGTATTGTTTGCAGAAAAACTGAACAAATCAAAACACCTAAACTGTAACCCTGGAATATCCCCAACTATCCACCTTCTTCACCCTTAATTATGTACTACTAAAGGCTGCTGGAAGAAATCACAAGGTTGAGTAAACCAGGTCTACTACACAATTCTGATTTTTTTTTTTTACTATATACCTATGATTTTATCAACGGAGGGAACTAGCTGCCAGTAAATTCTCTCTACCAATGCAGATCAAAAATTATTCTCAATATATAGTCTTAGAAACTTGCCTGGATCATTACTGAGAGATTAAGAGGCCCTCCAGTCAGAGGAGTGAATTGAAGCCAGTTCTTTCTGACTCCAGTTTGGCTTTCTATGTATTAGACCATCTTGCCTCTGAGAGACACAAATGTATGTCATCCAGTCTCAGTTGGCCCCTTACTGCTGCACAGCAATCCCCTTCTTCTTCCCCGATTTGTTTTTCTATTGTATTCCCCACAGTGGCGGTTCCAAACTGTCCCTTCTCCTCTGGTACCAGTGTTCTCCTCCTGCTTACCTTACCTCCAGCTTTCCTAAGAATAGAGAGGCTATCTGCTGCAAGTTCCTACTTTTCTTCTATACTTCAAAATGCCTCTCTCATTCTTCACTCCAGTCTCTGATAGGAGGTGACCCTTTCCTTTGCCCAGCTACCATTGTCTGCTTTCTTCAGGAGCAGCTTCCAAACTGCCCAGGTCTCCTCCATTCTTAATAAACTTTTACTTAACTCTGCTACCCCATCACAAGTTGTCTTTTCTCTAGCTCTCTCTTTCTCTCTCCCTCTCTTTCACTGCCTAACTGAGAAAAATCCATCCACTTATTTCTTCCAACATCTCACCTCTCACTCACTTCTCAAGCCCTTCCACCTGGCTTCCAACCAGATCACTTAACTACAACTGCTTTCTCCAAGATTACCAATGATTAATAGCTGATATTCACGTAGCATTTTAGAATTGGCAGGATGTTTCGCAGTATTTGCTTTTATTATGATTCACATTTTAAAGATGAAGAAATTGGGGCTCAGAGAAGCTAAATAGCCCACCTATGGTCACAAAGCTAGTCATGTCAGAGGCAGGACTGGCATTTAGGTCGTCCCTAGTCTCAAGCTCAGTCATCCGTAGCTTGTGCCATACTGCCTCTCTAAAGCCCTCTGCGTCACTCAGTCACTGACCTTTACTCAGGCATCCTTCTTCTCTAGCTTGTCGGACCACTCCTCAGACTCCTTTGCCTCTGAGAGTCCCAGTAAGGCTTCATCCTGGGCCCTCTTCTTTTCCTCTCTCTTACAAGTTCCTTGTAATAATATGGATTCAATTATCTATGCGAAGATGCCCTCAAATCTACACATGCAGCAATCATCTTTCCTCAGAGCTCGAACCTTCCCCTGCTGGACAGCTCTGCTTAGCTGCTGTGCAGGCCCTCCAAACTTGGCACATTTAGGCAGAACTTCCCTGTGCTCCTCTCTCCTAAACTTACTTATGTTTCTTTAGGGCACCAATATCCTTCCAGTCACCTAGATTCTCATCCTCAGAGACAATCTTAATACTTCCCTCTTCCTCCACTGCTAAGTACTGTCAATTTGACCTCCACAACAGCATTCAGAACAATCCCATTCTTTCCAGGAACAAAGAAATGAGCCTAGGTCAGGTGCTTATGGTCTCTTGCCTGTTATCATACTGGCCACTTTACTGGTGGCTTTCTGGAATTCAGTGTCTCCCCCCCCCTCAAATCCATCCTCTACACAGCTACCAAAATAACAGAGGTCTAGTAATGTTAATTCTCTACCTCCTCTTCTCCCTTCCATTCCCCAAGATTTTCAGCGACTTCTTATTGTGTCTTGTGACAAGGACACCCTTTAGCTCGAGAGAAAGCCCTTCTCAGAAGTTTAGGTATCTAACCTTCTTATTGTAAGTGGAAACACAACTGTCATAAGAAACCTAAATGGTAGCCAGAAAATATCCAAGAAATGTTAGTTCGACATACTTTTGATTCAGGATTTAGGAAATATCACTAACGGGACACTCTTCAGTTACCTGCTATGTTCTGCAGGATCAGTCTTATTCAGAGTCCCTTACATTACCTGTGCTATTCTTTCTGTGTTTCTTTGCTCTTCTTCATATTTCTTCATATCATACTCAAGTTCTGAAGCCAGTTGTTTGTCAACTGCAAAAAAATCTTTAATTTCATCTCGATAATCTTGCATCACTTCCTAGAATAGACCCAGAGAACATTATTTGATTTTTTTTTAACTGAAGTAAACAAGCTCTCTCAACTACTTCTTATTTTTTTTTCTTTTTTTCTCTCTCTCTTTTTTTTTAATTTGCTCATTTACTTTTTATTTACAAGATTCAGTTCCACAATCACTTGAGTTTCAGATTTTCTCCCCTCCCTTCCCCC
>CM053588.1:145332097-145348373 GCA_028646515.1 Pseudochirops corinnae
AACATTCTTATTTCTCTTCCCAATTTTTCTTCCACTTCTCTTATTTGGTTTTCAAAATCCTTCTTCAGCTCATCTCTAGCTTTAAGGCAGTCTTCATGTTTATTGGAAGCCCCTGGTGGGGAAGCTCTGGCTGTGCTGTCCTGCAGCTCTCTGCCTTGGTCCTTCTTTTCTTCAAAGAAGGAATCTAGGGTTTGGTTGCTGTTCTTACCCTGCTTCTTATGCTTATTCTTACTCATGGTTGGTCTGTGATTTTTTTTTTAAATCTCTGTGGGGCTCTGCTTCCAGAAGGGAAAGCTCTGTCCCAAATTGCTGGGGTCCTCCCGGCTGCTGTAGCTCTCAGGAAGGTGCTGGGTCCCTTTCCTACTTCTGGCTCACTGGATAAAGAAGACTCACAGGACCAAAGCCCAAGATTGCGATCTGGATCCAGGCCGCCCAACGCGAGAGCGCTTGGCCTCTGAACAATCGCTTAGTCCCCCTGCTGTCTGCAGGCCGAGGGCATGGAAGCTGCAATGAGGAGGTGGGTGCAAAACCTCTGCCTTTTGCTTTCCCGCCCTGGAGGCATTTCGGCCAGACCACTTTTCTCCCAAGACCTCGCAAGTCACACTGACCTAGTTCTGAACACTGCCGCAGTTGCCGCCAATCCGCTCACCTAAGGCTCTGAGGCTCCTCTCGTCTAGCCGCCCCCGGGGCTCAGCCAGGGCTTCAGGCCAGGCTGGTTTCAGTTCACAGTGCTGATATGGTTCCTCGTAGCCGAGCTGACTTTAGTGTAAAGTATATTTGTGTACATTTTGGAGTTCTAGAATTAGTTTAGAGTCATATTTTATGGGTATTTTGGGGTGGCTATGTGAGAGCTGTGATATGTTGCTGCTCCTCCGCTGCCATCTTGGCTCCGCCCCCTGAGCACTCTGTTTTCTTTGATGAGGGCACTGGATTTATAGGAGTAGTTGCTATGCCTAAGTCCCAACATAAAAACAGTATCCTAGGAGCCTCTTCCATCTACTAGTGTATGTCAAAACAGAAAATTTCACTTGCATACAATTAAGACATTGGCACTAGAGTCCATCTACCTAGTCTGAATTAATGTATAACTTTCACTTCAGAGGTATAAATGGAATTTCCACAAAGAATTCAAATGGTTTATACTCTCAACTGTCAATGTTAATTTAATGGAGGAGGAACAAAGGCACAGTCAATCCAAAAAAATTGTATTTGGCTTTGGAATGCATTGGAATTTTTCTGGAAATTTAACTTCCTAATGTTTTTCCTTAGACTAATATTAAAATCAGTTTACGTTCTTTGTATACATAATCAGTAGTATGGAAATGTGGTTCAAAAACACACTGGAAGTCTGAATATATAAAAAAAATATGGAGCTGGTAATCTATATAAGTAACCAAGAACTGACTACTCACCTAAGAAACAGAAAGTAACTATTGGGAGAGCTTGGGAGGGCAAGAATGTAATCCTATTGAAATGAAGGGAAATCCCTGGGGAAAAAAAATATAATCAAGGCCAATATGAAACAGTGGTTTGCTGCAATGACAGCTAGCCAGCAGATTCTAGATAAACTATGTTGTCCTTAACTAGTTCTGTATGGAAATCAATCAGTCAATTGACAAGCATGTATGAAATGCCTATTAGGTGTCGTTCATTGTGCTAGAAGCTGGGTATACAAAGAAAGAAATCAAATAGTCTCTGCCCTCATAGGATTTACATTCTATTGGGAGACAACATGTATATAAATAAACATATACAAAATAAATACAAGGTAAGTTTCTTGAGGGGAGGGCAATGGGAGCTGGAGGTTGAAGGCAATAGGAAAGATTTACACAGGGTTTTGAAGGAAAGGACTCTGAGAAGTGGAAGGAAGATGGGAATGTATTTTAGGCATGGGGGACAGTCAGTACAAAGGCAGGGAGTTAGAAGATGGGAGTACCGTGTATGCCAACAATTAGGAAGCCAGTTTGGCTATACTACAGAGTAAGAGAAAGAAAGTAATATATTGTTTGGAAAGGTAGATTAGGGCCAGGTGGTTAAGGGTTTTAAATGACTGACAGAGGTACTTACATTTGATCCTAGAGGCAAAGGGGAGGAATTTATTAAGCAAGAAAGTGACAGTCAGACCTGTGCTTTATCAAATGAGATAATATTTGTAAACAGTTAGCACAGTGCCTGGCACATAGTAGATGCTTTTATTATTAATTTTAAAAATATTATCTTGGCCTCTGTGTGGAGGATGGATTCACACAGGGAGAGACCTGAGTCTTTGTGGCCAATGAGAAGGTTATTGCAATAGTCCAGGTGATACTACACTGGGATGCTAGCTATATGAGTAGAGGAAAAAAGATATCATGAAGTTAGAACAAGATTAGGCAAATTACTTACTGGATATATGGTGTGAGAAAAGTGAGGTTGTGAGCCTGGGAACCCTCAAAAGAAGCAGTGAAGTTTTGGCAGAGAAGAATTGGATTCCTAAAGAGAGATCTCCCTTGTCAAGTAGTTAAAGATGATTGATAAAGTAGAGATGGAAAAAGTCTTAGGTCCTGACGAAATTTCATCAAAAATTCCTCACATACAATTCACTGAGCTGTAATGCTGTATTATAGTCTAGATTGTCATGCTGTAACAATATTTGCTTTTCCCCTAAATAATAGTGGCTGGGTTGGACCACTGTTAAACCTAGAAGGACAGGAAATCTACTCTTGAAATTTAAAGTAATTTATATCAACTACTATTGGTTCTCAGAATCATCTATACTATTTCCATAAGAAAGGTCCTTATACAGGGATATGCTTGGAATGTCAAATGTTAATCTATTTATATACAAAGTCAAGAGAATAAGTAGCTATCAGAAGGCTTTCATGCAACCTGCAAATGTATCTCTTAGTAAGTAGTTCATTTAAAGAGCCATCAAAAGAAGTAAAACTAACAATATTGTTAAAAGACTGGCTTCATACAGAAAATTCAGGTCTAAAATAAAAGCTGAGTTAGTCAAGCACCTCAATATGAGTTTCTAGAAGCTACAGGTGGTGTGTGCCATACATCCTCTTCGATCTCTGTCATTGTACAGGTTGGCTTTTTAAAGGCTCAAGTTCCAACTTGGACTAAACTTTCAAAACCTGATACTTTGACAAACAAAGGAAAGAGGAGTATTGATGAACTATATTGTCTTTTTCAGATGAAATTTTCCAAAATAATCTGTTTGTTTTGCAGGTGACTAGATTATTAGAGTCCTATAATAAAACTCAATAGTTTAACAGAGCAATTAATATGGACCAAAAAGAAAATAGAAACTCCACTTATCTGCAGACCCTGGAAGATTCAGAGTTATTTTATCCTATAAAAGTAGTTAAAACTAAGTAATGAGTATCATTCTGCTGAAGACATAAAGCTCAATTTCTAACAGTCTTGGAAGGCCAGAAAGAGACCTCTTATCATTTTCATTTTTTAGATTTAGGAAAAGGCAGCAAAATCTAACTTAGTTCAGACTTCCTCCCAGGCCAAATTGTGTGTGCCAGACTAAAGTAGAGATCTGCTAAGTCCCTCATGGAAATTGGCAATTTGTTCCTTTATGAACTGTTAATATGGTGCTGCAATGGTACCACCTGGTGGACTCAAGGGAAACTATCTCAGCATTGCATAGTAATTAAGACTGTTGCTGAAGGCCAATTTAACAGCAGACCAGCTACAACTACCATGCAAATTTACACATTCCCAGAGCCTAATGAAGCCAATCTGGTTTCAAAGTAAGTTCATCCTTTTGCCACTGCTGCCTGTTACCTCACTGTGAAATCTTCATGAGCAAATGACTTCATGGAAGACCATACTGTCCATGGGTTTTTTTTTGGCAAAGATTGAGTGAACTGCCATTTCCACCTCCAGTGGATTAAGGGGAAAAGAGGTTAAGTGACTTGCCAGGGTCACAGTGACTTGCCCAGGGTCACACAGCTTAGTAGGTGAGGCCAAATTTGAACCCAGGTCTTCCTGACTCCAGGTCCAGTGCTCTATCTACTGAGCAATCTAGCTGTCTCTTACCTTGAGTACTTTTAAGGCAAATAAAAAAATCTTTTTAAGGCTAGGGAAAGGAGAACATATTGACTTAGAGAGTCTGACTGCTCTTTTAGGAGAAAGGAAAAAGCATGATTTCATAGTCAAACTAGATTTTGAACAGAATCTCAGAATGTGGGAGGCTGAACTTGGAGATAGATTATTTGTTAGCAGGGGAAATAGGACAGGGAGAAAGGGAGGAAAAGCTACTCTTCCTGTTGTTTGGGTTTTTTTTTTTTACTTTTCCCTACTCCCCCAAATTCCTTTCTGGTATCATAATCCTTCTCCTCCATAACAGATTCGCAGCATGTTTTAGGTACCAATATTTTTTTATGTGCGAGTGACCTATCCAGAATTAAGAAGTCAGAGAATTTGTATTTGTGGCTGAAAAACATTTTTAGCCCTCTGTTCATTATTAGAAAATATTAAGCACCTCTAATTATGCTTGGGATGACATTAGACATTATGCTGAGAGCTACAAAGAATGGTCCCTGCATTGAAGGTGTAAATTATTTAATGGTAGAGCCTTACATAACTAACATGATCTACCTCCCAGTCCAAAAAAGGAAAATTCACAATAAATTAGTCATAAATATTTATTAAGTGCCTATGTGCCAGGTACTGCGCTAAGCACTGAGCATATAAAGAAAACCAAAAAGCAGTCCCTGATCTCAAGGAGCTCCCAACAAATAACGGGGGAACAATATAGAAACAACTATATACAAACAAGCTACATAAAGAATAAACAAAATAATTAACAGAGGCCAGGTACTAGAATTAAGAGGGACAGGGAAATGCTTCCTGCAGAAGGCAATTTTAGCCAGGATTTGAAGGAAGTCAAAGAAGCCTGGAGACAGAGATGAGGAGGGAGAGCATTCCAGGCATGGGTGAACAGCCAGAGAAATGCCCAGAGCCTGGAGATGAAGTGTCTTGTTTATGGAAAAGGAAGGAGATCACTGTCACTGGACCAAACAGTACATGGAAGGGTATAAGATTTGAAAGGTGGCAGGGAAGGGAGCCCTAGTTTCTGAAGGGTTTTGAATGCAAATCATAGGATTTTTTAACTGATCTTGGAGGCAACAAGGAGCTACTAGAGTTTACTGAGTAGGGAAGTGACATAGTCAGACCTGAACTGTAGGAACATCACTTCAATGGCTAAATGGAGGATGCAATTGAGTGGGAAGAGATTCAAGGCAGAAAAACTCAAAAACAGGTCATAGCCAACAGTTCAGGAGCAATTAGATTAAGGATCATCACACCAGGGTAATGGCAGAAGGGTGAAAGGGGCATAATAGTGAGATGTTACAAACTTATAATTGACAGCCTTTGGCAAAAGACTGTATATGAACAGTGAGAAAGAGTGAGGAGCTGAAGCTGACACCTAAGTTGTGAGGCTGAGGGACTAGGAGAATGGTGGTGACAATAGAGAAGTTTGGAAGCAGAAAGGGCTTAGGGGTAAAAATAATGAGCTCGGTTTGGGACATGTTGAATTTAAGATGTTTACAGACCATCTAGTTTTGAGATGTCTAATAGGCAGTTAGAGATTTAAGGCTGGAGGTCACCAAGAGAGGTCAGGTTATATATAGATTTGAGAATCAAGACAGAGATGATAACTGAATCAATCCATGTGGGCTGATGAGATCACCAAGGGAAAGAGAGTAAGAGAGAAAAGAGCCACAAACTATGAAACATCCAGGCCTAGCAGGAATGACTCGGATGAAAATCCAGCAAAGGAGACTGAATAGAAGTAGGCAGACTAGTAGGAGGAAAACTAGGAGAAAGCAATATCTTGAAAACCTAGAAAGAAAAAAATATCAAGAACAAGAAGACTTACAGTGTCAAAGGCTGCAGATAGGTCAAGAAGGATGAGGACTGAGGAAAGACCACTGCATTTGGCATTTAGAAAATCATTTGTAATTTTGGAGAGAGCTGTTTCAGTTGAACAATGAGGTCAGAAGACAGATTGCACAGATATGAGAAGAGAATGTGAAGGTATCCTGCAGACACCCTTCTTGAGTTTGGCCAAAAAAGATTATAGAGAGATATGGGACAAGAGCTAGTTGAAATGGATGGATCAAGTGAGGGCCTTCTAAAAATGGAGGCGATATGGGCATGTTCATAGGCAGTAGGGAAAAAACCAGTAGAAAGGGAGAGACTGAAGACAAATTTGAGTGGAGATGCCAGAGGGGAGCAATCTGCTGGGGAAGACAGGAAGAAATGGGATCACTTGTGCATGTAAAGGAATTGGCCTTATTAAGGAGAAAAGTCACTTCTTTGTGTGAAATGAAGTGAAAAAGGAGATCGGAGAGAAGGAAGGCTTCTGGCTGATGTGAAATAAGGAGGAAGAGAAAAGATGGAGCTCTCAGTGAAAGGCCTCAATTTTTTCAATAAAACATGAGGCAACATTCTCAGATAAGAAGGAAGGGGGAGGTGGAGCCATAGGAGGCTGTATAAAAACATTTGGAAGAGCTGCTGTGTTGAGTGGGATAGTGAATTAATTTTCTGTTGTTGTTCAGTCATTTCAGTCATGTGCGATTCTTTGTGATCTCATTTGGTATTTTCTTGGCAAAGACACTGGAGTAGTTTGCTGTTCCCTTCTCCATCTCATTTTACAGATGAGGAACAGATGAGGCAAACAGGGTAAAGTGACTTGCTGAGGGTCACACAGCTAGGATGTATCTCAGGCCAGATATGAACTCAGGAAGGTATCTTCCAGACTCCAGGCTTGGCACTCTATCCACAGAGCCGCCTGTGCCCAGTGAGTTAATTAAAGAGGTGTAAAAGGACTGCCTCAGGGTGGCTAGGTGGCACAGTGAATAGAGCACCGGCCCTGGAGTCAGGAGGACCTGAGTTCAAATCCAGCCTCAGACACTTAACACAAAACTAGCCGTGTGACCTTGGGCAAGTCACTTAACCCCAACTGCCCAACCTCCCCCCCTCCGAAAAGCAATAAATAAATAAAAGGACTGCCTTGCAGCAGTTAGAGCCCCGTTGAGATTATATAACACAAATTTGAGTCCACTCAGAATGGTTACATTATTTTCTCCACCTCTGTTCAGCAACACATGCAACAGCAAAAATAGCAGATAAGAGGAGTGATCCAAGGCTAAGGTTTAGCAGGGTCCAAAAGGCAATATAAAGGGGCCAGGGACTCAAGAGAAGAGTGTAGAGCTGAACTGGTTTACCAATGTGTCAAGACATGGAAAGCAGGAGAGTGTAGCTAGTACAAAAGAGAGAACTCAGGTATCAATGGACTGGAGGACAACATTGTTATGTAGGCAAGATTTAGTATTGGAGATTTAAGTAGATTTAGTATTGGAAGGCAGAGGGAGAGAAATAATGCCAACAGACTGTGATTAGATAAGGAAAATTCAGAGTTCATGAATTTGAAAGTGGTACATATGTGGATGATGACAAGATCAAAGATATGATCATGTTTGTATGTGGCTACAGTGAGATAGAAGAATAGGTCATCGAAGATGAATAAAAGTTAAAGGACTAGGAAGTTAGGATGTTTGAGGGATTATCAATATGTATATTGAAATCTACTAGTATGGGAACAGGAGTTGGGGAGGAGAAAAATACTTTGAGCCAGGTACTGAACTCAATGCGGAAGGAGAATGGAGACCCCTGGAGGTCTATAGACAACAGCTACCCGGATTCTTATTGGTGATGGATAAGAACTGCATAATCCTCAAAGGCTTATGGAGGCAGGCAGAACACCTGAAGTGGCAATGGGAGCAAGAAGCATTCCTACTCCCTTACCCCAACCAGTGAACTGAGGAGAATAGTGAAGTTAAGTACAGGAAAGGGGAGCCAGAGAGTCTCTATCCTTGCAGGAGTGATCCAAGACTCAGTGAGAGTCAGAAGATGGAAGGAATGGGAAAGGAAAAGATTTAAAACGCAAGCAAATTTGGAGCAGTCCTGTGTTCCAGAGAGCACAGTGGAAGGGGTGGGTGGCTTTGGGGTAGGAAATGGAGGTAGGGCAGGAATGCTTGACTTTATATTTATGGCTTTAGAGAATGTGAACTAGACCATTAACCTTCTATTACTGTTTTGTTATTTATGAAATGTTCTCTAAAAAATAATCAATGGAAACTAAAGTCCTTCTACAGAGAGCACAGAGGAAAAAATCTGAGACCATATTTAGAACCAGAGAGAACCATTATTATAAGCTATTTATAGTTAATGAACTCTTTAAAGACCTTTTCCCAATAGTGGTTGCTTTTGCCCTGGCATTCAACATGCCCTTTTCCAATTTCAGACTTGCTATAAAAAATTATTCATACAATACAATCCAGTGGTTGCATGTTCTGTCACAGATCATTTCTCACCCCCTTGAAAATAAATTTCAAAGGAAATGTTACAGAAGGATAGGAATTAACAATTGGCAAAGTACCATGTTTTCTTTTCTTTCCTAGCTCCCCTATCTGAGTGTCTCTCCCTTATAAGATTCAATTCCATGTAATCTTGTGACTTATCAAATGGTTCAAAATCAGAAACAGTTAGGAAACTATTTGTGGAAATGGTTTTAAAGAAAGACCCATTACTATCTGCTTGGTGCTATATCCTAGAGGAATCTGGTGGCTCAGTGGAGAAAGAACTAGGCCTGGAGTCAGAAGACCTGAATTCAAATTCAGTTCTGTGACCCTGGGCAAGTCATTTAACCTTTGTTTATCTCAATTTCTTCAACTGTAAAATGAGCAGCTAGGCAGACAAGAGTGCCAGGCCTGAAGTAAGGAAGACTCATCTTCCTGAATTAAAATCTGGCCTCAGACACTTTCTAGCCATGTGACCCTGGCAAAGCCACTTAACTCTGTTTACCTCAATTCCTCATCCATAAAATAAGCTGGAGGAAAAAAAAATGTCAAACCACTCTAGTATCTTTCCCAAGAAAACCCCAAACGGGGTCACGAACAGTTTTAACACAACTGAAAAACAATTAACAACAACAGAATGGGGATAAGAATAGGACCTACCTTGAAGGGTAATTGTAAGGATCAAACAAGATAATGTTTGTTTTCTAAAAAGCTCTTAGCCCAGTGTCCAGCACATAGTAGGTGCTATATAAATGAATGTCTTCACTAAGGATGACTGAGGCCTTTCTAGCTGACTTGCAGCTGAAACCTCCTATAGGTGTTCTTTCCCTCATTCTAAAGTGAGCTCCTTGAAAGTAGGTTCTGCCTCTGCTTTGCTATTTGCATTTCCAGCGCTCTGCACATAAGTGTTTAATAAATGCCTTCATTCATTCCTATGCTGATATGCACAGTGCTTCATTCTAACTCTCAAGATTCTTCTTTCTACATCTGCTCTATATAATAAAGCCTATGTTTTTTGAAACTCAAGAATCTCTCACCATTGACTAGACTTAGTGGTCAACAAAATTAAATTAGGAGCCAATGGCTACTGCTCTATAAATTCTAATTCAACCAGGGCACATTTTCTTATTAGAAACTCTTAAGTAGGGTTACAAAGCATAGTTAATGCTAAGAAAATTGCGTGCTGCTCAGTGTGGTTAACATTTATAAATAAACTGCCTGAATAATGTTCAAAGCTCACCACTGCTTTCACAAATTTTATTTATTGAAGCCTAATGCTAAACTAATTAGGCAGAAAAGAGATCATAAGCTACAAGTTATTTAGAAAGAATTCAGTTAAGTAATCTGATATGCCAAAATTTTTGGGAAAAGATATCATACCTGGAAATTTCTGGATGTTGATCCACAAGAGAACTTACAAACCTAAAGAACAGTGATCCCTTCCATTTCACAAATTCTTCCTAGAGGAAACAGAAAACAGGCTCTTTCATGATTTGCTAAATACATAGCTCTTAAGTGTAGAAGTTGCCTAGTTACCTAAAGTAGTTTTCCCCTACTTAATGTCAGTTCTTATCACATTTTCATTTTTTTCTGTGGTTCATTAGTTCAATTAGGCTTTGGTTCTAATCATATAAAAGTCAAGAAATTAGATATTCCATAAGCCAACCACAGGCTCATTTTGTTTTTCTCTGTTCCATAGCCACACAATCTGTATCAACCATCTCAAAAATCATTCTCTTGTCAGGAAAGATTATTGTTGACAGTGTAGACAAATCAGTTCAAAACCATCACTAGGACTGGTACAATGATTCAAAGTATATGTCTGATGTGAGTCAGTGGTATCATAGTACGCTCGTAATAACTGCTGGTTGACTGATGATCTTGAAGGCAAAATGGAAATGGAAAAGTGAATTTGGAATCAGAGGACCCTGGTTCAGCTGTACTACTTACTACATGGGTGGTGTTTGTTATTGTTGTTCAGTCATTTTAGTCATGTCCAACTCTCAGGATCCTGCTTGGGGTTTTCTTGGCAAAGATACTAGAGTAGTTTGTCATTTCTTCTTCAGCTCATTTTACAGATGAAGAACTGAGGCAAACAGGGTTAAGTGACTTGCACAGGGTCACACAGCTAGTGAGTGTCTAAGGCCAGATTTGAACTCAGGAGGATGAGTCTTCCTTAGGCCCAGCACTATATCCACAGTGACACCCCCCACCTGGGTAACCTTGTGCAAATCAGTTTCTTACAATGAGGCTGTTTTCCCAGCTTTAATCAGGGTCGGTGGGACCCAGATGCTTTCTAAAGTTACTTTTAGTTCTAAATCCTATTACCTTTCAGTAAAAGGGCTAGCATATAAGTTACTCTAAATCCCAATACATTGGAAGAATACATAACTAAACTAAGTTCCTACTTTTAAAAGCCAGCAACTCTTGTCCCCACCATAGTGGTCCAGATGTTATTTTCCATGTAAAAATAATCAAACCTCACATAACCCTAATATACCTGAGCCCAAAGCTGCAAAGAATAGATAAACAAAAACATGGAAAAGCTGTTCTCTGAAGTCCTGATTCCCTGAAGTCAAGTACAATGCAGGACACTTTGCTAAACTCCAGCTGGAAGCACTTGTGAAGAGCTCCTTGCTAAGCCCTGTCTATATCTACCAACCACCAGCTCCGGGCCCCTTCATCCCAATATCCTCAATGACTTCAGTTTTCTTCTCCACCCCAACCCCACTATCATTCTCATGGACAACATTCACAATGAAGAGTCTTGGAAACACCCTGACATCTCAGTTCATTAACCTCCTCCCTAACTTCTGGCTAAGAAACAGAATCTCAGAGATAGAGTGGACCTCGAAGACCTAAAGTCCAAGTCTGCCTAAATAATAATGGCTAATAATGATAATGGGAGGCAGCTAGATGGCTCAATGGATAGCCTGGAGTCAGGAAACTCTGAGTTCAAATCTGGCCTCAGACATTTACTAGTTATGTGACTCTGGGCAATGCATTTAATGTCTGTTTACCTTAATTCACTGGAGAAGGAAATACCAGTATCTTTGTCCAGAAATCTCCCTGGACAGGATGGTCACCAAGAATCAGACATAATCAAACAATCACAAGAATAGAACAGTAATAATACCTAACACATAGTGCCTAGTATGTGCCAGGTACTATGCTAAGTGCTTTACAATTACTATCTCATTTGATCCTCGGAACAACCCTGTGATATAGGTGCTATTATTCCCATTTTACAGTTGAGGAAACTAAGAAAGACAGTGGTTAAGTGACTTACTCCAGGGTCACAAAGCTCATAAGTATCTAAGGTTGGATTTTAACTCAGGTCCTACTGATGCTAGGCACACCATCCAGCTGACTGAGGATTCTCTCTACAACATAATAAGTGGTTTCTATTCTCTTTCCATCACCTTACTGACTAAATGAGATAAGTGTTTTGCAAACCTTAAGGTATTAAACAAATTTTTGTTATTATTTTGGTTATATACATTATATATATACATTATATATACATTGCTCAAAGAAGTTCCATCTCTATCATTTTACGTTCTGCAGTTTCCCTACCTCATTACAATTTCCTGTCCTCCTACTGTCTCTTTTTGCCACCATTTTGACCTCTGGGCCTTCAATCTCTCTTTGTTCTCCCAATCCATCAACTTTGTTCTGGCTTCACTTGCCAACATTCACAGTCTTGACCATTTCAGTAAGGCAGAGCTGTCTAATCTCACCCTGCTAAACTTTAATCCTAGATTATCAACTGTTGGGGAATGTTAAGGAGTCCCCCAAATTTGTCTTTTTGAGCTGCCATATTTTCTGGAAACACTGGATCCAGAATATGAAAGAGGTACTGAATGTGTCAAGGACAAAGGCTCCCCTGAGCTGACATAATGTGTTGTTTGCATCCCAAGCTGGATTCCCTGTGTCTCCTTGGGAGTCAAGACTGGTGCCAGTCAGTCTGCACTAGGCTGAGAAACTGCTTGTGCAGTTTGTATCCTCGTAGATAAACAGACCATGATATCTTCATGGTCTAGCAGTTCCCAAGGGAAAAGAATATGGCCTTACTCTTCCCCTTCTGGAGGGTTTTGTTTTTCTTCCAGCACCATTGCCCCTCCAAAGTCCCCCTGAGTTAAGTGGAGATTTTTGTTTTTTCCTCTTTCCTTTGTTCTACTGTTCTAAATATGCAAATTCTGTATGGATTGCCAACCCTTTGGGTTCCACATGCATGTTCATTTCTCTTGTAATAAACCAAGTTTTCATGTAAGTTTCTCACCCCTACCTTGTGTTGGCTAAGCCACTCTGGAATTACATTTGGCATGTTCCTTTAAAAATTGTTTAAAACATAAGTCTGAGATAGTTATTAGTAATTGGGTGGTTTGTAAAAAAGATTAGGGAAGATCTGATTATGATATGACTTTAAAAAGTAAAAAGTTTAGGAACAGATAAAAAGAGTAATTATACAAATGAGGTGTGAGAGGAAGAACCAACACAGGAATTAAAAGGCGGAGGACGCCTGTGAGATCTGGAAACCCACTTTCATTGGGAATGGGTTCAAGAGGGAACAATACATATATCTAGAAGAGTATAAAAGCCTTCTAAATTGAGAAAGAAATAAAATGCTAGGGTACCTACTATGAGTCAAACACAAAAAGGACAAAGTCCTTGCCCCCAAGGAGCTTCTATTGTGCCAGGGGAGACAACACACACACACAAACATGTATGACAATATTATGTATATAATGTACATAAAGGTATACATAGACACACAAAATAAACACAAAGTAATTAGGGGGTGGGGGAGAACCGCTAGTACCTGGAGGGAACCACAAAAAGGCCTAACATAAAAGTTAGCACCTGAACTGAGCTTTGAAGGAAATTGGGGATTTTAAGAGGCAGAGGGAAAGAGAGCTCATTCCAGGCATGGAGGACAGCTTCTGCAAAGGCACAGACGAGAGACGAAATAATGAGTGTACAGAATAAAAAGACTAGTAGTTTGGCTGAATGTGTGAAGGGACGGCTGGAATATTTATACACATACACATAGAAAGGAGTCTATATGTGACCTAGGCAATAGGAAGCCACTGGAGTTAAGCGAATAGGGAATGACAGGCTCAGACCTGTGCCTTAGGAAAATCCCTATCATCTTCCTTCTCTGCTCCAAAGCTCCTAAGCAAATTAAGAAACTACATTTTCTAAATCAACTACAAATTCATGTTATCTAATTAACCAGGTCTTCACCACAGCAGATATTTAAAATCTTCTCCTCTCTGAAAGTCTCCAAATCTCTACACACCAGCCTTGATCTCAGCTGACCTCACCTCCTATATAACTGGAAATCATCTATGGTAAGAATTTGTCTCTCCTTATCTCACCTCCTCATATCAAACCATGATAGTATGCCCATCAAATGTGTAGAATTTATAAGGCTTGAAGCAAGAGCTAACACACTAGATGACAGATTCAGAATCCAAAAGGATTTTGATAAGTTAGAACACTGGGCTGAATCTAATAAGATGAAATTCAACAGGAATAAATGTGAAGTCTTGCACTTGGGTACAAAAAAATCAACTTCACAAGATAGGAGAGGCACAGACAGACAGCAACTGTTCCAAATAAGATATAGGGTTCTTTGTGAACTGACATCTCAATATTTCAGCATTCTGATGTGGTAGCCAAAAAAGTCTGGGCTTGATCTTGGGCTGCATTAAGAGGAAGAGTTTCTAGGAATAGGGAGATGTCCCTTTGTATTCTGTCCTCTTCTTCAGACCTCATCTTTAGTTAAATAAGACAGTAGTAAGTTGGAAACCGTGCAAAAAAAAGCAATTACAATGGTAAAAGATCTTGAGTTTATAACATATGAGGACAACTGAAGAAACTGGGATGTTTATAGCGGCGAAAAGAAAACTTAGGGAAAGCATGATTGCTGTGCTCAAATATTCCAAGAACTGATATGGAGAGGATGGATTAGACTTGTTCTGTA
Organism: Pseudochirops corinnae; assembly: GCA_028646515.1. Taxonomy (NCBI): domain Eukaryota; kingdom Metazoa; phylum Chordata; class Mammalia; order Diprotodontia; family Pseudocheiridae; genus Pseudochirops; species Pseudochirops corinnae. The sequence continues at coordinate 145,346,453 of CM053588.1, forward strand.
TGATCCAAGAGGGCAAGATCAGGGTGGAGCAATAGGTGGAAATTGCAAAGCAGCAAATGCAAGCTGGATGTCAGGAAGCACTTCCTCACCGTTGGATCCCTCCCAAAGTGGGACGGGCTGCCTTGGAGAACTCCAAGTAGAGGTTAGATGTCCACTTGTCAAACAAGCTACAGTGGAGATTTCTTTTGTGCGTACGTGGGACTAGTGTTAGGTTCTATTTTTTTTGTCATTTGTTCATTTTCCCTGCCTGTTTCTTGATTTCATGTTGAGAGTTCTGTTCACCTAGGGCTGTGGTTCTCAACCTGTGGGTCACGACCACCCTTTCACAGGGGTCACAGGGGTCGCCTAAGACCACGAGAAAACACGTATTTCCGACGGCCTTAGGACCGGAGACACCACTTCTCTGTCCATCTCCAGGAGGGTCCACCCATATGCAGATATGCCCACATAGTAGTATTAAAGGGTTGGGGCATTAGGAAGGTTGAGAACCACTGACCTAGGGAGTGGGGGGGAGGGGTAGGAGGGTGCAGAGAGGGCACGGAGCACTGGCCCAAGCTTCAGGCTTTCTTTTCACAGTTTGGGAGGGAGGGGGGTTGTCACTAAGTTTTCAGTGTTTCCAAGGTGGTGTCATCTGGGGAGGGATATAGTCACTGCTCTCCGGGTCTGCATTCTGGTCCTTACCCCAGCAGGGGCCCTGTTCTTTTGCAACCACAAACACTAACACTCTTCACCCTGAAATTGCAACCAGGAACTGGGTAATAGGCAGTGGAGTTGCCAAATGATACCTGGTCCCACACCCACTGTTAGCACAGAAATCTCCCATAATCTCTTCCTGACCAGCTGTCGAATCCCCTTACCATCTCTGGATGGTGAGAGCTCACAAAACTGCTGGTGATGCCATTGCTTCTGCCTCAAGAAACCGTTCAAGTTGCTGCCACGTGGGCCAGTGCCCCCCACCCCCAACCCCTGCCAGTGCCACATCTCTTCTTCTGATCTCCTAAGTTGCTGTGGGCTGGAAAAATGTCTCACCCTTACCTTGTGTTGGCTAAGCCACTCTGGAATTACATTTGGCATGTCACTTTAAAAGTTATTTGAAACGTATGTCTAAGACTGTTACTAGCAATTGGGTAGTTTGTAAGAGCGACTGGGGCAGATCTGAGTATAATATGACTTTAAAAAGTAAAAAGTTTAGGAACAGCTAAAAATAGTAATTATCTTATGCAAATGAGGTGTGAGAGGAAGAACCAACACAGAGGAATTAAATGGGGGATGATGGCTGTTAGACCTGGAAACCTACTTTCATTGGGAATGGGTTCAAGAGGGAACAATACATATATCTAGACGAGTATAAAAGCCTTCTAAATTCAGAAAGAAATAAAATGCTAAGGAGATAGAAGGGGAGAGAAGATAAGGATCTTCAGAGGGGAGGGTGAGGGAATAGATCAAGGTGGGGTAGAGAAGAATGTTTAGATTCATGGGAATGGAAGGATAAGGGAGGGATCCTTGGGGGGGGAGAGTAGGTTAAGTAATAAGAGGGAAAGTTAGTGGGTAGAAGTAAAGTAAATGAGTCAGGAAAGATAGGAAATGAGGTTTTTTTTTTTAAATTTTATTATAGTTTGCATCATTCATTTCCACAAGATTTTGAGTTACATATTTTCTCCCCGTCTTTCCCCCACCCACCGCCCCAAAACAGCAATCCCAGTGTATCCGCCCTCCCCCAGTCTGTTCTCTCCTATGTCACTTCTCCATAGGGCAGGATGGATCTCCCAACTACAGTGCCTGTGTATCTCAAGTTCCAGTTGGGTGTAGTCAATAATAATAATAATAATTGCATATATAGATAGAAAGATAGATGCATATTCATAACATTTGATTATGGAACTCCAGATTCTAGGTTCTTTCTCCTCCTCCCTCACCACCC
>CM053588.1:145348873-145359309 GCA_028646515.1 Pseudochirops corinnae
GAGCTTACTTTAGTGGGAAGTATCTTTGTGTGCGTTTTGAAGTTCTAGGATTGGTCCAGAGTCCTATTCCATGGGTATTTTGGGGTGGCTATATGAGAGCTGCGATATGTTGCTGCTGCTACGCCGCCATCTTGGCTCCGCCCCCCGGAAATAAGGGATTTTTACAAACATAAAAACAAAGATCAGGAGTAGTATTTGTTAGGGAAAGTATATGTTTGTATGTGTACATATGCATATGTATCTATATCTATATCTATATATCTCTTTATAAATATATTCATGTTTATTTATACCTTTCTGGGGTGGGTGGGAAGGGGGAAAAAAGAACAAAGCAAAAAGTGCACAACAGAAAACAAAAGAAAACTTACAAGGAAGCGAAGAAAGGATGGGACAGCTCTCAACACAAAGTGAAGTATTTATTACATAGGCTTTCCTGAATGGAAATTTATTCCTATATATTTTGAATCCTCTTATGTTCTGTTGTGCACATGATACAGTTTTTTTCTTTTCTTATTTTGTATTTAAGTTTATGACATGTTTCTTTTTTTTTTCTTATTGTGTATTTAAGTTTTAGTATTTAAGTTTAAAATTTTTAAAAGATTTAAAAAAAGAAAAAAATTGTTTAGAGGTGAATATTTGGGAGAGTCTGGCTTGAATGCTCCCTTCTAAGCAAGAGACAAATCAAAATGGTCCAGGAAACAAATAATGAAACATACCTCATTACTTCCTGACAGAAAAGAAGGAGATGACTAGGTCTTAATGTATATATTGTCAGATGAGGTCACTGTATTTAATTTTTTTGTGTGTAATTATTTTTATTACAAGGAGGAGGGTTCAATATGGTGCTGGGAGATGGAAGAGAACCATTCCCCCTAGTCCATAACAAATCAATGGAATGAAAAGAAAAAGGTACCTCTTCCCTAACTTTCTCATCCTTCAATTTTATCTCTCCTCCCTTAGACAGTAAAATTTCTTTTAAAGGAGTCTGTACTCACTGGTTCTGTTTCATTAACCACTCACTCCTCAATGCTCCCCCCATGCCCCAGTTTTGATCTCCTTCTACTTCCCTACTCTCCTGAAACTGCTAACTCCAAAGTCACCAGGAATCTCCAAATAGACACTCAATTAATAAGCATTTATTAAGTACCTACTATGTGCAGACCCTGTGCTAGATACTAGGGATACAAAAAAGAGGCAAGCAACAGTCTTTGCCCCTCAAGGAACTATAATCTAGTGGGGGAGACACCAAACAAATACGTGTAAAAAAGCTATATATATAGATAAGTAAGAAATAACTAACAGAAGGAAGGTACTAGAATTAAGAGGCATTGGGAAAAGCTTCCTGTAGAAAATGGAATTTTAGATGGGACCTGAAGGAAGCTAGAGAAGGCAGCAGGCAGAAGTGAGGAGGGAAAGCATTGCTAGCACAATGGACAGCCAGTGAAAATTTCTGAAACCAAGGCATGGATCTTGTTTGTGAAATAGCAACACAGGAGGCCAGTGCCAGTGGATTGAAGGCAACATGGTGAAGAGTAAGGTATAAGAAGACTGGTAAGGGAGCAGGAGAGAGAGAGGCAGTGCTAACTTATGAAGGGCTTTGAATGCCAAACAGGATTTTTTATTTGATTCTGGAGGTAACAGGGAGCCACTGGAGTTCACAGAGTAGGGGGTGTGACATGGTCAGACCTGCACTTTAGGAAAATCACTTTGGGTGATGAGTGGAGGACAGACTGCAGTGGGAAGAGACTTGTGGCAGACAAACTCACCAGCAGGCCACTGAAATATGTAAGATAATGAGGGTCTGCACCAGCGTGGTAGCAGCATAAGAGAGAAGCAGTATAAGAAAGACAATGAAAGGTTAAATTGAAGTCCTTGACAAGAGAATGGATATGAGGGAGTGAAAGTTAGTGAGGAATTAAGGATGACACCTAAGTTACTAGCTTGGGGGACTAGGAGGATGGTGGTGACTTTCATGGTAATAGGGTGGGGGTGGGGTAGAATGAAGGTGGGGTGTTGAGGGGGAAAGATAATGAGTTCAGTTTCAGACATGTTGAGTTTAAGATGCCTACTGATGTCTGAAAGGTAGCTGAAGATGCCAAAGAGCTAAATCCTAGTACCTTTTCATAAGACTTAAGACTTTCTGAGCTTTCTATAGCTTTTGAAAATTGATGACTTTTTAGTTTCTATGACGTGGCAAGTACTGATTAAGTGCCTGCTTTGTGACAGGCATTATTCTAAGTACTAGAGATACTAAGACAAAATTGAAGCAGTCCCTGCCGTCAGGTAATTTACTATATCCTTTGCCAGGAGACAAAAATGCCCTGTATTCTGCCACTTGCTAGCACATGTAGAAGCCATCTTTCGTGACCAGAACACACTACCTCTAGATCTCTGCCTATACTGTAATCCTCAGATTCCCAAACATCCCCAGGTGAGGCATCTCTCCCTTGCCAAAATCTCTCATAACACTTTGTTTGGAACTTTCCTTGATCTTTATTGAATTCTATACTGTATTATTTTTATTCATATGCATTTAATAACTCTTTAAGACTTTCAGCTACTTGAGGGTAGACATCAGTTTTTCACTACGTATATCTGGCGCCTAACACTGTGCCTTGCACGTAGAAGTTATTTGTGGCTTTAACTGCATAAACTCTACATACCTGCAAGAGGTTGGTCAGCAAAATAAGAGTCTGCTTTCGGATGAAAGGATCTGAGTCTTTCAGACACACGGAAATATTGGGAATGTATCTGTCCACCATGACTGTGTAGCGAATACACAGATCACACAGAACAATGATCACATTGTTACGGACGGCCACTTCCTCACACACTTCCAGCTCGCGCACCAGGGCTGCAATGCACTTCTTTGCAAGATCTTCATGCTGTAAACATAATTTGCCTGTAATAGAAGAGAATTAATCATTAGTGGCATGTTCTAGTTTATGCCTAAATCACCTGAGGCTTATCCTCTCTAAGTTCTCACTTATTATAAGTCAATACAAACACCAATATGAAGGCAAAAACCCAAGAAGCTAACATAAAATCGCACTAAAAATGGGGCAGGGTAAAGTATCTAAAAAGAAAGTGAGTTCCAGAGATTTCATGAGAAGCATTCCGTGGAGAGCCAAAGCCTAATGAAACAATCCCTTCTCTATTAGGCAATGTGTCAGCCTCAGAAATAACACGCCTGAAAGGAGCCACAACACTTAACAGATGAGGCACTGAACTTGGAGTCAGAAACGCAAGGATTTCATTTTCTTGACGGTCACTGTTTATTTCCTCCATGCCCTAATTAATTGTATTCTTGTTCATTTGCTTCTTCTGGGTTGACAAACTCCAGTGCCACCTGTCTTTTCTGTCTTTTTTTATGAATTCACAAGATTTTGACATGTAATCTTTAATTTTCCATGAAGCTCCACTGGCCTCCTATTGCCTCCAACAGAAAAAAATAGATTCCCATGGTATTTCAAAGCCCTTGAAATTGACTGCAGTTCCCCTTTTCAGGCCTACTGCACAGCAATCTCCTTCACGTATTCTGAGTTCTAGACAAGATAGCTTACTTGTCGCTCCTCATACGTGCCTTTCCCAGACTTCTCCTAAGCAAAAAGGGACTTCTGAGATCACCTAGTTCAGAAGTGTCAAACATGTATCCTGTGAGGGGTATGTAGCCTACAATACTCCCAAGTGCAGCCCAAATCAGGTTGAAATGTAACTGGGAAACATTTAACAAAATAAATAATAAATAAATAAATTAAGACAGTAAACACAGGTAACATTACATTTTAAAACGAAGCAAATACGAGGCCCAAAGAAATCCTTAAGTATGGCTTAGTGACCTCAGTTTCTATTTGAGTTTGACACCACCGGCCTAGTCTAATTATTCCTTCTTCCACAGACAAAGTGAGAAGAAACTAGAAAGCATAAGTAAAGTGCCAGAGGTCACAGAGCTAGTTACTCACACCACATCTCCTCAAACTTAATTCAGTACCTTTTCTATTACGTCCTACACTGCCTCTCCAAGTTTTCTTTGATACAGATATATCCTTGTGCAAATAACTTCATAATTTTCAGTAGAACCATGACTAGAATCTAACTCCCAGGCTAATGCTTTATCTACTACATAATGCAATTCTAAGGAAGCTCAATAAATATTAACTGAATTGAACTGGTACTGAGCAAGTAGGAAAGAATAATGATGTCATTAATTTTATTATTTTTGTTCTTTCTGATGGGAGGGAAAGCTACTGAAAGTTTTTCAGGCCTGGAATTTTTTTGCTATTTTAGACAGCTGGTAAAACCAGTGGATAGGCCTGGAGTCAGGAACACCTGAGTTGAAAGCCATCCTCAACTAGTAGCTGTGTCACCCAAGATAAGTCACTTTACCTGCCTTCCTCAGTTTCCTCAACTGTAAAATGGGGATAATAATAGCACCTGCCTCACAGGGTTGTTGTAAGAATCAAATGAGATAGTATTTGTAATAAGCATGTGGCACAGTGTCTGGCATACAGTAGGTGCTATATAAATGCTCATTCTCCCTGTTTTTGACAAGTTTAGCTTAGTGTATACTATTATAAGGAATGTCTGCCAGACATTAAAAAAAAATTTACCTTAAGAGAAAAGTTAAATTTTAATTTCTAAGAGGATTTTTAAAGCTTAAAAAAATCAGCTATGATTCATAGGCCAATGTTCTCAATACCTAAAACCTCCTTTTCCAAATGCCATCTTACAATAAATGATTTGCAGTTCCTCTTGTCAAGAATCCGCACATACATGCGTGCGCACACACACACACACACACACACACACACACACACACACACAGAGAATTGTAATACATTAACACGTTCCTGGACCCTTCCTCTTTAATCTCACACAGGAATTTTTCTAAGTCTAACAGTCTCATATACTAAAGATCAAAATGTGAGCAATGTGTCATTTCCCCTCTATAGCATTCTCTTATACGTGCAGATTTTGGGGTTACTAGTAGACATTATTTCTAAAAACTGCAAGTGCTGTAACAAATATAAACTCAGAAGCCTATAACACAGTACCACAATTATTCTTGTTTAGGGAACTACAAAACTATTTAAAGGCAAAAAAAGAAGAATCAAGTTTTCCATGTCACTGTTCTCATACTACTCTTACCTAGGGTAATGACAGTGTGGGCTCTTATCAGTGGAGGCATGACAGAGCCTCTGAACTGGGACAGTGGTTGAGAAGCTGGAAGATTATAATTATCTTGAGATGAAGGCACTGAGAAAGGGGGGAAAAAGCAAAGATTACATATACTCTATGTTAATATTGCCTTTTGGCTATGCTACGTTACGTTGAGTTAATGTAAGTTCATGTGCCTTACACTGGTCCTCATCAACAGAAGCCAGAATAGACTGAATCAGAAGGAAGACTCGTTTCCCCACTTTGGCTGGACATAGCTGAGCCACATCTCCTAAGGTAAAGATATGTCTCACCTATAGAGAAAAGTGGTATAGACAGACATGGAAAAAAAGAATTAATTCTACAGTTGCTGTATCATTTTTCAAGGATAAAGTCAGTGGCAACTGCGTTGGATAAAATAAAGCAAAAGACAGAAACATGCAAATTATAGTTACTGTTAGTTAATAACATTTTCCTCTTTTATGCCCTGAAGCATCAAGTTGTTAGGGATTTAAAAATGTTTTATGCTAATTTACTGAATTAAAAGCAAAACTGAGAAAGGAAAAAAACCTTTAAAGTCACCAGCCTTCCTAATGGACCAAAAGAAACCTGAGGTTCTTATTAAGAAGGCGCGCAGCTTAAAATTTTAAATATATTTTTGGTTGAAATATATGGTAAGATGTTCCGTGATAAGAAGTTCCATCTAATAAAATCCAATTGCTACACACAGGAAAAATCTTCTTCATATTTATCTTGACTGCGCCATAGGTGTTAGTGACAGATTTAACTTAACAATAAATTAGTCTAATCAGATTAGTCAGAAAAAACGTGGAAATTTGGGAAAATTATTTTTTAAAATACAAAACTAGTTTGAACAGTGAGGTCTTAGATCCTTTCAGAGGGATTAAAAAGTCAATGTCACCGGAGAGACTCTGAGTTCTGCGGATCATGACCCAACACACTCACTCCTTCTGATACTGATAACATTTAATATAAAAATATGCACATAATAATGCCTCAGGCACCAACATCCTTCTCTGAAAAACAATGATGGTCTTCAATCACTCAGAACTGCAAGTGCTGGGCCGGCAAAGGACAAAGGAGCTAAAAGGAAGGCTTTCTCTTAACTTTTAGCTGGATTAGAAAAATGACCTGATCTCTAAAAACGATGACCAGTGCTGAACAGCACCAAGAATCAGCTCATTATTTCCTTCACTGGATGGCGTCAGATCCTAATATCAGTACTTTTCAGAGTTACCATAAAATACTTTTTGACTTACAGCCCATAAATCAGTTAATTAGCTGAACCCTCACTCCCTCTGAAGGAATATCTTGCACTGAAACATATTCCATAGCAGGGAGTGTAGGAAAATTGTGTAAAAGAACATCTTCATGCCTCTTGGAGGTCAGATGTGTTTTGAATTCTAAAGCACCTCGTTTTTATTTTAGATGTTACTTTGGAATGATCCAGCACTACTTGCTGATTCTGTACTCTGAATGAGAAAGGGTACTTTCTCATTCAAAAGGTAAATGCAGAGCAAACTCAACTCATCATTCACTTTCCTTATTATTTCTATATTTGCTTTTAAACAACACATACCACTTGTTACGTTTGTCCTGTTGTAATCAAGTTTCTCAGAGTTATTTTAGAAAATAAGAATGTAAGAAAAATCAAATAGCACAACAACCAAAAACTATTGGGGTTTTATTTTTTTTTAACTGAGTAAGCTAGGGAAGCCCTCTGATTTTCCAACAATGTTTGAGATGTACGTTAAATAGAAAAACAATTTTTAATTGGCCATTAAAAAAAGAAAGCATAGGTGCTTACCAACAAGTCTTCTTCCATATTTACTGTTCCACCTTCTTTAAGAACAACTTTAGAAATGTAGTTCTCACATGTGGAAAGGATATCACCACACACCTGGTTCAGTAATTCCTATGGCAAAGTAAATATAGGATATATTCGATATTGTTGAGGTACCTACTATGAGCAAGGTACAGTTCCAGGCATCAGGGATATAAAGACAAAAATGAAAAATATATCCTTGCCTTCAAAGAGTATATATTCTGTACCCTGACTTATGCAATAGAAACCATCTGAAACAATAAATTTCGTTGTATTCAAAAGTGATTTTAAAAAAAACAACAACCAGCATATTTTTGTATATTCTCTTTGTCGTATATCACCAAAATTTCTCAGTCAAAAATCTGCCAAGAATAAAGACATACTTTTATTCAGTAATCTGGCTGTGAGAATTGGTTAAGGGACATTTATAAGGAATAGTCTATATTTGAACAGTTACTCTCCTCTTGACTTCTACACTTTAGTACAAAGTCAATACATATATGTAGAAAGAGGCCAATGACCTAAATTAGAATAAAGCTATCATAAGGAAAAGAACAAAGCTCCTTCTCTGCCACTTCCTTACCAAAGACAAATGTTTAATCTATTTCTCTGAATCATTACAGACTTCAAAGGGAAGCAGCGTGGTTCTCCTTGAAGTCTGTGATGGTCCAGACAATGGTTCAATGGAAAGAGCACTGGATTTGGAGCCAGAGGACCTGAGTTTGAGTCCCACTTTTGCTATAACCTGTGGGACCATGGGCAAATCTCATGGCTTCTCTGGGTCATCTGTAAAATGAGGGGATTGGACGAGATGGCTTCTAAGGTCCCCCTTCCAGTTCTAGAGATAGGATCCTGTGATCTTTTACATTTCCTTCACCTCCACCCCATACCATCCACTCTATAATGCCAGAAGGAAAGAAATTACACAAATGTCTTTTGCAATTCATCCTATTTCTCAGCAATATTATCATCCTTTAGCTTAACTCAAATAATTTTTTAAATGATTTCAACATCATCATTTAGTTATTCAGTCATGTGCAATTCTTTATGACCCCATGGATCATAATGTCCAGAGGGTTTTCTTGGCAAAGATACTGGAGTGGTTTGTAATTTCCTTCTCCAGCTCATTTTACAGATGAGGAAACTGAGGCAAAGAGGATTAAATACTTGCCCAGGGTCACACAGTTAGTAAGTATCTGAGGCCTGATTTGAACTCAAATCTTCCTGACTCCAAGCTATCTATTGAATTATCTAGCTGCCTCTTCAATGTTGTTACTTGCTTACAAAATGTTATCATTAACTTGTATGACCTGAGTCATAATATCAACCAGGAATTTAAGGCTTTCTGAAATCCTTGCTTCTACTCTACCTCTAAGATTAGGTGAAAGTTAACTAGATTAGATCTCTTCTCAATACAAAGACTGGGATCAAATACTCTGGGTGAACCTACCTTTCTTTTCTTCTTTCTATTTCACTCAATATATGCCAACTATTTGTTATTATGTATGATTTAAGAAAGTGTTCCTCATCTAAAATTTCTTTTAAAAATTACTTGAACTGTTCTAAAAAAAAGATGCTGGAGAAAACCAAACTAAAAACAATCACTGCATTCATGACACAAATAGAAGGAAAATAGTTAAAATTTATGTAGGAAATAACTCACTACTTTCAACTAATTAGATTTCAAACTGTGTTATGTGTGAAAAAGCAGTTATAATGTATTGATTACATGTTATTACAACTATAGAAGGGTCCATCTCCAAAGAACAGATAAATAAATATAGCTCACAGTTACAAAACTGAAAGTGTTCATTGACACTCTATATAGATTTAGGACAGAATCTTTGGGACAGAAGGAGCTTGGAAGACCATTTTGTCCAAATGTTACCTGATATGGGAATCCCCACTAAAACATCCTTAAGAGAAAGTCACCCAGACTCCATTGCTGGCAAACTCACTATACTTCCCAAGTGAGTACATTCTATTTTGGGACAGCTCTAAAATTTTGGAAGATTTTCTAAATATTGTTAAAATCTCCACATCTCCCTCAAACACCAATATCTTCCAACCACTAGCCCTAGTGCAGACCTCCAGAACCAACTAGGTCAAAATTAATCCTTCTTCCACAAAACTATCTTTCAAATATTTTACAACATTATAGAATCTCTGTATTAACAGGAACCTCTGAAGTCATATAGTCTTACCTATAACCTAACAGGGAGATAGCATTATCTCTTCTTTCCCAAATCTTCTTTTCTCTGGGTTAAACCTCCTCAATCTTAAATGGAGGTTAAATCCCCTCAATTTAAAAAATGCCTTATGCTTATCAAGGGGATGTCCATCAAATGGAGAATTTCTGAACAAGTTATGGTAAGAGATTGTAATGGAATACTATTGCGCTATAAAAATTATGAGCAGGATAATTTCAGAAAAACCTACAAAAACTTAGACAAAATGATGCAAAGTAAAGTGAGCAGAACCAGGAGAACATTGTACACACTAACAACAACATCGGATGATCAACTGCGAATTAGCTATTCTCTGTAACATAATGATCCAAGACAATCCCAAACGACTAACAATGAAAAATCCTATGCACCTCCAAAGAACTGATGGAGTCTGAATGCAGATTGAAGCATACTATTTTTCACTTTCTTTAGCTTTCTCATGTTGCTTTTTTTTGGGGGGGGGGGGAGGGAGGAGTCCTGTCTTCTTTCACAACATGACTAATACAGAAATATGTTTTGCATATATCAAATTGCTTACTGTCTTAGGGAGGAGAGAGGGAGGGAATTTAGAACTCAAAATTTTTTAAAATGAATGTTAAAAATTGTTTTTACATGTAACAAGGGAAAATATCAAATGTTATTTTGAAAAATGTTCTATGCCTTATCAATTTTTTAAAATTATTGTCACCTACTAATAACTTCTCCTCTCTTCCAAAATTAATCTGCCCTTGTAACAAAGCATCATTAAGAAGAGAAACCAACACACTGGCCATGTGTGACAGAAAATCTCTTATTCTACACCTGCAGTCTATCATTTTTATCTTCTTTTAATTTAAAATTTTTTTTACACTTGGATCTTAAACCATAAAAAGGGCCATTTCCATATACAAAGAGGATTCTGTATAACACCAGGAACCTCCAACATATAATGTATATAATTACAGACATGATTTTCAAAACTGTCCTATTTACCTTGCTTCCTTCTGAATTTCTCCTGTTCTCATCTGTGCATTAAAAAAAAAATGTTTCAATAGCCTTCTTTTTTTTTTTTGTATCACTATTGCTAAAAAGGGCAGTTGGTGGCACAATGGTTAGAGTGCCAAATATGGAATCAGGAAGTCTCATCTTCCTAAGTTCAAATCTGGCCTCAGGCACTTACTAGCTGTGTGAACCTGGGCTAGTCACTTAACACTGTTCGCCTCAGT
>CM053588.1:145359409-145407711 GCA_028646515.1 Pseudochirops corinnae
CCCAGAAACCTCTTGTAAAAAATTAGCAAAGCAAGAAAAATTGATCCACAGAGTATCCATGTCTAAAAATGTATGCTTCTTTCTCTACTTTTGCATTAAGGACTGGAAACAAAATTCAAAATATAATTTGTCCATGGCCAAATAGTGTTGGACTATCCACTTTCCTTATTCTATTCATGATACTTCTATTAATACAGCCTACAATTTCATTTGGGGTTTTGTTGTTGTTGTAGTTGTTGTTTGAAAGTCAAATTACACTCCTGACATGTATTCAGGTAACAGTTCACTAAAACTTCCACATTTTGGAGGCAGAGCCAAGATGGCACAGAAAAGGCAGAGACTGGTGTGTGTTCTCCCAAATTCACCTATAAAGAACTTTAAATAATCCTTAAAATGAATTCTAGAGCAAAACCCACAAAAGGATGGGTGAAACAATTTTCCAGCCTGTGACAACTTAGAAGGTTGGCAGGAAAGGTCTGTCACACTAGGGTAAGAGGGGAAGCACGGTCCAGCACAGGCAAAACCTCAACAAGCCAGTAGCAGGCGGAACCTTAGCAAGCTAGCAGAAGGCCTTGGGCGCAACTGAATCAGTAGCAGCAGCTTCCAGAGCTCTCAACCCACACAAGGTAAGAGGATAGGGCAATTAGTCAGAAGGAGATTACAGGAGTATCTTTGCTGGCACTGGGTACAGGACTTCTATTGCACTGTCCATATGCAGATTCCAGTTGCAGTCCCAGGGCAAAGAGGTACACCAGCACACCAGAGCTTATAGCCACAGAGGAGCAAGGAACTCTGATCATAGTTCCAAGACAGAAAAGAGTGCTTGTGGTTGCTGACAGATCAGAGCATAGGCCAGAGGAGTAGTAAACAATGCTCTCCTTAGATCATACTACCTTAGAAGAACTGAAAACTTACAGACCACCCCCCCAGAACCAGCTCTGAAAAGAGCTGCACAAAAAACCTGAAGATGGAACAACGGCCCCTCTAAAACAAGAGCAGAGCCAACTTTAATATAAAGTTCAAAGTTAAGAAATAGGCTGGAAAAAAAGAACAAAAAACAAACAGAAAAAAAGAACCTGACCATAGAAAGTGACTACAATGGCAAGGAAGATCAAGACAGAAAATCAGAAGAAGACAACAAAGTCAAAACTGCTAGAGCCTCAAAGAAAAATGTGAACTGATCTCAGGCCCAAAAAGAATTCTTGGAAGAGTTCAAAAAGGATTTAAAAAATAAAATAAGGGAGGGGCAGCTAGATGGTGCAGTGAATAGAGCACCAGCCCTGGAGTCAGGAGAACCTGAATTCAAATCTAGCCTCAGACAGTTAACACTTACTAGCCATGTGACCTTGGGCAAGTCACTTAACCCCAACTGCCCTACCCTCCCCCCTCCAAAAAGCAAAAAAAATTAAAAAATAAAGTAAGAGAGGTAGAGGAAAAATTGGTTAAAAAATGAGAGTGATGCAAGAAAATCATGAAAAAAGAATCAACAGTTTGGTAAAGGAAGCACAAAAAAATAATGAAGGAAACACCTTAAAAAAAAGAATAGGCCAAAAGATAAAAGAAGCACAAAAAATCCACTGAAAAGAAGAACTCCCTAAAAAACAAAATTGTGCAAAAGGAAAAAGATATACAAATATTCACTGAAGAGACATACTCCTTAAAAAGCAGAATTGGCCACAAAGAAAAAGACGCAAAAATTCACCAAAAAAATAAAACTTTTTAAAAAGAACTGGCTAAATGGAAAAGGAGGTACAAAACCTCACTAAAGAAAATAATGGCAAGTGGAAGCTAGTAACTCCATGAGACATCAAGAAATAATAAAATCAGAAGAAAGAAAAAAATAGATGTAAATATCTCACTGGAAAAAAAACTGACCAAATTATCAATCATCTCTTGAAAGAGTTCCTAAAACAAAAACTCCCATGAAAATCATAGCCAAATTCTAGAGCTCCCTGGTCAAGGAAAAAATATTGCAAGAAGCCAGAAAGAAACAATTTAAATATCATGGAGCCACAGTCAGGATAATATGAGATTTAGCAGCTTCTATAGCAGAGGTTCTCAACCTTCCTAATGCCGTGACCCTTTAATACAGTTCCTCATGTTGTGGTGACCCCCAACCACAAAATTATTTTCATTGCTACTTCATAACTGTAATTTTGCGACTGTTATGAATCATAACATAAATATCTGATATGAAGGATGTATTTTCATTGTTACAAATTGAACATAACCCACAGGTTGAGAACTGCTGTTCTATAGGAAAGTATCTGAGGACTTGGAATATATTTCTGGAAAGCAAAGGAAAACAACCAAGATTACCTACCCAACAAAACTAAGAATAAACCTTCAGGAAGAAAGAAATGGACACTAAGTGAAATATGATTTTCAAACATTCCTGATGAAAAGGCTAGAAGTGAATAGAAAATCTGACTTTCAAATACAAGACTCAAGAGAAGCATAAAAAGGTAAACAGGAAAGCATGATCATAAGGGATTCAATAAGGTTAAACTGCTTACTTCCCCTACGTGGGAAGATGATGCTTGTAACTTCTAAGAACTTTATCATTATTAGGGCAGTTAGAAGGAGTATGCATAGAGAGCATGGTTACGAGCCCAATATGATGGAATGATAGCTAAAAAAAAATAAAGGGGTGAGAAGGAGGTATGCACTGGGAGAAGGGGAAAGGGACCAGGTAGAATGGGGTAAATTATCTCACATAAAAAAGGCACAAAACTTTTACAGTGGGGGGGAAGATGGAGAAGGTAGAGGGTAATATTCGAATATTACTCTCATTGCAATTAGCTCAAACAGAGAATAACACACACACTTAGGTATGGAAATCTATCTTATCCTACAGAAAAGGAGGAGAGGAAGGGGATAAGAGAAGTGGAGGTGAGGGCAGGTTAAAAGATCTGTAGAAAGGAAGGCAGACTGGGGGAGGCAGTAGTCAGAAGCAAAACATTTTTTGAGGATAAACAGGGTGAATTGAGGGGGAAGACAGGATAGAAGGAAATACATAGTAATCATAACTGAAAAAAATTTGACAGTAAGTTTCTCTGATAAGGCCTCATTTCTCAAATATATAGAGAACTGAGTCAAATTTATAAAATTAAGAGCCATTCCCTAACTGAAAAATGGTCAAAACTATGAACAGGCAGTTTTCACAAGAAGTAATCAAAGCTATTTATAGTCATATTAAAAAATGCTCTAAGTCACTATTAATCAGAGAAATGCAAATTAAAACAGCTCTGAGATACTACCTCATACCTATCAGATTGGCTAATATGACAAAAAAGTAAAATGGCAAATGGTGGAGGGGATGTGGGAAAAGTGGGACACTACTGCACTATAGTGAAGTTGTGAACTGATTTAAATATTCTAGAGAACAGCCTGGTATTATGCCCACAGGGCTATAAAAATATGCATACCCTCTGACGCAGCAATACCACTATTAGGTCTATATCCCAAAGAGATTAAAAAAACAGTAAAAGTATCTATGTGTGCAAAAATATTTATAGCAGCTCTTTTATAGCAGTAAAGAACTGGAAACTGAAGAGATACCCATCACCTATGGAACTGCTGAACATGTTACGGTATATGATTGTGATGGAGTGCTATAAGAAATGATGAGCCAGATGCTCTCAGAAAAACCTGCTAAGACTTACATGAACTGATGCGAAGTGAAGAACCAAGAAAACAATGTACAAGTAACAGCAATATTGTAACATGAATGACTTAGCTGTTCTCAGCTATACAATGATCCAATTCAATTCCAAAGGACTTATGATGAAAAATGCTATGCATCTCCAGAGAAAAAACTGATGAAATCTGAATGCAAATCGATGTATACTTTTACTTTCTTTACTTTTCTTGGAGTTTTTATCTGTGTTTTCCTTTACAACATGACAAATATGGAAATGTTTTGCATGACTGAACATGTATAACCTATATCAAATTTCTTACCTTCTCAATGAGGGGGGAGGGGAAAGATGGAAAGAAAGAATGTGGAACTCAAAATTTTAAAAAACAAATGTTAAAAATTATTTTTAAACACAATTGAGGAAAAAAATTAAATGAAGAGTAAAAAAACCTTCCCAGTTTGTTTTCACATGAAATGCTAACAACATACCCCTCTTCCATATTATATTCGTAAAACTGATTTTTTCCAACTCAAATTCAGGCCTTCAACACTCATCCATATGAAATTCCACCCTATTAGATTTAGCCTCTTGCTCTAGCCAACTGAAAGTTTTAGATCCTCATTCTGCCACCCACTGTCTTAATTATTTCTCCCAACTTTCTGTCCAGAAAAATCTGATAAGCATGCCACCTGACTTGTTCATTTGAGATTTACAGAAATAGTTCACCAGGCCATTCTCATTTTCCAATGGTAAGCTTTTTCCTCTAACTGTCCTAGTGAAGGCTGTATTAACTGAAGTTTGTGCTCTACCTAACTCATCGGCTCTCACTCAGTTTTTAGTTTTAATCAGGATCTGCCTTATTCCCCATAATATTATTTGCCCCTGAAATATTAAATGCTGTGATACTTTTTTGATTAGAGCATGGGCATGTTGAGAAGATCATAGATCTTGAGATGAAAAGGACCTGAAAAAGAGGTCACTGAGTTCAATGTCCCTGCTTTACAGATGAGGAAACTGAGGCCTAAGGAGATCAAGTGACCTGCCCAAGGTCCCACAGGTAGTTTCAGAGGTCCTCCAACTCCAGCATCAGTGCTTTTTCCTCTGTGCCCTGCTGCCTCCTAAGTAACAAGTAAAGGTCAAGAATAAAGTCCAAAAAGACTACTAATGAAGGAAAAGGGAAGGTATGATTTCAAGTTGCCAAAGAAATCCAACAGGAACATGCAGAAGTCAAATCACACAAGGTGATCTTAGATGCTCAAGTCAAAGAGATCTTAAGAGTACAACACCTCGCCATCTCTTTGGACTATACTATTTACCTCAAGAGGTTGTTTTAGAAAAGTGCCTTACAAACCTGAAAATGCTATATAAATGTTATTTAGCAATAATGTTAACAATATTATAGATAGTAATATTATCACTGTTCAATATAGCAGAGACCAAAAAAAAAAAGAGGTTATTGAAAGGAGGACCTCTAACTCATCTTTGCATCTTTCACAGTGCCTAACACAGGGTCTTTAAGGAATGTGATAAGTGAGAAAGAACATAAAGAAATTTGGGACTATCAATGAGTCCATCTACTGAAGATACTGGAGGTGAAAGAGACATAAAATTCACAGAATTTCAGAGTTGAAAGGGGCCTGAAAGATCATCCAATAAATCAATAAGCATTTATGAAGGACCAACTCAGTGCCAGACACTGCTAGGCACAGGGGGTACAGAAATAGAGGTGAAACAGTCCTGGCCTTTAAGGAATCTATAGATGATACACAGATATGTAAATATGCACACAATTTACAAAATAAATACAAGGTGATTTTGGGAGAGGAGGCACTAACAGCTGAGGGAGAGAGGATATAGAATGAGTAAAGGTTTCATGTGGAATATGAGCTTGATTTTGAGAGAAATAAGGAGCTCTAAGAGGCAGAGGTGTGAAGGGTTTGCCTTCAAAGGACTTTAGGTGGCCAATGCAAAGGCACCAAGACAAGACATGGAATGTCCCATAAGAAGAATAGCATTTCCAACAGTCTGACTGGACTGCGGATTAAGGGAATGAATGCAAAATATAATCAGATTGGTAAAGCAGTTTGAGGTTAAATTGGGAAGGATTTGAAACGTCAAACAGAAATGCTAAAATTTGATCCTAGAGATATGAAACCAATGAATTTTATTAATTAGGGAAGTGACATAATCAGACTTGTGCTTTAGGAGAATCATTTTAGAAGCTATGTGGTAGATGAATTAGAAAGAAGAGAAACTTTAGGCAACAAGACCAACTAGGAGGCTCTTATAATACCCCAGGAGAGATAAGATGAGGGCTTGGAATAGAGTAAGGACCATGTGAGTAAATAGAAGAGGTCAGATATGAGAGATGTTATGGTGGTAGAAATGGTAAGATTTGGCAACTGAGTGGTCATGCAGAATGAGAGTGAAGGAAAAGTCACAAAAGCCAGGAACCACAAGACTGGTAGAATGTCAATAACCTCAACAGAAATCAGAAAGTTCAGAAAAAAGGGGCAAACTTGGAAGGGAGAGATGAGCTGTTTAGGAAACACAGGCACATCTTAAGAAAGACAGAAATACTTTCTAGAATCAAAATGACCCTTTAGCCAAACAGGAAACACTGACTTAATAAAGAGGAGGATCAAACATGACCTTACCTGTTCCTCCCCAGTCTTCTCTACAAGTGCATGACAGAGTTTTTGCAGAACATCAACAGCTGAACTAATCACCTCTGGAGGCCACTGGAAGTCTCTCAGCTTACATTTGATAACATCTGAAAAGGAGATCAAACCATTTGAAATTTCAGTTTGAAAAAATACAACTAAACTGAGAAGTGAAAACTTTTCCTCAACAAGACTACAGAAATACTTACCAGTCAGCTCTTCCTGAGTACTCTTAGGTAGGTGTTTTGCAATATGCCCAATCACACATAGAATATGTCCTGTAGTGTCAGAACTAATATTCTGTTGCCTAGAGGATGGTAAAAGACAAATAGCTATATGAAACTAGAAGAGGACACTATTGAGAAGAACAGTATCATTCCCTCTGTTTTACTGACACTAGAAGTAAGTCATACTTGTAGGAAATTCTTAAGGGATTAATGTACTAAAAAATGGTGTTTTAAAGTATTAATTTTCACAATTGAATTTAAATAAAGTGTTTTGGATCTTAATATCTATGAAACAATAAACTCCTTGTACTGGAGGAAAACATTGGTTTAGATTTTTTTTTTTTTTTTGGCACCAATCAATAACTAGATTAAGAGCATACACACCCACTGATTCTCTCCCAGGATTCAATTATTTTGGTGTAATCCAGTTTAGGTGATGAGCAAGCAACCTTTGAGAGCAACATCCAGGCTGGTGCCGAGTGTTCCGTTTCAGTATGGGATATTACATTATTTATAAAAGTAGATGAGAATTTATCTTTCTTAGACCACATGTGAAAAGCCTTATTTAAATAACGGCTGGTAAAAAGAAGAGAAAGCATTATTAAATTTATAAATACCACACATAGGCTCAAACTAGGAGTTAAAGGGTATCTCCAGCTGGATTAGGCTCTGGTAGTATATAAAACAATGTACAGAAAGAGATATTGGCTAAAGGCTTATAAAAGACCAAAAGAGATTCTTTCCAATTTTATTACACAAAATAAATTAGATATCTCACCATATATCCATTCCAGTTTATTGTTCTACACACAATCTAGCCTCTAGCTTTTACCCCTAAAGCAAAATAAAAGAAAACAAAACTATCGCTGCCCCCCCAGCCCCCATATCCACACACAAATACACAAAAATCTACTATACTGTGGCAGCTGATCATCCCTCTACCCTACCTGACAAAAAAAAAAAAAAAAACAACCAAAAAACCAGAAACAAAACTCTCTGTTACAAAGATGCAGACAGGTCACATAAGCCCAGGTCCAGCTGGCTTATGTGACTCTCCACTCCCCACAACTTTTCAAACACTCCTATCCTCCTCACAGAAAATATGAAAGTCGCCCACTTTCAGAGGGATCGTTAGGCAAGAACATTCTATTATTTAAGTTTGGTCAAATTTATCTTGTCCAAAGTTACTAAGTATGAATTACTAATAAAATTAGAGAGTCTATATCATTTTTTAAAAATGAGAATAAGTAAAAGAAAATGCCACCAATTTATTAATCTCAAAGTACTGGTGTTATGCTTGTCATTTTTAAACTACCTCTTCTTTTGCTCCTTCCCACAGCATTTTGTAAAAAAAAAAAAAAAAAATCAAAATAAGGTCAAATTAATCATAGGACAAACACCATACTGTACATTTGAGTGAAGAGGAATGTATCATGCTAACTATAAATAAGTAAGTAGTTGTTTTCTCATCCTCTAATTGCTTGCTATTTGCGGCGGCTAATAACATAAGAAACATACAATTACTATGTTTTTTCTTGTTTTAAAAAAATGGAAATTATAGTATGCACAAAAGAGACAACTATAATAAGTAATATACAACATAATAAGTTTAAAGTATGTACACACATTTATAGTAATAACACTACAAAAATAAGTTATTGTTTAAAATTATCCATAGGTATCTCATAAAGTTCAGAAAACTCACAATAGTTTCTGGCCTGTCACTATAATCATAACATTATGTAATTATCAAATCAAAGATTACAGATGCACTAAAAAGTATTATCTTTATTATCCCATCCCCTTTGATGGCAGTAAACGAAGCACAAAAGTTACTAACTTGTCCAAAATTATTATTTAAAACTCTGGAATTCCAATTCCATTAACAAATGCTATACTTCCTTATGAAAAAGAAAGCTATTAAAAATTACTTGAAATTATGTCACAATTTGACATATTAGTGCAAAGATCTTAGATGTACTTTTTAAATTCTAAGATCCCCAATGAGGAACTTCCCTTCTCAACTGACCACCTCCTTATCTTCTACAGTCTGATATCTACTGCTGCTTCCCCTTAGCTCCCAGTAAATAAGTTACCCAGTCCATTTCAACTTAGCTCTATTCTGGAGGTCATTATGAGCATCCATAAATGTTGCCCTAATCAACATCCTAGAACCTGTCTGTGCATTAATTTTCTCTCAGCATGCTCAATGTGTAACTCTGAATCACTTGGCTTTCTGAATTTCTATACTACATAACAGCAAAGATTTACTGCAGAAAGTAATGGAACCATATTGATCTGGATAAATTCATGCTAAATTCAACCAAGTCCTTCATGCTATAATTGAGCTAGACCACTCCCCACAACTTTTCAAACATTCCCATCCTCCTCAAGTCTTTCAGTCCTTTAATGGCAGTCCACTGCTTTAAAAAGGGGTCCTTATTCTTCATGCTTGGTGGATGATCTTGGTGGATCTCCTATTTTACTGAAAGAATCAGGACCAGAACTGATGTTTTCTCACTTTATTCTTCACAACTTTAAAAAATCTGTTTCTTCATTCATCCTCCACCTTTAAGATATCCTTGCATATTCTTGGGATTAAGCGCCGCCCCCCCCAAACTTCAAGGCCACTGAACAATACTTTACATTTCCCCTAGAATCTCCTCCTATCAATTTTTCACTATTTCTACTATCTTCAATTTATCTCTTTCTACTAACTCCTCTCAGTTTTCCTTCTAACACACAAGATATAAATTCTATGAGAAAAACTCTTGACTTCATTCTATTGCCTCACTACTTACCATCTGATTTCTCATCTTCCTTTCTCCGCCAAATCCCTGGAGTTTATAACCTAAGCTTACCTCCTTTACTTTTCTTTTAAATAACTCTTATTTTATTTTGCTTTCTTAAAAAAACTAAATAGCATGTATTTTCTTTCCCTCCCATTCTTTGCTCAGTTCTTTACTTTTTCAGTATCTACCCTCACCTTAATCTCCTGTAATCTGGATTCCTTACCACCTTATTGAAAAATTACTATAAAAGGCTCTCCTTATCACCAAATCTAATTACTTTTACATCTCCATCATCCTTGAGCTTTACATACATACATATATACATACATACATGCATAAATCCTTGAGCTCAAGCATACACACCGTGCTTTTTTAACTGAAGCTCATCCCCCTTGCCTTTTATAACAAAACAATTCTAAATGTTTTTCCAATTACCTTCCTGATGAGTCTTTTTGTCTGTTTTGCTGGTCCTCTTCCTTCTCTTGTGCCCCAAATGAAGCCTTTAATCCAATCCAACTGTTCTACTTGTTTTCTCTACCTCTTTGGAAATCATAAACATGACAGGCTCCCCTGATTGCCTCCATCCCTGTGCTCATGCTGTTTCCCAAGCCTAGAATGCCTTGTCCCCTTGTGTCTCTACCCAATACAATCCTACCTCCCCATTCTTCTAAGTCAATATCAAATGCTATCACTTTTGTGAAGTCATGCTGATCACTCCCATGATCAGTGATATAGCCTTCTTTCAAAATCCTGTAGCATGCATTATATTTCTTTGTGTTTCTACCGCATCTTTTACCCGTACTTTGCACACAGTGAGTGCATCATAAGTAAGGACTAAATGTTGACATGGACAACTGTAGAAATGTCCTGGCAGCAAGCATGATTAAGTTCACAGCACCCACTGTGTGCCTGCAGGTCTAAGGATAAACTTTAGATAAGACATGATTCCTGGTATCATAAAGCTCAGTAGGGGCCAAAACATAAAGACATGACTATAATGTTAAATACTATACAACAGACACATTAAAGCCATAAAATAGAGTATAAAATCAAAGAGAAAAGAGGTAGTTACAACAAAGGGCAGTCAGGAAAGGCTTGCTTCATGGAGGAAATGATACAAGTCATAACATTTGCATAGTCACAGATTCTGAGCCTAAAGCTCAGAGGCTGAGGAAGCCAAGCAGAGACAAAAGAGAAAGAAGCAGAAAATTTCAAGGGACGTGGCAGGGCCAGAAACAATCCACTCTGATGGCAGCAGCTTACAGTTTAGGGAAGGAAGTGACAGGGCGAAGGCCAGTATGGCAGAGCAGCATAGACTCAGGACAACCTGAATACTTTTATTCAATAGGCAATAAGGAACCACTAAAGACTTTTGAACAGAGGTAGAACACCAGCATATTAATACATGTAGAAAATTATCCTAGAGGAAGATACAGATGGATGGGAGATGGAAGACCTGTTAGGAGGCTATTATGATAGTCCAGGTTTTATGGTAATGAAGGACTATGTAAGGATAGTGTCAATGAATATGCACAGAAGATATACATGTAAGAAGCTACAGGGGTGGAATTTATAGGTTTTAATAAACGGTCAAGGAGTGTGAGAAAGAAAAAAAAAGATAATGGCAAGGTCTTAAACTGGAGAGATTAGGTGAATGGCAGTGCCCCTGAGAGAAATACTGTGATACGCAGTAGATTTGGGAAAGACACAATAAGCTTGCATTTGAACATGTAGGATCTGGGGTAAAAACAGAACATCCAAATGAAGATTTCTTGTAGGCATTAGAGAAGTAGATCAGGAACATGAAAGTGAGATTAAATAGATCATAAAATTGGAAATTACCTACCTAGGAGTATTAGCTAAAGTCATGCCAAGGCACGAAATTAAAGGTAAAGTACCAAGAAGGAAGAGTATTGAGGACAGATGTTTGGAGGATACACACATTAATGGGTTGTGAAGAAGGCAAGGAGACCATAAAGGAGAAGAAGAACAAAGGGGAGAAGCATCAGTGGAGCCTGGTATCTCTGAGGCTACAATTCTAAAATCTATAGTTCTGCACAATAAAATGAAGACCTTACAGGCAAAAGGAGCACTCTCAAAGGCAAGAATTTCCAAAGGAAGTAAGATGGGTAAGAAGGTGCATGACAATGGGATTTAGAATTAGGGATCAAAGCTCAAAATTTAAATAAACCACATGCTTCCTACCCTCTTCACCACTCTCCTGGATTATTAAGAAGCCTTGCAATTGATCTCCTTGTCAAGGGACTCCCCTCTTTCCAATCTATTCTCCACATAGCTGCCAAATTGATATTTCTGGTACATGGAGGCTGAGTATGTCACTCCCTGCTGGAGAAAACCTGAAGCAACATGCATACACTTATCAATCTGACTCCAGCCTATCTTTTTTTATTCTAATTTTTTCTTTCTTAATGTGAACTTAATCATTCATAAACATAAACGTCACAATGTGCAAAAAAGGAGAAAAAAGAGCATTAATTGCACATGAAACAATACTGTGCTTTAAGAAATTGTATACATGATGAATACAGAGAAGCACAGGAAAACTTAAATGAACTGATACAAAGTAAAGTCAGTCCAATAAAAGGTTTTCTGAGCTCTTTTCATCTCCTTATGACAATTAATTTACTTCTATATGAAATTATTATAATGGCCATCAATGCCATTTCTATTCTTCAGTTTCCAGTTTTAAATTTTGAATTACTTGTATAGATAACTCAAGAGAAAATTATTTTAACTGTATGTTATATTGTTTTCTGATAATTCTTTTTTTTCTTTAAATAATTCCTATCTTAGTGATGACAAGTCAATGGCATCACAGTTGCAAACTGAGAGCTGATTAAGGGAAAACTTCTGCACCAAACACAAGTCTTTTCCTGTCTATTAAAATATAATCTGTCATTCTTTAACGTGTTACTGGTGATCAGCATGTCCAGAGACAAATCTTTCTTCTTCCTTAAATAAATAAATACATATTTCTTAAATAAATAAGCCTCATATAGAGAGGTATAGGACTTCTATTTAATCCACAAATTCAGGACTTTCATTTTTTTTCTTTAAATATTTTTTAAAATTCTGAACTTGAACTTGTCCCCCCAAAACAGCATTCCCAAACATACAGCAGAAAAGAAAGAGGATTCTATATGAAAGTGAATCTATATTTCAAAATACTTTGATTTGTGAAAATACATAATTCTACATGTTACTTTGAATACTAGTCTTGCTTCCTTCTGAACTCCTTGTTCTCCTCTGCATTTAAAAAAATGTTTCAGTGGCTATTTTTGACATCACTATTGCTAAACCTGACCCTCTCAATTCCCTGCCCCAATTAAAAACCAAAAGAATAACACGCCCCCCCCCCCAAAAAAAACCCTCTTATAAAAAATTTGCAAATGCAAGAAAAATCAATCCACACAGTGTCCATGTCCAAAAATGTAGGCCTCTTTCCCTACTTTGTGTCCAACCCCTCTCTAACAGTCTCCTGTTCATAGGGAACAGGCTTCATCATAGGTCCTCTGGAAACACAGATGACCACTACTTTGATCAGTGTTCTTGAGTCTTTCAAAGCCTTTTTTCTTTGCAGTGTTGCTGCCCTTGTATAAACTGTTCTTCTGGTTCTACTTATTTAACTTTGTGTCAATTCATACTACCCAGGATTCCCTGAAATCATTGTTTGTCATCTCTTATAACACAATAATTTCACACTATACACTTATATCACAATTTGTTCAGTCATTCCCCAATTGTCTAACAGGCAAGCCAGGACACTCCCTTAAACTCTAACTCTTTTCTGTTGCCCCTTTAATTTTCCCTTCAGAATCAGGAAGTTTGCTTTACTTGCAACCAATCCCACCCAAGTATTATCTTTCCTCTTAACCCCTTGCCTTCATCACCATATGTTTCCCTATTGAGTTTGATGCATTTCTACACCAATTTGTTTGTGTGGGCACTCAACCCTCCTTTGTCCAATTCAGGTCTGAGTGAGGTTCATCTCACACCTACTCCTGCACTACTTCTTCCTCCATAACTGCGTGCTCTTACTGTCATGAACCCAATTATGAGAAATAAATTCTATTGCCTTTTTCCTCCTTTTGACACTAGTATATTGTTCCTCTTATCTTTCCTTTTTTCCCCCTCTTCAAACCCTTAGAACTGAACCTTCTATATCCCCCTTTCCCTTCCTTTTACCATCCACCACCACCCTCTGATTTTTCTTATTCATTACCCTCTAAAGACAAGAAGATTCTAGAGAGACACTTGTTTCTCCTCCCTCATTGGAATGTTAGTACTACATTATTATACAATGCCTTCCAAATGCTCAAATAATTTTACCTTTCCAGGTTTCTCTGGACTCTTGTGCTTGTATGCAAGAGTTCCTACTCTAGTCTTCATCAGAAATACCTGAAAGTCTTCTCTTCTAAAGATTCACTTTTACCCTGTAGGATGGTATTCCGTTTTACAGAGTTAGGGTATTCTTGGCTTTTCAGCCTCTATCTTTACCTTTTGGAATAACATACTCCAAGACTGCCTATCATTTGTAACAGAAGCTGACAGGTCTTATGTGATCCTCCTGACTACGTTTCCTTAGTACTTGAACTGCTTCTTTTTGGATACTAGCAGCACTTTTCCATTAAGGTGGAAGTTCTAGATTTGAGCTGTAATATTCCTGGGTCTTGTCCTTTTGAGGTTCCTTTCAGGTGATGGTGGATGCTTTCTAGCTTCACTATGCACTTAGGTTTCATAGCTCTGAGCAGTTTTCATTTTAAAAAATCATGATATTCCAGAAATACAAAGATTCTTAAATTATCTCCCCTTGACTTGTTTTCCAGTCTGGTACTTTTGATCTCAAATACCTTACATTTTTTCCTATATGTTTCAATTTTTTTAAATTTTGTAATATCTCTTGCTGTCTCACAAAGTCATTGACTTCTTTTTAGTCTAGTTTAGGGAGTCTATTCTTGGGAAGGTTTGCCATTTTCTCTAAGCTATTTAGTCTCTTTTCAAGTCTTTCCTTTAGAGATTTTATTTCATTATTTATCTCTTGCTTCAATTCTTCTACTAATTCATGCAGTTCCTATGGAAAATTCATTTTTTCCTTTGAGTTTCTTCTTGCAGTTATTATAGAGTTAGATTTGTATTTTAAAAAATTGCTGGTCACTATTTTCATTGGTTTACTCATTTCTCCTCAACTTTATTTCCTGAATTGAGGATCTGTGCCAGGTCTAGCACCTTGACGTACTTTTGGGTGTGGTGGTCAACCCTAGTTAGTCTAGTTCTGGGTCCCCTGGATTCACTTTCCCCTTGCACTTTAGGATCCCTGGACCTTTGAGGTTCAGAATGTTTTATCTTCAGGGCCATTTCTTGTGTCTCAGGATAGAGAATTAAGGACCTTAGATGCCAAGTCTGGTGTCCTGGACAGAGCACTATGGCACCATGGTTATTACCTACTGCTGCTCCTCAAAGCTTCCAAAGTCTCCATCCTAGGGCTTTCTGGCTACCCTTGGACTTTCTCCTAGTTGTTCTGATATTCCAGTTGGTCTTCCTCAGTCCATTCCTCCTGACCCATTTCCCAAATCAGCTTATAGCATCTCAGATGGAGATAGAGAGGGCAAAAGGTGGTCCTCTTTCATTTCTTTCTCCTGAACCATGATTTTCCACATATTTCTTTCTATCCTCACCTTTTCCCACCTTTGCATTGAAGTCACTAAATATCAGAGTGTATGTTGGTTTAATTTGGAGGATCTCATCAAATGCTTCATAGAATTCTCTACTTTGTCCTCAGCAACATTCTATAAGAAGTCTTTCACAATCCCTATTACTGCTAGTGCTTTCTCTCCATTTATTATCTCCAACTGACCTGTCTATATCTTGCTTGTATATAGCTGCCTGGGTGTTGTCTCCATTAGACCATGGATTCCTTGAGAGCAAGGACCATCTTCTGTTCTTCCTTGTATTCTCAGCCCTTAGCACAGTGCCTGGCACATAGCACATACTTAATAAAAGCTTATTTGCCTACTGATGTTGGTGTGTAAACTGCAATTATATTCATAGTGGTTTTCTTTTTCAAATAGCCATAGCAATACACGATGACCAAATATCCCATGAAATAATGTATCTTCTAGCCTCTGGGAGTAGAGTAAGATCCACTCTGCCAAGTCTTTTCTTTGCTTTATTTCCAAAACAAAGTGGCAATGAAGCAAAAAATGTATGACTTATGTCCCTCTCTGTGTGAGAACCACCATTAATTTTATGCCATCAGAAAAATACTGTATTTAGAAATCAGAGGCGGATCCTAAAGATCCAAAACTAGACAAGTGCTTAGAAAGAATGGAACAATAAGAGACTGTGATAGAAAGGCTAAAGAAAGGCTTTTCTGGGGACTGGAAAAACCTGTATATGTATGTAGTCAGGCGGGAAAGAATCAGTGGAAAGGGAGAGAATGAAGATATTTGAAATAGGGATAAATGATAGAGTAGGGAACAGAAACAATGGCAAGAGGAGGGAGAAAATGAGGAGGGCAGCACAAAAGAATGGATAAAGGGGAAAGAACTAGTTACAGTAAACTAGAAGCTTAAACAATACTAAAATGCTTTTAAAAACAGTCAATATAATACATTAAAAAGAACTCAAGATACAAATTATGAACGCACAATATTCTGCACAGGTAAAATGTTTATGAAAGTACTATATTCATTAGTACAGTGTACATTTTAAGATGGCAAGAGGAAATTGAAAAACCTTCAAATGAAAGCAAAAAATGATTAAAAGGCCCGTAAAAATTTAACCACTTCCAGAAGGTTTAAGGAATTAGAACCACAAAAATTCAAATGTCCTTCTTAAAGGAAAATGAGCTGTAAAATTGACGTACCTCAGTTCCTGGCTTTCTGAAGTAAGAAGAGTAAGGAGATCCCATGCTAATACCTGATTACTGTCTTCACTTTGGAATTTCCGATAGTGCTTAATATGTTGTAATACAAGCTGGTCAAGACACTCCAGAGCCTTCTCTTGCACAGTACTTTCAGTGTCCATCACAACTGGGATGATTCCGGTCAGCCAGGCTTTCTGTATCAAGACACTTCTGTGCTGAGCCTTAAAGGAAGCAAGGAGAATAAGCATTTATTTAGTGCCTGCCCTTTCCCAGGCACTATGCTAAGCACTTTGTAAATATTATCTCATTTGATCCTTGTACCAACTCTGGGAGGTGGGTTCTATGAATATTCCCCATTCTATAGCAGAGAAAACTGAGGCAGAGAGAGGTTAAGTGACTCGCCCAGGGTCACAAAGCTAGTAAATGTCTGAGGCCAAATTTGAACTCAGGTCTTCCTGACTTCAGGCCCAGTGCTTATTCACTGTACTACCTAGTTGCTTCTAACTGAAGTTATTAATTCAAGTTTTCAAATGAAATCAAAGTAAAAAAATCAGTGAACTTGTGATCAAGAATATAAGGGGTAAAAAACATGAGCAAAAAAATGGTGAAGGCACTTATTAAAAATATTTAAACATTTATGGAATATAGGAAGCCAAAAGAAAGGTAAATGGCAAGGTTCAGTCACAAGTTATTATAAAACAGCAGTTACTGAAATCATAAATCAAGTATTAAAATTTACCATTTTTAGGCTATGTCAATGTTCCTTTTGATAATGTCAAATCATGAGGGATTGATTCCAGAAGTAAATACTGATCAAGATAAGGCATAAATCAATATCTATCCCAAAGAAAAATTAAACTACATGCTGAGAGAAAGAAGTCAATATATTTGTTGCTTTATGCACTCTGGCATGAAATATAGAAAATAAACATGCTTTCAAAGTGCTCCAGCAACTGTGTTTTTAACTAAATTACACATGGTTTAAGTGGAGTTGCTCTCCTAGCAACACCATCTGCATATTTCAGTTTTAGTTAAAAATTGATTCAGACCTCTGGCTCAACCAAATTAAATAAGGAAAAATTTATTGAATTTGCATGTAAGCATTTTCAGCTTAGCAAAAATCAAGAGGTTAATTGCCAAGATCAACTAGAATAAGTACCTAACATTTTCAGGTGGAATATGACAAACCAGATGCAATTAAAGTCTAAGTCTTCTATTTTTCTCTTTATAGAGATAGGTATTTAATGGACTGCATAGTTTCTAATAGTCAAATATATAACATTTAAGACTATTTTTTTCAATCTTATACAATTAATGTGAATAAGGACCCATAATACCCATGACCTCACCATAAGAAGGTCAGTAAGAGATTGTAGTGCTTGCTTCCGAACAGAAACCGCAGGATCCCGACACCGATCCTGCAGAGCTGATAAATCTTCTTGGGTACATGGGATCTGACTGTGTTTCATAATACTAACCAACACCTAGAAATCACATATAAAAATTTTAATCTTTCTGTATTCTGAATTTTAAACATAAAAAGACAGCATTTCTAAACAGAGCAGAACCAAGAGATTTCCATATGAAACTGTGACTCCCCATTTCACAGCATTTTAAAAAGTATCTAATAAATTCTACACATTACTTTAAAAACTGTCCTGCTTGTCTGTGCTTCCTTCTGTACTTCCTCTAGATGTCACATAATCACATAATTATACACATTATCTACTCACACATATCTGATATAGGATGATTATGATGAATGATATACATAAGAAGGGCACAAAAGGAAAGATAAGGAAACCAAGGATGTAAAATTTTAAATTTTCTAAAAATAAAAGCCAATAAGAGACACTAAAAGTCTAGACTGCTCTTTTCAATGCCACAATATTTTTACTACACTTGAGGTTAAAGAGTAACAGTGAAGTTTCTAAAGGTAAGTTAAATAATATACATAACCTTAAGATTTCCCAAAACCCTCTCTTCTGCTAGGAATACTCCAGTGCTAGTTATTTACATAATGAAGTTTTGAGAAAAGCACACCTGCAGTGCAGATTTTCTAACATTGGTCTTCTCATCACCAATTCTCTGTCTCAGCATGGTCAGGATATCATTTCCTATTTCAAAAATATCAAGGAATCATTATGATACAAACTTCACAACATAACACAAAAGAAAATCCTAGTCTGAGTGTTTGTATTGAGTCTAAGAAATGATCAACTGGAAATGTAATAGAAAGAGTAAAAGGGAAATAGAGGACCTTTACTGATTACCTGGCATAAGTACAAATTTTTTTTAAAAAGGTTACTTTTGCTTAAATGACACAAGATGGAACTATTTATACTTTTAATCTAACAAAGTTATATAACATGAAAGCCTCACTAAATTAATAAAACCTGAAGTCTCCTGGAAAAGGCTATGCAATAGTAAATCTGTAATTTGCAAAAAGAAAGTCTGGAGTCAGCAAGAACATTCAAAACAGTTTTGACTTATTTAACATATTTTGTAAATGCACAAAATCTGTGGATTCCACAAAATTCACAAATGGCAAATTCAGATTTAGAATTTAACTTGAGTAGAACAAACTATTATCAAGCACAGAACCAAATCTATAAGGCCATAAAAACCAGTCTTTCTAAACTGTGAAGAATAGTAATTTGAATAACTATAATCCTTTGCATTTGTAAAGCACATTTCAAAGTGGATCCCAAATCTCACAATATCTCTTTAAGACAATTAAACCAAATGAAATATTACTTAAACCTCAAGTTTTTTCAGAGTAACATAAATTGACTTACCATCAAATCCAATTCTTTCACCACCACTGTCAATATCTGTCACATCTATAGTTTTAAAAGTACTAAATGCCTTTCTTGGGCAGTTAGAAGGAACTTAAAAGACAATAAAAAGAGAAAAAGAATTAAAGTAAAAAGTTATCACACCATTTATTTGATAGCATGAGTGTAGCATTATAGTTGCTCTATTTTCCCATGGACAATAAACCTTCTTTCATCAAGTACTAATGTACAACATTATATAAATACAAAACTCCCAAAAGCAATAATATACCTACTTCAAATGTGACAAGTTGTCTCTATGAGAGCCAACTAATAAAAAGCCAACTGTTCCAGTGTTTGAAACTAAATTGGTCCATTACCTTCTGTGCTTCCCAGTAAAGTGGCTGGACAGCTATCCACCTGTGAGGCTGCATGACTGGTGGCTGAACAAGCAGAAAATGTATTACCATACATCATAATTAAACATATAGCCATCAAAACCAAGATAAATACTAAGCTAGACCTAAACACAAGAGATTAAATAACTATAAATGAATCATATTCTTCTCTCTCCAATGTCCATGGACAGTAGTCACATCTACTTAACATTTAACAAAACATGGCAATCTCTAGAAACAAAAGCACCCAACAAATCTAAACAAACATTAAGTAACAAAGCCCCTTGTTGAAATATACCTGTTTAAAATTCTACAACATGACTTTCAACTTTAACAGATAAGCAAATCTAGTTAAAAACAAATTAGATAACAGAATCTACTAGAACAGGTATTTAAGAGGGTAGTTAAGATATCCTACAATATATATTTGGGGAATAGTCTTTTTACAAGTCCCTTACAGTAAAACTGTCTAAATTCTTAACATTTATTCAAACAAAATAAGAAAATATTTAACCATACACACCACAGCCTACATACTACCTTGCAAAATCTCTAGTATGTTATCTGAGATAACAGAAGTTGACATCTCCAGACAGTGAACAAAACTTGAGAGTGCCTTGCTACGGACAGTAGGTGCCTTGTCTGAGCAACGTCCAAACATCAATTCTTGTACTAAAAATTTGTGCTTTAAAAACTTCTGCTCCTCCAGAGAGAGGGAACTGTCTAGCTTTCTTTCAGGATATTCCAAGAGAGCGAGGACAACATCAAGAGTAAACACTCTGTGTGAGATCTGTTGAAGTAGAGAACAGAAGAATTATCAATACTTGGGAATTAAAAACAAATGGATCTTTCTTATATGCCCTACAACCTAGCAGTCATCATCTGTTTGCAGTGTCATGTCCAAGGATCTACAAATAAGACATTTCTTCCTACCTTTGCACTACGAGAATATTTGTAAAGCCAGCGAATGAATGCAGCATACTCTAGGCAAGGGAGTTTATTGAGCAACTGTGCCAAGGCCTGAGCTGCATAGGTGCGATATTCTGATTTATCCAGAACCTGAAACAGAAGAACAGTGAAATCTTCTGGGACCAATACACTTCTATAATGACAAGTCATTTTCAGGACCCATAGCTAAGTGAACTGAAATTAGTAAATACATCACAAGTTAAAGACCTTCAAATTTATCAATAACAATAAAAATAGCTAGTATGTACATGAAACTTTAAGGTTTACAAATATTGTCTCATCTGACCATCACAATAACCATGTAAAATAGGTGCTATTATTACCTCCATTTTAAAAATGAGGAAAGTGAGTCAGATAAAGGTTAAGTGACTTGCTCTGGAACATACAGCTAGTAAGTATCTGAGGCTGGACTTGAACGCAGGTCTTCCTGGTTTCAATTCAGTTTTATCCATTGAGCCACTTAGCTGCCTTTAATATTTTTTTTGGCATGTAAAAATAATTTTTAACATTTGTTTTTTAAAACCTTTGAGTTCTAAATTTACTCCCTTCCTACCTCCTCACTCACCCTCAAAAATCCCATTTTAGGGTTCTGAACTGATTGAATCTCTCATTATAGCATATAATATAGCATATAAGCAATTCAATATAGGTTATACATGTGTAGTCACGCACCATAAGTCATGTTATGAAAGACAAATTATATTTCTCTCCATCTTATCCCACCTTCCATTTATTCTATTTTCTCCTTTGACCCTGTCCTTCCTCAAAAGTGTTTGCTTCTGATTACCCCTCCCCCAATCTCCCCTCCCTTCTATTACCTGCTCTCTCTTTCACCCCCCACCAACCTCCCCTCTACCCCTGCCAACCTCTTTTCTCCCCTTCCCCATTACTTTCTTGTAGGGTAAAATAGATTTCCATACCCAATTGAGTGTGTATGTTATTTCCACCTTAAGTCAAATCCAGTGAGAGTAAGGTTCATTCATTCCTTCTCACCACCACTCCTCTTCCCCTCCACTGTAAAAGCTTTTTCTTGCCTCTTTTATGTGAGATAATTTACCCCCATTTTACCTCTCCCTTTCCTCATTCTCCCAGTACATTACTTTCTCACCTTTTAATTTTACTTTTTAGCTATCATCCTTTCATATTCAACTCACCATATACCCTCTGTCTATATATATTCCCTCCAAGTACCCTGATACTAAGGAAGGTATCATGAGATACAAATATCATCTTTCCATATGGAAATGTAAACAGTTCAACTTTAATAAATCCCTTATGATTTCTCTTTCCTGTTTACCTTTTCATACTTCTCTGTATTTGAAAATCAAAATTTTCTATTCAGTTTTGGTCTTTTCATCAAGAATGCTTGAAAGTCCTCTATTCCACTGAAAGTCAGAGTTTTCCCCAAGAAGGATTATATTCAAGTTTTGCTGAGCAAGTAATTCTTGGTTTTAATCCTAGCTCCTTTAACCTCTGGAATATCATATTCCAAGCCCTCTGATCCCTTACTATAAACTCTGCTAAATCTTGTGTTATCTTTCTTGATTGTGTTTCCACAATACTTGAATTTCTGGTTTCTTTCTGGCTGCTTGCAATATTTTCTCCTTGACCTGGGAACTATGGAATCTGGCCTAGGAGTTTTCCTTTTGGGATCTCTTTCAGGTGATCGATGGATTCTTTCCATTTCTATTTTACCCTCTGGTTCTAGAATATCAGGGCAATTTTCTTTGATAATTTCTTGAAACAATGTCTAGGCTCTTTTTTTGATCAAGGTCTTCAGGGAGTCGAATAATTTTTAAATTTTCTCTCTTGGATCTATTTTCCAGGTCAGTTGTTTTTCCAATGGGATATTTTAAACTGTCTTCCATTTTTTCATTCTTTTAGTTTTGTTTTATGATTTCTTGATTTCTCATTAGCTTCCATTTGTTCTGGTCTAATTTTCAAGCAACTATTTTCTTGAGTAAACTTTTGGATTTCCTTTTCCATTTGGTTGATTCTGCTTTTTAAGGCATTCTTCTCCTCAGTGGCTTTTTGGACCTCTTTTGCCACTTGGTCACTCTATTTTTTAAGATGTTACTTTCTTCAGTACTTTTTTGGGTCTCCTTTAGCAAGCTGTTGACTCATTTTTCATGATTTCCTTGCATCACTCTCATTTCTCTTCCCATTTTTTTTCTTCCTCTCTTACTTGATTTCAGAGTCCTTTTTGAGCTTTTCCATGGCCTGCAACCAATTCATATTTTTCTTGGAGGTCTTTGATTTTGTTGTCTTCCTCTGAGTATATATTTTGATCTTCCTTGCCACCAAAGTAAGATTCTATAGTCTGAGCTTTTTTCCACTATTTTCTCATTTTCCTAGCCAATTACTTGACTTTTTAACTCTTTGCTAAGGTAGGGCTTTGTTTCCAGTATGGAGCTTCAAGAGTTTTTATGCATCTGTTTTCAGAGATACTTCTAGGCGCCTGTAAGTTTTCAGTTCTTCAAAGGTGGTATGATATAAGGACAGGTGTTTACGCCTCTCCTGATCTATGCTCTGGTCAGTAAGTGACCACAAGCACTCTTTTCTGCCTTGGAACTGGGAGGAATGTTCCCTCTCCACTTCTGCCACAAACTCTGCTATGCCAGTGCTCCTTCTCACCCCTCACTCACCACAGTAACAGAATGCTGCCTCAGTGCCAGCAAAGAGATCCCTGTAATCTCCTTGTGATCATTTATTTAATCCTCTTACCATTTGTAGGCTGAAAGTTTGGGAAGCAGCTGCTGCCACTGTCACTGCCACTGCCACCATCCCAGGGCTGTTCTAGGGCCGGAGCTGGTCTGTGCTCCTTCTTCACCCAGGTCCAACAGACCTTTCCCACTGATCTTCTAATTTGTCTTTGTTGTTTGTGGGTTGAGAAATCTGGAAACTGCCTCAGTTGCCAGTGACTCAGATCCCTGAGGCCTTCTCCTGGTTTGCTGGGGCCCAGTCTGTCCTGGCATAGCCCATGCTACACTGTACTCCTCTCCCAGCCCAGTGCAACAGACCTTTCCTGTTGACCAACCAGGTTATCTTGGGCTGAAAATTTGTTTCACTCTGTCTTTATGCAGGTGCTATTCTATAATTTGTTTAGTCATATTTTATAGGTATTTGGGGGAGAGCTCAAGCAAGTCCCTGCGTTTATTCCACCATCCTGCCTATTTCTCTGCTTCTTAATTTTTTTTTAAGTTAATTTATTTATTTTTAGTTTTCAACATTTACTTCCATAAGTTTTAAATTTCTTCCCTCTCCCTCCCCAAGATGGCCTGCAATCTGATAAAGGCTCTACATATACATTCTCATTAAACATATTTTCATATTAGTCATGTTGTATAGAATTATTATAATGAATGGGAGAAACCACGAGAAGGAAAAAACAAAACATAAAAAAAATATAGTCTGCTATGCTCTGCATTCAGACTCCATAGTTCCTTCTCTGGAAGTGGATGGCATTTTCCATCATGATTCCTTTGGATTTGTTTTAGGTCCTTGTACTACTGAGAAGGGCTAAGTCTATCAAAATCAACCATCGAAGACTGTTGCTGTTACTGTGTAGTGTTCTCCTGGTTCTGCTTACTTCACTCAGCATCATTCATATAAGATTTCCAAGTTTTTCTTGGAACAACAGTATTCCATTACATTCATATACCACAACTTGTTTAGTCATTCCCCAACTGATGGGCATCCCCTCAATTTCCAGTTCTTAGCCACCACAAAAAGAGCTGCTATAAATATTTTTGTACATGTGGGGCCTTTTCCCATTTTTATGACCTCTTTGGGATATAGCCCTAGAAGTGGTATTGCTGGGGCAGAGGGTAGGCACATTTTTATAGCCCTTTGGGCATAGTTCCAAAATGCTTTCCAGAATGGTTGGATCGGTTCACAACTCCACCAGCAATGAATTAGTATTCCAACTTTCCCACATCTTCTCCAACATTCATCCATTTTCCTGTTCTGTCATGTTAGCCAATCTAATAGGTGTGATATGGTACCACAGAATTGTTTTGATTTGCATCTCTCTAATCAACAGTGATTTAGAGCATTTTTTTTTCACATGACTACAGATAGTTTTAATTTCTTCCTCTGAAAACTGCTTGTTCATTTCCTTTGACGATTTTTCAATTGGGGAATGACATGCATTCTTGTATATTTGACTCAGTTTTCTTTATATTTTAGAAATGTGCCTCTAATTTAAAAAAATATATACTTTTGAAAAATGTTTTCTAGTGAAGATATTGCTTTATGCACATGAATATCAAATTCCAAATATCATACATAAATATGCACCTTACTAAGACAAACAGTACCTTGGAGCAGATATGCTGCAGTAAGATACGAAGGACTGGAAATACAACTTCTTTTAGTTCATCCACTATAGAACTATTCAAAACATAAAACAACCTTACGGTTAAATCAGAATAAAACAAGTTTTAAACACAATAGTTTACCTAGGTCTTATCCTTGAAAGCCAGTTCCCCAACATCATGGAAAAAAACAAAAAATTTCCCCAACATTTGAAAAGACATCTCAATACAACAAGGAGTTAAAAGACAGAAGTCGCATTGGAATCAGTGGCATTCATACTCTGAAGAGATACCATCCAATAGATCCTTTTATTTGTCTAGGCAGAAAGAAGTAATGAGGAATCTCTATGCTCCTTTTTACTAGTTATTGGCCTATCTTTTTGAAGATCTCAGCTTTCAATGTACAGCCAACCCCTCTCCGGATGCCAATAACCTAATTCTTAAGGGAATTGCCTGGGGCATTTCCAAAGTTAAGTAACTTGCTCCAAAGGTCACAGCCAGTACGTGGCAGAAGCAAAGCTTTCAGGTCTTCCTGACCCTGAAGCCAATTATCTACCCACTATACTACTTTCATGTGAAATACAGTAAACCAGATGCAATCAAAAGCTAATTGTCTTTGTGCAGTTTCAAAATATATTACCTTAAAGTCATGGTAATAACCACCACCATCAATTCTGGTAGGAAGAGAGTAACCCATAGTACCATTATGTAGTAGTCCCGTAAAAGTGACACTTTAGTAATACTACTTGTTTGAATTTTGGTGTGTATTTGGTGAGCTATATACAAAATTATAATGCACAAATTTGACCTTTCTTTAACACAAGCCTACTTGCACCATCATTTATATGTCACTGTACTTTTGTTCTGATCAAGATCAACACACAATACTCTAGTTAGTTTCCCTCTTAGCTAAATATCACACTAATTAATAATTAACTACTTTTGAGGAAAATAATTATAAAATCCCTTAAAAATCACTGTTTGGTGGAGTGGAGTGGCATTTCCTTCTCCAATTAAAGTCACTAGCAAGATATTTAATCAACTCTAAAACATATTCTTCAAAGGCATTCTTTAATACATAGATCATCTACACACTATACAATGTAATAGAGATGTCAAATTCACCAGAGTATTGCTCAAATCCGATTAAACTGTAATTGGGAAATGATTACCAAAATAAATAATACAATATAGATGGTATTAATTTGTGGTTTTCTATTTTTGTTTGTCACCACTGATGTAATTAACCATTTTATTCAAAATGGTCAAAAGAGACCACTCTTCTAAAATGAGATCTCATTTAAACAAAATACATGTACAACATATACATATGTATGCACAGATATACAAACACATGCATGTTATATTGTATATGTACATGTACAGACATGTGTGTATATCCATGTACAAAGACATGTACAAGTATGTATATATGCACTGAAAAATAATTCTAATCACAAGCTATACTTAGTTTCATCATAAGGCTAATTTGTGGAGGAAAAAAAGAATGGCCTATATTCAGATCAATTTCATATTCTAGGAATGTACACATATCAGTCCATCATTTTCTCTTTCCTTTCTCTTATCTCCACCTACTCCCTACTATAACAATTCAAAAAGGTGAATAGAGAAATCTCAGGGGCAGGTGGTGCAGTGAACAACTCACAAGCCCTAGTGTCAGGAGGATCTGAATTCAAATCTGGACTCTGACACTTACTAGCTGTGTGAACCTGGGCAAGTTACTTAATCTCAACTGCATCAAAAAAGTAAAAATCTATACTAATGACTTATCTATTTTAAAAAAATAATTTAAATCAAGGGCTTTTATATTTTCCTAAGAAAAACACATTAAATTTACTTCAATTTTATATTATGGTCAGATTTTCCTTGAAAGAGGAAAAGAGATAAAAGAGACACAGAAAAGGAAAGAGAAGGATGGAGTTGGGAAAGGACCAACATAAAAGGAAAAGAAAAAACGAAGATAAGGATATAGGAAAGACAAGGGAGAGAAAGAGATAGAAGGGGGAAGAAAGAAAAAGCTACACCTAGGCAGAGGAAAACACAGGGCAGGTAGAAGGTAAGCTCTGAGGAAACTTAGTCTTCTGTCAGATTTTGCAATTCACTTGACTTCAGAACAAGTTATTGCTACTTAGTCCTGCTCTTCAAAAATTGATTAAATGGTTAACCAATATTCACAGACATTCAATTACCTGAAATCCTAAAACCTAGGGAGCTTTATTCTAAATAGAAAAGCCCCAACAATTCTATAGGAAACCAATTATTCTTTAGACTGTGGCAATGGTAGCAGAGCAAATTTACATTACAAGGCTAAATAGAAAAAATGGTCCCATCTATACAAGAGTATTGTTAATAGCACTCTAAACTTGAAACAATTGGGGAACAGCTAAAAAAATCTACAGTATTATAAGTATAAAAGGATATTCCCTTGTAGTAGGAAATATAAGTGCTTCAGAGACACTTGGAAAGATTTGTATGAATTGATGAAGAGCAAAATAAGCAAAACTAAAAGAACATAAACAACATTTACAGCAACGTAAATGTAAATATCGCTAAAGGGAAGTTGAAAGTTGAGTAATGGAAAAAACAACAACAATGACGGTCCTCAAGAAGACAGGTAGAAATGTATCTCTTCCCTCAGGAAAAGAAATGAAGGACCACTAGAACAGGATACTGCATACCCTGTTAGATAAAGCTCCATATTGGACGTTTTTGATTGTTTCTCTTTGTCACAAGGTAGGGTTCAACTGGGGAAGGAGAGATATATGGAATATACAAACAAAATACATTGATTAAATTTATTAAAAATGGCTAAATAAAATCAAGCTGAAAGGTTGGAAGGTCCTGGAAGGTCCCCACTCTTGCACTAAACTGTCCCAATTAAATGGTCAGAGAAAGGACACAAACCTTGTGAACTGGGCTTTCTCTGAAATATTTCATTTTGATCTCCCTAGACACAACCAGAACAGAAAATTTAACTTTGTGGATGTTACACACCTTTCCCACCAATACTACTTCTAGGAAAATATCCTAAAAGAGAGAAAGGTAGCACATATACAAAAACATTGATATCAGCGCTTTTTGTAGTAGTAAAGTAGTAAAGTAGGCACCCAGTGATTGCAGAATAGTTAAGGAAATTACAGTATATGAAAATGACAAAATATTAATGTCCTGTGGTGAAATGAGAAATGTGAAGAATTCAGACAAATCCGTAAGAAAAATATAAAGCAAAATAAGCTAACCAGGAAAATAATTTACAGAATAATCACAATAGTATAATGGAAATAACTAATGAAATACTTCAGAACTAGAATCAATAAAGTAACATTCATGAATCCAGAGGGCATATTACAAAGGATGCCTTCCCCATTCAGCAGAGAGATAGTGGATTCAAAGTGTAGAATGGGGCAGACACACCGTCAGATATGGTCAGTTTATTTTTTCTTTAACTCCTTGATTGTGAAAAACTATAAAATATGAATATAAAAGAATATTCTTATGTAGTAAGAAACAATAAATACAAGTACTTCCGAACACTAAAGCAAGATTCCTACAGGAAAGAGGAAGGAAAGGTACAGTAAGTCACTGGAAAGTTAGAACAATGTAAAAAGAACATCAATGCAGCATTTAAAAAAAAAACAATAAAAACGTAGTTGGTAACAGCAATCAGTCATAGAGCCCAGAGACCTAAGACAAGAGCAGTACGGAGAGAAAAGATTCAAAGTGTTTGTGCTTTACCTGATAAACTGGATTGCATGATTTCTAGTACTGACAGTTTGTGAGGTGATATTAACGGGTACATGGTGGGATACTTCTCCTGCTTCAAACATGAGTATCACATTTAGCAATCGATGGAAGAGGCAAGTAATGACCTAAAAAAAGATGGTAAGTAGTGTTCAAAAATCAAATATATTAACAAAGTTGACTAGTGTACTACATTCAAAAGCAGTAGAAAATAAGTTAGATTTTTCCCCCCTAATTAACAGAAGAAACATTATTTCTTTGATCATCTTCAGGAGCTAGACAAAGGCGAAAATGTGACTAGTAAAGTGTAAGAGAATTGCTTATAGCCGATAAGTAATGGTTATTTTTCTCGTCTTTCTTCCCACCCACATATGTAGCACAGAATCTGACAGACACAAGGAAGAATAAAGACAAACATTTATAAATGGCATAGAACTGAGAGGCGATGTAGCATAGTAGACTGAAGACAGAATTTGGGAGTAAGGAAACATGGGATTAAATCCCATCTCATACACTATGTGACCCTGGGCAAGTCACTTAACCATTCAGAGTATTTGTTTCCTCATCTGAGAAATGAGGATAATAACTGCCCTATTTACCCTACAGATTTATTATTTAAAAATGTGCTTTACAAATACAAAGTCAGTACATAGGTTAGTTATTTTTATTAGAATGCTGTCAGTATCCTTAGGTACAAAATGCAAAAGACTAAATGTTGGACCTAAAAAGATACATTTTCATTTCCATGTTTTTAAAGGATGTCTGAAGGGAAAAAAGGACTAAAGGTACAGTATTGTAAATGATTAGTCAATCAAGTATTTATTAAATGCCAACTTGAGGCCATGCCCTGTGCTAAGCACTGGGAATACCAACACAAAGACTTAAACAATCCCGACTCACAAACAGCTTACATTCTAACGGGAGATATGACAAGTACATATAAAAATACATATAACAGCACAGATATAAATGCGAATATATACAAAATAGCTAAACATAATGTAATTTGGGAGGGAAGGCACTTGTAGCTGGGGAAATCAGAAAAAGCTTTACATAGAAGCCGGAGATAAAGGGGCACTTTAAAGTCACATGATATGGCAAGCACAAAGGTGTAGGGACAGAAGATGGGGTGAGGAACAAAGAATGTGGAGAGGTCACAAAGCATGGAAAGGAGAATACTGTCCAATGAAATTGGAAAGATGGTCTGGGATGAGGGTTTTTTCAGGCTTCCAAAGCTAAAAAGAAGAGTTTATATTTGATCCTAAAGGCAATAAAAAGCCACTGGAGTTGGTTGAGTAGAAGAGTAACATGATCAAATCTATCCTTAAGGAAAATTATTTTGGTAGTAGTGTGTAGGAGGAACTGAAGAGGGGAGAGATCTGAAGGGGAGAAACCAATTAGGAATTTGTGGCAATAATATAGGGGAGAGGTGATGAAGGTCTGAACTAAGGTAAAAGCTGTATGACTGGAAAGAAGAGATCAGATGCAAGAGATGGTATAAAAGTAGCAATGGAAAGATTTGTCAATAATTGGGTACATGGGATGAAGGAGAGT
Organism: Pseudochirops corinnae; assembly: GCA_028646515.1. NCBI lineage: Eukaryota > Metazoa > Chordata > Mammalia > Diprotodontia > Pseudocheiridae > Pseudochirops > Pseudochirops corinnae. The sequence goes on from CM053588.1 coordinate 145,389,395, forward strand.
GAGAATTCAGAATAATGCTGAAATTATGAATCTGGGAGACTGGAAGGATAGTGGTACCTTCAAAATAAATTGATAAATATGACTGAGGGGAGGGTTTTGGAGGAAAGATGAGTTCAGATCAGAACATGTGGAGTTTAAGATGTTTTACAACCCGTTTGAAGTGTTCAATAGGTAAATGAAGATGGAGACTGGAAGCTCAAAGGAAAGACAGGGGCTAGGAGCTATCTGTATAGAGATGAGAGTCAAACCCACAGAAGCTAATGAGGTCACCAAGATAGAAAGTACAGAAGGAGAAGAAAAGAGGGCCCAGGGCAGAGCCTTGGGGAATGCTCACATTCAGGGCACATGAGATGGTTGATAAGTCAGTCAAGGAGATTGAGAAAGTAGTCAAGCCAGTAGCACATGAATCAGGAAAGAGTAGTGTCAGGAAAAGCCAAAACAGGATGGTAAATAGAACCAAATGCAGAACATACATTAGGTATATTAATCCTGGATGCCACCCAGAGCATTTTAAAGCATATGTTATATAAGTATCTTGTTTTCTTATAATGCCTCAATAGTCAGGGCAGCATTAATGTTTATAACAATATTTTTCTTGGCAAAAATAAGGCAGGACACAACCATATCAGATGTTTCCCAAAAGGTATTATTTGGGAAGCAACCTAAATAACTGGCATTTGTACACACCAGGTTTATTAACAGTTCCACAGAAAGGAAAATAAGATAGCTTGATGATTATTTCTGTTACTAATCAACTGTAAGCATACAAGTAGAAGTATTAAATTGTCATGGAAACCTTGGAAACTGTGTGACTACCTATTTTTTCCTTTGTAATATGTCAACAAATATTTTTATAAAAGCATATCTTTGTTGTCTGTCATGCTCCTCCTGTGTAATTCCCATTTGAAATAGAGGCCTATGTCTGAAACTGAACAATAAGTTGCTGCAGCTACCAAATGATATGCCATCAAACTGGTATTAAACAAAAGATCATGAAGGACCTTTCAAAATTGTAACATACAAATCATATGTTATGTTAAAAAGATCTCTAAATTAAATAAAAGCTTTTAAAAATTTAATTCACCAAATATTTATTAAGCACCTACTATGTACCATGAAGTATAATGGACACAGAAGATACAAAGACAAAAAAACCAGTTTCTGCCCTCAAGGAGTTGACGTTCTATGAAGGGAAGACAATACGTACAAAGAAAATTAAACACAAAGTAAGTACCAAGTAATTTCTAAGGAGAAAGCTTAAGTTTAATATGAAGGTCAGTTAGCAACAGAATAGGAATTACAGAAAGCACAATAAAAGGAGATGGCAGAGTAGGATGGTCTGAGGAGCTTCTTTATCGAAGTGAAACAGTTAATAAATTAGATCCTAATTTCCTTTACCTTATCCCCTTCCCCATGAATGGAGGAACACAGCAAATGCAGTCCGTGATAGGCCAATTCTGGTATGTATTTTGCTTTGTCAATGTTTCTAGACAAAAAAAAAGCAGCATTAGCTAGTAGATATGATTCTATAATTAACATAAATACCCACCTCCTACTTCCACAAACCATGTTTAAATTAAGTAATAGTATATACTAAACAGGATATAGACAAAAAAATTACTATGTAGTACCATTTTAAAGTGCAGATATTTAAAAACTCACCTGGCTTCTAAAATCTGAAATCCATGAAGAACTGGTTCAAAACTGGTTAATTCAACTAAGATCTAAAAAACAGACATCAAGAAAAGACTTAATGCCTGACTGTTTACCTTGGCCAACTTATTAAAAAGCCAGATTATTGAAGGGTGATATATATCCTTATGCCTCCTGGTCTCTTTAGTTACCTGTATACAATTCTGCACACATTGTGGCTTTTCTTTCAGGGGGAACTTGGGCAAAAGTCTTAAAAAATTCTTTAGAAGAAAGAATATGGCATTCCGAATTTGACAAATGTCACGTACAGAAAAACTTATATCATCCTCCTCATCCTCTTCTTCTAAGATTTCATCCATCTAGAATAAGAAATAGAAGGGGCATCACTTTTTTATCTAAGGTCAATTACTTTATCCCAATGGACTAACAAGAAAAATCCAGTAAAGAAAGGGCAATAGTTGAGACACTTCATTATTAGGAGTTCCTATGTTTTTAGGGCTTTTAAAATAATTTTTATTTTTTGTTAACTGTATTTGACAAACTCTATTTGTTATAGTCATCTCCATATGCAAAGAAGAGAAAGAAGAGAGTATGTGAAATCATCAATCTATTACACCCTGATTTTTTTATGTTACTTTTATAGGTGACCTGCCTATTGGCTTCTCCCTCTGTGCCTCTTTATACATTCTCTGTTTTCTGGTTGGTGGTTTTATTGTGTTTTCTAATGCTTCAATGAGCCTCCTGCACTTTTGCATGGTATTCTGGGGACCTCTCTGGTCCTCACCCATAGTACCTGGGATCCTGCCATTAGTTTTCACTTTCGCTGGGGTCTATGCTCAGAGTACTGGCAAGTTTCAGTTCTATTTACATCTTCCAAACTGTACCACTTTCTTCAAAACCCTCAGGACAGTTCAGATCATTGTGTTGCAAACTTTCAGAACCATTACAGACTAATTCTAGATTCCCAACCTCAGCTTTGCCAGCGATCATCCTCATGTATGGGATGATAGGGCCTGATGGTGTTCAAGAGCTCTGGGCCTTCCTTGTTGGAACATTCATGTCTTTCTGTTCCTTTTACACAGTTCTATATGTTCCAGGAATACTGAGAGTATTTCTGGCGTACTCTGGAAGAATTACAAGCATTGTCCACAGCTTTTATGACTGTACCCCCTCCTTAATGCCTAATAACCTGGGCTGAATAAAGATACTTACTGGTATAACTCTGAATTTCCTGATCATTATTCAGTCTGGAGCTCTTTTTTTACCCTAGCTGTAGTACCTACTATAGAGCTGAGTTGTTCTGTTCCTGTTCAATCTGTCTTTACAAGAAGTTAGTTATTTGGCAATTTGATGCCATTTAAGGTCTACACTAATTCATTCAGTCAATCAACAAGCATTTATTAAATACCTGCTATTTGCCAGGCACTATGCTAGGTGCTGGGGATACAAATACAAAGAATAAAAAATGCATTCTACCTCTGTTTTCACTACCAACCACAAAGGTACCCGATAACTGGTCTATCTGAAAGTAGTCTTGCTGACATTCCACCCTCCCCCACAGTCTCTCAGTATCAGTGTGATGGAGCAGATATTATCGGTGAACCAAGTATTAAAGCTATGTTTTAATAAAAACCTATTTACCTAGTCTGATTTAGCTAATGCCATTTCTTTCAAATATTCACTATCATGTGCTAATATGTAATGACATGATTCCTATTTTATACTTCTAAATAGAAATTGTCTTTTTTTTAATCATAATTTATTAACAATGAATTCCAGGGGAATTAAATACCAAAAATTAACAATGAATAAAAGTAGCATAACAAGCCTTTACTTACTAATTCACTTTAAGCAAAAGGAAGGAAGTGGTGGTGGCTTACCCAAGTCAGTCAACAAAAAACCTAGGGACCCAGTATCAAAAGCACATGGAGAAGAAGCAGAGACTAACGATTTCTGAACTTCAATTTCAAAATAAACCAACTGTCTACTGAACATTTCAGATTAGATGTCCCATATTTTTAACATATTCAAACATACTCAAAACTGAACTCATTATCTTTCCCCCCAAACCTACCTATCTTCCAAATTTCTTTATGCTTCCACTATTCTTCCAGTCTTCCAGATTCATAATCTCAGCATTATTCTCCACTCCTTACTCTTCTTCATTCTACACATCTAATTTTGCCATTTCTACCTAAACAATCTCTCAACATTTGACCCCTTCTCTCCACTCATATCAGCTTGGTTCTAGCCCTTATCACCTCTTGACTAATCTACTGCAATGCTCTCCTAACTGGTCTCCCTATCTCATCTTTCCCCATTCCAATCTGACCTATACACTGCTTGCTAAAGTGTTCTTCCTTAAGCATGCATCTGACCATGTCACTGCATTATTCACATTCCACTATTCACTATAGCTACTATGGCTACCTATATTTCCTGTTTGATCAAATATAAACTCCTCATTTTGCCTTTTCAAAGCCTGCACAACCTGGTCCCAATCTACCTCTGCTGCCTCATTACTCATTACTTCCCTTCCTATACCTTACAGTATGGCTAACCAAGTCTTCTGTGAACCCTATATACTACACCCCAGCTCCTGTCTTTATGCCTTTGCACTGGAGAACCCCCACCATCAGAATGTATTTCTTCTTCATCTACACTTCACAGAATCCATCATTTCCTCCATGATTCAGATTCAACACTACCTTCTACATGAAGCCTTTTCTGATCCCTCCACCTGCTTCCCAAACTACTTTCTATCAAAGTACCTTCCATGTAGTCTTCATATACTTATATCTGTGCATGTCATTTCCCAAAGAGAATGCAAGAATACTTGAGAATAAGGATTCATAACACAGTACTTGACAAAGGCTTAATAAAAACTTGTTGACTGTTAGTCTGGTGACACAATGATGAGGATGGATGGTTGGAAGGAGAGGACAATACTAGGGTTCCTCTATCCCATCTAAACATCCCCACATAACATTAATCATAACCCTAGTGGCTATGTCAATAAAAATAATCTTTTATGTCATCTCTGATACATAAATCAGTAGCTTCTAAATAAAAATAATTGCAAAAACATGTACTATGTTTTGTTCAGTTGGATTTTTTTGATTTTTAAAAAATTTACTATTTTTACTATTGAATTCGACAAGCATTTTTCAAGCCTTTACTTGAGAAATACTGTACTAGACAATGGGAATGGACATAAAAACAAAAATAGTCACTACATTTTCTTGGGCTGGGGACTGAAGGAGTGGGGAATTGAGGGTAGGGGAAGGTATATGTACACAGCTAAGTACAAACAAAATAAGTATAGCCTTATTAGCTAACCTGAAATTTTAAGATTTCATATAATGATTATGAAACTGATTACATAGCTCTAACCTAAAAAAACAAACTAAAAATCCTGCAATTACTAACATCTTTTAATTTTCTTCTTCTTACCTCAAAGTCTTCTTTTCTGGGTGGCTTTCCTCTCTTTCTATTGCCTCTTGAGTCAGCTTGAGAATTCTTGGGATGTTCTTTTTTTCTTTTCCTACTCAAATTAGATTCTCGAGGCCAGCTCTTTTTCAGAATCTGAAGACATTTGTCAAACATCACTGGATGGAACACTTGATTAGCTATGCTACCTGTTCATAAAGAGTAAAGCAGATTAGGATTTAATTAATCTTGAATATGTCCAATTACATTACAAATGAATAAAAAAAAATAAAGTAAATTTTCAAAGAAAACCATACATAGTAGAGAGAGAGTTGGTTTCAGAGGCAAGAAGACCTGATTTCAAGCTATGCCTATGATCCATACTACTTGTGTGAATCTGAGCAAGGCACTCAAATTCTCAGTGAGTATACTGTGAACTCTCTAAAACTATAACTCACACTGAAAATGCTGACTTACAATGATAATGGAAGTATCTTCATCTGGAATATATCAATTACTTATCAATGATCCCAGGTTCAGTTCCTATCCCTATCCTTTGAATAATTTTAATAAACTGCGAAAGAAATCAGAGACCAAGGAACATTTGGTTTGCAGTTCACATATAACATGCAAATTTTCCTTGCACAGAATCTTGCCATAAATATCAAACAATAAAAAAGAATAACATTAGAGCTAAACGTGTTTCTCTTCCATCCCCAGAGTCTACATTCAAGCACTAGATTAATTTATCATCTGACCTCTGGAGGATCCTGGTACTTTTTTCTAAGGTCATGACACTGTTCTCTCCAAAGTTCCCAATGATCTCTTACTAGACAAATCCAATGGCCTTTTTTCATTTTTCATTTTCTTTGACCTCTCTGTAGCCTTTGTAACAGCCTCTGAAATATGTTCCTTTTTCTCCTCTGGCACTGCCACCACTCTAGTGCAGGCCCTCATCACCATACACCTGGATTATATTGTAACATCCTGCTTGAGGTTCTCACTGTGTCAAGGCTGTCTTTACTCCAGTCCATCCTTTGTTAAGCCACCAAAGTGATTCTCTTAGCATAGTGTTAACCATGTTACCTTCTACTGAATAAGCTCCAATGGCTCCCTATTACCTCTAGGACCAAACGTAAAATTCATTGTTTTGAATTCAAAGCCCTCCACAACCTAGCCCCCCTCCGACTTTTCCAGTTTTCTTATACCTTACTTTCAGCTAAGTACTCTTTAATCCAATGACACTGGCTCCTGGATGTTCCACAAACCAGACGCTCCAAGCCTACTGGACTCCTTTAAGTTAGGGAATCTCATCTTCTACAGGAAGCCTTTCCATGCCCTCTTAATTCTAGTACCTCCTTTCTCTTATTTCCTATTTGTCTTATATTTTGCTTATGTGTACATATTTGTTTGCTTGGTATTACTCCCATTAGATTGCAAGCTCTTCTAAGGCAAGAACTGTCTTCAACCTTTTTGAATCTCCAGTACTTAGCACAGTGTGTGACACATAGCAGGTGATTAACAAATGTTTACTGACTGTCAGTCAATAAAATGACTATTCTCTCAACCCCCTCATGACTTCTACCCCAAGACTCCACTGAAACTACTCTAAAGTCCTAAGTTATATTCTTATCTACAAACCTAAGAACTATTTTTTTCTATCTATCTCTGATTCTGCTAAGTTATTTGGAACTTTTGACTATACCCTCCTACAGATTACTCTCTCTCTTTCCTTGAATTCAAAGTTTTGTTGCTGTTTTGGTCATTTTCAGTCATGTCTAACTCTTCCTGACCCATTTTGGGGTTTTCTTGGCAAAGATCCCAACGTGGTTTGCCATTTCCTTCTCCAGTTGATTTTACAAATGAAGAAACTGAGGCAAAGAGGGTTAAGTAACTTGCCCAGGGTCACATAGCTATAAAGTATCTGAGGCTGGATTGAACTCAGGAAGATGACCTCAGGCCCAGCGCTCTATCAACAGTGCCAGCTAGCTAACCTAATTTAGAAGTGCCATACTTTTAAAAATTGATTATCTTTATATATCTTTCTATTTCTTCTCTAGCCCTTAGTTTCCTTTATAACCAGTTGATTTTGTTACTCCCCAAACGACTGTCCTTGGTTCTCCTCTCCTTGGCAATCTCAATCACTCTCACAGCTTCAACAACAAATTCTATATAGAAAATTTCTAGCCCTGACCCTCACTCTTTGGGCTCCAGTCATACTCCAAATGCCTACAGGACTTCTTCACCTACATGTTTCACTGGTAGCTCAAATTCTATATAACTGAAAACTAGTTTATTATCTTTCTTCCTAAACATGCTACTCCTTTTGACTTCAATATTTCTATCCATCATACTACACATACTAACTACAGTCTTTCAAGTTAAAAACTTTGGTGTTATCTTTAATTTTTTTCTTTGTCTTCAGCTCTTATGTCCAGTTACTATGAGAAATGATTCATTTGGACCTCTATTCTATTCCTTAGGGGTAATGATTATAAGTTCTGTATATCAGGCCCCAGAGCTGTGAACTACAGATTGGAAGTTCACTTGCTTAATCACAGGACGCTAACTAGAGGCCCTCCATCTTTCTTCTTCCTTATTATGGTAACCAAGCCTAGCATGTTGGAGGTGATTCAATTACATGCAAAGTCTCCCAATTTATTTTTGTACCTCCGGACTACTCTCTTTTGTCCAACATGAGCATGTGACCACCTTATGACCACTTAGTCAGTCCCATGCTCTGCCCACCCCAAGACCTCACTGCTGACATAGCATTTCTATCTGATACATCACTTTTTGACTTTTGAAGCAAGGACTATCAACCAATGGGATTCTGTATTTTGTGTAGTCCCTCTAGAGAGTTCAAGTATCAAACATGGTATCACGCTCTATAAAAAATAAGGCCCTGGAAGAAGGGAACATCTCAGATCATGAGGAAGATTTGAGGTACATTTAGTTAGAGGGGACCATGGACCCTTTAATAAAGTGCCACTGGCTCAGACCTCTGCCTCAGTTTCTTTTACAGTAGATTGGGCAATTTAAAATCACACATTAACAAATCTTGTAAAGTTCACAACCTCACATATATCCTCCTTATTTCCATTACCTCTATCTTAGTATGATGCCTTGTCACCATAAACACAAACAACTGACACAGTATCTTCTTTCCATCTCCACTCTTTCCATTTTTCTAATCCATCTGTTATCCTGCTTGGGGGGGGTGGAGCCAAGATGGTAGAGAGGAACCAGAAAGTTGCCTGAGGTCTCCTCAGTTTCCCTCAGAAACATTAAATCAGCCTCTTAAAAGAATTCTAAAGCAACAGAATCCACAAAAAGACAGAAACAATTTTCTAGCCCAAGAAAACTTAGAAGAACTTCAAGAAAGGTCTATCTCATGTGGGTAAAAGAGGAGCACAGCCCAGCACAGGCATTGTCAGGGTAAGACAGCAGAAGACTCTTAGCAACAGAACAGATCAACAACTGAGGTCCCATGGTTCTGGCTCAACAGGCCAGCTGTAAAACCTCCAGCTCCAGTGTGGGAGGCAAACTGCCAGTCCCAGAACCCAGGGCACAACAAGCACAACTAGGATAGGCCATCTTAGCACAGTGGGCAAGTGACCAGACCCAGAGGCCCCAGAACTGGAAGTCAGTGACCAGCCTCTGGACCCAGTTCAAAAAGCTTGGGACAGCGCCCCTGTATCTCAGGCAGAGCTCAACTTTTATTTTTTTGGTGGGGGAAAGCAAGGCAATTGGGGTTAAGTGACTTGCCCAACGTCACACAGCTAGTAAGTGTATCAAGTGTCGGAGGCAGGATTTGAACTCAGGTCTTCCTGATTCCAGAGTCAGTGCTCTATTCACTGTGCCACCTAGCTGCTCTTTTTTCCCCAAAAAAATTTTATTTGACTTAAACGCCACAGAAGAGAAAAAAGAAACAAAAACATACCATAAACTTATATACTGGAACTTAAATACAAAGTTATAAAGAAATAAAAGTGTGTTGAGAACTGTCCATCTTTGCTTCCTTGTGCGTTTTCTTTTGTTCTCTGCTGTGCATCTTTTTACTTTGTTCTTTTTTCCCCTCTCCCCCCAACCCCACCAGAAGGCCACAATAAAGTTCAGATGTTTCTCCATAGCTATAGGTATATACACACACATATACATATATACATACATATATAGACACACATTCCCAAACCTATTCTGCTCCTGAACTTTGTTTTTATGTATATATGCATACTTCTTGCTTCCTATCCCTTCTGCCTCCTCTACTTTATTTTTACCCACTACACCTTGCCCTGCTATGACTTGCCTACTCCCCTCCAAGGATCCCCTATCCTCCCATTCCCATAAATCTAAACACTCTTCTATACCCCTATTTACCTATTCTCTCCCCCTCCCCTCTAAAGATCCCTCTCTTGTCCTCTCCTCCTCCCTATGACCCTACCATTTTATTTCTTCTTAATTTAGAAGACTTTTATACTCTTCTAAAAATGTACCTATTGTTCCCTCTTACACCCATTCTCAATGAAAGCAGGTTACCAGAACTACCAGTCCTCCTCCCCCATCTAATTCCTATGTATCAGTTCTTCCTCTTGCACCTCATTTGTATGAAATAATTACTCTTCTTAGCTGTTCCTAAATGGTTTTACTTTTTAAATTCATATCATGCCCAGGTTTTCCCTACTCTTTCTCATTAACTACCCAGTAATAAGAATCTTAGACATAAATTTTAAACAGTCTGTCCTTACGAATCCCTTATAATCAGTCTTTGTTATGTATCATATATATATATATATATGTAGGTTCTTGTATGTTGAATCATCTATTAAGTTCAGGATTTTTTTTAACAAAGTCTTGAAAATCTGAGAGTTTATTAAATGTCCACTTTTTTTGTTTAATACAATAGTTAACTTTGCAGGGTATGATATTTTTGGCCAGAGCCCCAGTTTTTTTGCTCTTCAATATGTTGTGTTCTAAGACCTGTGGTCCTTTAATGTTTCTGCTACTAGGTCTTACATAATTCTAATTGTGGCACCATTATATTTAAATTGTTTTAATCTTGATGCTTTTAATAGTTTTTCCTTGAGTTGGGGATTCTGGAATTTGACTGATATTCCTTTGAGTTTTCCTCATAGGATATCTTTTAAGTGGTGATCAATGGATTTTTCTATTTCTACTTTCCCCCTCCCCCTTGTTCTAATGCTTCCGGGAATTTTCTTTCATTATTTCTTGTATTATTGTATCAAGATTCTTTTTTTGATCATAACTCAGTTAGTCCAATTATTTTTATATTTTCTCTTCTTGATCTATTCTCCAAATCTGTTGTTTTTCTTATAAGATGTTTTCCTTTCCCTTCTATTTTTTTCATTATTCATATTTTGTTTAATCATTTCTTGATTTCTTATAATTTCACTGGCTTCACTTGGCCCAATTCTAATTTTCAAGGTGTCATTTTCTTCCTTAAGATTCTGGATCTCCTTTTCTAGTTGGCTAACTTTCCTTTCATACCCTTCTTGTTTTTCTTGGATCATTCTTATTTTCTTTTTTAGTTTTCCCTCCATCTCTGTCATTTGATTTTTAAAGTCTTTTTTTAGATCTATAAATTCTTTTTGGGCAGGTGACCATCTGATGTTACTCTTTGGGGGTTTCTTTACTTCAGTTTCCTCCTCTGAAGATGAACCCTGGTCATCTCTGTTCCCATAATAGGTTTCTATAGTTGGATTCTTTCCCCTTTGCCTGCGCATTTTTTTGTGTGTGTGGTGATAGATTAGTTATTTGTAGTCACCTCTAGCTCTGGGGTATGGGAAATGGTTCCTCTTGCCCTGGATCTTCAATTCTTTCCTCTAGCCCAAAACCAAAGCCAAACCTCTAGCTTCCTGTAAGTGCCCACAGCCAGGGACTTTCTGCTCCACTGCTTCTGCACTCAACAGGCGTGTGCCGGTTCCTTCTCGCCCCCACCACTCTTTGCAGCACAGTTAGGTCTGGCATTCCTGGTCAGCAGAGGTTCCCTTGATCTTCCTGGATTCAGACACCCAACTCCCCCACTATTCCAGGAGTAAAAGTTCTAGTTGCTGGGGCCAAGGCGGCCTCTCAAACCAACTAACCCCAGGGTTTGCCGTTTGCTGTTAAAAGGGAACCTAGCTCTTCACAGAGATCAAACCTCATCTTGGGATTTTTCTTCTAATCTTCTTAAATTGTCCCCAGACGACCCTGGTTAGGCTCCTGTTCTTATTTTTCTACACCCACACTTTGTTCGCCCTAAGGTGCTATTTTAACTCTTTTGTGGGGGAAGACCTTGAGAGCTTGGAATTTTCTGACCTACTCTGCCATCTTCCCAGAATCCTCTCTCTCTCTTTTTTTAATCATTGCAGAGGCATTTTATTTACACAACTGAAAACATTTAGATGTTCAGAAGCTGCGTACAATGAAACAGAAATCAAATTGAATACTTCATCATGTACTCTCTTCTTGACAACTAAAACAAAAAAAGTCTTTCTGCCTTCAGAAAGAAAAAAAGTAAAATAGGCCATTACATTTTTTTTCTCCATAATAAAGTAAAATGGTTACAAGAAATATAATTCAAACAGGAGAAATTGGATGTTGGCTTGCATATGTTCATTCAAAAAGACAATAGGATAGTGGACTAAATGAGCACAATTCTACCAGCCATTTTTTGATATTCTCATAGTTTTCACTTAGAGACAATACCAAGCTAGTTACAACAATGGAGTTATCACATTCCCTATCATTTACCGCCCATGTTTGCCTTATGTAGAGGGTAACTCTGTAAGGCTTCTGCCAACTGTTGTTTATTTTAGTTCACATGTGGCATAACATCTGCGGCATATGCTGGGTGCTCAGGCCTTCACTTCAGGAGTTGAACTATAGATGGAATCTAAGTTTTCTGAGCCAAGATCTTCTAGCTCCTCTTCTGTTGTCTCTGGAAAACTGATCTTTGGTTTTGCTAGCTCTCCACTCTCTTCTTCAGGAAGCACACATTTCCAAAGGTCATATGTTTTCCCTACCACAGAGCTCAACTTTTTAAAATGAGCAACAAACAGAAAAGAACCCTGACCACAGAAAGCTACTACGGTGACAAGGAAATACAAACTCAGAAGAGGACAACAATTATCAAAATCTGAAGCCTCAAAGGGGAATATGAATTGGTCTCAAGCCCAGAAAGTCTTCTTGGAAGAGCTCAAAAAGAATTTTAAAAATCAGTAAGAGGGGTAGAAGAAAAATTGGGAAAAGAAATGAGAGTTAGGCAAGAGAATTATGAAAAAAGAATCCACAGCTTGGAAAAGAAAGCACAAAAATTGACTAAAGAAAACAACTCCTTTAAAAGAACTGACCATATGGAAAAGGAGGTACAAAAGCTAAACAAAGAAAATAATTCCTTAAAAATAAGAACAGGGAAAGTGGAAGCTAATGATTCTGTGAGACATCAAGAATCAGTCAAACAAAATCAAAAGAATGAAAAAATAGAAGAAAATGTAAAATACGTCTTTAGAAAATCTGTTATGTTGCTGCCAGAATAACCTGATCAGTCATGGCTAACCTCCATTCAAAACTCTTTACATCTTACTGGCTACTGAGGAGAATTCAAACTCTCTTGCTTGGTGTTCAAGACCTTTCACAATCTTCTACTACCTGCTTTCTAATACTCTTTCACTATTACTCCCTTCTTATACACTAAGCTTTAGCCAAAGTAGATTCCATCTCTGCCTGCCAAGCACCCTCTGAATTTTCCTATATCCATGCCTTATTGTTAGACTAAAATGACCACCCTTCCACTACTACTTTGCCCTTTGAATATTCACCTTTAAATCTAATCTCTAATCTTTAAATCCTAATTTATAAAGACTTCACTGATCCCCGTCAAGCCTCACATATAATAACTCACATTTAATGTTTACAAAGGACTCTGATGACAATAATCCTATGAGGTAGGCAACATATGCCATTTTTTCCATTTCTTAGAGATAAGGAAACTGAGGTCCATATACATTCAGTGACTTGCCTATGGTCACAAAACCAGTAAAGGTCAGAAGAATGATTTCCACCCAAGTTTCCTGACTACAAATTTAGTTCTCTTCACTACATTACACTGCTTCTACCTACCCACTTTCTTTTGTCACTCCCTAATTCATATTATATATAATTATTTTTATTTTCATCTTATCTTCCTGCTAAATTAAACAAGCTTTCCAGGGCCATGAGCTTTTCTCTTTTGAATTCTGTGTCTCCTCCAACACCTAGCAGAATGCTACATTGATGAAAGTTTCTTGAGTACCTGCTGAATAAATGATTCTGTTTTCCCATTTAAAGAGATGCTGATACAGATACAGAATTTCTTATTTTTGCCAAGCATAAAGATACACACCTGTAGTCCCAGCTGTTAGGGTGGGCTGGAGGCTAGCAGATTTCTTGAGCTCAGGATTTCTGAACTTCAGTAAACCAAATCAGTTCTCCTCACTAAACTGAGCGTCAATATGGCTGCGAGGTGATAATGGTTGATACAGCATTGGACCTGAAGTCAGGAAGACTCATTTTTTTGAGTTCAAATCTGGCCTCATACACTTAGTAGCTGAGTGACCCTGGTTTGCCTCAGTTCCCTCATCTGTAAGATGGTGATTCTTGTCCTTCGTTCTCAAAAAGGCCCAAAATTACATCATTCTGTTGGGGTCCAACTATGGCTAATCAGACCAAAACAAGCTTGGAAGGTTCTACCACAGGTCAGGCACAAAAAGTCCATGTGAACATTTGGAGTGGAGATGTTTTTAGATTTGTGCATTTCACGTTTCTTTTGAGCTATTGCAATTCTGCTTTCTCACAGAACACAGAACCTTCTTTGATATGTATATGCTATGCTTGGCTGTCCTGTGACACAATTAATTGCCCACATCACAAAACTGATTCCAAAGTTCTTCAGAATCTCATATGTAAAATGAGCTGGAGAAGGAAATGTCAAACCACTCTTGTATCTTTGCCATGAAAACCCCAAATGGGGTCAAGAAGAGTCAGACATTGGGGCAGCTAGGTGGTGCAGTGAATAGAACACCGGCCCAGGAGTCAGGAGGACGTGAGTTCAAATCCAGCCTCAGACCCTTAACACTTACTAGCCGTGTAACCTTGGGCAAGTCACTTACCCCCAACTGCTTTGCCTTCCCCTCTCCAAAAACAAAAACAAAAAAAACAAACAAACAAACAAAAAAATAAGAGTCAGACATGACTAAAATGACTGAACACCATCACCACTACAGGGAACTCCCAGGAGCAGGGGACACCAGGTTGGCTAGGGAGGGGTGAAGCAGACCAGGATGGAAACAGAATATATTAAAAAAACTCCCATTTCAATTAGTAATAGAACTAGGTTGGTGAGCAGCACCTACATTTCCAGTTTGGATGGGAGGGAGGAAGGAAAAGGGGGAGGAAGGGAGGGAGGAAGGAAGGAAGGAAAGAAGGAAATTATTTTCAAATAAGGAATTAACAAAACAAGGAACACTTGGGTTATAAGAAAAAAAATGCAGAAAAACAAAGTAGTAATAGATGTGATTGATTATATAACATTCATTTACCTGGGATTTCAAGCAATAAAAAGTAAAGCCCAGCAGCATGTAGACCATATTCTCGACTTTGCATGGTGGCATTTTTCTTATGGACTATTTCAACAAAGTGATAGAAAAGGGCCACAAGTACATTGTGAGAAATATTGTTCTCCTTAAAGATGGTCCAAATACTCTTAAAAATAAAAAAAGAAAAGTCAAGAGTTGGAGAAAATTTTTTAATTTCACATGAACTATTATGTCTTTTGGGAAATGTGCTACTTTACAGAGGTAGGGACTGGCCAATCTAGTCTCTCTTTTATAATCAGCAAGTTACCAGCAGATAACTAAAACTACTACCCTTATATAAAGTCTATTTCCCATCCTTGTTATTGACTCAGAAATTCCCAACCATTTCAATACACCAACTGAAGAGAGGGGTAAAAAAAATCCCACAAAGTAATATTTTCTACCATTTTGTCCCCCAGGTGATCAGAAGTTATCAAGGTGAACCCTTTGAATGAAATACAAGAGATCAGAAAAATTCTACCTGGGCCTTCTTGCTCCCTCACAGAAGTAAAGTAAATAGCAGTTAAGTGAGTTGGCAAAAAGGTTTTTTTGTATTAATATTACTTAAGGGCTTTATTTCTGAAAAACTATATATAAATCAAATATTTTAATGGTATTTAATCTTTATTTCTGATTGATCTGCAATTTGCAATGGTTCATAATACCAAGTTTCTCTGTCCTGTTTCTTTTATCTTACTAAGTCCCTTAAGTAATCAATGATATCTAAAACAATACTTAGGAGCACTTAAATAACTTGATAATTTTTTTTAAAAGTCTGTGTAAATCAGTCAGTAATTATAATAACCATTCATCTGTTTAGGGAACTGTATTTTCTTAAAGAGAAGGAAGCAAAAATGTTTTGTCATTTTGATTTTGATTTTTTTAAAGGGAGATATATGGAAGGTTAGAAATAATCTCCAGGTATCTTAACTTAGGGTCTGTGAATGTATTTTTAAAATATTTTGAAACCATATTTGAATATAATTGATTTCCTTTGCAATTCTGTGTAGTTTATCTTAATAATTTAAAAAAGACATTATTTTGAGAAGGGGTCCACAGTTTCATCAGACTGCCAAAGGGATCTGCAAGACAAAAAAAGATTAAGAAACCCTTATCTAGTTCAATCTCTTCATTTTATAGTTGAGAAAACAATTCAAGAGAGGTTAAATTACCAGTCCCAAATCAGATGAAATTATCACATGTATCTTTCTAGACGTGCTCTTTTCACATTGTTTATTTGACTGTTGTAGTTTGAGAAATTATTATTGCTTTGAGTTCTTTGAAAAGCTGAGCACCGTGCAAAAAAAACACAGTGAAATATGTAAAGTCTACATAAGACCCAATGTCCGCACTCATGAAGTTTACGTGTCTTTCATACAATTCCTACTGTACTACTAATGTTACAGGACAGAGTTACATTTTTAATGTAACAGCTATTTTATTTCAAATCCAACAATGATCAGCATGTTTTTTACCTCTGTGGTTCCATGTTCTTGAGAAGCAAAAGGAAAAAGGTTGTCATAGAGTTCAGTGAATGCATACAGTCCGTCCTCTGTGATCTGCGCTTCAATGTTAGGATCCAAAGGTTCAGTGTCCATGAAATCCAGTTCCCAGACTGTGTCCACCCACGCTGGTGGTAAAATATTATAAATAAAATTAACAAATCCTAAGCAGGAAGAAAATAATTAGTATTCTCTAGTCTAACTTTCTCTGATCATGTTCAATAAAAGATTTTTTTTTAAAACATTAGTCTTGTTTTTTGCTTACTTTTATGGTACCATCTAATGCCAATCAAATAAAAAAAATTATTCAGTGACAGATTAAGGCAAAACATTCACAGAAAAGAGAAAATCAAAATACAGTGTAACTCATTCATTTAGCAAGTAAGTTCTCAATTCAATTGCAAAGTACCAAGGTCCAAATATCCCACCCCAGGCCATTAGTCAAAGTAGCCCACTCCTGGGCAGTACATTCATTTAGTCTCTTCTCAAATGGAGATTAGTTTGCAATCATAAACAAAGTAAATTCATTTGGTCAATCGCAGAGCACTAAAAAGTAAAAAAAATCCACCACTGGATCACAACCGAATTACAAAACCATCCATTAACGCCAAGCACTTTCCCAAAAGGGGCAGAAGAGCAAGAAAGGCCATCTACCCTTAAGCTACAACAAGGTTAAGATATCACAGCATTGAGAACCCAAGGAAAGGCCCCTCCTTCATCTTGACAAGAGGCAAACTCTTAGCAATCTCAGTTCCTGGGGAGACAAGGCTCAACAAAGCCATTGCCAGTGTCCTTATCAAGTCACTCTCTGACTGCAGAACAGTCCCAGAACCCCTGAAACATCACCAAGGCCCTCTTCCAGGATTTCTGTAAACATACAACAAGAAAATCCTCCTTCAGGGCTTCTGAACCAACAGCAAGGTTCCAGGACCTCTACAACAGCAGCACTGTCCTTCACCAGCAGGAGAATCTGGCAAAATAACATCAAAACAGACAGACAAAATACAAGGAGCCACGCCTCCTCAGTCTCTGGGAACTCTGGGTGGCAGTTCCCAAAAGTCTTTCTGGCCTCCCCTGCTTGGGCCTTCTCTCCAAATCCACAGCTCCTCCCAGTTCAGCCCTCTCTCTTCATGACAACAAGTCCATCCCACAAGTAGGATTCATAAGCTCTGGGTTTTAACACTCAACCCAAAAATAAAGCCAATGCAGGGGCATCTCCAAATTCTATTACCATTACATTCAGGTACCACTATTCTCATATAAAGGAAACACATTATGTGAAAATACCTATTAAAATAAAAAATTAAGGAAATAATTATTTTAATGTCTACAGCAGCGATACAGTTGTAAGAAAGCTTATTTTATCACTTCAATGTATACAGGGTCAACCAGAATTCTAGATCGTATTATGCTACATTCAAAGGCACAAATAGAAAGCTATTTTCAAAACAAATAGTGTAAGTATTAACAGTTCTGTTTAAAACTTGGTAGTCTGTTTACTTTAACTGAAGCAGCAATGCATGATCAATCTGGTAGGGAAATTAGGGTCATAAAAGGTACCTCTGGTGTTCCTTGATAGAAGTCAGGTTAATGCAATACTTCATTGCTGCCAAGGACATAATGTAGTGCTAGGAACTGCAAGTATTCATTAATGCTGAGAAAGCACTAATTAATCAATAGAGTTCTTGCTAAGAATAACCAAGTTCACATTTATGAAGCAAGACTTGACATACATTTTCTCATCTGATTCTCACAATCCTGGGAGGTAGGTAGAAAAATTATTATCTACCTATTACAGATGAAGAAATATAAGTGTCAGAAAAGTAAAATAGCTTGTCCACAGTTACAAAGTTGGTAAGTAACACAGTTAGTATTCAAATTCAGTGCAATTTCCCATCAATTGGCTCCTTCCACAATGCCTACAAATAAGCCCAGGTCTCTTCCATCCTTCAAAAAGCTTTCACTAGAATTCTATCAAACATTTAAAGACCAATTGATCCCAATACTCTACAAACTATTTGGGAAAATTGGTGAGGAAGGAATCCTACCAAATTCTTTTTATGACACAGATATGGGACTGATACCTAAAGCAGGGAGAGACAAAACAGAAAAAGAAAAT
>CM053588.1:145408211-145451119 GCA_028646515.1 Pseudochirops corinnae
ACAACTCTATAAGCCTCAAGATGGAAGGAGATACCTAAACTCAGAGAAAGATATAGAAAGACTATAGTTTAAATGGAGACTGAAGCAAAACTCGTTATCGTTCTCTTTCATGTCTGGTTTTGCTTTTTTTTTCCTTTTTCTTTTCCCAGTGATCACTCATTGGTTACAGCCCTTCTATATGACCAAATTATTGTACAATGTGAAAGTATTTGCAGATCCTATACATGACTGCACGCCACCATGGGGGGTGGGGGGAGGGAGGGGAGAAAATCTGAAACTCAAGTGATTGTGGAACTGAATCTTGTAAATTAAAAGTAAATGAGTAAATAAAAAAAAATTTAAAAAAAAAAGAAAAAAAAAAGCTTTCACTAGACCTTATGATCATTTCAAGAAATTACCCTATATCTCTATTTCTTTTCTCAATCAAATGCTTAGAAAGAATGATCAACACTTGTTGCCTAGACTTTTTCTTCTCTAATTCACATCTCAACCCCTCCCTCACCCCTTAATATCTGGCTTCCAACCTCACTACTCCACTAAAACAGTTCTCTCCAAAGTTAATAATGATCTCATAACTGTCAAATCTTACGGTCTTTTCTCAAGCTTCACCCTTCTTGACCTCTCCATAACATTTGACACTGTCTACCCCTTTCTCCTCCTGGACACTCTAGAACAGCAGTTCTCAACCTGTGGGTTATGTCCAATTTGTAACAATGAAAATACATCCTACATATCAGATATTTACATTATGATTCATAACAGTAGCAAAATTACAGTTATGAAGTAGCAAGGAAAATAATTTTATGGTTGGGGTCACCACAACATGAGGAACTGTATTAAAGGGTCACAGCATTAGGAGGGTTGAGAACCACTGCAGTCTAGAGTTTTTCTAACACTCCTTTTTCTTGATTCTCTTCCTATCTGTCACACCACTTCTCAATTGCCATTGCTAGATCATCACCCCCATCACACTGCCTTACCTGGGGTGAACACCCAGGCTTGGTTCAGAACTTCTTCTTTCTCTACATTCACTCTCTTGGTGACACACCCAGCTTCTATGGGTCTATTATAACATGGCTGATTGGATGTTCCATAGGCATTTGAAACTCAACATTTCCAAATAAGAACTCATCAACTTAGTCACTATCTTCTAAATTTCCTTATTTCTACAGAAGAAACCACTCTCTTTCCAGGCGTCAAGGTTCTCAGCCTCGGAATTATCATTGATTTCCATCTTTCCTTCATCCCATATATATGTTCAACTGCCAAATCATGCCATTTCTACCTCCACATCTCTAGAACTTAAAATACTAAACTCTCCCTATGCCCCATCCTTCCCTCTTTTAGAAATATTAAGAAAGCATTTTTCTCAGTATCCTAGTCTGAAATCTTAGAATTAATTTGAATGAGAAATCCTATCAGTCTTTCTTTAACTATTCAATTTAAATATCCAAGTCAAAAATAACACCTACAGCTCAAACCTTTCTGATCAAAGTTATAACCATTTTCTAACCTACCCTAGGCCCCACTCACCAGAATAGGGCAAAAAGGATTCCTCCTTAAAACGAAAAAAGTAATAATCAGTTAATGGATGGGTTTCCTAAATTCACCTTTGATCAAGTGTTAATGCCAAGCAAAGGCAACTTCCAAGGTTAGGATTACCAGCATAGCAAACCCCATTTATTCAGTGACAGATTAAGGCAAACATTCACAGAACAGAGAAAATCAAAATACTCTGTAACTCATTCATTTAGCAAGTAAGTTCTCAATTTAATTGCAAAGCACCAAGGTCCAAGTATCCCACCCCTGGCCAGTACATTAGTCAAAGTAGCCCACTCCTGGGCAGAACATACATTTAGTCAGTCAAAGTCTCTCTTCTCAGATGGAGATTAGTTTCCAATCATAAACAAAGGACATTCATTTGGTCAATCACAGAGCACAAAAAAGTCAAAGGTTTCCCACCTCTGGATCACAACTGAATTACAATACCATCCATTAATGCCAAGCACTTTCCCAAAAGGGACAGGACAGAAAGAAAGGCCATCCACCCTTAAGCTACAACAAGGTTAAAATATCACCACAGCATTCAGTGCCCAAGGAGAGGTCCCATCTTCATCTTGACCCGAGGCAAGTACTCAGCAGTCCCAGTTCCTAGGGAGGCAAAGCCTAACAAAGCCACAACACACAATGCCAGTGTCCTCAACAAGTCACTCTCTGCCTGCAGAAACAGTCCCAGAACACCTGAAAATATCAGCAAGGACCCTCTTCCAGGATTTCTGTAAACATACAACAAGAAAATCCTCCTTCAGGGCTTCTGAACCAACAGCCAGGTTCCAGGACCTCTACAACAGCAGCACTGCCCTTCACCAGCAGGTGAATCTGGCAAAACAGTATCAAAACAGACAAACAAAATACCAGCATCACAGCCATGCTTCCTTAGTTCTCAAAAGTCCTGGGCAGCTCCAACTGGCCCTCAGCAGTCCTTCTCTCAGCAACTCTGGCTCCAAGATACTGGATACTGCTTTCCAAAAGTCCTTCTGGCCTTCCCTCGGCTTGGGCCTCTCCAAATTCACGGCTTCTCCCAGTTCAGCCCTCTCTTTTCATGTCAACAAGTCCATCCCACAAGTGGGATTCATAAGCTCTGGATTTTAACACTCAACCCAAAAACCAAACCAACAGAGGGGGATCTCCAAATTCCATTATCATTACACCAAGTAGAAAGGGGAATCCTTAAAGGGAATGAGTGGTTGAAGAGAGATTTAATGATTTTAGAAAAATTATTTTCTAGGGTCTGTTGAAAGTTAAGTGATTATTGTCCTACTGGATGAAGCAAATGGTTAACTGAACTGTTTGTTAGCTAAACTCTGAATCTTTGGTCAATCTTAACTACAGAATTTTGTCTATTGTTTAAGAATGTTAGAAACTTTAACTCCAAAATGGCTTGTGTTAGAGAGATATTTAAAATCATGGCATAACTGGTAGTCTTTGGTACCCCTTCTCTCTAAAGAGAAATGTTTAGAATTTCTTTAATCTAAATTAGTAAAAAGTATTTCTGGCAGGCTCGTGCCTAAAACAAGGAGTATAGAACCTTCTTCCGTACTTCTCTCTTCTCACAAATATCACCCAGTTCAGGCTCTCAAGACCTCTTCACTAGCCATCAAATTGGTCTCCCTACCTTCAGTCTCTCCCCAACTCTAAATGATTCTCCATACAGATGCCAATCTAAAGCACAAATTTGCTATATCATTTCCTTAATTAATAAATTCTAGGAGCTCCCTACCTCTAGAATTAAATACAAACTTCTCTGTTTGTCTTGTAAAGCCCTTCACAACTTGGCCCCAACCTACCTTCCTGAACTTCTTATACGTCTCATCCTTTCAACTGGCATTCTTAATTCTCAAACATGACACTGTATCTACCATTTCCGAATTCACTCCCGCTCTTCACATCTGCTTCTTAATCAATGAATAAGCATTGATTAAGCAACTATTATTGATTAAACACTAACATACAAAAATTAAATAGTCCCTGCTTTCAAGGAACTGACATTCTATCAAGGATACTATGTAAAAAAGGACATAAAAATATATACAAAATAAATACAAGGTAATAAAAAGACGCACACTAGCAACTAAGTTTTGATGGAAACAAAGGGATACTAAGAGGCAGAGGGGAGGAGGGTGGGCATTTCAGGCAGAGCTGTGCTTGTTAATGTTTAACAACCTTCAGTACAAAAGAATTGTGGGCACACTACACTTTCAAATTTGATCTGATTATTAACATTTTCTCCTTCACTTTCTTTAGTCTACACAATTAAAAAAAAACCTTGACTTTTATTTGCCCATTTCCAAGGTGTAAACATTTACACTAAAAATTTAACAATCAAAGCCAGTTAAAGCTGGCTCAAGCACACCTCTAACATCAAGTATAGGGAACAGCCAGAACAAAGCCTGGAGACTAGAAATTGAGTGCCCCCATGAGGAAAAGCTTCAATACAAGGCCAGTCTCATCTTGAGTGTGCAAAAGAAAGAGAAGAGGGAAAGCATTTATATAGCAACTTCTATGTGCTAGGGAGATAGCAGGCTATATGCTTTTACAAATATTTTGTCACTTGATCCTCACAACAACCCGGTGCTATTATTATTCCATTTTTTTTTTTTTTTACAGTTGAGGATAATAAGGTAAACAGAGGTTAAGTGAGTTGCCTAGGATCAGACACAGTAAATGTCTAAGGCTGGATTTGAACTCAGGTCTTCCTGACTCCAGCCCCAGTGCTCAATCCACTACACCACCAACAGTCATCTCTAATAACAGTGTTGGAAAGATAGGTTGGGACCAGGTCATTTAAAAAGCTAAACAAAGGATTTCACTGAATCCCTGGTTTGCTTCAATGTGCCACTTTCTACATTAAACACCGTTTCCTGTCCCCAAAATGCTGTCTAGTGCCTTCCCCCAAAATTATCTTTTATCTGTTTTGCATATATTTTGTATATATGTATATACAGTGCTAGGCACTATTGGGAAAGGGATGGTAGGAGAGAAAAATACAAGTAATTGACCTTGAAGAGTTTCCAATCTAACCCAAGAAGGTAACATACATATACCAGGTGTCCCACAATCCTTAAGGCAGTTTTAAGCTGTAGCTGCATAAGAGTGTTGTCTACTCAGGCTAGACTGGAATTCCTCAAGTGCAGGGACTATTTCATTCTTGTATTTTTCTCTCCTACCAATTCCTAACTCCTCAGTATTTGGCATGAGAAGGGCTTAATAAATGTTTGCGGAATGATCTCTATGCCACCACACTGCCTCTATTGAATTAAGAACAACACTTAGCACATATAAAACACAATGAGGTAAAGAGGTAAGGCTCACTAGAAGTATTAAGCATCAATTTTTAAGAAAGGTAACTATGATAGCAATATGCATAGTGGAGTGGAGAGTTTAGATACCAGCACACCAATCTGGTTATCTTGTTTACCAGGGTATGAAAACAACTTCCTAATTCTTCTTCAATTGTTCAGTCTCTGCATATAGTTACCATATTTTATAAAATGCTTCATCACATCACTATCCTGCTCAAGAATTTAGTAAGCTAAAAAGCAATATGGTGTAGTGAAAAGAATACAATATTAGTACTGCCAATAATACTAAGAAGCTGCACAATCTTGGCCAAGTCATTTTTCTGACATTTTTACATCTTTTACACTTGGTAACCTTTTGAAGCTCAGTTGCCTCATCTATAAAATGCCAATAGTAATACCTCATTACCTACCTTACAGAGCTGTTCCAGAAGAGTTTATGAGGGAGCAACATAGAGTTCTTAAAATACTACAATTGTTGTTTCCTATATTGTTTTCCCAATTAGACTGTAAAATCTTTTAAAGTATCAATGTAAATATTAAAAAATAACTTAAAGTTCTAGGAGAAAAATGAACTAACAAATCTAACCAATTGCATGGGGGAAAATATTTGTCAAACAAATAGAAGATATAATTGGAAACAAAATATACAAATTTTATTTTACAAAAATAGCAAACTATTTACCAAAAATCAATATGACTAAAATGTAAAAAGAGGTTGGGAAAAATATTTTCAAAGTATATATTTAACAAAAGTTTCACATTAAATTTAAGTAACTAACATTTATAAAAGTAGCATCTATTTTCCAATGCATAAACTGCCAGAAGATATGAACTGAATTTTTGAAAGGTGAAACAAGTTCATTCATTGCCTCATTCACACATACATCAAGTACCTACTGTGTATAAAACCCTGTGCTAGAGGTTTGGAGAAATCTGAAGAGTACATACATGCGAAGTTTTATTACAAGAATTACAAAGTACAAAAAGCTTGGAGAAGACTCAAACCAGACCTTACACCCTTAAAGATAGCATTTTTTGGCAACTAGGAATAATGGGATAAGTAATTTGCAGATATATGACCAAAACAGATAATATTGTTACATGGTTAAGTTCTTGGAGAGGTCTAGAACAATGGGCTTCATCAAGGGTGTAAGAGTTAAGTTTTAAAGGATGTTAAGAATGTAAAGAATACAAGTAAATGATAATCACTCCAAAAAATTGCTGAAACTGTTTAATAATTAAAGAAACAACAACAAAAAACAAGTTTGCAGTACTACTTTATGCTCATGAAATTGTCAAAAACAATAAATATTAAAATTCAGGGTTACTGGGAAAACATGTTACATGGTTGGCAGAAATGGAAGGTGATGCATTTTTTTTAGATAGCGCCCTAGCAAAACACAATAAAAATTATAAACTGATCAAAACCTTTGACCCAATGATCTCACA
This sequence comes from Pseudochirops corinnae, assembly GCA_028646515.1. Taxonomy (NCBI): domain Eukaryota; kingdom Metazoa; phylum Chordata; class Mammalia; order Diprotodontia; family Pseudocheiridae; genus Pseudochirops; species Pseudochirops corinnae. The sequence goes on from CM053588.1 coordinate 145,414,523, forward strand.
ACTGGGACTATATCCTAAGTATGCTATTACTCAAATCTCAAATGGATTTACAATCTCATTGATTCAAAAATTCTCACCAATGATGCAAATAGAAACCCTTCCCTGCTTTTCCAACTCTCTTTCCTGTCTTCTCAAAAATTCACCACCAAATGCTATTAAAAAGGGCGGTGAGGGGCAAAATTTACAAAAATATTCATAGTTACTTTATTTTTAATAGTCCAAACTATGCATGTCCATGAACTAGCAAATGGCAGAACACACTCTAGTATAACAATGTAACTGACTATCACTATCTTCAAAAAATGTCACATAAGATGAATACAAGGGAATGTGTAAAAATGTATATAAATTTTACATAAATATATAAAGCAATTAAATATATAAGACAGTGAAAGGAACAGAATATAAAAATGAATTCTACAAATTAACTTTGAGTGTACACATTATATATGTATATATGTATTGTGTGTGTGTGGAGAGAGAGAGAGAGAGAGAGAATACAAATCTTTAGAAGGGCCAAGAAAAGAGATCAAGAAAAAGATTAGAGGTAACAGGACATAATAGATAAGAGTGCTAGACTTGGGAGTCAGGGTTTAAGATTAATGTCTAACACTTACTAAGCTATGTAATCCATGGACAAGTCAATTATCTTCTCAACTTCAATTTCCTCATCTGTAAAATGGAATACTACCCATAGTACTCTACTTCACATGATTACTGTCTCAAACGAGATAACTTATTTAAAGACCTTTATAAATCTCAAAGCATTATCTAAATGTCAATTATTGCTAATATTTGTGTTTTCTTTTCTACATAAATAATTTAGATTTTATAACTTTATGGCAAATACCAGAGATAGTGTATTAAATCAGCAGCAGATGCAAAGATGCTGCAAGAAGTTCAAAGCGTTCTACACTTATGAGGTTCTTTAGTTGCTCAAGCCTTCTGTCATTTCCTCAGGGTAGGATATTCCTTCACAAATATAAATCACAGCCTTTTTATGTCTTAAGTGACAGTGGAGAACACTGACATTTCTGCTTTATACATGAAACCAAATGGAAATTATAATTAAATAAATGGAAGGCAGCTCATAAATTCTACTTGGAAAAGTCCATAAATGAGATGAGATGAAATTATATATTCAAAGGCAACAAATATATCATTTACTAGGACACTTCGTATTTGCAAAAAAGCCACTACCAAGGTAACTAACTGCATTTTATGTGCCTACATCCACTGCAGAGAATGGGGACATGAAGAAATCTTACAAAATACTCAGTATCTTTCACATTAAATCAACATCTTTCCTTATACTTGGTGACTTCAAAGCAATAGTAGGCATAAAGGAATGAATATGTTGGGAAATAAGGTTTAGCAATAAGGAATTACTAATAAGAAAGCCAGACTGCACATAACCCTCACAACTTGTGTGTGTGCATGTCTGTGTGTATTCCACATATACTTTCTCCAGGAAGAGTCAGAAAGTTCACAGGACCTGGCTGGCACTAAATAACATCACTCCCACACCGATCCCCCCACATCATTAAGATAAGACTGACCTAGTTACCAACTACGTAAACTAACTAGTTAAAAAGACCATAAGAGCACAAATTTGGAGCTACAAAGTACACTAGAGGTCATTTAGTCCAACTCCTCATTTTAAGAATGAGAAAGCTGAGGCCAAGAGATGTTAAGTGACGTGCCCAAGGTCACACAGGTAGTGACAATGGCCTCCTAGTAATTCCAAGAATATACTCCCTTGTAGTTACTCTATCCACTATACCACCAGCTGCCTCTAATAATAAGGTTGGAAAGATAGGCTGGGACCAGGTGGTAAAGGGCTTTAAAAGTCTAACAAAGGATTTCACTGAATCTCTGTTTCAATGTGCCACTTTTTACATTAAACATTGACACTTATCCCCAAAGTTTAGCTGGTGTCTTCCCCCAAAATTATCTTTTATCTGTTTCAAATATATTTTATATATGTGTCTATATCTGTGCTAGGCACTTAGAGGAAAGGAATAGCAGGAGAGAAAAATACAAGTCTTTGACCTTGCAGAGTTTCCAGTTTCTATGAAGAAAACATGCATACACAGGGTGCTGCAAAATCTGAAGTTATTAGGGCTTAGTGATTTGCCCTGGGTCATGTGGCTAGTCTCCGAGTCCAGATGTGAACTCAGGACGATGAGTCTTTTTGACTGCAGGCCAGGCACTCCATTCACTGAGCCACCTAACCCCCTACAATATTATTAAGTGTTTATAGATGCGAAACATTGTGCTAAGATCATACTCTGAGGGAGACAAGCAAATAAAAATGTGCAAATAAGCTATATATAGAATAAATAGGAAATAATTAAAAGAGAAAAAGGCACTAGAGTTAAGTGGGGTTGGAAAATTCGATTTTAGCTGGGACTTAAAGGAATCCAGCAGGGGACAGCAAGTCACTTTAACCATCTGCCTCAGTTTCCTCATCCACAGAATGAGCTAGAGAAGGAAATGGCAAACTACTCCAGTATTTTTGCCAAGAAAACTACAAATGGGGTCAGAAAGAGTTGGAGACCATTTAACAACAACAAATATTTACTGACTGACTACTAAGTAGCAGATAGGATCCCACCTTAGGTCTTCTAATTCTAAATCCAGGACTTCTTTCCCTACACCACCAGCCTCTTCCTGAGTAGAACTGGATTGTTAATTTCATTAAGAGTCAAAATCATGGTACTGATCAGTTATGCTCATTTTTTTCCTCTTCTTTTTATTTCTTTAAAAATACTCTTTGTGGGTTTTGCCCGACTTCACCTGTATAATCTCTATAAAACTGTTTGCCTTCTCAAAGGGAGGAAGGAAGGGAGAGAATGTGGAACTCAAAATTAAAAAAAAATATTTAAAAAATTTTACACGCAATTAGGAAATATTTAACGAAATAAATAAAATATATTATAAATAAATATACAATTTGTCATATGAGATAGCTCTCAGGGAGAGGGAAAGGATACCGGGGAAAGCTATGGTGATGTAAAAGCACAAAAAACATCAATTAAAAACTTTTTTTAAAAAAAGGGAGACAGACCCACAACATAGTATGAGATTCACAATCATTCAAAAGAGTTCAGTCTAACAAACAAGATGGGAAAAAACTAAGTAAAAGAGAAGTAACTACTCTTGGGACAGAAAAAAAGGAATAAATAAAAGGGCTGCAAATCATTGATTCAAACCAGTCATTTCATTAATATCCAGGACGGATGCAAATCTTCGACTGTCTGCAGCACTAAAAAGTTAAATGATTTACCCAGTCACACAGCTGGTTATTGTGTGTCAGAGGCAGTGTTTCAACCCTGGTCTTTTCTAACTCAAAGACCGGCCTTCAAGCCATCATACTATGATGGCTCTTTGCAACAACATATAAGACATAGCGAGCAAGAAGTAGCACGAAGATGTCAAAGAAATGCATGAACGATCAAGTATATGTGGTGGTCCGAGAAAGAGACCGAACCCGAGTGCTGCAGTAGAACCTCGATAAAAGCAAAGATTTGCAGGAGGGCGTGCAAAGAGTGAAGATGTGAATGGACAGCGATCGGTACCCGAGAAAGGAATGCCCACACGGGAGAGATCCATAGACACTTACAATTTCCCACCTCCCCCTTAAGGACCAGGCAGGGAGGACGGGGGCTTGACTGCCAAGGGCTGGGGTTATGAGGATGGCGGAGTTCCATTCCTTTCTCCGCCCGCCGCCCCGACCCCTACGGGGCCTGTCCTCCCTCTCTCTATTTTCTCACCTAGGCTGAGGCCGGAGGAGCACCAGCGGCCGAAGCAGCTCTCGAAGCTGGATCGCAGCTCCATAATCCGGAAGGATCAGCAGTCTTCTGGTCTACTTTCAAAACTTGTTCCGCGCGCGCTCCGTCCCTTCCACATCAACCAATCACTGCGCAAAGGCCTTTTCCCTCCAGCCAACCACAATCCCTCAGCCCTTTCTCCACTGACCAATCCGCGACAACCCCTGACGCCAGCGCACGGAATGGCGGCAGCCGGAAGGCGACTCTGTAAGGAAGTAATTTAAGGTTAACAGATGATTTCCCTTCTAGTTTTTTTTAAACGGGGAAACAATATATTGAGTGGCAAACCGAAATTATCTCCCCCTTCACTTGAGGATGAAAAAAGTTTCCAGGATACCCGAAGTAAAGACAAATGGGAACGGATCACAGTAGCCCTTTGGATTACGCATGCGCCAGGGGCCTACCCAGTCAGAGCGTATGGAGGTGTTGGCGGGGTGTGCAAACTCTTCGGGGGGAGGGAATTAAAATGGAAGGTGAAATTCAGCACCCCGCAAAGGAGCTACCGTTCCGCTGGGCTGGCAATCCTAATGGAACTCCAAGAAGGCCCCCGAAGTTCCATAAGAACGGAGCCCCGACCTCATTCCGCTACGTTTGCGCAGTGAGCCCAGCGAGGGGAAGAGGAAGGCGGTTGGGGGAGGGCCGGCGCGCATGCGCCTAGAGTCACGCGCGTATCCGGGGCTGGAGACTGGTTCCCCGCACCCAGGACCCCCGCCCCCCTCTGCCGCGTAGCCAGCGAAGCCAAGCCGTGCGTCCCCGGGGCGGAGGCTGGGGGCCGGCTCCTTGCGGGGCTTTGCAGGGAGTGCGCCCACCACGCCGGGGCCCCCTCGGCTCGGTGCTGCTCCGGCGGCAGCGGCGGGGACGTTCACCTGTGCTCGGGGCGTTGCAGTCCCACGCCCGCCTCGCCTCGCCTCGCCCGGGCAGCCCCGCCGCGGGTGCGCCGTCGCCAGCCCCCTGCCCGGGCCAGGCCAGGCCGGCCGGCCGGTGGGGAGATGAGCTTCTTCGGCTTCGGGCAGAGCGCTGAGGTGGAGATCTTGCTGAGCGATGCCGAGAGCAGGAAGCGAGCAGAGCACAAGACGGAGGATGGCAAGAAGGAGAAGTATTTCCTCTTTTACGACGGGGAGACCGTCTCCGGGAAGGTGAGCCTCGCGCTCAAGAACCCCAACAAGCGGCTGGAGCACCAGGGCATCAAGATCGAGTTCATCGGGCAGATCGGTGAGTGCGCCCTGACGCCGCCGCCACTACCTGCTGGGGCCCGGGGCGACGACAGTCACCGACGATAAAGAAGCGCTGCCCCACCCCCCGGGACTGGGGGTGGGGGGCTGCGCTGGGGGACCGGGGCGGCAGGGCCTTGCCCTGGCTAGACACTCAGAACCCCACGGTCGTTGTTCCTGCCCGAAATGAGGGGGAGGATGGTGAGTTGGGATGGTTTGAGGGTGGAGGGAAGTGGGGAGGGGTTGATGCTAATAACAATGACAACAGCACCTGATTTCTCTAGTGAGGGGGAGGAATTTTCACATGCGTTATCTCGTTTAATCCTAGCCGCCACCCCATGAAGAACAGAGCTGGTGGTCCCCCATTTTACAGATGAGGAAACTGAGGCCCAGAGAAGTTAAGTGAATGGTCCGAGGTTACCAGTAGCTAATACATGCAGAGCTGGGAATCCAGACATAGATCTTCACACCTCCAAAGCTCAAAAGTTCTTTCTGTCTTAACCAGGCCTCTTGTCTGGCCATGGGGATGGCAGGTGATGGATGGTTGGAGGGAGATGGGGAGAGAGCAGGGAGAAAGGGTGGGCAGGTTTGGGGGGTCACCTGTTGTGACCAGGTTTATATACCTTGTACCTGGAAAATTTCCAGTCCTTTCTCCAAACTGCAGCCAAGCTCTTTTCATGGTCTTGATTTAACATGCTCTGACCTTGTCAGTAGCTTTGGCCTTTTGATTCCTGATGTAACCCCTTTTCTGTCTCTGGTCTCTCTTTGTGTTCATCTACCCTCCTGAGCCCTGGAGGAAAGGCAGCACCACTGTCTGTCCCTCAGTGGATAGCACAGGGCCTAGATCATCTGTCAGAATGGGAAGAAAGCTGCTTGTTAATTTCCCCTTCTTATTAACTGTAGTTTTGAGCTGCTTGTTTATAGAAAAGATTTTCTGGAGGTGGAAGGGTGTGTGTATCTTTTTTTTCAAGCTTCAAATTGACTTCTGTGCCTTTTTTAGAAGAGATTATAATATCTGTGTAAAAGGATTAATTATTCATTTAATGATAATGAAATGATGTTTTTAAAGCCACAACTATAGATCACAATTTCACAACAGTCTGTTAACTCTCAGCCAATAACAACAAAGACAATAACCACAGTGATACCAAAGTAGCTTTGGAACATGCCAGTCAAGGCCAACTTGTCTCAGACTCTGAATCTCACCATTCTGTTTGCTTACCCCACCCTCAGGTGCTGCTGAAATAAACTCTTTATTATTAGGTCAGGGACTGGATTCCTAAGAATTACCATGTGATCTAGAGATGACCTTTGGAGAATCCACAATATACATTTTATCTAGGCCTTTCTCATAGTGTAATAGATGAATATCATTGTCTTCATGTGAGGTCAGCAAGGTTTTATCGCCATTTTTGCAGATGAAGAGAAAACTGAAGCACAAGCGGAAAAGGTCTCTACTATGTTCCCATCAGCAGCAGAGGCAAAACAGGAAGCCAGATGTCTAACTTTCCTAGTCTAGTGCTCAGTCTAAAGGATCTTTCCTCTCTGTGGAAAAAGAAAGTTAAACCAAACTGGGACCAGACTGACCCTATAGGAGTGTAGCTGTTCTAAATCATTTATGGAAATTCATTGTACCTTGAAAAGAGCCTGAAGAATGAGGTCCACATCTTTTGACGTAGAAAAAATGCTCTAGTAATTAAATTAATGTAAGCATTTAGCTGGTTGACTTTCTTTAGGTACCTTTCAAGATTTTAAAAAAAAATGCCAAAATGTAGCACCCAACAGTTTAACAAAGTAGCCTAGAGAAGTAGTAAATTTCTCAGGGGTTGGACGGTGCCTCACACTTAATGCCATTTATGATTGTATTAGCTTTTTTTGGCCTGCCGGAGAATACTGATGATTCACTGTCCACTAAAACCTCCAGCTCTTTTCAAACGGATACCTTTTCTTGTTGTTCTTGTGTTGTGATTTTTTTTTTAAATCAAGTATACAACTCTGCAATTATATCAGTTGGGCCTAGCAGCTTCTCGTAGCCTTTCGGGATCTTTTTGGATTCTGCTTTTTGCCTTTCATTGTTGGCTGTCACTCCCTGCTTTGTGCCATTTGCACAATTGATAAGCATTTCATCTCTGCTTTCATGTGTAAGGCAAGATTTTTACAATGCGTCAAATGTAGATCCTAGAACAATGCTTAGAAGCAAGCACTTCTGTAGACCTCCCTCCAAGTCTGCATTTATCCATTAATGACTATTTAGGCCTATTTGTTCAACTAGTTTTGGTTCTACCTAGCTATACTATAACTAGCCCATGCGGTCTCTCTTGACCACAGAAATATTTTTAGACACTAGCAAATGCCTTGACAAAATTTAGGTATGCAGTATCTTACTTACAACATTCTCCTGACCTGACAGTTTAAATAAGCCTGTTAAAGGAATGAGGTCAGTCTTATATTGCCTGTTCTTAATGACTCTTAGTGATCAGTCCTACCATTTTAACTGTCTTTAATAATGCATTCTAAAATTCTCTTAGAAACTTCCACTGCCTACACTGATAATTCTTCTTATTGAACACTTCTCAGTTGTCTGAGCATTGTAGGCTGAGTTAACTGAGGCCTTGTATAAAGCAGAGTGTGTTAGCCCTCAGTTTTGTCTCCTGTAAAACAGGGATAGTAGTCTCCCAGTCAAAATTACTTGTGATAAGAAAACAGAGGAGTCATGGAAGCAATGCAGACTAGTATGGTTTAAAATATTTTTCGTGTTTTGAATTGTATGGTACAGCAATTCAGTTCAGTAAACATTTGTTAAGTACTTGGTAGAATGGAATGGATGAATTTTCATTAAGTTACTATTAAGCACATTACAGTGTGCTAAATGTTGGAAATACAGATATTAAAAGCTAAATAGATCCTGCTCTCAGTTAGCTCCCGTTGTAATTAGAAGAGACACTAAAACGTTATTTAAGTTCCTTCTCTCTGCCAGAAGCTGTGCTTAGCACTGGTGATGCAGATGTGAAAAGTATAGTCCCCATCCTCAAGAAACTTACAGTCCAATGGGGGAGGACCACACACCCCAGAAAGCTGAACAGGTTGGGGTGGGGAAGGGAGAGGGGCTGGTGGAGAAGCCAAAGGAGTACAAAATAAGTGAAGCTGGGAAATGAAGGTGGGAAATGAGGCAGTGTTATTCCTAGCACCTAGATGGAGAAGTTCATGGCTCTGCCTTCCAGTCAGAGGGGCAGAGGCTACTGATGAGGTGTGAGTAACAAGGTTGATTGAATCTTGCAAAATGATGACCTTTCCCAATGATTTACTGGGGGCATGTTGGAGAAATCAAAAAGTCCGAAATGAGCAATCTGATAAAAAGACCAAGTGATCCCTGGGGTGTAATAGATTGGATGGCAACAACCAGGGGTGCAGAAGACAGTGCATAGTAGTCCCTGGGAAACAGTGGCAAAGCAAGTGATAGCCAATGACTTAGAACAGAGGTGCAGGAGAGCACTGTGCTAGATATATAAATAGATACAAAGTATCTATAGGTAGGTTATGATTTAGTAAGGAGCTATGACAGATTAACAGAAAATAGCATAAGAGTGTGAGAAGTAGTGAAGGGCTTTGAGAAATTAAGTTGGAAAAGGTCATTTACCAAGTAAGAGGATTCAGGGAGACTTCTTGGAGTAGATGTCTCATGAATTGGTTTTAAATGATGAAAAAATAATTCAGAGATGAAAGAAAGGTGCTACCTTCTTAGTTATGTTTGGTTAGAGCTAAAATAAGAGATAACTTGTCTTTGTTCCTATAATATAGATTGCGAAACTGGCCCAGGATTTTAAAATGAAGTTATGTTTAACCTGATATTTATAGTAAAAAGTGGTCTTTTTTCCCTCCATTTTTAAAGCCAACTTCTTTCCCCCCTATTCAATGACCAGGTCCTCATGCCTTTTCCCTGCCAATGAGTTATACATGGGGTTCTTATTTTCATGTTTTTGAGGAGAAGTTACAGTGGCTCCACCTCTTTAATATTTTTCGGAGCCCAAATAAGTGATTTTGCTGAAGCTGTGATAGTGTTTGGTGTATTCAGTAAATATGTGATATCCAAAGACAAGTAAAACTTGTCTTGAGAAATATTTCTGACCTTGAGCTATGTTACCATTTTGTGGCGAAGATGGCCGTTATTAATGTACTCTGTGCCGCTCCTACAGTTTATTTCTTTGTTTCAAGGAGATCTTGATTAATCTAAATCATGCAGTTTTTGGATCCTCTAAATCACAAGTATGATGCTACTAAATCAAAAGTTCTTATGCTAGATTGTAAGGTAGTTGTAGACAAGGACCATGTTTCATGTATCCTTTTATCTCTTGTCCTGAAATCTTAACCCAAACTTATGCACTTGTGGTAAGGGAAGCGAGGGCATGGATCCCTGTCAATAGACCCTCACTAAATATGTGTTCAATGAAAGACACTTGCTTCTTTACATGTAAAAATCGCTGAGTGCATATTTCTTTAGAACAATGTGATACAGTCTAGAGTCAAAGCCCAGCCAGCCTGAAAATAGTTATTTCAGTGACATGATCTTTTGTTTATAGAAGTAGTATATTTCTTCCCCCAACCTCTCAAAGGTTTTTTTTCCTTTCACTTGTTACCTTAATCAGATGGACATTTCTGTTCCCATAATTTCCTACATTTGTCAAATATCCATCAGGAAGTGCTTAAAGGACAGGCCTTTGACAAATCTGAACTGGGTAGATCACTCTGTGCCATTGGTTATTTTGTAGATTATCCACAGGAAAATTTTTCTTGGTCTTTGGCCCATTACTCAGGTTATTTGTCAGTGCCTCTTAATAACTAGACATTGTATATTGAGACTGCAAACTAATGTTAACTTTAGCTCCAACAAATCTAACTTGGAAGATAAATCACATATTTCACTTTGAAATAAAACATGTTTCTTATGCGTCCTTGTGAATTATCTGGGCCACTAGGCCTATGTTCACTGAAAGACAAAGGCCCCTGCTTTCAAGAAGCTTCCAGTCTGAAGTTTTAAAGGTTGATCAAATAGATTGTACAGAACAATTACAAAGATTCAGAGAATTGACTCCTTGGCTGTTTGGGATGGAATTCCTGAGCAAGGGGTTCTAGCGCTCACATCAGAACCCTAGACTTTTTCAAAAGGATTTTTCTATAGGCCTAAACCCCAAACTTTAGCTGGCAATACTTCTGTATTGCTGCCAACAGTTATGTTACCCAAAAAAAATCACATTCGAGAATCCTGTACCTGGATATACATGGGTCATTTTATTTATAAACTCCACATTCTTTTTACATTTACAAACACATTTGTGGGTTTCTGGAGGAGAGACAAATCATGACTGCTGTTTAGTTGGGAGCTGTTCCCTACTTGACAGGGAGTGAGGAATGGGGTACATACTTCCCTGCCACCCTCAGCTCAAATGATTCACTCCAGCTTGTCATACACTTGCCTGAGCTCTGTATTCATCAAAACCTGTGGCAAAAGGAAATGCTAAAAGTCTAGAGAGCCCAGGGTTTTTTTGGTTTGTTTGTTTGTTTTTATGGTTTTTCTTTTCCCTTCAACTAAACGTTCTTATGCAAAATTGTGGCTGAGTCCTCCTAAGCATTAAATGTGTGTGTGTCACTCACACACACACACACACACACACACACCCCTATAGATAGATCTGTATCTATCTCTAGAAAGAGTAAAGAGTTGAGACTGGAACTGAGCACCAAACTTGTTCTTAGGACAAGTTGTCAGTTATCCTAGTTTTGTTTTGTTTTTTAAATTATTCTCTCTAAGTTTTAGTTCCTATTCCTCACTAATCCTCACCTACTCCTACTCCAGATTAGTTCCTACTCCTCACTTGGCATACTTTGAGGTCTTTGCTTAATCTGTGTTGAGAAAATAACAGCTAATTTTAGGTTTATTCATGTTCAGCAAGCATTTACTGAGTGTACATATCTCATACAAAGTGCTGATTTACAAAGCATAAGACATGTGTGGTGCCCATCCTCAAGGAGCTCAGAAATGAGATGAGGAGACATAACTGCACATAAAAATATATGAATATAAGGTAGTTTATTGAAAATATGGGGCACAACTAGATAATTTTTAAAGTTCCATCCAGCACTGAATTGTGAACCACATATAAACTCTAGTGAATGGTAATGACCAATATGTACTGTAAGAATTCACAGCAGGGAGAAATCACTGTTACATGGAATGGTTTGCAGAGGAGTTTATGAGGGAGAGAAGGAAGCCTTGTGCTGGACCTTAAAGGGTCAATCAGCTTACATTTAAGTGCTTACTGTGTTACAGGCACTGTGTGTATCCTGGGGATATAAAGAAAGGCAAAAACCAGTCCTTACCCTAAGGGAGCTCCCAGGCTGACAGGAGACGGCAGGCAAATAGCCGTGTACAGACAGGACACATGCCGGTTATACTGAAGGTAGGAGTCTCAGAGGGGAGGAACTAAGATTGAGGAGAACTAAGAAAGACTTTTTGCAGAAGGCAGGACTTTAGCCTGGACTTGAAGGAAGACAGGAAAACTAGGAAGCAGAAATGGAATATGACTTGGGTAAGCCAGATATAATCACAAAGTTTAACCTAGGAAAGAAGGAAAAAGAATAAGCATCCGTTAGGTACTCCAAGGACAAATAGAACTGCTTTTTTATTTTTTTCTCCTAATTTGTATTTTCCATGCCACTATTTTAATCTGTCAGGACAGATGAATCCGAATTAGCTAAAATATTTACTTTATTGGTAATGTTATTATCAAAGACATATTTTCAAAAATACTAAAGGATTTGTGAATTTTAGGTGATTAATGTAAACACTTCTCAATAAAGTAAGTGATTTGCAGTTACAGAAGTAAAAATGGAAGTATGCAACCTTAAAGGCTCTGCTCAGGGACCACTGCTTATAAAAGGCCTTCTCTGATTCCTCTAGTAATTAGTGGCTTATTTCCCTATCCCCTGAAATTACTTTGTCTGCATTTATCTGTGTCAGTGTGTTTAACCCTTAGTAGAATGTAAGCTTTTGAGGGCAAGAGCTACTTTTTCTCTGTGTCCCTTACACCTAGCATAATGCCGGGCACACAGTAGGTGTTTAATGCTTACTGAATTAATTTATTGTAATGCCGGGCACACAGTAGGTGTTTAATGCTTACTGAATTAATTTATTGTACACAGAAAGGTGCCGGTATAGTTGTGACTCATTCTCAATCCAGCAGGTAAAGAGTCTTAGACGCTTCTCCAGCTTGCCAAGCTATAGTTGGGAATTAACGATGAAGAGGAGACGCTCTGGACTCGGCCACACCGCCTTGTGCTCTTTCCAAGACTAAGACCCAGTATGTGGTCCAGAATAAACGTCACCTTCTCTCTCAGCAGCAGGCCCCAAGGCTTCCTTAGCAGCTGCAGTGTTGTGGTGAGATGTCGGCTCAGCTTCTGTCCGGAGTGAATTCCGTTCTCAGTCGCTGTTCTGAAGTTTTGAAATGAGAACTTGAATGCCAGATTGGTTCCCTTCTGTTCCCTTTGGAAGGGAGCTAGATAAAAGAGAACTTCCTCCTCAGACAATCTATTTTAAATTCCTGCTTTCTTCCCTGAAACGCCTGGCCTGCTGAGACTGGGGCTCACCGCCGGGAATAACAAAAAGAGGAATGTGGTCTGTGGCTTTGTCCCGGCAGTTTTTACTTTTTGAAATTGTGACAGTTACTCCGTTTGCTAAATTTTCTTACGACCCCAGCCCTTTGCCAGTATATCCTTGGTTTGTTATTTTTAAACTTCACAATATGTAAAGGAAATCAAGCTCTTTGGCAAACTGCAAGGTAGAATTGTTACCACAGAAGCATCACAGCTCAACTAATAATGATTAAAAAGTCAAATCTAGCTTCAGTCCCACCACGCAGTAACAACTCCCTGTGATACCTGATAGAAGCTAAGGCTCCTATGGGTCCAAGAGGGAACAAGCCTGAAGAGAATCTGACACTATAGTGATGAAAGGAAAGGCTTTTGTGCTAAAAGTCCCTGACCACAAGCCAGGTTCCATGCTGGGTCCAGCAGAATGAATGTGTATGGTTGTTAGGATCTCAGAATGCTGGCAACATTCCTTCCCCCCTCCCCCCCTCGACCTGTCCCGTCTTGTTTATATCTGCTGTTGCCTTTGCCGTGCAGCTGAATTTATTATGTATTTTTCCTAGGGATGGCTAATGGGATCTGGGTAAATCAGTGAGCAGGTATTTATTAAGCACCTTCCATGTGCCAGGTACTGTGCTAAGTGGTGGGGATACAAAGAAAGGCAAAAAAATTCCTACTGTCAGGGAGCTCACAGTCTAATGGGGGAGACAACATGCAAATGACTATGTATAGATGGGATGTATACAGGGTAAATTAGACATCATCTCAGAGGCAAGGGACCAACATTAAAGAGGACTAGGAAAGGCTGAAACCTGAAAGAAAAAGGGAGCTCAGAGGCCAAGATGGGGAAGAGAGAGCCTGGTGTTGGAACATGGACTGCTATGTGTGGAGAACAGCTAGGAGACCAGTGTCACCAGTCAATTGTAGTGTTGGTGGCCTGGGGGGAAGAGAAGAAAAGCAGGGAGTGGGAAGATTGGAAATACAGGAAGGGGGCAAGTTAAGATAGAGGGCTTTGAAAGCCAAACAGGAGTTTATATTTGGTCTTAGAGGCAATAGGAAAACGGGTTTGATTTGAAGGGGAAGGGGGGGGTGTATGACATGGCCAAACTTAGACTTTAGGAAGGTCAGTTTGATAGTTGAGTCAAGGATAAACCAGAAGAGAGGAGGTAAGGGCCTGCACCAAAGTGGTGGGAATGTCAGAGGAGAGGAGGAATATATGAGAGATTTTACTAAGACCTCATCATCAGAGTATTGGTGGCAGGGGGAATCTGTGGATGATGCCTAGGTTTCAAGACTGGGTTACTGGAAGAATGGTGTTACCCTTAATAACAATAGTGATATGAGAGAAGAGACTTGATGGGGAAGGGGGGGAGGAGATAATGAATTCAGTTTTAGACATAATGCGTTAAAGATGTCCAATAGGCAGTTAGTTGGAGGTACAAAAATGGAGGTCAGAGGTTAGGGTAGAGCAGCTAAATCTGAAAATCATCTTCATAGAGATCATAGAATCCATGGGAGCTGATGAAACAACCAAGTGAAAGAGTATAGATGGAGAAGAGGAACCAGGATAGAGCCCCAAGGTTAGCAGGAGTGTTCTGGATAATTCAGTGAAGGAGACTGAAAAGGAGTGGTCGGATAGATAGGAGAGAACCAGGAGAGTGATGTTCCCAGAAACCTAGAGCAAAGGAGTATCAAGAGACGGATTGATAGTGTTAAAGGCTGCAGAGAGGTCAAGGAGGATGAAGTTTGAAAAAAAGCCATTAGACTTGTTAAACTAAGAGCTTATTGGTAACTTTGGGGAGAGGAATTTGGGTTAAATGATGAGATTGAAAGCCAGACTGCTAAGTTAAAAAATGAGAGTGAAGAGGGGAGGAAGTGGAGGCACTAATTGTAGGTATTTATAAAGGAGATCAGCTATAAAAGGGAAAAGAGAGGATGCTTAGTGGGGATTGTTGGGTTAAGTAGGAGATTTTTGAAGATGAACGAGACATAGGTGTTTGTGTAGGCAGCATGGAAACAGTCATGGGGAGGATGTGGATAATACAGAGCACAATCTGCTGGAGAGGATGGGATGGAAAGGGATCACTTGTGCATGTAGAAAGGGTTTGCCCTAGCAAGAAGGGCTGCTCTTCTTTGGAGATGGGTTAAAGAGGAGATAGTGGCAGAAGACCTCTGAAGAAATGTGAGAAGGAGTACTCAGTGAATGACTTCAATTTTTAAAATTAAATTTGAAACACTTCTCACCTGAGAATGTAGGGAGAGGAGGAGAAGGATTCCTCTTTTTAACCCTTCTCTTGCTAGGGCTGCCCCACTTGAATCTAACTTTGGTCCTTCTGCATCCCATCTGCTGGACAATGGCCGTAACTGAGTACTTAGATGCTCTGGCCACAGTTTCCTAGGCTGGTTCCTGTCTCTTCATCTACAACAGGGAGAACTGTTGTCACAAATTCTGGGGCTCTTGACTAGAAATCCTAAAATATAAGAAGAGAGAAGATGGAGTAGCCCAGTAACTCCTTTTCTATTCCCATTTTTCCATTTTTTAAAAATTGTAATAGAGGGGAAAGCAGCTTCCCAGTTTTAAAAGAACACTTACTTGAGATTCTCTTATCTTACAGCTTTGTTACTGCTTTGTAGATTATTAGTGGTGGGCTTTCTTTCTAACCCAGCAGTATGGCTGAATGAGTGGTCATATCTAAGCCTAACTCCCCCTCATCATCCCAGAACAGCAAGAACTCTGAAATAAAGTAAAAGAACAATAGAATGACTTAAGGAGAATGGTCCGAAGATGTACCTCCATCCCTTTTTTATTTTTGTAGGATTAGGGAACTGTGGGTGTGGAATATTGCATACTGTATATTGTCAGATTGTTGCTAATGTTTACTGATTTTTTTCTCTTATTTTTTTGTTTCATTGGATTGGGGATAGGAAGGGATATATTGGAAATGAAGGTGATGTAAAAGCAAAAGATATCAAAAGTTTTTCTTATTTTAAAATAGCCAGAAAAAAGAAAAGTAGGCAAAAATGTGACCCTAGTATACTGAATAAGTACTATGGGATAAAAGAAAGGAGAACTCTCCAGGTTATAAAAACAAAGAGTATTAACAATAATAACTAGTCTCTACCCTGACACCAAAAATAACCACAGTAGCCTCTAAAGCAGTGGTTCTCAACCTGTGCGTCACCACCCCTTTGGGGGTCGCCTAAGACCATCTGAAAACACATATTTCCAATGGTCTTAGGAACCGAGACATTGCTCCTCTATCCATCTCCAGGCAGGTCTGCCCATGTGCAGATATACCCACATACGAGTATTAAAGGGTCACGGCATTAGGAAGGTTGAGAACCACTGCTCTAAAGTAAGTTAGAAGTAAATAAAAGAATTAAAGAAGAAATTAGAGCTCAAAGGGTAATTTGGAAAGACAACAAGCATTTAATGGTCTTCTGTGTGCCACATGTTACTAGCTTGTGGGCATACAAAGACAAAAAATAAAATGGTCCCAGTTGTCAAGGAGTTTATGTTCTGTCAAGGAGAACAACATACGTAAACAAGTATACATAGAATAAATATAAAACAAATACCATGAGTAGACAAAAAAGGACCAGCAAATTAATAGTTTATGGCAGATGATAGAAAATCTTTTTTTTTTAAATCTGAAAAATTCTTTAATGTTAAACCTCAAATACATAAATAATTAACTGACCTACATTATAGATACAGATGTATGCTATAGAATAGAATGCAAATCCATTCATTTGAAAGGTGCCTATGAAGAGAATATGTCAGATCCAACTTGGGAGCGGGAGAGGAAGGGTATAAGGAAGATAATTGACATGGGCTCTGTCTTATCCCCTTTATGTTTCCTCCAGTTATTGGAGTCAAATTCATTAAGTACTTGTTGATTAATTGATTGATAGTACTTCAGAGCTATACATTCTTGAAATGCAGCCTATCTGCAGAATTCTTTTTTTTTATTCATTTATTTTCTTGTTTACATCATTCATTTCCATGAGATTTTGAGTTACAAATTTTTTCCCCATCTTTCCCACACCCACCACCCCAAAACAGCCCTATCCCACTGTATAACCCCTCCCCCAATCTACTCTCTCCTATGTCCTCCTCCATCGCCCCTCTGAGTTTCCAGTAGGGCAAGATGGATCTCCCTACCCCAGTGCCTGTATATCGTAATTCCCAGTTGCATGTAGTTAATAATAACTAGATAGATAGATAGATAGATATTTAACATTTGATTATAGAACTTTAAATTCCAGATTCTTTCGCTTCCTCCCTCATCACCCACTCCCACTGGAAAGACAAGCAATTCAATACAGGCTGTACATGTGTAGTTACGAAGAACATCTCCACAATGGACATTGTGAGAAACTGATTATATGTCCCTTCTTCCTATCCTGCCCCCCTCCCTTGTTCTATTCCCTACCCTGTCCCTGTCCCTTTACAGAAGTGTGTACTTCCAGCAACCCTCCCCTCCATCATCCCACCTCTCATCCCCATCCCCCCTACTCTCCTGTGTGGCAAGATACCCAGTTTAGAGTTTATGTCATTCCTTCCCTAAGCCAAATTCAATGAGAGTAAGGTTGACCCTTTCCCTTTTGCCTTCCTGTTCTTCCCCTCCATTATAACAGTTATCCCTTGCCTCTTCTATATGAGAGGATTAATCCCATTCTGTCTCTCCCTGTCTCCTCTCATTCTTTTCCTCTCCCACCTCAGAATTATACCTTTTAAAGTATCATCCCTTCCTATTCAATTGATCCTGTGCCCTCTATGTACCCATATATACACATACTCAGATACGTATTCATACGGATATATATACCCTCCTATATAGACATATGTGTATATATGTATATATACATTTGTATTCCCTTCACCTATCCTCATACTGAGAAATATACATACAGATGATAGAAAATATCATACAGATGATAGAAAATCTTAATAAAGCAGTGGACACTGAAAGAGTGGCAGAGAACACAAAAATGCAGAATGCAACATCAGAAGAAGAATTTTTTTAAAAAACCAGCAAAATTAAAAGTACCATTGAAACATCCTTCCCAAACTAGAATTTCTTGAAGACAAATCAGTGAGACAGTCTGAGAAGTACAATAAGTAAAACCATACTTTAAAAAAAAATCATACCAGAAATTTGCCCAGGAGTATTGGAAAAAGAAGGTGGCATTAAAGATACCATCAAAGAGGAATCTCAAATTTAACTCACCCTCTAATACAAAATTCAATATGAAACAATTTTATAATCAGAAGGAATTTACATTATCAAGAGAATAAGCATTTATTAAGTATTCACTATGTTCTAAATATTATTTTATTTGATCTTCACAACAACCCTTGATGGCCCCATCTTATAGGTGAGGAAACAGGCAAAGAGAGGTCAAGCGACTTGCCTCAGGGTCACAGAACTATTAGAATTTGATTTTAGATTTAGGTCTTCCTGACTCCAGGCTCCGGGCTGTATGTACTGTGCCACTTAGTTGCCTCTAAAAGATTAAAATAACATCCTGCAGTCTAATAATGTGAGAAAATCATCTGAGAAAAAGGCAGACTTCCAATAGAATAATATATTTTCAAGTATTCCTTCAAGAAAAAAACCAGAGATTAGCAGGCCTTTGAATTGCAAATGTAGCAAAATAAAAGTAAAGTAGCTTATATGGCATTAAAAGGTGATTTATTGTTTATGTGATTTAGGGAAGCATGCTTCCTTACTAGTTTCTTTGGCATCCTGCCTTCTCTGTAGGTCTTTGAGGGAAAAGAGAAAAATCCTGGGACTAATTCCATAATCACCCTGAAAGGTGTTCTGACTTTACTGCTGGAATGTCTGAGAGAGGAGCAGAGAAACTGAAATTATGGAGTGCCAAGGAAAGGACCTTCAGACTAATGGTGGTGGGCTGACATTGGGGCTCCAAAAATACTTTTGTTTGAGCTGAGAGGGAATTATAAAAATGAGAATCAGTAGAAATGGAATCAGTGAGTCTGGCTTGAGGTGGAAGGTACTCTGTCTTTGTATGAGGATGGAAATCACATAATTGTTTCAATGAAAACAAGTTGTCTGGTACTTGATGCTGATTTTTTTAAGATAATGTTTAACAGTATTAGATGGAGGGGAAAAAATTCAGTATCCATTTCCCTTTTGTCATCCTGTGTGCTCTCTACATCCCACGTTGTTTGTTTCTTGTATCCTTGCAAATTGCAAACAAATTTCAGCATTAACCTGTGCAAAGTTTAATTAAGAAAGTAAGTTGGCAGCAAAAATAATCATAATACACATTTCCAAAGCAAAAAAAACTTACTTGCAATATTGACAACCAATTTCTGTCAGTGTGGTTGGTTGAGGCTAGCCCAGCACCTCTGTCGTTCAGAAGTTTCAGTCAAGCCTGACACTTTGTGACCCTATTTAGGGTTTTCTTGGCAAAGATACTAGATTGGTTTGCCATTTCCTTCTCTAGCTCATTTTACAGATGAGGAAACTGAGGCAGACAGGGTTAAGTGACTTGGCCAGGGTCACACAGCTAGCAGTGTTTGAGGCCAGGTTTGAACTTGGGAAGAGGAGTCTTCCTGACTTCAAGTTCAGGCACTATCCACAGTGCTACCTAATTGCCCAGCACCTATAAGATAGTCTTACTGTGAAAAAGAGGCTTCCTGGGACTTGAGATTCTAGACCAGACCAGACCCCACCGAACAGCAGAGAAGAGCTATCTATGAATCTAAAGTGGGGTGGCACTGGCAGTAAATCATCCTTCTTCTGGGGATGCTTCCCCCTTGGGGATAGACCATTTAATGGGCCTGTCTCTGAGCTTGAGGGGTGTTCTGTCTCTGGTCCCAGAACTGATGGAGGAGAAAGAGAAGGGGAAATAAAGTTGGGATAGCTTATAGCTTTACTTGGGCTTTGGGGTGGAACTCTGCCCCTGCCTTTCCCTCTCACTCAATTTAAATTAGTCTCTGGAGTAATCTGTTCTCTTGGGCCCTTGGGAGTGGAGGAAGCTAGATTCAACCTTGCTGTTGTCATAGACTCCTTGCCCTTTTTCCCCAAGCAGCAAGTGGCTCTGTATCTTTTATGTTTCCTTAGCTTTCCTTGATAGCCAGGGACCCGCTAGGAGCTTTATCTCTCATTTTATGCAGCTTTATCTCTGCAAAAAGTTTCTTTTAAGTATATTACTAAAAACAAAAAACAAACATGTTTTTCATTACCAAGTCCTCTAGAAACAGGATGTGGTGTTAGCCTTCCCACAGAGAATTTTCAATTTTCAATTCAAAACCAAACACCCAACAGTAGAATTTAGAAGTGTGTGTATGTGTGTTTGTATATGTGTGTTTATATGTATAAATATATCTGTATATAAACACATATACAGACACACACAACTTCTAAAGTGGCTAAATGATCAGAACTGCCAAAGACTAATCAAGGAGCAGATAGGCTTTGTGAGCTTCTAAGCCTGCCTTCCATGCTCTTTTGTCATGTTGGCCTAATTACTGCCAAAATCTGTGGTATAAATATATTTATACTTATATATACTTTTGTTAATTCACAAAGCACTTAATCTTGCAATAACCTCATGAGGCAAGTAGAAGTCTCAATATCTTCATTTTATAATTGAGGAAAAGAGGTATGGATTTGCCTGGTACAAAACCACTAACAATAGAAGTCCTGTGACTCCACTATACTTGGATTCAACTTAGAGGGTTCTTCACTTTTTTTTTTTTTGGTATCATAGATCCCTTTAAGTGTTCTGGTGAAACCAGTAGACCCCTTCTCAGAACAGTGTTTTTAAGTTTAAAAGGAAATCTTTTATAGTGAAATGGAGGTATCAAAATTAAGGGAAAAAAAAGTTCCTGGATCCCAGGTTCAGAACCCTGGCCTTAGGCCTATGACAGCCTGGGATCTAGACTTTGTCCAAGCTCCACTAGCTGCATGCCCTATGGTATGTCATTCGACCTGTCTATGCTTTTGCTTTCCTCATCCATCAAACTGGATAATACCATCTGACCTACCAACTCATAATATTGTCTTGAAGATAAAATTAAATAATGGACCTAAAATTGCTTTGGACAGTTAAAAGGATCATTCACCTCATGAGGACCAAATGAAATAACGTGTGTGAAGTGCTTTGTAAATTTTAAAGCAATATGCTAACTATAATTCATGTAATTTTAATTAACATAATGCTAGCTGTTATTACGTAGTATGATGTTTTTAAAAGGTGGGAACAGGGTTATTGGGAGCCAGAGTGGCTTAGTGGTAGAGGATTAGACAGTGTCAGAGAGATCTAGGTTCAAAGTCTAGCGTGTAGCTAGTAGGGCTGTGTGACTATAGGAAAATCATTTAATCTTTCTAACTCTCAGTCTCCTATTCTGTAAAGTGGGGATGTAATGCTTGTAGTACCAAACTCATAGCATTGCTGAGAGGATCCAGTGAAAAAAATGGATGTAAAGCATGTTGCAAGCTTTTAAGCAGTATATAAAATTTAGTTAGTAGCAGTATTTTCTTTGCACAGGTGTTTACTATTGAGGAGCAGCACTGGCAATGGAACCCACAGGATTTCACAGTGAGGAGTGGTTGCAGAAGGATATGGTTTCAAAAGGAATTGGCAAAGCAGGGAGAAAGAAATTGGGGTAGAAGGGTGAAAGGGTTTGTGGACTGTTATGCTAGAAGAACCTGGTGGTTCTGGGGTGGAAGGATCAATGGTAGAGGGTATGAAGGGGACTGGCTATAGTCTTAGCAAATAAAGTGGTTTTTCCTAGCGATGACTGCTTTCTTGAGTCTCCTTGAGTTAAGGAATCTAAATGGAAGAGGTGATTATTGTCTCTCCAGAGCTTTACTATGATCGAGGGAACCACCATGAATTTGTGTCACTGGTGAAGGACCTGGCCCGACCTGGTGAGTTCACACAGTCCCAGACCTTCGACTTTGAGTTCACCCATGTGGAGAAGCCCTACGAGTCTTATACGGGACAGAATGTAAAGCTAAGGTAAGTTGTGCCCACCCACAGTTACCAGGATGGGGCAGGGCTCCACGCCAGCCCTCATTTCTGCTTTCTTTCAATTAAACGTCATGATCAAAAGGGAAGCCCAGGACCAGGGCCATCTCCTTGCACTACACTTCCCTGAAAGTTTGGGTATATCTGACCTAATGGAAAAAGCACTAGGGGCCCTATGTCACTGTTTGACATTCAACCAAATTACCCATTTGATTACCCAATTTCCCTTTTTTTGAAAAATAGGGGGACATGCCATTCAGTCTACCTCATGTAGGTGGTGTGCGGATAGAACGAAATTTTTGTTGTTCAGTTGTGTCCAACTCTTCATGACCTCGTTTGAAGTTTTCTTGGGAAAGATACTGGAGGGTTTGCCATTTCCTTCTCCAGCTCATTTTATAGGTGAAGAAACTGAGGCATACAGGGTTAAGTTACTTGTCCAGGGTCACACAGCTAGTGTCTGAGGTCATATTTGAACTCAGGTCTTCCTGACTCCAGGCCTGCCACTCTATTCACTGAACCACTTGGCTGCCCTAAAACGAAATAATAATGTGCAAGATCTTTAAAACATAGAAAGTTAAGAAATATTTTGAAGCATAGGATGTTGGAGCGAAAAGGGAACTCACAGAGATGTGAAATGACTTGTCCATAGTCACAAAGGTAATTAGTTACATGGCTAGAACTAGGAGCATGTTATACATGCTTGGTGCTGTGAAGTCCTAAGAAAATGGGGGCTGGTTCTAAAAGCCTGGTAATGGAAAACCAAGAACTGCAACTGCTCCCAGGTGTTTGCATCATGCTTTCTTTCCATCATCACTGGTTACATAGTAGATTGAGAGCCTAAAAGAGAACTTAGAGATTAGTCGAGCCTCATGATAAATGAGGAACCTGAGGCCCAAATAAGGGAAGTGACATGTTCAAGGAATAGAATCAGAATTTGAACCCAAGGCCCCCCTTGCTTGTGATCCAACTGTCAAGATGCTGATCATCTTCAATACTCTCTATGGTTTCAAAAGTTTGATTCATTTTGTTTGATTTTTAGCATGGGACTTAGGACTAAGGCTAGACCAGGGCTGCCAGCAATATACCATATTCCATCCTATGTCCTCAGGAAGCTTTGTCGATGCCAGTTTTTAAACCTTCACATAGAAGTCTGAAAACTGTGTTGCTATACACTTGTATCATTTTATTTCCCCCCCGCCAAAAATTAATGTATCATTATGCAAGAACAATATAGGTAATTCAGAAGTTATTTAAATTTACCTTTGAAATCTACTATGGACTTTTTACAATGACTTTGTCTTCTGATTCTTTTTTTTCTTTTCTCTCTCTTTTTTTTTTTTGCTTTTTGGAGAGGGGAAGGTAGGGCAGTTGGGGTTAAGTGACTTGCCCAAGGTCACATAGCTAGTTTTTGTGTTAAGTGTCTGAGGCCAGAGTTGAAGTCCGGTCCTCCTACTCGAGGGCCACCTGTCTTTTCATTTTTTTCTGCAGTGTTCTAATATCATAAATTAGTTTTAATTTTCAGCGGCACTCACCTGTTGGGCACCAGGAAGGAGGTGTCCTTTGACAACGGTCCCAGGAAGGAAGGGGAATTTGGCCCAGGTTTAAAATCTCTTTCCAAAGTGGACCCCTTGTGGGTATTGGCTGACTGGCTCACCTTTATTTCTCACTTTGATCCCCAGCCCTGCATATACATTATTTCTGTCCTTTCAGGATAGAAAGGTAGCAAGCAGGCTTATAATATCATGTCATAGACAGATGGCCTTGGCCTCAAACCCAAGTTCTTTGATTCCAAATCTAGTACACTGGGCTATTCTTCATTTAATTAGGAAAGATAAGATAACTGGGTTGGAGAATTGGGGGATGGGGTGGAACGAATAGAATGGCGGGAGCAGAAAGAGGTACTGAGTGGGAAAACATCATGAATGTTCAAAGAATGGCAAGTTGTCTAGACTGGTTGGAACATACAGTTCTTGAGAAGTGGTGAAAGATTTGACTAGAAAGTTCAGTTGGGAACAGACTGTGGAGGGCACAGAAGTCCAGCTTAATTCACTAGACAGTAGGATGCTGTAGAAGGCATCATGGAAGAGCATAATACTTTTTACATTAGAATGCTGGCAGCTTGAAGGAAGAATTGTAAAGGCCAGCCATGCCTGGGGTTGGGAAACCAGTTAGGATGTTCTTGCAGTACTCTAGGCTTATGGGTTTGTGCTGTGTTGGGGGAATGGGAACAGAGAGAAGGAAAGAGATTCTGGAGACTCTAGAGGGACGATGACTTGAGGGCACTTGGCAGCCAATGAGAGTGAGGAAAGAGAGTAGTAAGAGTGAAGTATGACTCCAGAGTTTCTAGTTTCTTTGAGGTGTTCTTGAGATATTAGGTGGAAATGCACGTCAGGTGGTTGGAAATCTGAAACTGGAGTTTTGGAGAGATCAAGATTAAAGAGTTGTTATCCATGTAGGGCAAATAGCTGAAACTCTGGGAATGGATTAGCTCTCTGTGGGAAGGATTATGAAAAACAAGTGAAAAGACTAAGAATAGAATCTTCAGTTTGCTCAACAAGCCTTTACTAAGTGCCTACTATATGAATAGAAAGACAAAAAAATAAAATCCTTGATCTCCTGGAGCCTATGTTCTATTGGGGGAAAACAACAGAGAAATTAAATGCAAATTATATTTTTTAACAGATGGAAAATAGTGGAGGGAGGGCATTTTAACAACTGGGTTGATGAAGACAGACTTCCTGTATGAGATGACACTTGAGATAAGCCTTGAAGGTTGACACCAGGAATTCCATAAGGCAGAAATGAGGAGAGAGTGAATTCCAGATATGGGGAATGACCTCTTACAAGGCATGGATAAAGGTGATGGAATTTTCCATAGGAAGAACAGTAAGTCAACCAGTTTGACTGGAACATAAACTGTGTATTAAGCTCTTGTGTGTCAGTCCTAGAGAAGACCAGTACCAGAGTGGGGAAGGCTGTAAAAGGATCTTTTTGTATGGGAACTCCTGACGCTTCTTGAGCCTGATCTGCTTAGCTCCAGAGAGCAAAACCAGGAGTAGGGGGTGGAAGTTCTAAAGAAGTACACAAAACTTTACCCAAGCCATAGACTCCTTAAAAATTAGAATGGTCCGAATAGAAGGTAATAACTCCATGAGACAACAAGAAATACACAAACAAAAGTCGAAAGACTAAAAAAATAACAGAAGAATAGATAAGGTAGCAAAAACAACTGACCTAGAAAACAGATCAAGGAGAGAATTTAAGAACCACTGGACTCCCTGAAAGTTATTCAGAAACTCCACCCTCCCACCCCCACTCCCCCAAAAAAGGAGCCCTGAACATCACATTTCAAGAAATCATGAAAGAAAACTGCCCAAATTTCTTAAAATCAAAGGCCAAAAGGGAAATACAGATAATCTACAGTTGACCTTCTGGGAAAAAAAAAATGAAAACTGCCAGGAACATCATAGCCAAAATCCAGAGCTTCCAAATCAAAGGACAAAAGACTGTAAGCAACTGTAAAGAAAGAATTCAGATACTGAAGATCCACAGTCAGGATCACATAAGACTTAACAGCTGCAACTTTTAAAAGAGTAAGGAACTAGGAAAGACAGGAGATACATTCCTATAACTAACAATAATTTGTCCAGTACAACTGAATATGATCCTGCAGGGTAAAAAATGGATTTTTAGTGAAATGAAGGATTGTAAACTTTCCTAAATAAATGACCAGAGCTGAATAACAAACTTTGAAATATAAACACAAGGGTCAAGAGAAACATAAAAAGGTTAATACAGGCAAGTAATAAAAAAGGCCTAACAAGGAAGAGGTATCTACCTTCTAAAATGGGGACATGATACAAGTAAATGTTCCTTCAAACCCCTCAGAATGTCATGTAGGGTCATAAAGGGTATTAAATAAGTCAGAGGGCCTGCAGGTGCTTTTGTTATGATCTTAAAAGAAGAAAGGGAGGGAGGAAAGGTAGAGAAAAAATGAGGGAAATTATCTCACATGATCAGGATACACGGGTAGAAGTCTATACGAACAGGAAGGAATAGGGGGAATGGGTGACACTTGAACCTCACTTTCATCTGAAATAGTTAAAGGAGTATAGAATACACACAGAGTTGGTACAGAAAAATACATTTTACACAACAGGGTTAACAAGAAGAAAAAGGCAACGGGAAAGGGAGGGAGCAAAAGTGAGGGTAGTTTCAGGGAGGAATTAGTCATAATCAAAATACTAACCACAAAGGGTGGATCGTTAAGAAAGATTTAAGAGATCAGAAAAGAGAAACTCAGCATTTGAGATCTTTGAGAGGTAGATCTATTCCAAATGACTATGAAGTTCAAGGCATAGCTCCACCGGTAGATGTTTGAAGTGGAATGGGGTTGAAGATCAGAGGAACTTCAAGGTCAGAGTGTTATGAGTTATAAGGATGAAAATTAAAGTTGTCCACAGCAGTGACAAGACAAGAACAATTAGCCAAGTGCGAGAGTCAGTTTGCTTATCAGATTCTTCTTTTGACCTGATTTCATAAAATGGAGTCTTAAAGAGTTGGAAGAGATCTTAAGAATCTAGGCCGACCTCCTGCCCCATGTAAGAATTCCTTGATAAGCAGTCGTTCAACCTCTTCTTGAATACTTTGAATGATTGGGGACCCACTATCTAACAAATTAACCAGCTGTCAAAGTTTATAATTGTTAGATAATTCTTCTTATGATGTTGAGTTAGAAAGTTCTTCCCTGCAACTGGTGTCCTTTGATTCTGGTTTATCATTCTCCATTCCAGGTGATGTAGTGGGTACAGTGCTAGACTGGGAGTCAAGAAGACCTAATTTCAAATCTAGCCTCAGATACTTAACTAGGTCTGTGACCCTGGGCAAGCCACAGCCTCTCTGTTTTCTCATCTGTAGAATGGGGGAGTTGAGTCCCATAGCCCCCAAAGCTCTGAACTTTCAGCTCTAAATCAATCAACCTTTATTAAGCACCTGCTGTGTGCCAGGCTCTGTGCTAAGCCTAAGAATACCAAAAAATGCCAGAAGACAGTGCCTGCTCTGAAGGAGTTTACAGTTTAGTGGTATGAGACAACATGCAAAGGGATATATACAAAATAAGTTATATACAGGGTAAATACAAAATAATCAGCAGAGAGAAAGAACTAGAATTAAGAGGGGCAGGGAGAGGCTTTGTAATGGGCAGGATTTTAGTTAGGACTTAAAGAAAGTCTGTACTCCATTCATTCTTCCCTTTACTTGAGTGCAGTTTGAGCCCAGGGCACTGACAGTATTCCTCTGGGTTTAAAGACAGATTTTCATATGTGTGCTTGTTAATATACATATTTTTAATATATACATATGTTTGTGTATGTATATATGTATATGTGTGTAAATACACACATATATATAGGCCCTTGTGTGCTTCTTTATATATTGTTTTGTGTGTGTGAGTGTACAATATTTTGTAACAGAGAACTGTCTTAATCCATAATGACATAATCTCTGCAGGTATTTCCTCAGAGCTACCATCAGCCGCCGGCTCAACGATGTTGTCAAGGAGATGGACATTGTGGTCCATACACTTAGCACATACCCAGAGCTCAATTCATCTATCAAGATGGAGGTTGGGATTGAGGACTGTCTACACATTGAATTTGAGTACAACAAATCCAAGTGAGTGTCCTTTCCCTACAGTAAAGATGGGGGGGTGGGGAAGGAGCAGGGGCGGGATTACATTGTTGTTTTCACTGATCTAACAAAGTTAGCATTTCTTCCAGTTACTTAAAAAACATTACTGAGGTCTATAGGTTTCACCAGACTGGCAAAGGGTCCATGACACAATAAGGGTTATTAAGAACTCCTGCTGTAGAGATAATTGCTTTTTACTGGAGTCAGGAGTGGGGAGGGGGGGCAGGCAGGGGAGAAAGGGTCAAGATAAATGGTTCTAACTGTTAGAATATAATTTAACCATTGTAGTTTAATTGAGTACTCCAGCTTAAGTCAGAAGGCTTGGGTTTGCATCCTTCCTCAAACACTTAGAAAGCTATCTAAGCTATCTGATGGGCAAAATTACCAGCTGCCTGGCTGAATTTTAAATTCAACATATCCAAAAAAGGAAAATATCATCTCCCTAAAAGCTTCTCTGTCTCATTTGAGTATACCACCATCCTCCCAGTCGCTCCAGTTCATAACCTCAGAATCCTCCTCAACTCATCCTTCTTTCCCCAGAACCTTCCCTGCCCAGTCACTTGTCAGAGCTTGTCAGTTTTACACTCCACATCACCTTCTGAATGAGTCTTCTTTTCCCTGCCCTCATCACCTCTTACCTGTACTGTTAGTCTCTGGAGTGGTTTCCTTACCACTAGTCTCTCCCCTCTTTAATCCATCCTCCAGTCTAACACTGACCACTTCCACCCCAAAACACACCATTTTAGACATGAGGTAAACTAATGCCAGTGACTTTTCCAAGGATACACTAAGTAATGGAACAATCAGGATTCAAACCCAAGTTCCCTGACTCTAAATCCAACACTCTTTTTAACAGATTGCACCACTTTTAAGAGTTCCAGAAAGACTGTGCACAGTGGCAACATTTTAGGAATTAGTGTGAAAAGTTCCAAAATGACAGCATTGTTGGGTCTGCTTCACAAACACCTTTGTTTATACGTACTAGCCTTCCCTTTGAGTACAAGAGACAACTAGCCTTTACTGTATGAGTCTCATCAGGATGAAAGATTAGGTCTTGATTCCTGGCCTCCAAACTCTTAAGAGTCAGGAGTGAATACTTGATGCAGACTATGTGCCATGATGGTGAAGGTAGAGAGAGAGTAATGACTGGAACCAAACGAGGCTGAAGACACTTCCTGGACTGAGTGAATTTTAAGGCAGGTTTTAGAAAATAAACTCAGAAAATCTGGGGAAAAGAATCTGTTGGAAAATAGCATTGTAATTATGCTGGTGAAGGAGGGTGAATATGAGTGGGGCAGACATTTTAAACAGTTAAGTATAACTCCCTGCTGAAAATAGGACAGATGTGAAGCTTTGGGACTGTTAGTTTTCCTAACCATCAGTTTCTTGTTTCTCTCTCTTTCTCTCTCCAGGTATCACTTGAAAGATGTGATTGTGGGAAAAATATATTTCCTGTTGGTGAGGATCAAAATCAAACACATGGAAATTGACATCATCAAGAGGGAGACAACGGGGACAGGCCCTAATGTTTATCACGAGAATGACACAATAGCCAAGTATGAGATCATGGATGGAGCACCTGTGAGAGGTAAGCTTCTATGGGCTAACAAACTTTTACTAACCTTTATTTTCAAAATGTCCTTAGATTATAACAGAGCTGGAGGACCCAGTTTTGTAGCAGAGGGATTTCCTTGTTTGCTTGTTCAACACGTGATTATACATTTGTATGTTTTGCTGCTATATATTTTGGTCATATCCATACTTAGGAATGGGAAATAGAATGTTTGTCAGTCATTTCTGCTAAGCAGATGTAGTTGAGAGCTGCAGGGGAATTAAAATTAAATTGGAGAATTTGTGATTCTTTATGAATTCTAATTTCCCATGCCTTTTTTTCTACTTTCTAGGACTCCTCATGATCAAAAGTTGATTACAATAATTTTATCTCCATCTCATTTTCAAATTTTTACAGTCTAAAGATTTCTTAGCACTTCATGGGATTTACCCCATTTATTAGCAGTCTTTTTTATGTTGATAAGGATTTATCTCACAAATGGATACCTCATAGATAAACAGGTGCTTCGCAGGAGGACTAAGAACCCCTTCACCATCAACGCAAACATTTGTTAGTACCCACCAGATGTAGAGTACTGTGCAAGGTATCAGGGGGACCAAGTTTCTCTTCCTTGGACTCCATCTCACCTTTTTCCCAAGAACTGTGCAATCATCATCAGTTTTCTATGCTAGTAAAAAGGCAACATCAGCAAATAATGACTCTACCATAGATCTCGTTTCTGACCACTCCCACCCCTGCCTTTCTCGTTTTGTTGAGTTGAAGATTATAGGTTCACTGGTCATTAGATCTTGGAAGGACTTTAGATCTAATTGAACTCCCCTCATTTTACTGGTAGGAAAACTGAGGCCCCATGAATTTAAGCAGCCTCTTAAAGGATACCCAAGTTAGCTTTTATCATAACTGGTCTCGCAGCTCCAAGTCCAGTGTTTCTGCCTTAGTTGGATGTTTCTCAAGTACACCAGCTAGGAGTGGAGAAGGAAGGGAATAAGCATTTCTTCAGTGCCTGCTATGTTTTAGGCACTGTTAAAAACTCTGAAAATAGCATTTCTTATTATCTCACAGAAGGTAGGTTAGCAGTGTGGGATTTAACATCTGACACACAAAATCCAAAGGGTGGATAGTCCTCATAGTGAGGACAGGCATGGAATTCCTGGTGATGGACTTCCTCTATCAATGCAGGTCCAGGACTTGAGTAGTCTAGGGCTCTGCACCTGTGGTCACTTGGCCTGTCTCAGAGGCAGGACTGGAGCATCATCCTTCCTGTCTCCAAGGCCAGCTCTTTTCTAACTATACCACAGACCTCTCTCCCCCCTCCTTGTATAGATAATAAAAATGGGACTCGCACAATAAGCTTTCCTCACTGGAACACCTGCTCCTGTTCACCTTTTCCTAGTTAAGTAAGTCAGAAAGAGCAGCAGCACATAGGGTTCCTCTTTCCCCTTTCATGCCCTGGACAGTGTCAGTGGTGGAGGCTGACCCCTCAGGAAGCAGTCCGGCAAGCACCTTGGCTTCCTGGGACTGCAGGATAAGAGACTTCCCCAAAGTAGGTGCATTGTGTTCTACCCCTTGCCCTGATTCCCTTCTTCTTTGCAGGGGAATCCATCCCAATCAGGCTCTTTCTGGCTGGGTATGAGCTGACTCCCACCATGAGAGACATCAACAAGAAGTTCTCAGTGCGCTATTACCTGAACCTGGTGCTGATTGATGAAGAGGAACGACGCTACTTCAAACAGCAGGTGAGGCCCAGGTCTCTACCACTCAGAGCCCAGCCCTTGATAGGGACAGATGAGGCAACATTGTGCCCAGTGTAGGGGATGGGCTTCTTGGTGACTGTTTTATCAGAAGGCAGAGCTGCTTAGGGCCAGTGAATTCCTCATTCCTCAGACCAAATCCTGGGAGTGGAGGATGCTCCCACAACCTGCGCTCTCCCCTGGGCTCTGGAGCCCCTCTGATCCCCTGGTTGCCTGCTCCTGTGGGGTTGCACAGGGCAGGCTGCTGCACCTGGAGCCAGGAAGTTTTGAATTTAAATGCCACCCCAGGCATGACTAGTTTTGTGACTCTGGGCAAGTCATTTAACCTCAGTCACCTCATTTGTAAAATTGTGACAGTAATTACACCTCTCTCCCAGAGATAACGTGAAGATAAGATGCAGTATTTGTAAAGCACTAGATAAACACCAGCTGTCCCTATGCACCCAGTTCTTTCCAACAAGCCCTTGACACTGTATTTGTGGAAAGGGGAGGGTGAGGGATTAAGGTTCTACAACTTATGGCCCTGTCCTGTCCCCAACAGGAAGTGGTGTTATGGCGGAAAGGGGACATTGTGCGAAAAAGTATGTCTCATCAGGCAGCCATTGCCTCCCAGCGCTTCGAGGGCACGTCTTCCCACCCTGAGGCCCGGACCCCCGGCCAGCTGTCTGACAACAACAGCCGGCAGTGAGGCCTTTGGGCCAACAAGCTGCTGGGCTTCACCCCTCACCCACCCAACACCAGCTGCTCAAGGGGGAGGGGTCAGGGGAGCGTGATGCTCTGCAGACACTTTACACACAACCTGAGAAAACAAAAACAAATTCCATTTATGACTTTAATTCCTTTCTCTGAAGAACCTGAAGGGGACAGGTATAGAAGCATTCCCCTAGGACTATGCCTGCAGCCCCAGGAGGCTTGGATAGCTTTAGAACCCAAGGGCTGATTTA
Organism: Pseudochirops corinnae; assembly: GCA_028646515.1. NCBI lineage: Eukaryota > Metazoa > Chordata > Mammalia > Diprotodontia > Pseudocheiridae > Pseudochirops > Pseudochirops corinnae. The sequence goes on from CM053588.1 coordinate 145,446,173, forward strand.
GGGCAGGGGGTGGACCGTATCCCCAAAGATATTTGGTCCCTAGGGTGAAGGATCCTGCTTTTGGCAGGAAGGCTATTGGACCAAGAGTGTTTTAGAGCAAAAGTTGGTCTGTGTATTGAGTAGAATGTTGGCAGGGTCTTACCTGTCCTTTGGCCCTTTACTGTCTGCTCTTTCCAAGCCAAGGGGCTAGGAATATCACTGGGATCTTCATCTTACATGGTCCCAGTTATACCATCCCCTTCTTCTATCCCCAAGAATGTGACAGGAAGTAGGCCTAGGCAGGCAAAGCCCAGAAAGGGTGGGAATAATTCAAGATCAGAAATCTACCTCTTTGGGAGAAGGATGTGGTGGTAAGACACCACTAGGAGCCATCTCTTCTTCTCTGGCCCCAGCCTGTTCCTCCTCTCAAAAAAATAAATTCCAGTAATGAGACACAGACACTCTCCTTCCAACACGTTTCCCTCATGCCTAAATTACAGTCATCTTTGATGTCATGGAGCAGAAGTGAGAGCAAAGGGATGACAAAGCCAAGCCTGGAAAGGGAAGTTCAGCTGGGGGCAGTGTTGTGGGTAGCAACACTTATCGAAAATGAGATTTCTGAGCTAATCTTTCAGCCTCAGTAGTCAGCCTGCTCTTAAAGTACTAATTAATGTCTAACAATTACCTGGCTTCTCCATGCAACTCATTCTTTTGGGCCCCAACATCTGGTTTTTACACTGACACTTTAGGGGTCACAGGTCCTCCAAGTATGGGAAACAATGTGGGTAATTCCTTTAAGCCTAAGCAAAAGATCTCACTTCCCTTTGAGGGAAATGCGGGTTAGAAAGCACAGCTTTGGCCAGTGCTTAAGTAGCCAATCACCACCCCCACCATGCCTCCTAGCTCCTTTCAGGGATACTGGGACATGGCTTTGAACCCTTGAAAATCACCCTCTTGTAACCACCCCAGACCCTTTAGAATCTAGTTCCCACTTATAAAGAAAGGATAGGACAGGAGGGCCTCAGCAGAGAACAATGGCTGTCCTAACTTATAAATAATTCTGCTTGCCAAATTGAGTCTTCATCTTCACCAGATGAATGCCCAGAGTTTAGGGCTATTGCTATTTTCCCCATTTAAAAAAACATCTCATCTGGATGTTTCTGTGATATAAAGGGAAGAGAGCCATTCCCCTCTCTCTGACACTGTGTTCTGAACAGGAGACGCAAACATGTTTTTTCTGCCTCATCTGGAGATGAGCAGAGGTCAAGCTGTTGTTCACCTTTTCTCATGAAGGACCCCCCTCCCCCCCCAAACTCTGAATCAGAAAAGCTGGTGTTAACAAATTCCCTATGGGGAGTCTCTCGACTGCCTTGGGTAACTGAGCGTGGGAAGCCGAATGTCATGCTAAGGAAGGTCTTGACTGTTTCAGAACACAGAGTTAGGACTTCCAGTGTGCCTACCTGCTAATAGCTGGCAGCCCCTTCTGTATCCTAACATGTCATCTTCTCCACTTTCCCCAGTGGTGTGCAGATCTGTCCTGACTTTTACTGATTTATCATTTTTAAATTTTCCTGTGGAAGGGGAGGGAGAACCTATTATGGCTCTCTCATGGGCAAGGCTCTTACACCAGATCTTTACTTTTCTCTTTCTCATCCCCTCTCCCTTCTCCAGCTGTCGGGTAACCCACCTCCACTTTTCCCATGCCCTCATCCTGGGGAGTGAGTGCATAGGTACTAAACCAAGCAGTGCAACTTGTAATTAAGCAGCTGCAGTGTTTACATGTTTCTTAATTTGTTGTCTTTTCAATGGCTGTATTTTAAAAACAAACAAACAAAAAAACTTGTTTTAACTGTCTCTCTGATTAAAGGGAGCCATGGTAGCTCCAGAGACCTGTGCCCATGGAGTGCGAGGTTCTGTGGTCTATTCTGTCCCACAATATTTTCCCTCGTAAGCAGGGGCCAAGCCTTACCTTTGGTCACAAAGGAAAGAAGCAGCCTCCTAGTTCCTGCTAAATACCAATTTGTGCTTTAATAGTTCTGTCTCACCTGCACATGGTATAGGGTTGGGGAAAAAAGCCCTGGCTTTTCCCCATTATCAGCCTTCCATCAATAAAATGATGTTGGCAAAATGCCTTTAGGGGTCTAGGTCATTGTTGATAAAACAGAACACAGAAAGCTAAAGAGCTGGTGTGATAAAAACCTACCAATTGGAGCCTTCCTCCTCCATCCTGTCACGTGAACTTTGCCAGCTCTTGGTTCTGCAAAGGCCTAAAAGCAGCCAGGAGTCCTCCCCAAGTCACAGGTGAGAGCCAAGGTGGAATTTACAATTTGCCATTAAGAAACAAGACAATTGCATCCAATGCTTTGTTATATTGATGTTTTAATAATGATTTTTTAAAAAAACACTTGTCAGGTACACAAACACACCAATCCTGAAGAAAAAGGTAACCAGCAAATCCAAATCCCTCTCACCTCATTGTCAGAGAGAGGCATGACTTGCTTGGAGAAACAGTCCTCTCTTCTCAAGACATTTCCATTTAGCTTGGCTTCTTATCCTCCAGGCTCAAGACAAAATCAAATTCCCCTACCAAAGAGGGAAAAGAGAAGGTCTGAGCTGGAGGTCAGGTGGTTTTGGCATGAATGTGATAAGGAAGGGTAGACTAACTCTCACCTTGGGTTAGGGGCTGTACTGAGAGTCTCTGACGGGTGAAGAGAGCCATGTTTTCTAAAGGGCCACCACTGGCTTTGTGGGCTTGGTGATAGACCTTGAGTTCGGCCAAGGGAATAAAGCGCTTGGTCATTCGAATAAACTGGACATCCACCTAAAAGAAAAGAATGTGAGGTGTAGTACATCCAGCCCCTGGATTCACCCGGGCAACTGTCTGCTGTCTTGGATGACCCATGGAATGAGCCCCTGTCAAGAGATACAGCATGTTCTCAGCAGGCAGGGCCCTGTGGCTCCTGTGCCCCAAAATCAAGGTTTCTAGTGCTTGTTTACTGTCTTTTATTATTAAAGGAGTCCTAATGTGTTCCCACCAAGTCATTTCTCGTTCTTATCCCTCCCTGGACAAGGAAGAAAGGAATGAACCATTTACCATGGACCACTTGGGGTTGTCCTTCTTGCTGGATGAGTCATAATGAGGGCTATTTTTCTCAAATTGTGTGTGGTCAGGGTAGGCTTCCTTCACAATCTGGAAACAAAAATATACACATCTCATGATCTGCTTTTATGTTTAGCTCCTGATTTAAGCAGAGGTCATCCATGTCCAGTGTTAAATACCAGGCTGATTTTACCTTGCTCCAAGCATAATCTTAAATTTTTTTGTTAACATTTTAAATTCTGAATTGTTTCTCTCCCCACCCCGCACTAGAGAAGGCCTTCATTTGACAAAGATGTATTTTGTATGTACGTGTGTGTGTGTGTGTGTGTGTGTGTGTGTGTGTGTGTATTTCTCCATACTTATATTTATCAGTTCTTTCTCTGGAGATGGTTAACATCTTCCTTCATGGGTCCTTTGTAGCTGATTTGAGTATTGAGAATACTCAGAATAACAAGTCATACCTGGCATACTTTTAAATCATTCTGTCACTCAGGCAATGCTAACTAATACCATTAGTCTAACTCACACATAGTTATGAAGGTAACCAGATACAGTTACCATAAACTCTTCAATTAATACAGATAAAAAAAGTTCAACTGACATAGTTAACATTTTATCCTAAATAACCTTTTGAGATAGCCTGGTAAAGCTATTATCATACCTGTGTAGGTCTCACACTCCTATCTGCCAACAGAAGGGAAGTATCTGTTGGCTGAGGTTGAGCTGACCACCATAGCTGGGCTTTTTGCCTTGTCTGACCCTTCTCTGTCTAGCAAAAAGAGCCAACTAGGGCTTTCCACCTCCCTTTGAATGATGAAATAATGGAGGCATTTGATAGTTTCTTTCTCTTGTCTCACCTCCTTTTTCTCCAAGGCTGGGTTTATGGGAAGAGGGAATCACTGTCCCCTGGCCCGCCAACCCTAGACCTTGTCTAACCTTCATGAGGCCTGCGATGCCTGGTTCCTTACAGTTGCTGTGATAGAAGAAGGCCTCCTCTCCCAGTTTCATTGCTCTCATGAAGTTCCGGGCCTGTCCCAGGGTGAAGAACAAGCAATTATCCTTTTAGAACATGTAGGTAGCACTATTTCCCACAAGAGGTCAAATTCCTATCCACAACAGGTGGGGTTTTTTTGTAGTACTTTCTACTCATACAAAAGAAGGAAGATACATTGCTTATTTCTCTGCTGAAACAGAGAAATATGTATCCAAATTATATCTGAACACTGGCTAGGAAATGGTTCACATGGGGATTCCATTCAATTAAAGCTCTTAAGGCCTCATTTGAAAATACCCTAACAATAGCTAGGTCCCAGGTAGATACTGCCTTTGTCAAAAGGTTCCAGCTATCTAAGATAACCAACAAAAAAAGAAACAAGTATGTTTTTCCCCACTCTGGATCCCAAACATCCCTTTCCTCACCTGGTAGTTTCGAACACCATCCCAGCATGCTGTCTGTTTAGGCTGTGCTTTGAGATCCTCGATGCCAAACTGCACAACATAGTAATAATCAGAGGATGCTGAGAGTTGGATATCCAAGAAAGTCATTTGTCAAAGCCCTTCTGGACCCTCCACCTATGTCACGGGCATTAGGGACATTAGTAAGCAAGGCCCACTTCTTCCTATTCCCAAGGTTTGCTCACTCAGATGATCACTAGTACTCTGGAACCCAGGGAATGAAGCCAAATGTTCCACCCTATTCTATGTATTCTTGTGTAGACTGTCTCCAAGGGACTGATTTTTTTTTTTAAATTTTTAATTTTATTTTAGTTTGCATCATTCATTTCCACAAGATTTTGAGTTACATATTTTCTCCCCCTCTTCCCCCTACCCACCGCCCCAAAACAGCCAACCCAGTGTGTCCCCCCTCC
>CM053588.1:145451619-145487610 GCA_028646515.1 Pseudochirops corinnae
TTAGTGGGAAGTATCTGTGTGCGTTTTTGAAGTTCTAGGTTGGTCCAGAGTCCTATTCCATGGGTATTTGGGGGTGGCTATGTGAGAGCTGCGATATATTGCTGCTGCTACGCCGCCATCTTGGCTCCGCCCCCCAAGGGACTGATTTTTAGACTGGTAGGGGCACAGGGCCCTACAGCTTCAGCCTGTGGCATACTTGCCAAAGACAGCAAGTTGGTTGCCACTGGGGCCTTCAGAAAAATCACTAAGTCAACCGACCAAAGTGTAGATATTCTCCTACTTTTCTTCATCTCCCACCTGCTAGCATTGCCTATTTCCCCACCTCTCTGGACACATGCTGCCTACCCTCAAGTTGCCTTCACTGTGCAAAGTAAGCTGTCTACTTTGGGGCCCTATCCAAGCATGGACCCAAATGTCCAATGTTCCAAAATTGCAACTGTCATTTTATTATTTTTCCTAAAAATGGAATTATTCAACTCATTACCCACCTTATTCACCTGACTTGATTTCAAATGACTTACTGCTATTTCCAAAAATCAAATAAACCCTGAAAGAATGAAGATTTGCCATGTATAAAGATATTCCTAAGAATATATTTTAAGTTCTAGAGCCCAATTAAAAAGGAGGCCTCAAAATGTTCTGAGCAATGGGGGCATCACTCTAACAAATGCATACCTCTCAAAGTGACCATTTTTAAAGAAAAACATTTCTCTAGCTCTGTAGGTCCTGCTGTTTGGGCACTCTGGCTCCAAGTATTGCGGTTTAAACCCAGGGATGCCAAAAACTGTTGGGGTTTCATGACATGTTGTGGTGGAACCGTCTCAAAGAATTCAGAGACAGATCCCTCTGATGCAAGTACAAGCATTTACTGAGATTGACGCCTCTCATGAAGTGGGCTGAATTGCAAAGGAATCAGCAATTTCAAAGATGGATTTTTATAGGGTAAAGATGCCAATTTCACAATCAAAATTTACATAGGATATAGGAATATGATTAATATTAAAAAGGCAGGAGGAGTTTGTTAAGGGATTAGGTAACGGAGGAGGGATCCCATCTATGTTTCGGTGGTTAAACATTCTGGTCGTGCTGCCCTCCAATTGGCTAGCTATTGTGGTCCTGTCTGGTCAAGATAGATAGGTAGGTATTGGGGTCCTATCTTGGGCTAGATGGATGATGTGAATGTGGCTGAGTACAAGAACACACCTGTTTCTGTGGGAATGGGTCTAGGGGCAGTGACTTAGGTAGAGGCAGCAGCCAGATTCCATCACATGGACACGCCTGCTGTTCTATGAGTACTATGAGTTCACAGACAAACCTGTTATAGTGAGCAGTGAGGCATATATGAAGAAGTTAGGACATTGATGGGGGAGGGGAGTGAGGCACAGTGGGCTTGCTGTTCAGTGGGGCTAGGCCTATGATGAAGTTAGAATATTGGGACTGGGGGCAGCTTTGTTAGGATTCCATCACACATGCACAAACCTAGGGAGGGAGTAAGGTATGGTGGCAAGAGCAGTGATTCTTGAGTCCAGAAGATCTGGGTTTAAATCCTACCTCTGATCTAACAGCTGGGGGGCCTTGGGAAATTACTTAACCCTCTCTGGGCTTCAGCCTCCTCTTCTATAAAATTAGGGAATCTGAATAGATGGCCCCTGAGGTCCCTTTCAACCCTAGGCCCACGATCTTATAATCCTCTGACACATCCTCTTTCTTCAAAGCTGCCTAGTGTTAGCAAGTGCTTGCCAAGGACCTCAATAACCAGAGTCTAGCCCAGCTCAAGATAACCAGAACAGCATTTCTGATAACATGGAAACCACACACATAAGACTATTAGTTCCTGACCCCAACATCAACTCTTCTTTCTCAGATTTCCTGCTCAAGACAGAAATGGAGGGTGGGGATCCTATCAATAGGTGTTATGGCAACCTAAAGTGACTTTCTGTGGATGCCCCACCAGGATTAGGGACAGGGTTGGGGTGGGCACAGGGAGATAGCCTTGCTTCTTCCCAAGTTTTCTGGTTTGCTTTAAAGCATCTCTGTAGACAGCCAATTAGGGCAAAAACATTCAACTCTTAACTGCCCTTGCTAATGGGCGGGAATAGCAGCATAGGCAATCCAAAAGATAAAATAATTGGTGTCACATGTCTCACTTATTTGATTTATTACAGAAATATAATTTATTTCCTAAAATATACCTAATTAAATTCTCAAATAATTTTAAAAATGAGTTGGTGTTTCCTGAATACAAACCAACCTGTGATATAGGAAGATGCCTGGAAGCATGTTAGAAGGCAGGGGAAAATCAAACCAGGATTAAAATGTTACACTATAGTCCACAGAGTAGATAGTAATGAGATGATAAAGTCTTGCCCAGTGACAATCATACCATCTTACACTGAAATAGAGCTTTATGTTTTACAGAAAAGGCAATATAAATATTACCTCCATTTTACAGAGGAGGAAAACTGAGCTTCAGTAAGATGCCGACTGTGCTCATTTTCTACCCTTGCTCTCGTTCTGGTTGTCCGAGTGGTGAGACAACCCAGACTGGTAAATGTTTAGCTCTCATCTATAAGCCATGATGGATTCAGTTGCTGCAGCCCTTACCTTCACATCGACCCCTTTCTCCAGCCGGCTTTCTGGCTCTGATTTCATTAGCCAGTAAGCACTTGGCTCATTTCCACAACCTTTAGTGGCTCGACCCTTCTTTGAGGAGTCACAGGTCTCTGCTTCTGCCAGTGGTTTGTCTAGGGTCTCAGTCTTGGCCTTGGTACGTTTGCCTGATGGCACCTCCATTTCTGCAACAAACCAGAGGAAGCCAGGATTTGCCATGCTTGTGCCTAGTTCTTTGTCTTTTTCATGGTGTGCCCCTTACCTGGAAATCCCTACTCTCTTTGTTATGGTCAAGAAATAGTTAAGAAATACTTTATGGAATTAGTAATCAGCCAAGTGAAACTCTATGAACCTGGGAAGCCTCCCTAGAGTAATTTATCTTTACCTGGGAAGCTGGCCTAGAGTAATTTATCTTTTTCTTGCTTGGTCGCCATGCCCTGTGCCCCGCCGCTTACCCCCTCTGCTTGCCTTAGTAACCACTTGTTTACATCTATATGACAACCTGCTTAGTAACCAATTGTGTTAGTTAGATACGTAAACCTAATGAAATGTATAAAAGGTTCCTCACCCCTGAGTTTTGGGCTGCTCCCCCTTTAATTGGCATGGAGTAGCCCCAGCTGGTAAATTAAAGCTTCTTAAAAACTTTTAATTCGGACCCTGTGGTCACTTTGTTAAGACTCGTCAAGTCATGTCATTTCATCTTCATATAATACAAATCCTTCAAGACATAGCTGACTCCCACCTTCTCCACTAAAGTCATCCCTTGTCCAGAACGGCATTCCTTCACTGATTTATGACAACGATAACAAATTCATTTCAACAAACATTAGGCACCAATTATATGCATGGCACTGGGTACATAATGACACAAACAACATGGACCCTAATCTCAAGAAGCAATCCAACTGTATACAAATAACTATAAGAAGGAATATGATAAATAGAAAGAAGAGATTCAGTCATTGTGCCATGAAGAATATCAAGAGAAAATGAGTTCCCTTTCAGTTAGAAGGATCAAGGAAGGCATCACAGATAAAGATGAGAAATCTAATCCAGGAGCAGGAACAATGACAATCAGATCAAGATGAGGTGAGCAAGGCTGGAATGGGGGCCTCTCAACCCTATCCGGGTGATAACTAGCTGTCAAGGGAGTCATATGAGATAAGGCTAGAAAGGTAGATTGGATCCAGGTCATAAAGAGATTTGAATGTCAAGATCAGAGCCAATTAATCAGTCAATCAGCAAGCATTTCTCATGAACCTACCATGTGCCAGGCATTAGGTATCATGGACAAAAATCAAACATTCCTTTCCCTGAGGTAGCTTACATAAATATATTAAGTATATGCAAAATACAATATACATATAAGTATATGCAAAATACAAAGTAAATCCAACATCTACTCTTTATTCACTAGGCAAGCAGGAAGTCTTTTTGAGTAGAGGAATGATGTGATCATAAGAGTGAAACTGGAAGATTTCCTGAATGGTGATACAAAGTGTCGACAGCAAGGGGATAGACTGAGGACAGGGACATCAATTAAGAAATTATTCTAAAGTCTGGGCAAGAACAGACCAGTTATGTGAAAGTGAAGACACAAGATGGATGATTCCTGGCCACTGACAGGATGCCAGTGGGTTTTTTTTCCCATTTCATTAATACTTGATGACATACTCATTAAATCTTGAGATGGCACAAAGATAAGAGGGAGTGCCAGCACACTGGATGACAGTCAGGATTTTTACCAGAGTCAGGTGATGGACTATACCCCGGTAAGACAAACTTTACTAGGGATAAATAGAAATTCCTACATTTGGGTTTAAAAAGTCCCATATACAAGTACAAGTACAGACTTACCTAGACAACCGAGAGAACAGGGGTATGATCAGCAGAAATAAGTTATTACTAACAGAACCAGACTTTAGAAGGAACAAAGGTTCAGTTTTGGATGATGTGTTTGAGATGCCAGAGGGGCATCTGGGCAGAGATTTCCAACAAGCCATGGGAAATAGGAGCTGGGAGCTCCAACAACTCTGGGTTGTTGTTCAGTTGTGTCCAACTCCTCATGACCCCATTTAGGGGTTTTTCTTGGCAAAAATACTGGAGTGTTTGCCATTTCCTTCTCCAGCTCATTTTGCAGATGAGGAAACTGAGGCAGACACAGTTAAATGACTTGTCCAGGGTCACACAGCTACTAAGTACCTGAGGCCAAACTGGAACTCAGGTCTTCCTGACTCCAGGCCCAGAATTCTATCCATTGTGCCCCTAAGCAGGTGCCATTATTATCCCCATTTTACAGATGAGGCAGTGGTTATGTGACTTGCCCAGAGTCATACAGCCAATAAATATCTGAGTCTGAATCTGAACTAAGGACTTCTTATCTCCCACAGACTGAGGCAGAAAGATCTATGAGTCATCTGCATAGAGAGGCTAACTGAAACCATGGGAATGGACGAGATCACCATGGAAAAGCAATACAAAAAAAAATTAAAAGGCCAAGAACATAACCAAAGGGAATATGCTTAAGAGATAAAAAAAAGGAATATTAACAGATGATATTTATCTACATAAATGCTTTAATATTTGCAATATGCTTTCATATACACCGTCTCCTCTGATCCTCACAACTCTGTGGAAATGGACATGATAGGTAGTATTATAAAGTGACAAATTTGTAATTCAACAAATGAAGAAACTGAGGCTAGAGATTAGGTGACAAACACGTTGCATCCACAGCCAGTGGGTATGATGGGTAGGATTCAAACCGTGGTTTTTCCTGATCCATGTCCAGCTATATCACACTATCAGAAAATAATAATAATGATAACTCATGTTCGTATGGCACTTACTATATGCCATTCACTATGTCAATAGCTTTAAAAATCAAATGTTATTATGCCCATTGTATAGATGAGGAAACTGAGACTAGAGGAATTAAGCAAAACTCATAGTCACATACATGATCAGGAGACAGGAGACGGGATTCAAACCCAAGTTTTTCCCGATCCCATTTCGGGCTATACCATACTACCAGCAAATAATGTTAATAATTACTATAATAGTAAACATTTATACAGTACTTACTATGTGCCTATCACTGCTAAATGCTTTACAAATATTATTTCATCTGATCCTCACAAACACCCTGGGAGAGAAATACTACTATTATCTCCATTTTACAGATGAGGAAACCGAGGAAAACAAAGGTTAAGTGACTTGCCCAGGGTCACACAACTGGTGAAAGTGACTGAAGCTGGATTAGAACTCAGGTTTTCCTAACTCCAAATCTGAAAGAGAAGGAACAATTCAGTGAGGTGGGAAGGGAACTGTTAGAGTTCTATGTCAAAAAAGCAAGGGGAAAGAGCCAAGAAGTAGAAGGTAGCCAACCATGTCAAATGTTGGAATTGTAAAGAAAGAAAGAAAAGGACAGAGAGGAAAGGCCACTGGATTTACTGTTAAGGTCATTAGTGAGCTTAGAGAGATTTGTTTTAATAAAATTTTATTTTATTTATTAAATTTTTAATATTTTATTTTAATATTTCTTACTATTTTAATAGTGAGGCAAAGGCCAAAGTCCAAGAGGTTTAAGGAATGAATGGGAAAGTGGGAAAGAAAGTGCAAAAGTTAAGGCAGCAAGTATGGATAACATTTTTTGGTTGCTAAAGGAAAGAAAAAAGAGAAGATACTGTAGTATACCCCGACACACAACAGGCACTTAATAAATGCTTGCTAATTGTGCAGTAAAAGAGAAGGCTGGAAAGTCATGGTGGCGCTGTGAATTCCAAGCTAAGGGGCAACGTGTCCAGGATCTGTATATTAGGAAGATTACTGTAGCCACAGCATGAGGGAGATATATTTCTAGAAAATAGGAAGTTAATGGATGTTTGGTTCTTACCTACCAACTTTATTACCTGTAGGGTTAGGACTACACTGCAATTGGCATTCTGTCTATTTCAAGGTAAACAAGGTAAGTGATAATAAAGAAATATTTATTATTTGTATAATTTTATATTCCTGTATTGTGGGCATGATAGCTCCTGTTAGAAGATCAGCTTGAATACAGAACTGTCTCACTTTTGACTCTGTATCCCCAGAACCTCAGAGTGCCTGGCACAAAGTTTGTGTTGAATAAATCCTTTACAACTGACTAACTGAGTAGCATTAGGGCTAGCAGGTTCAAGTCAAGGTTTTTTAGCTGACATCACACAATTTGGCACTAAATGATATGCTATTTTACAGTGCCCTTTAATTTCTTCATTATTACCGATTTATTGCCCTAACTAGAGTATAAGTAGTTAGAGGGCAAAAACAATCTGCCTTTTGTGCAACCCCACAGCAGGAGCCTATAGCTGGGCATATAAGAGCTCAATAAAGACTTGTTGATTAAGTGATTAATGATAATGGACAGAGAAAGAGAGATGATGTGCCCAGCAAGGAAAGGTGAGAGATAAGAATAATGAGGTATAATTTTGTGTCCCTGGAATGATTTAGAAACAAGGAATATGTAATGTCTCAGTTTTCCATGCTAAGGAAGTGGTGAAAAAAGTCATCTTAAATGAGATAATGTATATAAAACTTTTTTTTGCAAACTTTTAAAAGCTCAATTTAATTTTAGCTCTCATTATTATTAAAATGTAAGTCTTTTGTATTTGACTTTGGAATGTGTTTTGTGATTTTTTTTTTCCCACTAGCAGATTTACTTTCCTGATTATATTGTGTTGATAGGCATTGAGGTATATACTTGGGAGTCAGGAGCTCTGGAAATCTGGGTTCCAGTGCTGCTTTTCATCTTAGAAAGCCAATTAACCTCTAAGTGCCCCCAAGCAACTCTCAAATATTCTAATTCAAAGAGCTGACAACTTCCATTCCTGGAGAGAGTTTTCCATGTGGAGGATTTCTCCATAATGATGACATCACAGAACTGATGCAGCTCCCCCCTCTCCAACCCTCCCCCCTGCAACCCCAATTTGCTTAAAATGATTAATGTAAAAACACTATGGAAAGTACAGCTGTAATGTACTATTCCATTATTAAGAATTGGATCTAATTTCCTATGCACAGCAAAATTTTACCCAAGTAGTCTTTTTCCTCATCAAGTCTAACTCCACTCATCTGTCCTCTTGAACCTACAAGCGCCTGCTCCATTTTTACGGGACCGCCAGCATCTTCAATCTTTCACTTTCAAATTGCTCTTTCCCCTTTCCCTGAAAATATGCACAGAATTCTCTGACCTTAAACCAAAATAGCCCCTCTCTTGAACCTGCTACCTATTCAAGCTAACATCCCTCCTCCCCCCTTCACTGTCAAATTTTCTTCACCAACAAATTATTAAAAAGATACAGTCCATGCCTACATTTCTTCACGACCTAAAACCTTTGAAATCTGGCTTCGGCCTTCACCATTCTATTTGCTATTTCAGGTCAATGACGAACTGCCAATCAGCAAATTCAGTGCCGCCTTCCTGAATGACTAGGATCCAGGACCTAACCCGGTGAGCTTTATTTGCCACTTAAATCTCTCTTTCCAACCTTGCACCTTTCTTTTTCTTTCCTTTTTTTACATTCTGTTCCTCTCAATGGACCTACTTGGTATCACACACAACTTTCAATATCTCATCGCCTTGCCTTTGCACTGGATGTTCCTCATGCCTGGAATGCTTTCCCTCCCCCTCTCCCTCCAGCAGGCCTTTCCTGGTCTTTCTCCCTCCTCTTCCCATTCCCATTACCTCTAAGGTTACCTCCCATATATTTCGTATTGATTTTGGATAGCCTGATTTATGTATAGTTTCTCCATTAGAATGTAAGCTCATTGACAGCAAGGTCTGGTTTTGCTTTTTCTTTGTATGTTAGTATCTTCTTGACTCCTCTCTTGATTCCCATGACATCATTCTGGTTCCCCTTGACCTCTGAGTGAACCTTCTTTGTTTCTACCAGCTCCTCTTCCATTCTTCCCCTTAAAATGAAGGTCTGTCCAAGACTCCATCCTCTTTTCTACCAAAACCCTCTCCTATGCCAATTTCATATACTTCCACAGCTTTTACTGAGTTCCAAGTACAACTCTCACATCCCTTCTCTGACGCCTGACTTCTAAGGGCATCCTGGACATCTGCTCTGAAATGATATATGCACCTTAAAGACAACATGCCCCAACCAAACTCATCACCTTCCTCCAACAAACTTCTGTGCTTTCCCTAGATCCACAAATGGTAAAAACCATTTTCTGAGTCTTGCCAAATTCAAAATCATGACTCCTTTTTCCAGCATTCATCAGTTGCCAAGTTGTTTTAGGATCACAGAACTGCCATGCTGGAAGAAACATAGGCAATCCTAATGAAGAGTCCAATCTACAATGTCTTTGTCTCATTCATCATTCTTCTTCAATATCTGCACACTGCCTTTCACTTCACATCTGCTGCCTACTTTCCATCTCCACCATCGAAACCCTAATTCAGGTCCAATTACCTCTTCATAAGTACAAAGCACTATTTCTGGCTCTAGAAGCTCTTCCCTTTCCAATGCATCCCACACACAAGTGCCATATTTAATCTGCAAAGTTTCCCCACTGTCCACTCAGTTAAGTTTACAATCCTTAGCTTTGTCCTCAAGGCTCTCCCTCTCCCATCCCCGCCCAGCTCTTGATGCAACCTACTTTGCCAGCATTCTCTCCTAGAGAAAATTCCTCTAAATTTCACCAAAGTTTCATCCAAACTGCTCTATATGTTGTACCTGCATATGCCTGGCATATTCCTATCCCTAAACACTGGTTTATACTGTTACTTCCCTCTCACTTCCACCTGTCAAAAATCATAAATTCCCAGACTTGGAAAGGATTTTAGGGACAGACCCAGTCTAACCTTTATTCCAAACATGAATCTATACTTCTCCAACACCTGACGAACTGTTGTCCATCCTGTGCTAGGATATAAACTTTGGCTTTCCCTTCTCACAAGGAGATCTCTTACATTTTTGGTCAGCTCTAACTGTTAGATTTGTTGACAGCATCTGTCAACAAAAAGCAGAGCCATCACCTTGCTGACAAAGGTCCAAAAGGTCAAAGCTATAGTTTTTCCAGTGGTAATGTATGGCTATGAGAGACGGACTATAAGGAAAGCTGAGTGCTGTAGAATGGCCACTATCAAATCTTCTGCTGGAGAAGATTTTAGAGAGTTACTTGGACAGCAAGCAGGTCAAATCAGTCAATACTTAAAAGAAATTAACTCTGACTATTCACTGGAAATGCAAATACTGAAGCCGAAGCTTAGTGTTTGGCCACATAATGGAAAAGATTCTGATTCTGAGAGATTAAAGGCAAAAGGAGAAGAGGACAGCATAGGATGAAATGGATTCTGTCATGGAAGCAACAAACATGAGCTTGGACAGACTTCAGGAGACAGTGGAGGGCAGAAGGGCCTGGTGTGCAATGGTCTATGAGGTTAGAGTCCTAGATACAACAGAACTACAAAGTGTTAGAAAGTTCACATCTCAATTCAGTTCCCTACTTTGCGCCCTCCCCTAAAATTTACTAACACCTTGCCTGTAACTTTGTTATTGCATCTATGACACTCCTGCCATGTGTATACTTCTTAGTCAACTAGTCGAAATCAGAAACTTTGACTTATTCACCTTTGTATTCCCCACATACCAGTACAGTGCCTTGCACAAAGCAGAAACACAAGAAACATTTCATGGATATAAAGATACATATTAGCATGATGGAGAACAGTAGGAAACCAGCACCATTAGTACAGAAAACAGTAATAACTCATATTATGCTGAAAATTTCCTGTGGATAATGCACAGATAATCCATGTTTGTTTAGTCATTCCCCAATGGTTGGGCATCCTTTTGGTTTCCTTTTTTTAATACTATACAATATTCTGTGTACAGGACTCCTTTTCCTTTCTCTAATGTCTCTGGGGGTACAACCATGGTAGTATCTCTGGGTCAAAAAATACACAGTTTAATTACTTTACAGCACAACACCAAGGTGCTTTTCATAATGGCTGGACCAATTCACAGCTCTACCAACAGTGCATTGGTGTGCATTAGTCTGCTCCTCCAACAACTCTTTTTCCTTTTTTGTCAACTTTCTTCATCTTGATAGATAAGAGGCAGAACCTCAGAGTCGCTTTAATTTCCATTTCTCTAACAGTAACTTGGGGCACTTTTTCATAGGATTGCTGCTAAGTTGGATTTTTTCAACAGATAATCCACAAAATTATCAGTGTAAGAAAAAAAACAACTGAATTCTATCAATGGGCCATGAACAAACCAGGCCTTTAATTTGTGGCATATCACAACTCGCTCTTCAAGTTCTGCAACTCAAGGCTCTCAAGGTAGCTGCCTTCAGGCAACGTAGCAAACAGGCCCCTGGGAGGCTGCCCCAAGGCTAGCCCAGGACAGCTGAGAGGCTGCTCACCTGGCTCAGGTGCACACCCGGCCGCTCTCTTCCGTTGCCTTGGCATGGTCCCTCAGCAGAGATCTGGAGCGACTGAAACTCTGTATACGGCTGCCGACTGTCTAGTCCTGAGAAACGTAAAAGACAACGGGGAGGGGCCGCTTGTGGAGAAGAGGTCAAAGGGCATCCTGCTTTTACGTAGCGAGCGGGAGACCAACGGGGAGTTGAGGCGGCGTCTCTGGTCTGTTTCTAGGTATGGGAGTGGGAATGGGGTGGGAGGGAAGGGAGAGCTCATAGTAAAGGATCTCTAAGCGCAGGTAAACACAGCCATCACCATCACCCCACCCGAGAATGGTACCAGCTCGCTCAGCTTCAATTTTCAATGCTGTACTGGTTACAGCAGCCCTGACCCACCTTCTCACCGTCACTCTTAGCCCCTATTCGAGTGAATCCTAACTCTCCCGCAGTCTCCCACCTCGGCCACTTTTACCCTGCGCAGAACCCTTACCACACACGCAGGCACTGGCAGCACGCAAAGACCACGAGGCTACGCCTTGCGTCCCCTTTAAGGCGCTCACGAGGCTCTCCGGGAGCTACGGTTTCCGCCCCTTACCCGCAGGACTACAATTCCCAGAGTGCCGCGGGGCCGGCCCCATCTCCCCCGAGCCTCAGGCTGGTTTTGGTCAGAGCGTTACGGCGCAAGCCAGTAACCTGGCACTGTGATCGTGACCCGAGACGGAGAGTCAGCGTGCAGCTACAAGGCCATGCTGAGGCTCTGCGGCGGGTGCCTGGCCGCCCAGCTGGGCACCTTGCACGGGTGTCTTCAAAATCCAGCCTGGGGAAGCGTCCGGGGCATCTCGTCCTGCATTGACCGTAAGGCTCGGGACGGGGAAGTGATTGTGCCTGGGGATCCGCAGGACCATCTGTCGGGGCTTCAGACTCCGGGCTCCCGGGGTCTCCTCCACCCCCTGCTGGGCCTGCGCTTCTCATCCTCACGGAAAAGCCGGCCGGCCTGGTGCCCAATTCATTACGACCTGTGCGCCTGGGAATGTTCCTGCAGTCCTGGGGGGTCTGGCGGTGTTAGTCTGGAAGACAGGGATGAGATAGATGACGTCTCCATCCATGATCTCCCTTCTCCCCTGTCACTCCCTTTTGCCTCTTTCCCTCCGTGCCCCCAGCTCCCCTGGGATTCGTTCCTCAGGAGCCGCTCTCCTCCGCCCCATCTTCGTTTTTAAACATTAATCTGACCCCACTCTATTGCTGGAAAGTGTGTAGAGCGGCCTAAAACACTGACTCCTCAGGCTGGCATGCAACCTTAATCTGGTTTGTTGGGAGGTTTTTGGTTTCCTTTTTTTTTTTTACCTTTGTATCCCCAGCATTTAGTACGGGTGCCTAATACATAACAGGTGCCTAATAAACGGTAGCCGACTGTCTCAAACCTACTTTATATGCTCTCATATTGTCCTACCTGGCTACTATGCCTCCGCATCACCTCTGACTCTTGGAATCGCTACCATAAGCCTCTGTTTAGCTGCCATCTCCCACAGGAAGCCTTGGCACTGACTCCCTCTCTTATTTCCCATATCTTCCTTTCCCAGTTTTTAGTGGTGCCTCCCATGTCAAATTATCTTTTATTATTTGATCGATGTTGTATCCCCACAGTAGAATGGGAGCACCCTAAATGTAGGGATTTCACTTTCTTCTTTACCTCCACAGTAATACCTTGAACATTGTTGGTTGAATTCATTTCAGTTCAGTGTGTTTGTCTGCCCTTGGCTTGCAGTTGCTACTTTGAAGTGGAAAGATGACTAGATCTGGACTTGCAATTCCTGCTTTGCCTTTTCCTGTGACTGTGTGACCTTGGATATAGTACTTCAACAAATGTTATGGGCCTACTATGTTCAGAGTCTAGCTCAGTGTGTCACAAGCACAGTCCTGGGCATACGAAAGCAGAAGTCAAACAGTTTTGATCCTTAAGGAGATTGCATTCCAAGGTGTGACATAATATATACATAAATAAGTAAAGATAGGGTAACGAGGAGGAAGAGAACACTAGTAATTAGGGAAATCATAGTCTTCACAGAAGATATGAGACCTGAACTGAGTATGGAAGGAAGATAAACTTTCTGAGAAGGAGAAAGGTATAGGAGACCTGAAACAGGAGATGGCATATCAAGTTTGAGAAATGTTGTGTATGAGGAGGAATAATATGAAATAAAACTGGAAAAGTGGGATGGAACTAAACTGTGGACAACTTTCACCCTTCTTAGCCTGTTTCCCCACCTATAAAATGAGAGTGTTAAGATGATCTCTGAGGTACCTTTCACCTCTAAATCTTGTAATCCTAAAGAACTGACAAACTACCTCTACCTTTCTCAGCCTCCTCCAGTCAGGGAAAAGTACTATACTGATGGTAGACAAGGTTTTCTGCCCTTATTTGCTTAGAGGTTGAAAGGGCTGCCTTTACTGACCACCATCAAAGGTTTCTGATTTAATTTAGCCTCTTCTAAATTTATCCAAACCCCTCTAGAACTAAAGTATATTTTCAACTTATGATACTTCTTGAGATATGCGTCATACTTTATTTATTTTTATTAACAGTATAACACAATGAGCTGGGCTTGGAGTCAGGAAGACCTAGTTTCATTCCCAAATCCCTCTGGCTATGTGGCTCCCCAATGCTCTCCAGAACCACAAGTTGCAGCGCATTTGCAGGATCTGCTTGAGTAGAGAAGGTCCCTACCTGTAGTTCCCTTTACTGACAAAATCACAGGTGCAACTTCCTCACCTTCCTTTGCCCTTCCACTCACAAATTCGATTGTCTAGTTTTTGTTTCTTCATCTATAAAATGAACCATTTGGAAAAAATAACCGGCAAGGTTCCTCCCAACTCTAGACTTCTGAGACTTTCCTCTGCTTTCCAGAAACAAGAAGCCCTATCAGCAAGTTCACATTCATTCAGTCATCTTTCACAAATTTGTGGATCATATATCTTTTAAGCAAAAAGGAACACAAGTTTGGTTTTGTCCTTGGGTCTTTCTTTTTTTGGTTTCATATTAGAGTTATTCATCTCAACTTTTGTTAAATGCCTATTATGTTCAAGGAACAATAATAAAATAAGATAGAGCCCCTGACCTCAGTCTAGTAGGGGAGATAAGGCACATACATACACACACAAATGCAAATGGTACTTAAATTATTTTATTTCAAGTAATAGCTATCATTGGTTGATAAGTAGAGCTTACTGTGTGCCAGACATTGTGCTAATAATTTTATTCTCTCATTTGATCCTCACAACAACTCTGTGAGGTAGGTGCTATTATTATCTCCCACTGTACAATTGAGGAAACTGAGGCAGGGAGGTTAAATGACATGCCCAGGGGCACACAGAGCAAGGAATTATCTGAGGCAGGACTTGAATTCAGTTCTTCCTGATTCTAGGCTCAGTGCTCTATCCCACTGCACTACCTAGTTGCCTAAATTTCAAAGATCTGTGGATACAGATCACAGTCTTTCTATGAAGTGATAAGAGTTGTGCCTATGAATAATCTGATAACGAGCCTTTCCAAGATTAGCTAGGCTGGTCTTTGGACAAGAGACATCTAGGCTCATAGACACTGAGCAAAGAGGAAACCTTACATGTCATCTAGGCCAATGCCTGCCCCACCCCTTTCCCCCATTTTACAGATGAGGATATAGAGGCCCAGAAAAGTTAAATGATTTGCCCAAGGTTACCTGGATAGCTAGTGGCAAAGTGGGGATTTGAAGTCAGAGAATGTAGAATTATGAAACCTCAACCTCTGACTTCAAATCCATCATTCTTTCCATGGTTCCATGCTGTTTGTTTCTTAACAGGCTCACACTCAAAACCTTTCCATCTTAGTTGTGCGTACTAAAACTTGTCCTCAGTTGGCATAGCCTTCACAAATTCAAAGTCTCTTCCAAATAGAACTTTCATCTTAATGTGAATCAGAATGTGATCAATGCAAAGCAGAGCTCCAAAGTTGCAAGGGAAATGAAAGAAAAGACAACTTCCAGTTGGAGAGATCCGTTTTGGCCACGTGAGTTTGAAATGCTGGTGAGATCTCCAAGATCAACAAGTAAGTGGCAAGAAGCCTACAGTTTATCTTTTAAATTGAAGGAGTGGCTGAGATTACAAAAATAGGGCATTGAGCCAGAAAAAAGTGGAAAAAAGCCAGTAAAGAATATGGAGAAGGAGCAATTAGAAAGGCAGGAGTGATTCACCTAGAGTTTCTTCTCCCTCCAGTTTCTCTTATTCATTTTTCCAGAATCTCCTTGCCTTGGGAAGCCAAAAACAGTGTTGCCACTTTTTTTCCCAGAGAACTAATCCACTCATCTATGCTTGGATAATTGAAATAATTACTATCTAGCCCACATATGCAACTCAAAAAATTCAATTAACATTTAGAATACAGTCAGGTGATTTAGTGGAAACCTGCTCTCCCAGTATCAGTATGGCCTTCTCACACGTTGAGATTTTTTGACAGCTGACTTAAGAGTAGGAGTTTTACAACATTGTGCGTTCTTTCACGAAACCCTTGTGTGTGGTGACACAACTCTACCTGTTAATCCGTTTTTATTTTTTTAGACCTGGTATCCTAGCAGCAATATCAGCTGTTCTCTACATAACTTGTAATTACATGATTCACTTGTTAACAGATGTGCCTGATCCTTTAGGTATTATGACTTTGCTCTCCTGCCCCAGTCATATCTGTCTATTGTTTAATCAGTTGGGCAAATTAATTTGTAATTCATCAACATCTTCCATAGATGGGGTGTTAAATTCTCTCCTCACCACTCCAGTAGAACCTGTGGCTTTCTGAATCTTATGCCCTCAGTACTTGTCACCCTTCCCCCAATTTAGAACTTCTTCATTTCCTGTGTCCTGGAGCCGCTTTGGTTCAGATGGAGCCAAGGCTCCTATTGATGCCTATTTAACCCTGGATTCCTGAAAACAATAGTTAAGATGGTAGGGTAGAAAGAAATCAGCATTTGGGGTGAGAAAATCACTCAATCCCAGCTCTGGTTATTTAGTACTTACAACCTATATGATGACATTTTACAAATGACTTTACCTCTCCGGGCCCCAGTTTTCTCCTCTGTAAAATGATATAGTCAAACTTGATTTCTAGGGTCCCTTTTAGTTTTAAGTCAGTTCAATAAAGCCTTAAATAAAAATCAGTTTTGAGTTAGGACTTATTATTTCAAAAGTTCTACATTGTATTATCAGAAAGGTGAATAATTTACTGACTTTCTGTCAAACATCCTCCCTACTTCCATCTTTTTCTACCCACTAGAGCAAAGGTTCTTAACCTGGCATCTGTGAACTTGTGTGTGTGTATGTGTGTGTGTACATATGTATATGTGCATATTTGTTTATCTGTATACAAAAACACAGATACACATGTGTATATGCATACATATACGCAAATATATACATATATAAACTGTTTCAGTATACTGAGTTTTCTTTGTAATCCTATGTATTTTACCTTATGCATTTAAAAACACTCTAAGAAGGAGCCCATAGATTGGCTTCACTAGACTGCCAGGAGGGACCATTACACAGAAAAGATGAAGAACTCCTGCCCAAAAACTTGATCACTGATGAAGATCATCAAAAGCTGCTACAACTAGGGAAGTTCTTTGACATGGTCACTACTAGCTAGGATCCAGCTCACTTTAGAAGCTACTTACTTCTGACCACTCTTTGGTCACCTTCAGTCTTAAGAGTTCAGAACACCACTGAAGGATGATACGACTAGTTTGTCATGATCTAAGATTCCAAGCCAGAAAGGATCTAAAAGAAAGTCTACTCCAACCCCCTCATTTTACAGATGAATCTACAGGAAAACTCCAATTAAACTATCAGTCTTTGAAAGCAATTGTGTAATTTCCTTCCCTGGAAATCCTTGATTCCTTAGACAGTTACTGTCAGCTACTAGTGCTCTCTTCCTAGTTCTTCAAACCCACCACCAAGGGCCATTGTGAGGAAGGGACCCCATTATATTTTTAGACATTTTCTTGCCATCCACTATCAGTGGCTTATTGCTTAAAGACTACTTACTGTAAAGGTGCGTACTTAGACAAGGAGCTCATGAAACCCTTGGTAACAGACCCTGACAGTGCCTCATCTGATTCAGTTTTGCCTAGAGACCTCTTCTCAGACTTCTTTTTTTAAAATTATTTTTCCCCAATTACATGCAAAAACAATTTAAAAATTCATTAAGTTTTGAGTTCTGAATTCTAGCCTTCCTTTCCTCTCCTTCCCCTCCCTGAGACGATAAGCAATCTGATATAGGTTATATGTGTGTAACCAGGTAAAACATTTCCATATTAGTCATTTTGTGGAAAAAAAGGGAGAGAGAGAGAAGGCTTCTATCTGCATTCAGACTATCCATTCTTTTTCTGCAGGCAGATGGCATTTTTCATCATGAGTCCTTTGGGATTGTCTTGGATCATTGTATTGCTCAGAATAGCTAAGTCATTGTGTAATATTGCCATTACTGGTCTCCTGGTTCTGTTCACTTCAATCTATATCAGTTCACATAAGTCCAGGTTTTTTCTGAAATCATCCTGCTCATCATTCTTACGGTGCATTAGTATTCCATTGCAATCATATACCACAGCTTATTCATCCGTTCCCCAATTAAAGGCATTCCCTCCATTTCCAATTCTTAGCCACCACAATAATAGCTGCTATAAATATTTGTGTACAAATGGGCTCTCCCACCCCTTTTTTAAAAGCTCTTTGGGATACAGATCTACTAGTGGCATTGCTGGATCAAAGGGTAAGCACAGTTTTATAGCCCTTTGGGCAGAGTTCCAAACAGCTCTCCAGAATGGTTGGATCAGTTCACAGCTCCACCCACAGTGCATCAGTGTCCCAGTTTTCCCACATCCCCTCCAGCATTTATCATTTTCCTTTTCTGTCATATGGCCCATCTGATTGATAGGGGTGAGGGAAGAGCTGTTTTCATTTGCCTTTCTCTAATCTGTAGTGATTTAGAGCATTTTTTCATATAATTATAGATAGCTTTGATTTCTTTGAAAACTGCCTGTTCATATCAATTAGGGAAGCAGAGGTTAAGTAACTTGCCCGATAGTAACAGTAATAATAGCAAACAATTGTATATAATAGATAGATATATATAACATTATATATAACTTATTTATTTAGTATATAGACTATATACAATTGTTTGCTATTGTTACTATTGTATATAATAGAATATATATTATAGCGTAATATATATATGGTACTTACCACGTACCAAGCAGCGTATGAAGTGCTTTACAAATATCATTTCATATGATCCTTACAACAACCCTGGATGGTAGGTACTGTCATTAATAGGTCAGATCTGAACTTGGGCCTTTCTGACTCCGGAGCTGGCCCTCTCATAACTAACACTTCTGTCGTACTTGGTATGCACCAGGCACAGTGCTGAGTGCTTTACAAATATCTCATTTGATCCTCGGAACGGTTCTAGGAGGTAGGTTCTATTATTATCCGCATTTTATTTGCTTTTGTTTTGGGTTTTTTTTGCTTTTTGGAGGGGGGAAGGCAGGGCAGTTGGGGTTAAGTGACTTGCACAAGGTCACAGGTCTAGTAAATATTAAGTGTCTGAGGCCAGATTTGAACTTGGGTCCTCCTGAGTCCAGGGTTGGTGCCTCACCTATTATCTTCATTTTATAGTTGCAGATACTGAGGTAAACATAGGTTAGCCAACTGTCCCAGGGTTATGCAGCTAGTCAGTGCATGAGACCAGACTTGGACTCAGGTTTTCCTGGTCGCACACTGCCAGCTGCCTTAGGAGTACAGGGTAATTCTTACACTGACTGATTTTTCCCACACTTTTCATTAATTCTTTAACATTCTACTTACCATAAAGGTTTGTACTTAGACAAGGAGCTCATGAAACCCTTGGTAACAGACACGTCTACCTACCAAAGCACATTGAAAACCTGCCAGTGCCCCATCTGATTCAGTTTTGCCCAGAGACCTCTTCTTACTGTCCTTCTTTTACTGGGCATTACTTTTATACATTACTGTTTCTTTCACCATTATCTCTAGTCTTGCCCATTTATTGTCATTGCATTGACTGAAGTGAGAATGATCTGGGTGTTTCTATAAGTCAGTCTGGACGCATGCTGTAGCTGCCACATCTCTGTGGAATTCATTTATATAGGGCTGTACTGGGGCACTTGCTTTTGAAGACTAAGCTGCAGGCCTAGAGTCAGTTATGTTCCCAGGCCTTTGCATGGTCCCTGGGAATGTGCAGGGGCTTAGTAATGTTTATTGCATTGGAGCAGATTAGCATCTTGAATATCTTTGTGCCTCTAGGAAGTTGCTTCCTGGAGGACCTTCCAAATTGCCTTAGGTCACATATTTACATACTGCTTTCTCATAGCTTCCTTGGGCCTTAATGATGTGCAGAAGGAGTTCCAGAAAGTGGCCTTTGACTTTGCCTCCGGGGAGATGGCCCCACAAATGGCAGAATGGGACCAGAAGGTGAGAGTGCCCCCTTCTAGGTGCCAAAGTCATCTATTCTTGATTTTCCTCACTATTCCAATTGATTTGGGACCCTACAGTTAAGGTTTCATATGGAGACAATAGTGGGGGGATTCTTCTCGTTAGAATAGTCATCATTCTGAAGACTTCTGTTTTATAACCTAAGGATTTAGAGATTACTTAAAATTAGTGCTCCTTCATTTATGATCCCGCAAAGAAGGAACATTTCAGTGCAAGCCATTCAACCTCAGTAGAACCCAGTGATTTTATTGGACAACTTGCGCTTTTTTAGTGCCCACTCTGTGCCACAAAATGTGCCTAGTTGACTCAGTTTTGGGGGTCAAGTTGAGGGAAGCCATCTTAGGCTGCAACCCTCTCCAATCAAGAATGCCTTTATGCTTTCCTTTAACACTTCAAGAATTTGTGATTTAATCAGAGTGGGTACCTTCCTCCACTGATGCTAATGACTTAGCATAGACGGGGTTCTTAACCTGGCATCTACAAACTTGGTTTTGTTTGTTTGGGTTTTCTGAGTTTTTGATAACTGTGTTTTTCTTGTAATTGGCTTCTTTTGTTATCCTATGGATTTATGCATAAATTTATACATTTAGAAACATTCATAGATGGGATTCATAGACTTCAGCAGCCTTACAAAGGGATCCATGACCAAAAAAAGAATGGTTAAGAGCTGCCAATATAGACAATCTTCCAGAATTCTTGTGACCAAAAATACATTATCCTTTGACCTCTGGTTTAATGCTGCTCTAAACTTAGCTAGGCTAGTCCTTGGATAACCAGAATGTTGCTTATTACTTGGCCCATGCTCAGAGGCTTTCCAGACCTATAGTGAGATGTGCCAGAGCTTTCAGAGCCAAAGGGCATTGTTGCACCACAGTGAGGGATTGGTTTTCAACTCAGACCTGCTGAAATCTATAAATGCAGTTCTTAGAGAATCCTTGTCTTTCCCCACACACAGGAGGTTTTCCCCGTGGAGACCATGAGGAAGGCAGCACAGTTGGGCTTCGGTGGTATCTATGTTCGGTCTGATGTGGGAGGATCTGAGCTCTCCAGGCTTGATGCCTCTGTCATATTCGAGGCCTTGGCTACAGGTTGCACCAGCACCACAGCCTACATAAGCATCCACAAGTGAGTACCTAGCCCTGTATGAGAAGGTAATCCCATCTTCAGATGCTTTGAAGGGTGGCTATGGAGAGTTTTTGATTCAGGGTAAACGAGGCTATTCTCAGCTTTCCAGATCTTTTTTTCCTTTATGGAGCTAAGCTACATCAAGCATAGTGTCAGAAGCTATAGGCCATTATAGACCTCCTGTAGGCTGCCTATTAGACATCTCTATATGGGTCCTTAAGAATGCATGCTCTGCCATCCAAATTCCAGTCCTAGATTTAGATGTAGGAAATCTTCAGACTTTTCAGGGCCGAGTATGCCTGGTATCAGAACCCTGTGATTGTTTCTTTCAATTAGTAGTGATCCTAGGAGAAAGGTGATAGAAAAGAAATATATTTCAAAACTGCTGTGAAAATAAACAGAAGTAGCCTAACTCATTATCTGTCATCATCCCTGAGAGTAACAAAACCCATAAGATAAATATTCTGATTTCAGTTTTCCCTGGGTGTCATGTACCGCCCAGGTCTCTACTCAAATGCAGCCATTTCTCCAATGAATGTCTCCCTTCCCTGCTTGTCTCCTTTCTTTCTCTTCCTCTTTCTCTTCTGTTCTCTTTCCTCTATGTCCTCCCTTTTTCTTCCCTCTGGTCTCCTTCCCCACTTCTTTGCTTTCTCTCCTTTTGCCCCTGGCAGCATGTGTGTCTGGATGATCGACTCCTTTGGAAACGAAGAACAAAGGCACAAATTCTGTCCACCGCTTTGTTCTATGGAGAAGTTTGCTTCCTACTGTCTGACTGAGCCAGGTGGGCTTCCCACACTTCTGAGCATGGTCACTGGATTTAAAAAGTTGTGACTCTTCCTCCCCAATACCCAGAAGCAAATACCTGAGGCATATAAAAAAGCAGAAGTCCCCAGAGCTTTAACCACAAGAGGACAAATAACCAAATTTTGAGCTAAGCAGGTGCTCAAAGAATTCTGGGATCCATGAGACCAAAGAACAAAACCAAACCAAGGGAAGCAATTTCCCTGCCTAGATGAAAGCAGACACTGTGGGTTTGGTTGGGATAACCACAGAAGGATCTTAATAAGTCACCTATTTGACTTCTCACCTGAAAAATTGGGTCTGTCAGGTTAAATGAAAATAGCCTAGAGCCTCAAGGTTCCCATTTTGATTCTTTCTAGTTTTGGGAGAAAATAACCTGGGAAACGGAGGGTCTGTGGCTACATTTAGCTCAATGGATTCATTCCCATTCCTTCTTTGTCCCTTCCTCCCTGTCACAGGAAGTGGGAGTGATGCTGCATCCCTCATGACCTCAGCCAAACGGCAAGGGGATCATTACATCCTTAATGGCTCCAAGGTACCATTTTCCTCACCCTCAGATGCTCCGTCCTGCTATGGTTGGTATTTCCTCCCTCACAGAAATCAGATGTGTTCTTAGACCCCATCTGCCAGCAGGGTTCCACAGGCATTTTGCCAGGGGAATGGTTCTCTGACACTAGTTATATTTCCATTTATTCATCTTTTCCTGATTCTGTGAATTCTGATCTGACTCCAATCCATTCCTTTCTAAGGCTACCTTTTTCATATCTTTATCCAGTAGAGCCCCCAGTAGCCCACAGTGGAGCCAGACCTTATCAGTCCCTCCAGGTTCCCCTTTCTCTAGCCTTTACTTAGGGGTCTAACGTAACGAGCCCTCCAGTACTTTTCTGAGGCTTCATACATTAAGCATTCAAGCTTTATCCCTTCCCTTTTCATACCACTCTCCAATCCCACAGGCTTTCATCAGTGGTGGTGGTGAATCAGACATCTATGTAGTCATGTGCCGGACTGGAGGACCAGGCCCTAAAGGCATCTCCTGCCTGGTCATTGAGAAGGGGACCCCAGGCCTCAGCTTTGGGAAGAAAGAGAAGAAGGTAAGAAGAATATTTGGGCAAGCAACTATTAGGTCTCAGACAGTACAACTTGTTCTATTGGTACAACTTGTCCTGGCCTTCATAACAATAGCTTGAGAAATCTGATTACCCTCCTGCCCTTAAGGCTGTGATTTCTCTCTGTTTTCCTCTAGAGCAGTGGTTCTCAACTTGTGGGTCGCGAGCCCTTTGGGCATTGCTGTGGTCCCTTGTTTTTGCCAGGTAGGGTGGAACTCACAGCCAACAAGAGCTGTAATCCTCGAAGACTGTGCTGTACCTATGGCCAATAGGATTGGAAATGAAGGACAAGGTTTCCTTATTGCCATGAAAGGATTGAATGGAGGGAGGATCAATGTTGGTAAGAACGTGGAAGGGGGAATGGGGATTAAAGAAGAAAAAGGAGGCACTGGAGAAGGTATCGAGCATTCGCCCTGCCTCTTCATTTGAAATATGCCCACTGTAATTGTCTTATCCAGCCTCTTGCTCGCTTGGAGCGGCTCATGCCTCACTCATCTTGGCCCGGGACCACCTCAACATACGCAAACAGTTTGGAGAGCCTCTGGCCAACAACCAGGTGATTGCCTAGAGTTTTCTCTATGATTATTTCCCACACTTTGGAGCCAACTGGACCTTTTTCATTACCCACATTTTCACTAGAGTGGGAGAAATATAAGGGAGGGAAGATTATAAGTACCATATTGAAATTGATTTCTTACTCATCACCTAGCCTTTGACAGGAACTTCTGCTCCAGGTCTATTGATAACCTCAGTCTGCTAACTTGGGATCATGGAAAGGATGAAGACAGGGTTCATAAGGCAGTGAATGCCTTCCAGTAAATATTACAGGGGACCTTGATGCTGCAGTTTCAAAATAGAAAAGTTCTCTATAAATGGTGCAGGAGCAGGGACAGCCCAACCTCTCCTGCCCTTCCGTGTTTTCTTCACTCTAGTATTTGCAGTTCAAACTCGCTGACATGGCCACTCGACTAGTGGCTTCACGGCTCATGATTCGTAATGCAGCAGTGGCCTTGCAGGAGGAACGAGAAGATGCCGTGGCCCTCTGCTCCATGGCCAAGCTCTTCTCTACAGATGAGTGCTTCACAGTAAGTGACAAAGACCCCAGGAAAGAACAGCAGCCACTAGAGTCAGGAATAACCCTTTAGGAAGACTTAAAATCCTCTCCTAAGCTTACACGTAAAGGAGTATCTCAGTCCTTTGAAGTGCCATCTTCAACACTATGCTACACAATCATAAGTGAACTCAAGACTTACCCCCGCCCCAGTTTGTAAGACAATGATTATTTTTCCCATTGAGACCATAACCTTGGGCAGTCCAAAGGAGTGAGCCTACTTGTCCATAACTCTCCCACATTTCTAGAGTGACTTAAGGACCTCTAGTTTTCACTGTTGAGTAATGGTATAGCTTTGTGTAAAGCCAGCCAAGGTTTTATTGATGAGGGGTAACTAGCTCCCTGGCAGGCTATATTGTGAAGGGTCATAGAGCTAGAAGGGATCTCAGAGGTCATCTGGTCCAACCTCTTCATTTTATGAATGAAGAAACAGGTCCCAGGCGAAATTAATTGACTTGCCCCAGGAGACAGAGGGACTAGGTGTTAGAGTTGACATTTGAACCCAGGTCCTGTGGCCCCAGATACTATATACTCTTATGAGTGACCTTATTTATTAGGGACCTTGAGGCCAAATACTGAGCCATTATTTCTTGTCCATGAAAAGTCAGATCCTACAGACAAGTGCCCCATGTGCTGAGACTAGGGAGTTTTAAATGCGAATCATATCAAAATCATAAAATCTCAGAGTTGGAAGGGATCCCAAACGTCATTTAGTTCAGTCTCTTTTTATATATTTTTACAAACCAAGGCACAGAGTTATGATGCTTGAGTTGTACCCTCTTGTGCCACAATAACTCGTTTAGGAGAATGAATGAGAGAAGCCACTTGCTTCACTGTCTTCATTCGAGTGTCTGATCTGGGCCCTGTTCTGCTCCACCAGATATGCAACCAGGCCTTGCAGATGCATGGCGGCTATGGCTACTTGAAGGATTATGCTGTTCAGCAGTATGTACGGGATGCAAGGGTCCACCAGATCCTGGAAGGTAACAATTAGCATGGCTTGGAGTATAGTCTCTTCCCTCAGAAGTTCTTACAGATGCCTGGCAAGGGGCAAGCGGGGCAGAGACCAGGCTCAGATCACAGGATCACAGGTCTAGGGACCTCACAGGCTGTCTATTCCTTTTCTTGTCGTTCAATCATTTCAGAACTTCTGACTCTCCGTGACCCTGTTTTGGGGCATTCTTGGCAAAGAGTAGAGTGATTTGCTATTTCCTTCTCCAACTCATTTTACAGATGAGGAAACTGAGTCAGGGTTTGAATGACTTGCCCAGGGTCACACAGCTAGTAAGTATCTAAGGCTGGATTTGATCTCACAAAGATGAGTCTTCCTGATTCCAAGCCCAGTGCTCCATCCACTGCACCATCTAGCTGCCCTTCTGTGTAGTCTACCCATCTCCGTTTATAGAGGAAAAAAGCTATGCCTGGGGAGGTACAGCGACTTACCCACAATCATAGCATGAATGGAGCATTCAGGGTTAGTGACGGTGGGAATCTACATAGCACCAAAGAGACCTGTTTATACCTGTCGTCTACATTATCTCCTTGAATCTCATGGCAGGCCTCCGAAGTAGATACTACAGGTGTTACCCTCATTCTCTACAGCTTAGATTGTAGTGGGTTAGGTGACATGCTACAGTGAGGAAGAAGCAGGCCCAGGAGCTAGGAGAGTGGTTCAGATCTCACCTCTACTTTTTACCACCTGTGTGACCCTGAGCTGAGAAGAAGAATAGCCACACTTAGCACTTATGTGGATCCAGACCCTATACTAGCACTTTACAAATATTATCAGTCAATCAGCAGACATTCATTAAATGCCTCCTATGTGCAGACACTGATACAAAAAGCGGCGAAAAGGCCATCCCTGCCCTCAAGGAGCTTATCGTCTAAAGGGGGAGACAGCATGCAGACAAAGATTTACAAAGCAACCTATGTACAGGAGAAATAGGAGATGAGTAATAGAGTGAAAGAACTGGAACTAAAAGGTGGGGGCTTAGGGAAGGCTTCCTAGAGAAGAGGGGTTTCAGTTAGGACATAAAGGAACTAGAGAGATCTGTAATCAGAGTGGAGGAGGGAGAGCATTCCACACATAGGGAACAGCCAGAGAGAGAGTGTCCGGAGCTGAGAGATGGAAAATCTTGTTCTTCAAAACAGGATGCAAGAATATGTGTTAGGGAGTAAGGTATTGGAAGACTAGAAGGATAAGAGGAAGCTGGGGTTTTTTTGCCAAAAGGCTCCTGAAGATAATAGGGAGCCACTATTGAGTAGGGGGTGGAACATACATGATTGGATCTGCATTTTAGGAAAATCACTTTGGTGGAGGAGTGGAGAATGGATCAGAGTGGGGAGAGACCTAAGGCTGGCAGACCCATCAGCAGGCTAGTAATCCTGGCATGAGGTGATGAGGGCCTGCACCAAAATGGTGGCAGTGTCAGGGGAGAGAAGGAGGCATATAGGAGAGATGTTGCAAAGGTGAAACTGGCAGGCCTTGGTAGGAACCTAGATATGGTGGGGTGAGAGATAGTGAGGTGTCAAAGATGTCTTCTAGATTGAGAGCCCAAGGGACTGGGAGGATCATATTGCCCTCTACAGTAAGAGGGGAAGTGGTTTCAGAGAGGATTTAGAAGGAAAGATAATGAGCTCTGTTTTGGACATAATGAGTTTAAGGTGTTCCCTGGACATCCAGTTCCACAATTGGAGATGAGAGAGTGGGGGTCAGCAGAGAGGGAGAAGTAGTTCTGAAAATCATCAGTGTGAAGGCGGTAACCAAATCCATGGTAGCTGAGGAGATCACCAAGTGAAGTAATACAGAGGGAAAAGAGAAGAAAGCCCGGGACACAGCCCTGAGGGACACCTACAGTTAGAGAGCGTGATCTGGAAGAGAATCCAGCAAAGGAGACAAAGGAGGAGTGGTAGGAGGAGACTTCCAGAATGGTTACATAATTTTGTCCATCTTTATTTAGCTGCAAATGTGCAGGAGTGAAGGGGATGAATGGTAGGAGACATTCAAGACCGAGTCTTGCCTGGGCATCATTGGCAGTGTGCTAAGAGGGCTAGAGATTCAAGAGAGGAGGGCAGTGTAGAGCTGAATCAGTTCACTCAGGGGTCAAGATGGGAAGAAGGGAAAGAAGGACAGTGCAGAGGAGATGGCCTACAAGAGAACTGATCTTCACAACAGCCCTGGGAGGCAGGTCCTGTCATTATCCCCAGTTTGTGGTTGAGGAGACTGAGACAAGCACAGCTCCCTCTGTGGTACTTCATTGGTGGTCTCATCAGTTCCTGTGGATGTCATTACAATCTTTATGCTCATGATTCTCAAATCTACCTTCTGGTCCTAGTCTCTCTGCTGAATTCAGATTTGAACTCTGGTCTTCCTGACTGTAGCCCAGCACTACCCACTGTACCACCTAGCTACCTGAATTTCAGAGTTTACTTCCCTGGGCCTTGGTGTCCTCATCTGTAAAGTGAGGGCATTAGTGTCTGAGGTCTCATCCAGCTCTGCATCTGTGATCAGTCCTACAACTTGCCCATGATTACACAGCTAGGAAACTGACCCCATTTGGCATGTGAAAAGTCAGATTTATTGTAGACAAGGGTTACATAATAAGTCATTGTAGGAAAGACTACTTCTTGTGCATTTTCTTTGGTGTTTGTATCTTAAATTTTTACTAACTATTTTCTAGGAAAAGACTGAAAACAAGCTTTAAAAAGTCCTCAGTGGTCGGGGCGGCTAGCTGGTGCAGTGAATAGAGCACCGGCCCTGGAGTTAGGAGGACCTGAGTTCAAATCCGACCTCAGACACTTAAAACTAAACTAGCCATGTGACCTTGGGCAAGTTACTTAACCCCAGTTGCCCTGCCTTCCCCCCTCCAAAAAAAAAAAAGCAAAAAAAATCCTCAGTGGGGGTGCTTTCTCTACCTTAAATTAATCTGATTGCCTCATCACCTCCCTAAAATCATATGGGGCTAACTCATAAAGGGACTTCAGTCTTCCCATTAGAATGTAAGCTTCTTGAGAGTAAGGATTG
The DNA here is from genome assembly GCA_028646515.1 of Pseudochirops corinnae. NCBI lineage: Eukaryota > Metazoa > Chordata > Mammalia > Diprotodontia > Pseudocheiridae > Pseudochirops > Pseudochirops corinnae. Next base: position 145,479,350 of record CM053588.1, read on the forward strand.
TATTTGTCTCCTGCACTGCCTAACACAATCCCTCAGCACCTAAGAAGTGCTTATCATTCGGTCTTTTCAGTTGTATCTAACCCTGCATGACCCAATTTGGGGTTTTCTTGGCAGAAATACTGGACTAGTTTGCCATTACCTTCTCCAGCTAATTCCCAGACGAGGAAACTGAGGCAAACGGGGTTAGGTGACTTGCCCAGGGTCACATAACTAGTAAGTGTCTGAGGCCAGATTTGAACTTGGGTCCTCCTGACTCTGGCCTAGCATTCTATCCACTGTGCCACTTAGCTGCCCAATTGATTGATTACCTGCTGCTAAATTATGTCGTCTTTCTCCCTCCACAGGTAGCAATGAAGTAATGAGGATGCTTATCTCTCGGAACTTGCTTCAAGAATAGTACCAGGTGTGGTGTTTCTGGGCACAATTCCTGTTTATACAGTCTCCTATCCAGTATTGATGTTAAATTACAGGGGAAATCCTGCAAAAAGAAACTGGACCATCCCAGAGCAGGACACTCACTCCTGGATACAAGTCCTCCTGAGCCCTACAAAGCACACCTTTTCCAATGGGATTACAACAGAGTGTCCCAAGGATACAGTCAGGACTAGGGCTGGCAGCCTGGATCAGAAAATTCTCGAGAGGAGATGGCTTTGTGATGTCAGTATGCTTACTGTCAGCTGTAGCTGTTGAAGATTATCAGTGGCGTGGGTTAGAATTCACCCACAGCCAGCACACTTCACTAGTACCACATTGCCTTAAGCTACCTACATTTGACCCATATTACATGCACTTAACAGTTCACCGTTCTATAGCACTTTAAGGTGCTTTCCCAAGAATCATCTGGGAGGTGGGTAATGCAAGTATTTTCCCCATTTTACATATAAGAAAACTGAGGCTCAAAGTAAAGTGACTTGTCCAAGGTTACACGAATTGGTTGGAACTGGGATTTGTAACTAGTTCTGCTGACACTAATCCTGGTGCTCTTTTCACCATATAGCTATAGAGTCCTTTTCCAGGAACCTGGACACTTCCGTTATGTGTTTTAGCTAAATAAAGCAAAAATTTGGGGAATGTGGAGCTGAGGTAAGAATCCTGCTGTTTTTAAAACAAATTTGTGTCTCGGCCAAAAACCACCCAACTCACCAATAGGCACTGTGCTCCAAAATAGTCATTGAATTGTATGATGCCAGCTCAGGAGCTGGGTAGCTAGGTGGCACAGTAGGTAGAGTGTTGGGCCTGGAGTCAGGAAGACCTGAATTCAAATTTGGCCTCAGGCACTTACTAGCTGTGTGACTGTGGACAAGTTACTTAACTTCTGTTTGCCTTAATCCACTGGAGAATGAAATGGCAAACCATTCCAGTGTTTTTGCCAGGAATTTATCTAGATCAAGATCAAATAAACCTTTGAGAAATCTTACTCCTGAGCTATGACTGGGGTGTGTCCACTCTTTATGCCTTCCTCACAGATCAGGGGTAATTGATTTGCTGGAACAATGATTAATTTGTTTTTCTTGTATCAATAAAATCATGCAGATGACAGTGGATTTGGAGTCCTTAGAATCCCTCCTAATTCATTCAAGTATTGGGTATTTTTCTCATATTGGGAAGAAGTTTTGACATTCTAAGATAAAAACACTGGCAAAAAAAATCTGGCCTCATTCACTTAATTAGTTTGTCCTTTTAGGCTATGTAGAGTACTTCTCAAAGTGAGGGAAAACACCATCCTAAGATGGTGCAGAACTGACTCCTTAGACTGACTTCATTAAGTACCCCGCATTTCCCCCTGAAGTCATTCACTTTTGTGGACAATGTCCGCTCTATCACAGAATCTCAGAGCTAGACAAGCCCTTAGGTTATCCATGGCCCTTGGGCATAGTGAGGTCCACAGCCTTCCCAAGTGCAGCTCAAAGCAGATTAAAATGAAATTGGGAAATATGTAACAATAAAAATATGTTCAACATAGATAATAATACATTTTAAAACTAAGTCAATATTCAGCCCACAAGAATCCTTGTTAGCCCCCATTTCTATTTGAGCTGGCACCAAATACCCACAAAGCTATGTGGCTTCCAGCCTGCAACAGGGTATGCTACGTAGCTTCTGTGACCAGGTTGCCTCTTAGGGACAGCCACATGGTAGAGGGAATTAAGGAAAGCCTGCCTAATTTGACAGCTGTCTTCTGCTTCCAGCCATTGCAGTGATGGTGAAGGGTCCAACCCTTCCCACCTTCATGTTTACTAAGCTGAAACAAAGGAGAGGCAGGACCATGCTGGGGCCAAACCCAGAGGTACAGATGGCCCGACTGACTTGACTTGGCTTCCACAAGCAGCCTGGAACTGTAATCAAATCTGTTCCACAAACCTGTGAACATATATGTGCAGGTTATAGAGCATCCTGGGAAGTGTAAAACACTGTCTTTTACCTCATGATAACCAAGAAGTTACTTCTCTCCCAGTCTGCCTTGAAGGGCAAGATACAATCAATTAAGAACAATCTGTGATTGAGTGACAAATTGTACAAATACTTGGGCTGTGGGGTGGGAGACCTGCACCCTTGAGGCCACATGTGGCCCTCTAGGCCCTCTAGTGCAGCTCTTTGACTGAATCCAAACTTCACAGAACAAATCCTTTTGATAAAAGGGTTTGTTTTATAAAACTTGGACTTAGTCAAAAGACTGCACCCAAGGACCTAGAAGGCCGCATGTGATGTTGAGGTCACAGGTTCCTCACTCTGTAAGGGCTTCAAAGAGGCGACCACCATCCCATCAAACTGGGATGTCTAGGGAAGGTTTTATGAAAGATTTTATCTAGGTCTTAAAGAATATGATGTAAATGAGAAAGGACTTTCTGGGAGGGTAACAGGTTGGGAACAGTATGAATAAATGAAAGGCAAGACAACAACAATGAAAGATGAAAATTGTCCAGTGCAACGACCACAATTCCAGAGAAACAATGAAACATACCACCTGCCTCCTGACATGATGGACAAGATAAATAGCATTTATATGGTACTTTAAGGTTTACAAAATTCTTTATATGCCTTATTTTGTTTCATCCTTTCTACCTCTGTGGGATAGGTGCTGTTATCATCTCAATTTTATAGATGAGGAAACTGAGGCAGACAGAGGTTAATTGACTTGCCTAGTAAGAAATCTGAGGCTGGATTTGAACTTGGGTCTTCTGGATTTCAAGTTCAGTGTTCTATGCACTGTGCCACCTGAAGGCGGAGTAAAATAACATTGTCTAACGTGGCCTCTGTGGGAATTGGTTTTGCTTGACTATGTGTTTGTTAAAACGTAGGAAGTTTGGCTTATTTTTGTTGTTGCTTTTTTTTTCTGTCTTTTTCCAATTTGGGAGGAGATGTGTCTTTGTGAAATAGCAAACAAAAAAAATTCGTTGAATCTTTTTTTTAAATGCACAGAAGAGAACAAAAGAAGTCCATAAAGATTCAAATAAACTGGAGAAATTTGAAAAGTTACATGTATAGTATATCATATAATTTAAAAGGAAATCAGTACATAACAAAGATTTGTAGTGTGAGCAGTCTTTTTTCCTATTCCATGTCTATGACAATTTACATCTCATTTGGTGTTTGTTGAGTTTCATCTTTTTTTGTGTTGTATATGTGCATAAAATGTTAATGCAGTAGTTCACGTACATATATAAATAATTAGACTAGAGCTACATGCTCAAAAATTTTTAATGGTAATTTTTTTTTTGTCTTATGGATCTCTTGGTCAGTCTTTCCAAAAAAGGTAAAATAAGCATTTAATTTTCATTTTATTAAGAGTACAAAAGCTTTTTTGCTTTCACTAAAATATTATTACTTTTTTAGTCAGAGTTGGTTGACTATGCTTCATTATTTTTAAAATCTTCCTTGAACACTGATACAGTAATTGGAGTGTTTGCTTCTAAATTCAGTTTAAATACTTAGCTTTAATGACTATCACAGAAACCATCACCCCTCCCCTGGCCCCACCCAAATGCCTAGATTCAAATGGATTCCAGACTGTGCATCTTAAATCTTGAAACTTTTCCAATCCCATCTGCCAATTATGCAAAGGTTTTTGTTGAAATTCAGCCAGCAGATTTCCAGCTTCCCTTATGTCAGTCAGTTCTTTGCAAACTCATTAGAAGGTATTGCTTTTTAGAACTGTGTTTTAAACAAACTGAAATGCAGATTCCTTTTTGTTTACTATGGAGGTTCTTGTCTTGTATAGTTGTAGGTCCCTTTCAGGAAGCCAAAGCATTCTCGTCAGGGTTTTTCTGCACATGATTTGAAATCTTAACAAAACCTGTGGAGACTGGATCTACGTGAAGTTGGGGAATCTAGCAGCAGTATAATCAGAATCAGATGGTGTTTTATGTTAAGAGTTTCTCATATAATTTCTCATTCCTTTCCCTTCCATCTGGTCCTTACTCCCACTTTACCTCCTGAATTAAAAGAACAAAAATGAGCCCAGCAGTGTGACTTTGAATGAAGCACGATTTTTCTTTGCCCTGTTTTCCTTTCCTCCAAAGTAATGATTGCAGCCATTTTCTGCATAGAAATATTGTGCAGAGAAAAACAAATAGAAAATAGGGTATCAGAATTGTGCCTGTGTGATTCAATATGTGTACTTAGAACAATTTGCTGACACCATCTTTTAAGTATTTTCTCTGTATGATCCAATTCTGCCTTCCTCACTTTGCACTAATTTCCTTTGTCTTTCCTTTTTTTTTGTATTTTTCATCTATGTAATATTTTACTATCCAGTGCAATAGTACTTTATCTCCATTAAATGGAGTACCACTGCAATTGTTTCTGCCATTCCCCAGGGGTAGGACTTAATTTATGTCTTCTATATCCATGGTTTTGGATATTCCTCCCTTTCACGACCTCTTAGAATCCTCACTTTCCTTCATTGCTCCTCTCAGGCACTGCCTCCTAAATGAAATTTTTCCTCATTTCCATCATTGCTTATGGTCTCTCTCTCCTCAAATTATCTTATGTTCACTTTTCTGTTCCTACATCATGTCCTCTTTTTGCAGGAATTCTTAAGCTGGGTTCCTTGAACTTGTTCTAAAAAATATTTTGATAACTGCATTTCAACATAATTGATTTCCTTTGTAGTACTAGGTGTTTTATACATTTAAAAACATTGCTCTGAAAAGAGTGCAGTAGGATTTACCACACTGACTCAGGGCCTATAGAATCATGCCACTTCATTTGCAATCTGGTCACCCATTGCTTGGATAGAAATCCAGTTATTTCACAGTTCTTTTCCTTTTAGCTTTGACTGTAATCCAACGATCCTTGTGATATTACAGGATGTAATGCCAAGCTAAGGCAACTTCCAAGGTTCGGAATACCAGCATAGCAAATTCCATTTATACAGTGACAGATTAAGGCAAAACATTCATAGAACAGAGAAAATCAAAATACAGTATAACTCATTGATTTAGCAAGTAAGTTTTCAATTCAATCCAAGTACTACTCCACCCCTGGACAGTACATTCATTTAGTCAGTCAAAGTCCCTCTTCTCAAATGGAGATTAGTTCCCAATCATAAACAAAGTACATTCATTTGGTCAATCAAAGAGCACAAAAACTCAAAAGTTTCCCACCCCTGGATCACAACTGAATTACAATACTATCCATTAATGCCAAGCACTTTCTCAAAAGAAGCAGGAGAGCACAAAAGGCCATCTACCCTTAAGCTACAACAAGGTTAAGATATCATCACAGCATTGAAAACCCAAGGAAAGGCCCTTCCTTCATCTTGACTCGAGACAAGTTCTCAGCAATCTCTGTTCTTGGGGAGACAAAGCTTAACAAAGCCACAATATACATTGCCAGTGTTCTCATTAATTCACTCTCTGCCTGCAAAACAGTCCCAGAACTCCTGAAAACATCAGCAAGGACCCTCTTCCAGGATTTCTGTAAACACACAACAAGAAAATCCTCCTTCAGGGCTTCTGAACCAACAGCAGAGTTCCAAGACCTCTACAACAGCAGCACTGTCCTTCACCAGCAGGTGAATTTGGCAAAACAACATCAAAACAGACAGACAAAATGCCAGCATCATGACCATGCCTCCTCAGTTCTTGGCAGTTCTCAAAAAGTCCTGGGCAGCTCCAACTGGCCCTCAGCAATCTCTCTCAGCAACTCTGGCCCCCAGCAATTCTCCTCTCTGCCTCCAGAGTCCTAAATCCACTCGAAATACTAAATTTAGGAAATTTTCTCTAAATCCACTCTGAGTCCCGATCTGGCCTCAGATACTTAACTAACTGTGTGACCCTGGGCAAATCACTTAACCCTTTTTGCCTCTGTTTCTTCATCTGTAAAATGAACAGGAGAAGGAAATGGCAAACCACTCCAGTATCTTCACCAAGAAAAGCCCAAATGGGGCCATGAAGACTCTGAAACAACTCAACAACAACAAACCTGGCTCATAATTTTTCTCTCCTCACCTACTCCTGACCTTATATTAGGTGATTTCAAATTACATACTGGCTCTCCCTCAAACAAACTACTTGCTCATTTTCTCAACCTACTCACTTCCCACGAGCTACTCACCTATCTCACCTACACACAAAGATGGTCATCACCCCAAATGTACAATCTCCACATTTAAGAATTCTAAAATCTTGTACCTGTTCGATTGATCCTATTCCATCTCGTTTACTCCAAAAGATTATCCCCTCCGGCATCCCCACTTTTTCACGTATTTTCAATCTCTTCCCTGTCTGCTGGCTCATCGCCTGATACTATCTTCTCCCTAGGTTTTTGGGACACCACTGTCTCCTGGTTCTCATCCTATATATCTGACTGCTTTTTCTCTGTCTCCCTTGTAGAATCATTCTCCAGATCATGTCCTCTAAACATAGGTGTCTTTTGTGGTTCTGTCCTGGGCCCTCTTCTCTTCTTCCATTATACTACTTCATTTGGTGACCTAATCAGCTCCCATGGATTTAATTACCATTTTTACACCAGTGATTCTTTTTTTTTTTTTGGAGGGGGGAAGGCTGGGCAATTGGGGTTAAGTGACTTGCCCGAGGTCACACGGCTAGTTAAGTTTCTGAGGCCAGATTTGAACTCAGGTCCTTTTGACTCCTGGGCTAGTGTTCTGTTCATTGTGCCACCTAGCCATCCCAATGCCAATGATTCTCAAGTCTATCTTTCCTGCCCCAGTCTCTCTGCTCATCTCCAACTTTACATCTCCAACTACCTTTCAGTCATCTTAAACTAGGTGTCCAGTAGATATCTTAAACTCCGCGTGTCTAAAACACAATTCTCAGGGGGAGGGGGGGATGGAGCCAAGATGGCGGCATAGCAGCAGCAACATATCACAGCTCTCACATAGCCACCTCAAAATACCCATGGAATAGGATTCTAAACCAATCGTAGAACTCCAAAACACACACAAAGATACTTACCACTAAAGTCAGCTCGGCTACGAGGAACTATATCAGCACTGCGAACAGAAACCAGCCTGGCCTGAAGCCGCGGCTGTGCCCCGGGGGCAGCTGGATGAGAGGAGCAGTGAGCGGATTAGCTGCAGCTGCGAGCAGCATTCAGAACTAGGTCAGTGGAGATTGCAATTGGGAGAGAAAAGCATCTGGCTGAAAGGCCTCCAGAGTGGAAAAGCGAAAGGCAGAGGTTTTGTACCCGCCTCCGAGTTGCAGCTTCCCGCCCGTGGCCTGCAGACAGCAGGGGGACTAAGCGATTGTTCTGAGGCCAGTGCTCTCGCGTTGAGTGGCCTGGATCCGGATCACGGTCTTGGGCCTCAGTCTTGGAGTCTCCATTATCCAGGCAGCCGGAAGTAAGTAGGAAGGGTCCCAGCACCTTCCTGAGAGCTACAGCAGCCGGGAGGACCCCAGTGATTTGGAACAGAGCTTTCCCTTCTGGAAGCAGAGCCCCATAGAGATTTAAAAAAAAAAATCACAGACTGACCAACCATGAGTAAGAATAAGCATAAGAAGCAAAGTAAGAACAGCAACCAAAACCTAGATTCCTTCTTTGGGGAAAAGAAAGATCGTGGGAGAGAGAGGGAGGATGAGAGTTCAGCCAGAGTGCCTCCACCAGGGACCTCCAGTAAACATGAAGAATGCCTTAAAGCTAGAGATGAGCTGAAGAAGGATTTTCAAAACCAAATAAGGGAAGTGGAAGAAAAATTGGGAAGAGAAATAAGAATGTTACAGGAAAATCATGAAAAGAGAGTCAGCAGTATGACTGAAGAAATCAACACCCTAAAAAATAGATTAACCCAAATGACAAAC
>CM053588.1:145488110-145505722 GCA_028646515.1 Pseudochirops corinnae
CTTCTCTTATTTGGTTTCCAAAATCCTTCTTCAGCTGATCTCTAGCTTTAAGGCAATCTTCATGTTTATTGGAAGCCCCTGATGGGGGAGCTCTGGCTGTGCTGTCCTCCTCTCTCTCTCTGCCTTGGTCCTTCTTTTCCCCAAAGAAGGAATCTAGGGTTTGGTTGCTGTTCTTACTTTGCTTCTTATGCTTATTCTTATTCATGGTTGGTCAGTCTGTGATTTTTTTTTTAAATCTCTGTGGAGCTCTGCTTCCAGAGGGGAAAGCTCTGTCCCAAATCGCTGGGGTCCTCCCAGCTGCTGGAGCTCTCAGGAAGTTGCTGGGTCCCTCCCCCACTTCCAGCCCACTGAAGGAAAAGGACCACAAGACCAAAGCCCAAAACCGCGATCCAGATCCAGGCCACTCAATGCGAGAGCACTTGGACTCTGAATGATCGCTTGGTCCCTCTGAAGTCTGCAGGCCAAGAGTGCTGAAGCTGCAATGCGGAGGCAGGTGCAGGACCTCCACTTTCTGCTTCCTAGTCCTGGAGGCGTTTTGGCCAGACCACTTTTCTCTCACGCCCTTGCAAGCCCCATTGGCCTAGTTCTGGACACTGCCACAGCTGCCACCAATTCACTCACCCAAAGCTCCAGCCAGGGCTCAGCTCCTCTCGTCCAGCCACCCCCAGGGCACAGCAGGCCAGGCTGGTTTGGGTTCGCAATGCTGATATGGTTCCTCGTAGCTGAGCTGACTTTAGTGGAAAGTATATTTGTGTGTGTTTTGGAGTTCTAGGATTAGTTTAGAATCATATTTTATGGGTATTTTGGGGTGGCTATGTGAGAGCTGCGATACGTTGCTGCTCCTATGCCGCCATCTTGGCTCTGCCCCCCTGCTGGATAAGATTTAACAGCTAAGTGACTTTGAAGAATGGGAAAATGATAAATTTCCTCAAGAGAAAAGAATAAATAGCCAGTGAATTCAAAGTCAGAATATATTGCCAAGAAAAGAACTGTTTACTGTCCTATTGAGAGCAGGGGTTGATTTTAGGAAAATTGATGGTATTCCAACTAATGAACTATACAAAATATATCAAGAAAATGGGCTTGACGTTAGACAGAATAGAGAGGTGAAAACTGCCCCTACAGATGCTCCTGCACCATTGTCTCCAAGTTTGTCATACCTTTGGGGAAACTCAGAATAAAGAAAGTGCTGGGATAGGTGGAAGTGGTCAATGTACTGAACTGATGGCAATGTATCAAGTCATTGGAATAGAGTGAGGAGGACAGTGTCATATATTCTGCCGTGAATGAGGTTATGATAGTGAGTTCATGGATTCCAGAGGCATGGCTGCCCCTATATTTGTTTCTTTTTGACTTTTTGTCGGTTAAATTTGTTTGTGAGATTTGTTTTCTGCAGGATTGGTACATTCCACCTGCAGATGCTTGATTGCTTAAGCCAGATATCATCCCCTGGCCATGACTGTGATGTGCCACTTCAAGACCTGGCATTGACCAAGCTCCATATGGCAGCTAAAGAACTGAACTCTCAAATGGGACCTCTTGGGGGCAGGGACAGCTCTATGTCCAATTTCAGCTTGAAGTAGTTTTGAAGAAGAGATGTTTGCCCCTTACCCCAAGATTTTTAGCCCCATTAATTTGAGGGGGGAAGGATGAAGTGTTTGTGCCCAAGTCCCCATCCTGAGCTATTGTTTTATGTGCAAAGTCTTTCTATTATCCCTGTTACATTGTTGCAAAGTTCTGTTGACACCAGTTTTTCCACCGGTTATCCCTTAACTCTCATTTATTGTTAAGGTATTTTTGCTATGTAAGGGACATGAAAGATCTTGGGGCCAAATGTAATGGGAATGGAAATTTGAAGATCTTCCCTGCCCCTTAATAGACCTGGGGGGAGTTTGAGGAACTCCTCTGCTTTGAAAGTAAACTCTGCCCCCTAATAGGCTGAATGTAATCACATGGAGCCTGTGATGGAGAGAATTTGCTGAACTGATAGAGTCTGAATGTAGATCAAAGTACACCTTTTTTCTTATTTTTTTGTCTCTTTTCTTTAACAACATGACTAATATGAAAATATGTTTTACATGACTGCATATGTATATTCTGTATCAAATTGCTTGCCTTCTCAATGAGGGGGGAGGAAGGAAAATAATTTGGTGGGTTTTTTTAAGGGAGAGAATTTGAAATTCAAAATAAAAAAAAAGTTAAATATTGTTTTTACATGTCATTGGAAAAAACTATTAAAAATAAAAACTTTGTCCATATAGAAAGTCAGTAAAGAAAGAATCTATGTCATTTCACCTTCATTCATTGCTATATGCAGAGCTAAGAGCTGACGTTTTCGCTAGCACATTCAAGTTTAGACATAGAGCCAGGATGCCTAGTGATCAGCCAATAGAAATTGTCAAGGAGCAGTTGGGTTCCACTCCCCCAACCTGAAGTTCTAAAAACATTTTGGTTCCTTTAGGCCGTCTAACATTCCTCCCTTCCTCAATAACATGTTGTACAGGACAGTTTATATATGTTCTTCCTTTCCCTTCATAGTACTGGCCACAATCAATATAAAAAATGTGGATGGGAGTGGCTAGGTGGCGCAGTGAATAGAGCACCAGCCCTGGGGTCAGGAGGACCTGAGTTCAAATCCGGCCTCAAACACTTAACAGAAAACTAGCTATGTGACCTTGGGCAAGTCACTTAACCCCAATTGCCCTACCTTCCTCCCTCCAAAAAAAAAATGTGGATGAACTTTTCACATCTCTCCATTTTATCCAGGTAAGGGGGATGCAAGGAGGGGAGGTTTGGGAGGCTGGAGGGTCCAGGTTAAATATCAGAGAATTTTTGGTAGTCCTGTGCACAATAAATAAGGAATTTTCGTATCAAGATCAAGCTTCTTCTCCTTTGCCCTCAGTACTAGTCAGGGCTTCAAAACAATGACCTGGGAAAGAGGAACTTTTAAGTTTCTCTGTCTTTTTGCCATTGGACCAACTTATCAGTCATTTTATGCCACAGGTCCCTAGCCCCTTCTCTGAGTAAAGAGAGCATTATATCTACTTGCATCACTAGAGAAAACAGAATCTCATCAGGCTGGATTTGTAGAATGCTCTGAGATACTTCAATACAACTCCATTAATTCCTTAGTCCCAGAGAACCCTATTTCTAGGATGCAAGTTGTTTTCCTAAGACATGAGTTAAAATTCTTAAATAGTTTTTAGGTTAACCAATGCAGTGGAGATTGTGGGAAGATAGGAACTATTTAGTCCCCATTAATTTATTCTAAAAATAATTCTATAATTTAACAACTATCTGAACAAAAATATATATATATATATATATATACAGAGAGAGAGAGAGAGAGAGTGTAAGGGAAAAATAATCATGTACTCAGAAGTTTTTACATTGTAAAAATGCATATATATACACACATATCAGTGTATATACATTTTATAGATGTATGTATAGATGTGTGTCTGCAAAATAATGAGTTTTAATTTCCCTCTGATGCCTTTTCCATTTGTAAATCTGTAAAGTTTTGTTGTTTCTTAAAATATAATCACATAAATATTCAGTATATCCGTTATTCTGCTTTCGTCACTTCAGGTTGTTGTTCAACTGTGTCTGACCCCTTTTGGGGTTTTCTTTGCAGAGACCCTGGAGTGGTTTGCCATTTCCTTCTCCAGCTTATTTTATAGACAAGGAAACTGAGGCAAACAGGGTTAAGTGACTTGCCCAGATTCACACAGTTAGTAAGTGTCCGAGGTCAGATTTGAACTCAAGAACAGGAGTCTTCCTGACTCCAGGTCTGGCACTCTATCCGCTATGCCACCTAGCTGCCCCACTTCAAATTACTTATTTTTTTATGTCTTTAAATTACTCATATTTGCCATTTTGATGGCAAAATAGCATTCTGTTCCATTACACATATTTTGTTTAAAACCTCCCCAATTATTTGGTTTCCTTTCCAGCTTTTTGACAGTAAAAATGAAGCAGGGTGTGACTATTTTTGTGCAGACAGGCCCATTTTCCTTTTCAAATTATATTTTTCAAAAGAGCTATAGTACCGGGATCAAAAGGGCAACCTGTTGTATATAGCCACAATATTCTCCAAAAAATATTGCACTGATTTTATATTGCTAGCAACATTGTAGTAGAGTCACTCCTTCTCTAAACCTTTGCCAACATTGAATATTGTCACTTTAAAATCACTTGCAATGCCATCACCTTTAAATTAACATCTAAGTATGGTACTTCAATGCTTATGAGGTGGCACTTCACAGCTGTTTTAACTTTAATTTCTCTGATTATTAGAGAGCTTGGATGATTTTTTAAATGTTTATTTACAAAAATGTAATATGATTAAAAAAAAATAAAAGCCCTGGATTTGAAGTCAAAAGATGTGGGTTTGAAGCCCATCTCTATTACTTACACTTGACTTCTCTGGACCATTTCCTTACCTGTAAAATTACTGGCCTGAACTAGATCATCCCTAAGGCCCCCTTTAGCTCTAATTCCTATGATCATACTGATTTCCCATTTTTTTTAACACATTGTTTTCATCCTTTAATCATTTATCCATTGAGAATTCAGGATAATTCTTTAAAATGTTTATTCTGTATATAAGGATTTTATTAGATATATCTATCTCATTTTTTAATCTGTTAATTTTCTTTTTACTTAGATGTATTCTTTGTTCCCAATTAAAAAAAAACATGTTCATATAAAGGAATATATTTCCCCTAATAATTTATTCCATTTGCTTTGATGGATAAAATGTATCTGCTCTCTCTAACTGAAATAAATGCATCATTCCTTTTTTCTTCACATTCTATGGGAAGAATATAAAAATAAGTACCAAGCAAGACATATTATGTACATTTTTTTTTTGTGCTTTTGATTAGTTTTTCTATGTTGTGTTCAGTGCCAGATAATTGATAATAATCCTTTTTATAGGATATTTTGAAATCTGGCAAGCTGAGTGTCCTGCCATCAACATTAATTTTTAATAACTCTTCTTAAATATACTTGTACACTATAAATGTATGTAAATATTTACTTGTTTTTCCATATATATTTCACTTTCATTTGGTCCAGGACTATCAAATAAGCCACAGATGTTATAATTTATTATTCAATCTATAAATTAATTTGCAAAATATTGCAATTTTGTTAGGTTGAAGAGTTGTAGTCACACATAGAGATAATTCTCCACTTGTTCAATTCTTCCTTTATTTTTGTTAAAAAACAATTTTGAAATTGTCTTTGTAAAAACTGAAATTGTATGTATAAAAGATTATATGATGGCAGGTTAATATTAACATATTCGATTTTTATTCATTATTATAAATAGCACTTCTCTGTCTTTTTTTTTTTTAACCAGTTCTCTTTGGTCTTTGTTACTGGTATATGCAAATGCAAATGATTTTTGTGGATTAATCTTATAACCCACAGCTTTGCTTAAGTAATTTATTATTTCAACTTGTTGTTTAGTCTCTTAGATTTCTCTAGACAAGATCACATTATATAAAGTTATAGATATCTTCATAAATATCAATGCTTTATTTTCTTTTTGATGTTTAAATGCTACAGTTAGCATTTTGTAAATATATCCTGGAAATGGTGAAAGAACACCCGATTTGTTTCTATTTTAGTAGAAATGCCATTAGAGTTTTTCTATTAAATATGTATGGGAGACCCTCATCTTAGAGTTGCAAGAGCCTTTGTGGGATGTTTTGCCCCTCCATAATCCCTTTTGGAGATGTTTTGGGCAGTAGTTCAACTTGGTCCAGCTATCTCAGAGGAAGATGGGAGGCAGCAAGACAAATGGAAAGAGGGTGGTTGGAAGGTTCCTTTGAGCCCTATGATGCAGTAAAAGATAATACCATGAGTGGAAGCCACACCAAATGCTGGATGAGCTGGGTGAGCAGCATGTTATCACAGACTCACAATTGGAAGAGACCTCAGGGTTCATCAGGTTCAGCCACAGTGGAGAAACAAAGAACCCCATGATACCTCTCTCCAGCAAATGGTCATCTAGACTCCCCTTGAAGGCCTTCACTTTTGCAAACATCCTGTTTCCCTAAGCAGCCTATTTTGCTTTTGGACAATTTCAATTGTTAGGAAGTTTTCCCTTCTATCGAGCTAAAATATGCCTGTTTATGACTCTTCCCCATCCTTCCTTATTCTGCTCTTTGCAGCTGGGCAGAACAATTTTATTTCCTTTTGTACTTGGAAGGTTTAGGATACTTGAAGCCCTCATGTCCTCCCTGGGTTGGTCTTCACTTTTTTCCAGTAGAACTTTCACAGTTTCAGACCCCTCCCCACCCTGGTCACCCTTGCTGGACGTGCTTTCCTTTGTCACTGTCCTTCCTAAATTGGGATGCTCAGACTTGGACAGTGTTCCAGGGAGGAGAACAGGGGTATATAGCCTTCAGTCTGAATTGTTGGCTGCCTCATCAGTCATTTCATACCGAACTTGCAGTTGGTTTTTTTTTCTTACATAAATTATTGTTTGTTTCTTTACACTTCTGTCTTGTACAACTGAGAAATTTTTGTGTGCTTTGTATAAAAGGGGATACTGAGAAATTTCTTCTGTACCCTAGTTAGACTAGCCTTAAGTACCTAAGTCTTTTGTGTGCACTAGTAGCCAACCAAAATGTTTTTTTTTCCTCTGTCATTGGTAAGCAGACAGGAAATAGTTACAGAGTACCTGAACATGCTTTGAATTGGGGCAGAGCCTTTCCATTTCACTCTTGACTTTCTTCCTGAAACAGGCTTCCCAAGTATCCACGTGGGACATTGTTACAATCAGAAACTATTGTTCACACTCCCAGTACTGGGCCCTCATTGGCTAGCCTGCTCTCTCTCCAACTTTAAAGGTCCCCTGAAACTTCCTTTTCCCCTAAGACTTGCCCTGCCTTGTAGAGGTTGTGAAATGCCCTTGGCCTACAAGTCCTCCCTTTCTCAGATTCTGGGGAAACTTATTGTTATCAGCAAAACAAGAACTCATATTCTGGGCAAGAAAGCTATAGCAACATTTGAAGTCTGCTTTGATTTTCTGAGAATCGAATTTCTGAATCTTAGACTCTCTAAGGTACTCAGAGAGTAAATGATTCTATGTTCCTCAAGCTCCTCCTCTCCCTGGACGACCGCAGTGACTTCCTACTTAGGAAATGTGGCTAGCACAGACCTACCCTATCAGAATCATCTCTGAGCTCCCCTTCCTTGTCTCTGAATCTGCTGCCTTTCATTGAGTTCCTACCACTGATTGGGGCCACCAAGAAGTGACTTCCTACAGGGAAGATAGACGATGTTATGCCACATACAGGGCCTCACTCCTGGCATGGTAACAGTAAAATCTACAAAGGTTGCATAGGAATACACATACCATGAAGTCACATACCCACAGCTTCTCCCAGGCCCAGTCAGAGTTGGGGCTGTTCTAAATTAAAAAGTTCTAGGAAAGTGATAATTTTGTTTCTTTCCCAACCTCTACCCTTACTCCTCCTCATCACTGTTTCTTTCATTGTCTTCTAGGTTTGCTTATTAGTTAAAAACTCAGAGACTGAACCTAAAAGTTGGTTTCTTCTTGCAGAGTATGACTTGGACTTTAGTTCATTGCTTTTGTGTGTGTCCTGTTGCTGGTGGGTGCTTTCCACTGTGTTTTGGCTAACTCAAAAGCTGTGGATCAGTGGTAGAGGCAAGGAAGGGTGGGACTTATATAGACCAAGAGAAAGTCTGCCTGGTTTTCCATCTTGCCCTCCTGTGTCCCTGACTTTGATATCTGAAGTTCCCATTGTCAATGGCCAAAAGGTATATTTGATCATCTCTTCCTAAGTTCATTCACCTTGTCTATGGCAACTCCCACTTGTTTCTGGGCCCATCATTTCTACACTCTCTTTCTTTCTCTTTTTTTCATTTCTTCCCTTACTCCTCCATCCCTCCCTCTCCTCCTCTGTTTCTCCTCCTCCTCCTTTCCCTCTCCTCCCTCTCTCTAGCTCTTCCTTCCCCCCTCTCTCTCCCCTCCTTCTCCTCCCACCATTTATGCATCAAAGAGGGGCTGATAGAATGAGAAGGGCTATATAGAAACAGCTCTGAGACACTTCCTCATATCTACCAAGTTAGCAACAATGACAAAACTCAATTCTGTTAGAGTTACAAAGATAAGGGTCTTAATATTACTGGTGGAATGGGCAAGTGGCAAAATATTTTTAGCAGAACAGAGCTAGAAAAATAATATATCATTTGATTCAATAATCTCATAATTGGGAGGGTGGAATCAAAAACAAATGCAACCAAGATTAGAAGGAAATCAGGAAACATGGGGGAAAATTTACAGCAAGTTTCTCTGATAAAGGTCTGATTTTTCAAATATATAAATGGCAGAGTAACAGAAACTCACTTGAACTCTCTCAAATTCCCCTCCAAACAACTTTAAAATAATGTCTCAAATAAAATTCTGGCATGACAGAACCAACAAAAGGTCCTTCCATGCTTCACTACAGATAGGTCAAGACTTAGAAGTGGCTACATCAGCAGGGAGCAGCTTCAGGAACTCTCAGCTCATAGATGGTAGGGCAGAGCAGATAGGTGGTCAGAAGGAGATTACAGAGGATCTTTTGCTTGCATTGGGTTCAGGAATGTGTTACGTTTCCCATATATAGTTCTGGGTCATAGTCCCAAGGTAAAAAGGAGCCCTAGAGCACTGGTGGTTGTGGCCTTTGAAGAGCAGGAGCCCTGGTCATAGAGGATTACTTGTGGAGTCTCAGGATGGAAGGAGATGTCTACATTCAGAGAAAGACCTAGAAAGTCCAGAGTTTAAACGGACATTGAGGCAAACTACATGCTCTCGTTCTTTTCCATGTTTTTTTTTTGTTTCTTCTTTCCCATTGTTCACTGCATTGGTTACAACCCTTCTTTACAACCAGACTAATGTCCAATGTGAAAGTATTTGCAGATCCTATACTTGATTGTATGCTGCCATGAGGGGAGGGGGGCAGGGAGGAAAAAAAATTTGAAACTCAAGGGACTGTGGAACTGAATCTTGTAAACTAAAAGTAAATAAACAAGTCAATGAAAATTAAAAAACAACAAAAAAAAACTAGCTGAAATAATTAACAACTTCAACAAAGTTGCAGGATATAAAATAAACCCACATATATCATCAACATCTCTCTATATATTACCAACAATTCCAGCAGGAAGGGAAAGAAAGAGGCATTCCATTTAAAATAACTATGGATAATATTAAATACTTAGGAGTCTACCTGCCAAGACAAACCCAGGACCTATATGAGCACAATTACAAAACACCACTTACACAAATAATGTCATATCTAAACAATTAGGAAAATCTTAATTGCTTATTGGTAGGTTTAGCCAATATAATAAAAACAACAATTCTATCTAAATCAATATATTGAATGTCATACCAACCAAACTACCAAAAATTATTTTATAGAGTTAGAAAAAAATCATAAAATTTATTTGGAAGAATAGTCAAGGATATCAAGGGAATCAATGAAATAAATAAAAGTGAAAGTGGCCTAGCCATACCAGGTCTCAAACTATATTATGAAATGGTAATCATCAAAACAATCTGGTACTGATTAAGAAATAGAGTGGTTCAATGGAATAGATTAGGTACACAAAACACAGTAGTAAACGACTCCAGTAATCTAGGATTTGATAAACCCAAACATCCAAGGTTTGGGGACAAGAACTCACTATATGACAAAAATTGCTAGGAAAAGTGGAAAGTAATTTGGCAGAAAATAGGTATAGAGCAACATCTCACACTGTATAACAAGATAAGGTCAAAATGGGTACATGGTTCAGACATAAAGGGTGGTATCAAAAGCAAATTAGGGGAGCGTGGAAAATTTTGCCCGTCAGATCTGTGGAGAAGGGAAGAATTTGTGACTAAACAAGAGAGAGAGAGAGAGAGAGAGCATTACGGGATATAAAATGGATAATTTTGATTACATGAAATTAAAAAGGTTTTGCACAAACAAAACAAATGCAACCAAGATTAGAAGGAAATCAGGAAACATGGGGGAAAATTTACAGCAAGTTTCTCTGATAAAGGTCTGATTTTTCAAATATATAAAGAACAGAGTCAAATTTATAGGAATACAAGTCATTACCCAATGGTCAAAGAATATGAGTTTTCAGAAAAAGAAATCCAAGTTATCTGTAGTCACATGAAAAAAGATTCTGAATCACTACTGATTAGAAAAATGCAAATTAAAATAACTCTGAGGTACCTCTTAACACCTATAAGATTGGCCAATCTGGTAGAAAAGGAAAATGACAAATGTTGGAGATGTGGAAAAATTGGGACACCAGTGCACTGTTGGTGAAGTTGTGAACAGATTCAACCATTTCTGAGAATAATTTGGAACTACACCCAAAAGCCTATCAAATTGTGCATGCCCTTTGACTTAACAATACCACTACTATGTCTGTACCCCAAAGAGATCAAAGGAAAAGGAAAAAAGGCCTATATATACAAAAATATTTATAGTAGCTCTTTTTCTGTTTCAATTTGAAATTGAAGGGATGCCCATCAGTTGAGGAATTGTGGTATATGATTGTAGTGAAATAATATTGTGCTATAAGAAATGATGAGCAGGATGGTGTAATGCCATGCACAAGTAGCTTCCCAAGAGAATGCTACTGTGAACAACTTTTAAGGTTCTGATTACATAGTATAGTGAATACTCCATTTATTCCATTACAAATCGAGGCAAATATTCACAACAAATCACAATATAATGTTCACAACATTACATCTTATCACAGAAAATCACAATACAGTGTTCACAACAGCTTAACATTAGAATGGCCACATAGTTTTCACCAAAATGGTCACAGTATTAAAACAAAGAACGAAAGAATAATCATCTGATATCCCTAAGGAGGTTTGCCTCCTCACTCAATCATTCAGTCATCTCACAATACAATAATCAATCTTCCATTCATGGGACAATTATAGATTAACTTAATCAGTCACTTATCTAGCAATCAGTCACTTAAGTATCATTAATCACTAAATACAATCATTAGAAGATTACACAAACCCTCCACCCCTCAGTGTCTAGTAAACTCCAATTTCATCACTCATTCAATATCCAAGGAGAGGCCTTTTCTTCATCTTGACTCAGGATGGTCTCTCAGATTTCTTGGATCCCCTTCCATGGTCCCAGCTCCTACCTGAATCTACCAGTCACCTGGATTCAGAGGCAGACAGCTCCTAGCTCCTTGTCCAGTCCTCCAGGCAATTCCTGTTACACATTGAAGTTCACAGGGTCCAGCACATCTCAAAACCTTCACAACTTCTGTTCACAGGAACTCAAAGATCAACCGAGCCACAAACAAAGAAAGTCTTATCCCCATCATGCTTCTTCAGTCCTCCAGCAGTTCAGCTGGCTCTAGGACCCAGAAGAAATCTCAGCCTTCCAGGCAGCAGCCACTCTGGCCTTCCAGGCAACTCCAGCCTTCACCAGATGTCTCAGCAGAACAGCTTCTTCCACCAGGAGCCTGCCAGAAGAAAAAATTCTTGATTCTGTCTCTTCTCTGGGCTCTTCTTAAATACACACACACACATTGGCTTCCTGTCTCAGCCAACCCCTTCCTGTTATGTCAGCAACAGGAGACAGAGTTTATATCTTCTATTTCTTTCACAGAGGTACCTAGCCCTTAGTTATTAAGGGCTATGTATCTGCTAAATTAATTACCATTACAGATGGTTTCAGAAATAACCTTGAAAGCCTTATATGAACTGATGCAAAGTGGCAGAGCCAGGAGCTCGTTGCACACAGTACCAGCAATACTTACTATGTACCAGACCCCAAACTAGGCACCAGGAATACAGAGACAAAAAGAAAGAGCCTCTGCCCTCTAGGATCTTACATTCCAATGGGAAAGTCCAACATATTCAACATAAAGTAATGCTTATAGGGGGAAAGTACTAAAGTACTAACTAACTAGGGAGGTCAGGAGAGGTTTCATATAGGATGCGACCCCTAAGCCAGGCCTTGAGGAAAGCTAGGGACTCTAACATGCAGAACTGACTCTATATATGGGAGTACTTTGGTACTTCTGTACCAAAGCACAGAAGTAGGAAATGGAGGCCAAGAAACATAGGAATAAATGGACTAAAAAAAATGGTAAACAGTATCTATCTAAAACCATACGCTAACATTATCTGTATGGAGAAACACTAATTAACTTCCCAATAGGATCAGATGTAAAGCAACATATTTAAAAGAAAGATTCATATAAGAGTTGAAAATGAGGGGTTAGAGTACACTGTATTATGCCACAACAGGATTTTTTAAAAGCAGGAGTAATGGTTTTGATATTAGACAAAGGCAATAAAAAATAGAGTTTGGAGAGAGAAGCATGAAAACTATGTTATGAATGAAGGTACCAGAAACAAAGCAATTATATCAATATAAATATATCTGCCCAAATGACATGACATTTAAATAATTAAACAATAAAGTAGTTGAATTAGAAAAATATCTGTATTTTAAGTCAATAATTGTTGGCAACTTCAACATACTTTTTTCAGCCTTAGACAAATGTAATGGAAAGATAAACAGGATGTTCATTGTTGCCACTATTACTCAATGTAGCTCTAGAAATGCTAGATAATATGATGATTTATTTAAAGAACCCTAGAAATTCAACTGTATTGAAATTGAAATAACTTTAGTAAAGTGGTAGGATAGAGAATGAACCCACAAAAATCATCAACCATTTTTCATAAGCAGGATATTCCAAATTTATTTGTGCAGTTTTAAGCTATTAAAGCTAAATGAAATATACATTTATAGTATGTATATATTTAACAAAGTAATAACATTTCCTTAAGAGAATTATTTTTAAAAAAAACCTCTTGTTTCATTTATTTCAAGAATTCTAGGTGATTTTCTGTCCAAGCTGTGTTTTTATTTGAAGCTTTGCTTGTAGATATTTTGTAGTCATTCCTTTTTTCTTGCCAACCTAAAGGATTGATGGCGAAATCTCAAAGTTGTTTAATTTACATTTCTCTCATTATTAACAATTTAGGACTTTTTTTCCATTTAGTTGTTTATAGCACTTCATGCCTATCATTTTGACTGGCATGACAGGAAAAGAAAATGACAAATACTGGATGAGTGTGGAAATATAGGTACACTAATGTGCTGTTGGTGGAATTGTGAACTGCTCCAGCTATTCTGGAGAACAATTTGGAATTATGCTTAAAGGACTATAAAACTGTGCATATTCTTTGACGCAGCAATACCGCTACTAGATTTGTACCCCAAAGAGATAAAAGAAAAAGGGAAAGGAGCAATATGTACAAAACTATTTCAGCAGCTTTGTGTATGTGTGTGTGTGTGTGTATGTGTGTGTGTGGTGGCAAATAATTGGAAACTGAGGGGATGCCCATCAGTTGGGGAGTGGCTGAACAAGTATAATTGCAATGGAATACTATTGTGCTACAAGAAGTGATAAAGGATGTGATTTCAGAAAAACCAGGGAGGCCATATAAACTGATACAAAGTGAAGTTAGCAGAAGTAGGATAACACTGTACACTGTGATAGCAATATTGTGATGATAGTCAACTGTGAAAGATTTAGGTACTTTGATCAATACAGTGATCCAAGACAATTCCAAAGGTCTCAGTGAAAAATAGTATCTACCTCCACAGAGAGAACTGGTGGACTTTGAGTGAAAGTAAAAAACACATTTTTCTTTTATCCTGTGTGTGTTTCTTTTCTTTTCTTTGGCATCATGGCTAATGTGGAAATCTTTTGCATGACTTCATATGTATAATGGATATTGTATTTCTTACCATTCCAATGGGTAGGAATGGGATGGAGGGAGGGAGAGAATTTGCAACTGAAAAGAAAAATACATAAAAAATATACTTTATTTGAGAATGGCCTCTTCATATGGCTATTATTCACATATACTTTGCTTGTGCAGTTTTAAAAGTTAAAACTACACAAAGACTTTTGAAACACCCTGTATTACTAACAAAACCCAGCAAGAAGTAATGGAAAGAAGAAATCTGATTCAAAATAACTATAGAATGCATAAAAGATCTGAGCATCTCTCAACTAAGATAGACTCAAGATGTATATGAATACATCTGTCATTGTTCAGTTGTTTCAGTCATGTCTGACTCTTAGTGACCCCTTTTGGGGCTTTCTTCACGAAGATATTGGAGTGGTTTGCCATTTCCTTCTCCAGCTAGTTTTACAGATGAGGAAACTGCAGCATACAGAATTAAATGCCTTGCCTAGGGTAACACAGCTAATAAATATCTGAGACCTGGTTTGAACACAACAAGAAGAGTCTTATTGACTCTAAGCCTGGCACTCTATCCACTGTACCACCTAGCTGCCTTTGAATACAACTACAAAGCACTTTTCACAAAAAATAAAGGAAGACTGAAATAAAAATTAAATAGAGATTTAATTGCTCGTGTTTGGACTTTTGTTGCTATTATGAAGATGAAGATATCATATAAATTAATTTATAGAATTGGTACTATATCAATCAAACTTTCATAGAACTGCATAAAAAATTTTAAAAAATTCACCAGGAAGAATAAAGAGTCAAGAATCTCAAGGGAAACAATAAAAACAAAAAAAGGAATACAGGAAGCCTAGAAGTACCAGATCCCAAACAATACTATAAGTGAATAATCTTCAGCAATTTGCTACTGATGAAAAAATAGAAAAGTCAAGTCACATAAAAGATTAAGTTTTTAAGATTCAGAAAGAATCAAATATTGTAGGGTAAGGACTTTTATTTGACACAAAACTGGTAGGAAAGCTGGAAATCAGTCTGGAAGAAATTGAATTTAGACCAGTTATATCTTCTGCTATATGCCACAATAAACTCCAAATGGATATGTGACCTAAATATAAGAGGCTATATCATTAAAAAATTATGGACTAAAGGGTGATGATAACTTTTATAGCTACAACTAGGAAGAGAGTTCTTACTTAAACGAGGGGTAGTCACAAAAGATAAAATGGACAATTTCTGTTATATAAAATTGAAAAGCATCTGCACAAGGAAAGTATATATGAATAAGAGACATTTTGAAGAAGCCATTCTCAAATGAAAAGATGCAAGCTGTCAACAAACAAATGAAAAAATGTTTTAAATTACTAATGATAAAGAGAAATGTAAATTAAAACAACTCTGAGATTTCACTGTACATCCTTCAGATTGACAAGAAAGAAGGAAAGGCTATAAAATATATATGAAGAAAGCCTTAAAGAAAAACAACTTGTATACCAAATCAATTAAAATTCTTGGAATAAATAAAGCAAGAGTTTTAAAGTTAAAAAAAATTTAAATGCATGGAGGAAAAAAATTTATAGATGGGAAACAAATAGAGAAATGTTGTTAACCACCTTGTTAAACATAAATTTTTCTTTTTTAAAAAAACTATATATTCACAGTTTCTCGTATGATTCTCTTCCTTGTTTCTCTTTGTATTTTGCAATGTTCATATTTGTTAATGATTGTTAAGTTTGCAATGAACACAAAAAAGATAAGCTCCAATTTGCATCTGAGAGGAATCTGGTGGAGGACTTGACTAGAGTGAGTCATGTGCCATTATGAAGCATTTAGACCAACAATTATGGATTGTTATCAATAAAGCATTAATGTAAGTATAATGCCTAGAACAAAGGCCTATCATAGTTCCACCATACTTTAGACCAACTCTTATCTGGAGTATGTTGTTTGGCTTTTTTTACTTTGAATCGAAGTGATTCCTAGATGATTATTTGGTCTGCTCCCCTTCTACTTCTCAAATTCTCTAACTTAGGAACCCTAGTGCCCTGCCACTGTTCTTTAACAGCCTGCTTCCCCCCAAACCACACAAACATTCCCAGTGTTCTACAGCCAATATTAGCAATGTCCACAAGCAGAGGACTGAACTAGATTTTTAGGGGATTGAACAATTGCCTTTTCCTTCCCTTCAACAGCAAATAGAAGAAAGTTAATATTAGAATGTTGGCCTCAGACTTCAATAAAAGAATGGGAGGCATTCTCTTAATCAGGGCACAGCTTCTATGTGGTTCAGGCAGGGCAGGGCAGGGCAAAGCATGGCTCCATTCAAACAAGGTAAAGGAACTTTGGGCACTGACTTTAGAAACAGGGGAATGATTTGTAGGTTCTTTAAAACAGGCCTAACTCTGACAAAAACTTAATGCCTCTCTGTGCTGTATGAAGCCTTAAAACCTTATGAAGCTGTTAGAGTCTTCCATATCAGTTTTTGGTTCCTTTTCTTTCTCCATACCTATAGACACATAGCCACAGTTTGCAGATAGACACAGCAGACAGGTTTGTAGAGACCAATGTTTGAAATTGGGAAGTCTGCTCTTGACTAATCCTTCACTGCTGCTTTGGTTATTTCTACCCTATAGTTATCAGTTGTTAAGAAGAAGGTAGGATCTCTGAAGTGTTTCTGGGGTTCCCTTTTAGGGGATTCAGGGTTTTTGATATAGGAACTCATCATCACCAGCCTGATCAGTGGCAATAATCTTTCAGCAGATCTTCCTGCAACTGCCATGCAACTCTCTACTTCATGCAATAAACCACTGCTCTTTCTTAGGCATAGATCCAGTCATATCACTGCTAAAAATCACCAGTGGTTCTGCCAACAAAAGTTCACACTTAACTACTTGGCGTTGAAGGGTTTTCACAATGTAATTCCATCCTACCTTTCTAGACTTACATTAATCCTTTCTGTGTAGTTTGTGCTCCTGACAAAAGTTTTGTTCCCTAAATATACCCTGCACTGTCTGGCATCCGTGCATTTACTCACTCTCTTCCACGCCTAGAATGTCCTCAACCTTCTCCACTCTCAACAATGGCCTACTAGTCATCTTTAAAAGCCTGACTCAAAGAAGCTTCCTTTGGTTCCTTCATTTGCAATTAGTAAAGGGACATAGCACTTTGTTTTATATCTTCCTCAAGAACTTACATATAATCCTGTGTATTATAGTTATCTATGTGTGTGTCTTATTCTCCTTGACAATTATCTCCATTAGGACAGGGACCATGTTTTATATAAACTTTGTATTTTTCTGAGCAACAAGAATAAAACATTATCATTTAGATATTGTTGCTTAATAAATGTGTGTTTAACTGAGTTTAAACTTTGTCCTCTGACCATTCATTTTCTACAATGGGAAGTTTAATTTGTTCCTAGAAGAATAAGCCAATGATGGTGATGGAATTTTAGACAGGATGGTTCGATATGTGGGATGGCCCACATTACATCACTGATGTTGATGGTGAGCGCTTTGCCATTATGTCTTGACTTCACAGTTTGGATGCAAGAGAATCACCTGTATCATTGCCAATTAAGTCTTGTAGTCAGAGAGGGCAGAAAGTCTCCTGGAGCATAACTTTGTGAATATCTATATGTGAGCAGATCAAATAGCTAATTCTCAATTACCCATTTAATTTCCATTCAACTCAGCCAATAATAATGATATTTGTATAACACTTTAACATTTTAAAAGCACTCTACAGTGTTATAAAGTGGATATCACATTATTTTTTTATTTTTCACAATTATTATTATCATCCCTGTTTT
>CM053588.1:145505822-145515988 GCA_028646515.1 Pseudochirops corinnae
ATATATATATATATATATATATATATATATATATATATATATATATATATATATATATATATATATGTATGTACAAAGCACTGTGGTAAGCCCTTCGCATGATTTCAGGGAATATTCAAAGGAAGGGAAGAATGGTGTGGATGATTTGAAAGTCAATTTTATTTGGTTTTTAAAGGGATGCTGTCATTTTTTATTTAGCACAATTACCTTCCTAAATATATGATCTCCTGGCTCTCAGAGAGTTCCTTCCCTTAGGAAGGGGATGTGGGGGAGGAAACAGCGTTTATTAAGCAACTACAGAGTGCCAGGCACTGTGCTAAGGACCTTATAATATTCTCTCTTGGAGAAGTCTTATTTCTCTAATCGGTGTAGCACAGTAAAAATGTACTATATGGGGAACTGGATGTCCATTTTGGTCTCAGATCCATACCTGGAGCACTATATCTGGTTCTGAGTGTCACCTGGGTGGGGCACTGACATGTTGAAACATGTTCAGAGAAGGATTGCCAGTATGGAGGAAACCAGAGGCCAAGAAATAAAAGGGTTGAGTGAAAGAACTGGGGGTTGTTTAGTCTGAAGAAGACATGGAGCAGGGAAGTCAGAAGTATGGCTTCAGTATTTATAGATCCTATATTTGATTGCATGTTGCCATGGGGAGGGAGGGGAACGGAGAGGAAGGGGGGGAAAATTTGAAACTCAAGGGACGGTGGAACTGAATGTTGTAAACCAAAAGTAAATAAATAACTAAAAAAAAAAAGTATGGCTTCAGGGGTCTGAAGGGCTATCATGAGGAAGAAAGATTGGGTCTGTCATACATGACACTGTGGAACTGAAATAGGAGTGATTTAGAGATGTTCCAGAGAGAGAGATTAGGCATAATGTAAAGAGGCACTTCTGTGTCATCAGAGCTAGCCAAAAGTGGAATGGATAGGCTGACTTAGGATGTAGTGGATTCTAGTTCACTGCAAGTCTTCAGGCAGTAGCTAGATGTGAATGCTATTGAGGGCATTATTGTTCTGGGATGAATTGGATAAGATGATCTCTAAGCTATCCTTCCAATTAAGGATTTTGGATGAGATAATCTCTGGAGTCCTTTCTAGATCCACAATTCTTTGTACCAATAATTAACCCTTCTAATTAAGCTGATCAAATTCCATAAACTACCCAAATTATTTAAACAAATTATTTAGGGCAGGGACCATGTTTTATGTAAATTTTGTATTTTTATATTATTTGTTTAAATAAATATGTTAAGATATGGATATGTTTAGAGTCACCCTTGCATTCATTAATTCTTTCAAAAATACTTATTGAAAGCTTGTTATTACTGTATTAAGACTCTGTTCAGCTCTGAAGCTTATATTTAGTATCCTAAAAAAATTATTTAGTATTATCTAGTATAGATTTAGTATACTAAAATAACAAGGCAGTCCCCGCCCTTAAGGAATATATAAGGATGTAGCAAAGGTGATAAGACATGTGCTTAAGGATTAATAATGCAATGTAAGATATAATAACTGCATTATAATAACTACTATTTAGTATGAACAAGGGACCACACATTTGAATTTGGTCTTGAAGGATGCATAGTATTTGGAAGTAACAGAAGAGTTGCTGGCCAAATCTGCCCATTTCCTAGGTTTGAGGACTTGAGGAAGATGAAGAGAGAAAGCTTGTTAAGTAGAATACAAACCAGAATGGAGAGAGCTGATGAACATCCTTAAGGAACTTTTCTTACTTTTCTAACTCAAATCCTATCCTTGGTTCTCCTTTTGTTTTTACTGTTTTGTAGAAGTGGTGGGTAATGTGTCCTCTATCATCAAAAAGGGTTTCTCCATCAACCTCTACATGTTTCACAGAGCAACTAACTTTGGTTTCATGAATGGGGCCGTACATTTTGGTAAATACAAAACTATTGTCACCAGCTATGGTAAGTGATTCCTGATATCCTCTCCCTTTCCTTTTCCCACTCTTTCAGGTCTTTGTAACTTGTTTGCCTTAAAAGCGCCATTGTAAGATGGAAGTGGGGTTGAGTTCTTCCTAACTCCTTATCTCCCTTATCTGATTTTGTGCTGAAGCTTGGCCACAGGCAGTGAATAGCCTGGGCAGGACAACATATAGTGCAGCATGATGCCTCTGTTGCCCAGATTTCTCAACTTGAATCAATTGATCTATAAGAACTTATTAAGGACCTACAATGTGCCAGGCACTGGGCTAGATGCTGGGAAATAGAGACAAAAATGACACAACCCTGGCCTTCAAGATGCTTATAAGTCAATCTGAATAGCTGCTGTGAGTGAGGCATTCCTTTGGGTCACCCTTGTATTGGAGCTCTTGGGCTAGGCCCCCAGAAAGTGGTTGCTACTGACACGGGCTCTAGGCTACCTTGTGGGCTTGTGAGCCCCCATCTGTATGCTTTCCATGGATTGTAAACCAGTGGATACAACTGTAGCAAATGTATTACAAAGATGGCATAGTAAGAATACTAGCTATAGAACATTCTCGTGAAATGAACTCCCCCAGAAACCTGAAACATATGCTCCCCCAAATACACATGGCATGTTTGGTGACAATGAGCACAAACATAGTATAATAGTAGTAAGATACCCATTTAGGTGACATTTGTGGCTAAGGCTGCCCATATCTCTGGAATATCCTTTCCTTCTTCTGGGCCCTTGGGGTCGACCTTTCTTTGCAACTCAGCTCTCAAATGTCAGGGTGAGTTAGTTCTCTCTTTGGTCCATGGACAGCTCTCTTCTTTGCTGGCAGAGCTAACTCTCCTGGATGTTGCTCAGCTTCCAGGAAGTGACTGTCTATCTCTGTGTCTGTAGCAGGGGTTCTTAATCTTTTCTGTATTGTGACCACTTTTGACAGTCTTGTGACACCTTAGATCTTAGCCCAGTCAATGGGCTAAGATTCTCTCTGATTCAATCAGAGAGAAGCATCCATGTTTCTAAATAGACAACATGGTGTTAATACCTCATTGCATCATCACTTTCCAACATCAACAACAGCAGGACAGAGACACTGATAAGTATGTTTATCAACTTGTAGCTTTCCTTTTCCAGACTCAGAGAGCAAAGCCAGGGTCAAGGAAAGAAAATATCATTTAGTTATGAAAGGAAAGGTTTGTTTAACTCAACAACCTTAATTTTTCAGCCAGGGATTTGCAAACTCTTCATGGCCTGAGCCTGGTACCTTCTTCAATTGATTTTGAGTTCCTGATATGCAGGTAAGTCATGTCTCTTATATTCTCCTCACAGTGCTCTCCTCACAGTTCAAGGTTTGATACACCAAGGTTGTATTCATTACTGGATGCTAATAGTCTGATTCAAGAAGGACACAAAGCTTTAGTTTGAAGAGAATTGGTAAACTGGGATCTTCTGGGCTCAGATCTAAAGATTTATTCTTAAACCTGCCACAGTGAGGAGTCTAAGGATTTCTCTTTCCTTGTTCCATAGCAAATTATTGCCCTAGGGAGATACCCACTTATGGGTCTTTGGTGTCTTGCAGACTACGATGCTATCCTGATGGAAGCTGGGGATTACACATCCAAGTTCTTCAGGCTTCGGGAATTCTTCAGCACCATCATAGGTATCCAGTACCTCCCTAACTCTGAAGCCCACCTTTATCTTGATCCAGCTCCATCCATTAATCTCCGCTGGGTTGCAGCTCTTCAGCCAGTTTCTACACTTAGGTAGAGGTGGGAGGGATGGACATAGTTTCCATAGTGGTGGCAGGTAGTCCTATTACCAGTCAAGGTCTCGTGAATACTAAGAGAGCCCCACATAGGGATCACCTATGAATGCAAGTTGACTCTCCCTGGAGTTCCACAGGCTGGTCCCAGGAATGGGCCCAATATTCCTGTTGACACTACGATAAGGGAATATTGCATAACCATGTGGAAAATCAGGGAACAGAGGGAAAAGAGGCCATATCACAGGCTGCTGGAATGTCCCTTCTGTTCACTTGTATTTCAAAGGATTGCCTGCCTCGCCTACCTGCCTTAAAACCTATAAGGCTGTGAGGCCGTCACACCACATGTTGTTGTGGGATGCCCTACAGCACCTGGAAAACGTAGGTGCTTCCTGGACAAAATGACTTATTTTGTGAAGAGGGAGGGGGAAATCTCTCAGGGAGAGAGGCCTAGACATAGCAAAGGCTTTATGCTTGAGACACTTCTGTGAATTCTAATTCAGGCCAGGGCTAGCAGCAGGAAGGAAGACTAAAGCTGTAGAAGAGGTGAGTGATAGGGCAAGAGAGGGGAGCTGCCTCTTCTGGGCATTTATCTGAAGAAGTTTGAGGGCGATATTGTATAGATAACGCCTGAAATCTATGGGCATTCCTGACACCAGGGATAACTTGTGGTATTACCTTGGGTAAATCATTCCAGTTCTCTGGACCTTGCCTTACTCATAAGAGAAACTGCCTTAGCTCACCGACAGAGGTGTCCTAAGGAAGAATACTTTGTTAAAAATAGTAAAATCACTTTAATAAAACCATCTGACATTTCTGTGACATTTCAAGGTTGTACAAAGTGCTTTCCTAACTACAGTCCTGTGAGGTGTGTAATGCCAACATTAATTTTCTGATTTTATAGGTGAGGAAGCCAAAGCTCAGAGAGGCTTGAGAATTTGCCCCTGGTTACACAGCTAATAAGTGTCAGTCCTGTCAGCCCAGTTTTATATCCCTAAGGCCAGTACTTTCCCACTGTATTGTGCTGCCTTTTTAATAATTAAAAGTCACATTTTTACAACACTTTATACTTTCTTCCCAACAACCTTAAGAAATCTTGTGATTTGTTCATGGTCACACAACTGCTAGTAATGGTAGAAGCAGGATTTGAACCTACCAGGTCTTCTTGGCCCACACTGTTATATTTATGCCCTACTCCCCTGCCTTTTCTACTTTCAGCCTCTCGAAAACAATACCCCATCTTCCCTTTTTATGCCTTTGTACTGGCTGTCTCCCATGCCTGGAATGCTCTGCCATGAGACTTTGGTTTCTTCAAGAGGCCTTCTCTACTCTCAGGACAAGGTTGAAGACAAGGCCCAAGTATGTGCCAAAGGGCTTGGCAGAGAGATAGCTGCCACTCACCAAGAGCTTTTCTTTGTAGTTCAAACGAGATTGTGGACTGCTACCAAATCTCCATTTATGCATCTCTTTGTTCATGCAGAGAATTATTTCCCCTATAGCCTTTCTTTCTAGATCTTTTTCTATAGCTTCTTCCTCTTACCATTGACTCATCATGACACTCTTTTGTGAGAGAACCCGCTGAGCACCATGGGAAAGTGACCCCATACATTCTGATTTTGTGCTTATACAAAAAAAAAATTATCACCCTTGCCAACTCATATTCAGCCTGTGGTCATCTACTACCCTCTACCTTCTTTATTGCTATTCTAAGGCATGATTGCCACATTCTTTCTTAGAGGGGATGCTTCTATTCCTTTCCCTCCTGAGCACTTTATTGATGTTTTTTTCTTTTCTCCTTCTTAGATATTTGTGGACATGAAATTCATGGGATACCTAGACCATTACTCTCAGCACCTCTTCATCCCACAGAGTCAAGTTTATAATTCTAGGGTCCAGATATTGTGATTTCTAATTCAGTTGTTTGCCTACGTACTAAATTTATCCTAATTATTCCCCATTTTCATAATGAAACAAATCTTCTTTAGCCCCATATGAAACTGCTTTCTGTCCCAAGCAGTCAAAAGGGATTAGGCAGTGCTGTTGGTGTAGCCTCTCTCAGATATTCTGGGCCTTCAGGACTTTTCCCTTAGATGCTTTTCTTAGGACATTAGATTAGCAGCCCTAAATAAAGGTGGAAATTCTCTGTGGTTGTCTGGTTCAGTCTCTACAAAAAGGAGTCTTTACTGTAACAAACCTAGCAAATGACTGCCCAGCTTCTTCTGCAGGAGAACCTTCAAGAAGGGGGTGCCCATGGTCTCTCAGAACAGACCATTCTACTCAAGGATAGCTCTGGTTTTTAGGGAGTTTTCCCCAACATCAGACCTGCATTTTCTTCTTTGCACTTGCCACCCAATACTCCTGGTTCTTCCCTCTGGGGTTAAATAGAATGAGTCTAATCCTCTTCCATAATACAGCCAGCCCTTCAAGTATCTGAACTCAGTTATGGTGAATCCCCTGAATCTTCTGTGCTGCAGGCTAAACAGGATCAATTCCTCAACTGATCTTCATATGTCACTAATTAATAAGGTCTTCCATCATTCTGGTTGCTATCCTCTGGTCACTCTGTAGCTTATCTGTGTCTTCAAAGCTTGGTGCCCCAAACTGAATACAGTATTCTATATGACTGAGAGCAGACAGATCTGACAAGAGCAGAGTACAGTAGGTTTATTGCTTCCCTATTTTAGGGAGCTATCTATGCCTCTCCTAATGTAGCCCAAGATGGTATTTTTTAGATGTCACACCACAATTATGCTAAACTTGCACCCTCCTAAAACCCCCTGATCCTTTTCAGAATAATGATTGTCTCTCTATGCCTCTCCCTTCCTAGATTTATGGAATTGCTTTTTGGTATGAAAGTGCAAGACTTTGCATTTCCCTATTGAATTATATCTTATTAGATTCAAGCCCAATGCTCTAGCCTGTCAAAATCCTTTTGGATCCTGTCTCTGTCATCCAGTGTGTTACCTAATCTTCAGTGGACATAACATTTAAGCTCATATCCAAGGCCTTGATAAAAATGTTAAAAAGCCCATGGCCAAGTATAGATCCCTAGGGTCCTCTACTGAAGACTTCCTGCCATGTTGACATTAAACCATTAATGTCCATCCAGCTAGTTCTGGATCCATCTGGTTGTATTATCATCTAATCCATATCTCTACATTTTCTCCACAAGAATAGTATGAAATCTTTCATCAAAAGTGTCACTAAGAACAGAACCAGGAGATCATTGTACACAGTAACAGCAATATTATTCGATGAAGAACTGTGAATGACTTAGCAATTCTCAGCAAAGCAAAGATCCAAGAAAATCCCAAAGGACTAATGATGAAGTACACTATCCACCTCCAGAGAAAGAACTGATGTGGTTTGAATATAGACTGAAGCAGGCTATTTTCACATTCTTTCATTCTTTTTTTTTATTTGAGTCTTGTACAAAATGACCAATATGGAAATGTTTTATATGATTGCATGTGTGTGACCTATATCTGACTGTTTACTCTCTCAGGGAGGGGGGAAGGGAGAAGTGAGCAATAGAATTTGGAACTCAAAACTTAAAAAAAGAAACCCAAATATTTAAAAAAAATTGTTTTAACATGTAATTAGGGGGAAAATAAAATATATTTTAAAAAAAGTTTCACTAAAATATAGGTAAACTAGATCCACAGCATTCCCCTAACTTATTAGCATTGTAATACTGCCAAAAAAGGAAATGTGAATAGCCTCATGTGCTTATGTTCTTGATGAAGCCTTTAATCACCATTTCTCTTTCTAGATGTTCACCCGCCATCTCTTTAATGAACCTTTCCAGAACTGTTGCAGGGACTGACGTCAAGCTTACTGGTCTGTAGTTTGTAGACTCAGTTCCCTTCTTTTAAAAAATTTTTAAAATTAGGATTTTAAAAAATTAGGATAATATTTTCTTTTCTGTAATCCTTGTAGTTCCTCTCCTGTTTTCCATGATTTTTCAGATATTACTCAGAATGACTCAGCTGTCCCATCCTCTAGTGCTTTTAGGACCTGAGAATATAGTTCATCTGATTCAGGTGACTCGAGTTCATCAGGGGCCGCTAAGAGCTTTCTTACTTTTTCCTCATTTATCTGCTATCAATTCCCTGTTAGTCATCTGTACTGTTTCATTTCCCATGTAAAGGACTTTCTTCTCAAAGAATGTCTGAAGAGTATCTGCTTCTGTAATTCTTCCTTGATTAAGAATAATACCAGGGAGGTCTGGAGTGTTGTGTTCCATTGTCGGCACCACACTGGAGGAAAGATGTTGATGAGCTGCATAGTGATCCAGAAGAGAGCAGCTCAGGCAGTGAAGGTCCTCAAGTTTTGCCATGTGAGGCTCACTTGAAGGATTTGAATGTATTTAACCTGTAGAAGAAAAGTCTCAGGGAAAACAGGTAGGTACATCTTTAGGTACTTGAAAGGATGAATTAAACATTTGTCCCAAGTGGGAAGAACCGGGAGCAATTGTTAGCTTGGGGTCATCCGGAAGTGAAGTGGCTATCTTGGGAAGGCTTGGCTCTGATGTAAAGGTTTTGGAAGATCTCTTGTTAAATGTGTTGTAGTGGAGACTTTTTTGAGGTCTGAGTTGGATTGAATGGTCACTGATGTCCCTTCTAGCTCTCATATTGCATGTTTCTGTAAAGAATGGGGAGGTAAGAAGTTTCTGTACAGAGACCTTTGAACCCCCATGAGTGAGGGCCTGAACTCAGTGGTGTTCTGCCACAAGTCAGTGAAGTTTGATGCACTGTCCTCAGGCCAAGTGGGCAGGAGGGATGTATTCACTGACGAAGTGTTGCATGTCCAATATGGCCTCACTAAAGATAATGTGGTCAACATATACAGCCTGTATTGAGTTGCTTGTCTTCCCAGTGGGGGTGGGTGACGAGGGAGGAAAGGAAAGAATCTAGAATTTTAAGTTTTAAAATCAAATGTTTAAAAAAATATATATGTATTATTATTATTATTATTATTGTTTACATGCAACTGGGAAATAAGATATACAGGCACTGGGGTATGGAGATCTATCTTGCCCTACTGGAAAGTCAGAGGGGTGATGGGGAGGATATAGGAGAGAGCAGATTGGGGCAGGGGGTATAGAGGGGGATTGCTGTTTTGGGGTGGTGGGTAGGGGAAAGACAGGGAGAAAATTTGTAACTCAAAATCTTGTGGAAATGAATGATGTAAACTAAAAATATTAAATAAATAAATCTAAAAAAATAAAGATAGCGTGGCCAAGCAGTCACCACGGATTCATTCATGTGTCCCTTTCAGGTTGTACAAAAGCTGAGTATCCTGGTGGAGAATCGTGGGCGACTCAACTTTGGCCCAAACCTAGACTATCAGTGTAAAGGTGGGTTCTACAAAATGCCGGGGCAGGAGCTGAGAGGCCAAGAATTCAATTAAACAAATATTGATTAAGCTTTTACTCTGTACCTTTGTACACTACGTGGGGTGCTAGGGATACAATGACTAACCCCCTCAAAAAACACAGCTTAAATTCTGCTGAGGAGAGAGGTGGGGAGAAGGGGATGTGTGCACAAATTAAGTACAGTAAGAGATAAAGTGCGATGGGGAAAAACAGGAGAAATTGAGACAGGGACTCAGTGGAATGGAGATCATAACTGTGAAACTTCACTGCTGCTCTGGCTTCAGGGAAGGGGTGATCCAGGGCTTGTCATCTGAGAGGATTGTTTGAAGAAATAAGGATTCTGGTCCTACCCTGTCCCATAGGGTCTATGGAATGTAGTGAGCTATGGTCCTCTGGGATAGTAGCAGACTTAGAGCTGGGCAAAGAAAGGTAGAATCTAGCATAAAGGACACAAATCTTCAAGACTTATAGGGTATAGTCTGAAGCTTCTGTGAGGGCAGCTGCTGCGGATAGGAACCAAGAGGAATGACTGATGTTCAGAGGCTCTGAACTTAGCCTGAGGGCCCTGAATCAGTGTCATTGTAATTTCACAAATCATGAAATTAGGTCAGCAAAATGTATCTAGAGGGTAGAGATGCACTCATGGTCTGTGTCAAATAGTAAGTTAGTGACCAGGAGAAAAAAGGAGATCAAAAGAAGATTTTAAAATCAGTTGGATAGCCAAGGGGCATTTTGCTTTATTCAGATAGCAATAACTCATTTTTATATAGCATTTTGAAGCTTGAATCTTTTCAATCATGACAATACACAGAGGTAAGTCGTGTGTTTTTTCCCTTTTTTTTTTTTTTTTTTTTTTTTTTTAGTAGGGGAGGCTCTGGCCCCAGGGGAAGAAGAGTTTTTATTTTTATTTTTTTATTTTTTATTTTTGGCGTCTCTTTATTTATTTATTTTTTAAATTTTATTATAGTTTGCATCATTCATTTCTACAAGATTTTGAGTTACATATTTTCTCCCCCTCTTTCCCCCACCCACCGCCCCAAAACAGCCATCCCAGTGTGTCCCCCCTCCCCCGGTCTGTTCTCTCCTATGTCAC
>CM053588.1:145516488-145531908 GCA_028646515.1 Pseudochirops corinnae
TCTAGCTTTAAGGCAATCTTCATGTTTATTGGAAGCCCCTGGTAGGGGAGCTCTGGCTATGCTTTCCCCCTGCAGCTCTCTGCCTTGGTCCTTCTTTTCTTCAAAGAAGGAATCTAGGGTTTGGTTGCTGTTCTCACCCTGCTTCTTATGCTTATTCTTATTCATGGTTGGTCGGTCCGTTTATCTCAGTTTCCACGAAATGGTAGAAACATCTCCCAGGGAGAGGAGATATGAAACATTTGTCAAGCTCTTCGATGTTATAGAAATTTATTATCTTTAGTTCCTATGAAGGCATCAGTGCTTTGTGTTTAAACCTGGCCTTCCAGGATAATAACTTGGTACAGTGGCTGGTATGCTGGTTCTGGAATCAGAGGTTCTGGGTCAAATCCTACCTCTGACGTTCACTAAATATGCTTGACCTCTGGCCAAGTTATTTAACCTCCTTCATCCTCAGTTTCTTCCAGAGTAAATCAAAGGAGTGGGGGTGATTTAGATGGCCCTCCAAGGTCCTTTCCAGCTGAAGCTATGACTTATGACCCAAGACTCCAGGGGCTTATCACCAGAACAGCAGCCTAATTTTGTGCAAGCAACTTACAGTAATTATAATAATAGCTAGCTTTCATATAATGCTTTAAGGTTTGCAAAACATTTTTCAGAGGTTATCTCATTTGCTCCTCACAACAACGGGGGAGGGAGGCACTACCATTACCCCCATTTTATAGATGAGGGAACTGAGATTGAGAAACGTTAAGTGACTCCTCCTGAGCCACGCTGCTGGTAGGAGCATGAGGTGGCACCTGACCTCGTGAAAACTTTTACTAAATTTTAACTGGCTGTGGGCTGTGGAAAGAGCGCTCACACGGTTGGCATGGTAATTAAAGTTTTTTTTTTTTTCTAAAGCAAACCAAGGTGAGGACTTTGGAGAATTTGTCAGCTTGGCTGTGTTTGTGCTCGCATTCTCCCCGTGCATCTCACTCCGATCCCGCGTGCAGCGGCTTCCGGCTTTGCCTTCCCCACGCCCTTCACTGGTGGGACCCGTGCAAGCACGGGCAATGGGAGGAGGCAGGCGTCCAAGGGCCTCCACTTGTCAGCCTCGCGTGGAGGCAGAGGGAGGCGGGAAGAGCAGCTGGCCTCTTTCGGGCCAAGATTCCAAAGCCGACCAGGCCAAGCCTTCTCTCTCTTCTCTCTCGGCCGTGAGGAGCCTGGGGCCGGGTCCGCCCCTTCCACCCCTTCGGTAATGTAGCCAAGTAAGGCCGCGGGGGGGCGGGGGAGGGGAACAGAGTCAACGCGGAAGGAAACCAATAAGAGGCACGAATGGGCGGGACCTTGGAAGACAGCGCGGCCAAGGGGCAGGCCGGGGAGGGAGTGGTTTCCTAGGAAACGGGGTCCGGCCGGCCGGCTGGCTGCTCTCGGGACCCGGAGCCGGAGCGGGAGCCAGAGTCGGGATCGTGACCGTGACCCCTGGTAGGAGCAGCAACCGCAGCCGCCGCCGCCGCCGCCCAAGATGTGGAGCAGCTCCAGCCGGCGGCGAGACCAACGCCGGAAACTTAGTCTCCTGCTGCTGGCGGTCATAGGCTTTCTGCTGCTCCGCAGGTGAGAGCCGCTCCTCCTAGGAGCCCCCCACTCCCGGGCCGAGCTGCACCCCACACCCCGAGGGCGCCCCCGGCCCCCTTCTCCAGGACCTCCTCCCTCCCACCTCGATGCCATCTCCAGCCTCCACGCGCATTCCCCCACCCGTGTCCCAGCCGAGACCCAGCTGTCCCCGGGGATGCTTCTCCGCCTCTTGCAAGGACTCACTCTCGGACCTGTGCTCCCCTTCCGAGTTTCACTGGGAGAGGGAGGGTATCCATGTCATAGGATTACCCCCGCCCTTGCCACCC
Organism: Pseudochirops corinnae; assembly: GCA_028646515.1. NCBI lineage: Eukaryota > Metazoa > Chordata > Mammalia > Diprotodontia > Pseudocheiridae > Pseudochirops > Pseudochirops corinnae. The sequence continues at coordinate 145,518,369 of CM053588.1, forward strand.
AGCCAGTTCTTCTCCTTTTCACCGTCTCCTTGGGCGCCTTCTAGTCCCGAGACCTCAGAGTTCCCCCCTCCACTCCGGAGGGCTCCACGGGCATGGGGCTTCGGCCAGTGCCCCCTTCTGGACCCTCCTTCTCTCCGCTCCTCCGCAGCCTTCCGCCCCACCCCCAGTGGTAGTTGCAGCTCCTATGGGGCTTCCCGCACTGGAGAGAATGCTAGACGTCTCCAAGTCAGGAAGAGCCGAGTTCAAATCCAAGCGCAGACAGTTGCCAGCTCCGGCACCCCAGGCAGCCCACTCTCCATCAGTCTGCCTCAGTCTCTTCGTCTGCAAAAAGGGGGTTAATAGAATAGAATGAGATAATATTTATTGGCTCCCAGGTCAGGGTTCAGGTGGCTTACAGTGAGTGAGAGGGTGAGTGCTCCCCGGGTCCTGGATTTTCCTGAGCAGCATATTTGTATTAAATATGGGCCTATAGCTTTTCTGTAAGGCAGGTACAGGACAATTTCCATATGCAAAATGCTCACCTGCTGCTTGGGGAAGCATCTTGAGCTTTGGCACTGAAGGAGTTAATGTTGGTATGGCAGGAGAAAACTGGCACTGAAGTCTTTGAATTGCCTCTTTAGCTCCAATCAGTCTTCCCTAACTCAGCTCCTTCCCCTGTCGTGTCCCCTCCCCCCCCCACCCCCCCAACTACACATAGTGAAATTCTCAGTGGACAGTACATTTTTGGTATTTTTTTTTGCCCATTTAACATGTCTTATCACTCATGTGCCCATGTTATTAGCACAATCTTTCTGGTGAAAGGCCCTCCTCCTCTTCTGTGTTCCTGGGAGAATGGGGATAACCTCATGATACTGCCTTGAGAAATGAATAAATATTCTTCCTGCCCCCCCCCCCCAAAGTAAGGAAACATTAGTGTCTAGTTATTCCCCATTTCTTTGCCTCCTTTCTGGTCCCTCAATTTTGCTTTAATCCAGTGTGTGTAGGATGCCTGCTGCTCAGGACTAGTATAAACCCCAGAAAACTTTTTTTTAAGCTCAGACAACAGGAGCCTTCAGTGAATAACAGTGGAACCCAGTGATCTGAATCAGATGTGACCCTAGAGAAGAAAGCTGACTCTTTGGCTCAGAGCAGTGAAATCGAGGGAGAGAAGACTGAATTTGTTAATACCTGGGTGGGATAGTATGAGCAAAGACATGTGATTAGTGCTTTCTTTGTGAAAGGTTATACTGAATTGATTAGGATCACTTCCCTAGCTGTTCTTTGCAAGCTCACCTATTAGTGTGACTCCAGAAAACCGCCAGTCATTTTCAGGGTAACCTGTACTTGTGTTTTTCCTGTGGAGGTTGGAGAATAATCAGAAGTGACCCGAGCCCATGGAAAGTGCCTTGTTTACTTTAGGGAACTTTTGACTCTTTACCTTTTCTTAAAGGGAGCAGGACTAGAGAGTTCCTTGTTAGGCGCAGGAGCCATCATCCCTCAGGACCCACCTGTTGGAATATTGCTATTATAGATCTCGTTCTTTCCCTTGTGAAGTCTCTTCCCCTTCCTCATCTCCAGAATTAAAAAAAAAAAGCTCAGGCTGGACTGATGCTGAGTGAGTTGCTCCAAGTCCCACAAAGACAGCAGAGTCAGATGGAAGTTGGTGGCTTATCTGGGACACTATGAAGCTGTACTTGCCATAAGCTATTTTCCTTGGCCCAAGGGGGACCTAAGTGGAAACACAAAGGGGTGGTAGCAGAAGAAGCAAATATTTTTCCATAAGCTGCCCCCAGGGCAGATTCTGTCAGTTTGTCAGACCAGTTAGTCAGTAACATTTGTTAAGAGTTTACAATATGCCAGGCACTGTGCACTTTACAGTGAGAGCTTGGGATACAAAGAAAGGTATGAGACAGTCCCTTTGACAGTGGCTGAGACTGCAGATCCAGTCAGTCAGTAAACATTTATTAAACACCTACTATATATGTCAAGGCACTGGGGTAAGCTCTGGAGATATAAAGAAAGGCCAGAGATCATTTCTGCTTACAATCTGATGGGGGAGACAACATGCAAATAAATATATGCAAACAAGCTATGTACAGGACAGATAGGAAATAATTACCAGAGGAAAGGCCCTGGAATTAAGAGGAGTTGGGAAAGGCTTCCTCTAGAACAGCAGTTCTCAACCTGTGGGTCTCGACCCCTTTGGGGGTTGAACAACCCTTTCACAGGTGTCACAGGGGTCGCCTAAGACCATCAGAAAACACCTATTTCCCATGATCTTAGGAACCGAGACACTGCTCTTCTGTCTGTGTCCAGGCGGGTCTGCCCACATGCAGATACGCCAACATACCAGTATTAAAGGGTGGCGGCATTAGGAAGGTTGAGAACCACTGCTCTAGAAGATAAGATTTTAGTTGGGGCTTGAAGCCAGCAAAGGGTGGGGTATCTCAGGCACAGGGCACAGGCGAAGAAAATGCCCAGAGCCAAGAGGTGGAGAGTCTTATTGATGCAACAGCCAGGAGGTCAGTGTCACTGGATTGAAGAGTAGGTGTTGGGGAGTAAGGTCACTGGGAAGGTAGGAAGGAGTATGTTTATGAAGGGCTTTGGTCTCCAGATAGAGGATGTTGGATCCTGGAGGTGATAGGGAACCACTGGAACTTATGGAATAAGAGAGTTGCATGGTCAGATCTACTGTAGGAAGATCTCTGATGGCTCATGATCTTGGATTGTGATGTAGCAGTTACTTGGTGAAGGAACTTTCTAGGAGCAAAAGGACCAAAATGACCTTTGGGATGGGATCTGAATCTATGACTTCAGAGGCAGAAGGATTTATAATTTAGAGCTTAATAGTGTAAGTCATATCTACCTTCTTCTACCCTCTCTATGCATCACAAGAATGCCTATTTGATACAATCAGTCTTGTTTGCTTTTTTTTTTTTCAATCTGAATTCATCTTGGATCTGATATGCATCTCTTCCTGAAAAGGGGCAGAACTTAGAGGGAGCAGCCAAGAGTCATGCCCCATAAAACTGGACTGAACTTCCTCCATAGAATCTTACCTTTCCTGTAGCACATTCCCAGCTCCTGCCCTGACACCCTCTGGCTTTCTAGAGCTCAAGGTCTACCTGTAATAAAGGAAAGGTGCACACAGTAGGCACCCACATACTTGTTGAATGCCTGCATCAGTTGGATGTGGAAATAGAGCAGATGTAAATCAAAGCTGAGAACCATACAGGTTTACAGAAAAGTGGTGGGAGGTAAGGAAGAAGGCATGATCTTTCAGAAGCTCATAAAATTATACAATGCCAGTAAAGCCCAGGAGGGGCTTATTAAATTTTCTCAAATTGAGAAACTGGTTTTTCATTGTTATAAAGCAGAGACCCCTCCAGATGATGAGGAGGAATAAAAATTAGAGTGACCTGTCCTGTCTTTGTTTATCTGACCTGGAAAAACATCTATCAGGCTGAGTAGGGAGGCTATTATATAGTTTGAGCGGGGAGACCAGGGCTATAGCTTCTGAAGTCTACAGCTTAACTGGGGAGTTGTACTTCTCAGACTGCTTTTTAGGGATGGTAATAGGCTGTTTGGACAGATTAGTGAACTCACTAAGTATCTTTAAGATTCCTTTTCTAGATCTCTATATATTATGATTCTGTAATTTTTAAGCTGAGGTACAAAGGGTGGTAGAGAGGCTGTGCTCCTCTGATAGGGTGCTGGGCCTGGCGTCAGGGATACCCAAGTTCAAATGTGGCCACAGATAATTAGTAGCTGTGTGACTCTGGGCAAGTCACTTAGTCTCTTTTTGTCTTTGTTTCCTCAGCTGTAAAATGGGGATAATATGACACCTACCTCCCAAGGTTGAGGGTTAGAGATAATATGGGTAAAATGCTCAGCACAGCACCTGGCACAGACTATGTGCCATATGTTGTGCCAGCCTGCTCAAAGTTCTCCGATGCCAAGTTAAGGGCCCTGTGACCTCTAAATATGGAAATCCAAAGTTCAGATCTGAGCCACATGGAGTAAAATTGCCCTGGGCATTGGCTCTTTGGGAGAGGGGAAGTAATAACCTATTTGTGTGGTTTGGAAGGGGTCCTCTAGAGACGCTTTTAGGCAGTTGTCCCACTGTCCTACTGCGCTCTGAGGAAGCCAGAGAATTCTCCTGAGGATGCCCTCCTGAGGATACGAAGGCTTTGTCGGCAATGATGGGGTCGTTTGTTTGGTAGCCAACTTCTGGAACCAACTAAGTCAAAACTTTATTGGGCTATGTGGTCTTGGAATCAGATTTGAGTTTGTCTCAGCTCTGATGCTTACTAACTGTGTGACCTTGGACAAGACACTGAATTTCTCTCTGCCCTCATTCTCTTCATTGGCACAAAGTGGAGAATAGTACACAGGCTACCTCTCCTGCAGGGTGATGATGGGGAAGGTGCTTTGTAAACCTTGGAGTACTGCTGAAGTGTGAGTTACTGTGGTAATCAGAAAGTGATATATTCCACATGAGATACACTTTCATTCTTTGTTTCTCATTTGCCCTATAGCCCCCTTACCTCTTAGTTCAGGGATTCTTAAGTTTTTAGTGTCCTAGACCCCTCTGGCAGCTTGGTGAAGCTTATGAACCGTAATACTTTAAAATACATAAATAAGGTACAAAGGATTACAGAGAAAACCAGTTATGTTGAAATATTATTAGCAAAATACTTGGAAGGAAAAAAAAAGTTCATAGATTCCGGGGTTAAGAACCCTCGCCCTCGATTAAAAACTGACACCAAAAAGCAGGCGTGACACTTGCTGTGGGACCGTGAAAGAGTCATTCTCTCTACCTTCTTTTTCTTTCGTATTAAGTGAAGATTATAGCAGCCACCTTGGTGTAAATAGACTTTTTGTTTATTTATTGACAAATAGAAGATACTGTATCACATTATGGAGCAGTTGCCATGTGATGGCCAAGGCAGGGTTGGGGAAAGACAGAGCTCAGGGCTCCAGTTCTGCTTCCCTGACAAGCTGTGATGAAACTTCCCCTTAGAGCATAGTTTTCTTCATGATTGATGTGAGTCTAGTGTGTGCCCATTAGCAGGACTCTTTCTGACCTAGCTATGATATTGCCCAGAGACTACCATGCATAAGAAGGAGCCTTCAGCAGCCAGCAGGTATTTAAGTGCCCATTACTTGAAAGAGAAACTTTTTGAGTGGGAGGAAGACATTGTCCCTGGCCTCAGGTATTCTGTCATCTAACTGAGGAAACCACGTGCATAAAAATGTAATGAATCACAAGAGGTAGTCTGAGCAGTCTCTGGCTTAGCAGGGTTTGTGTTCTAAAATGCCATTTGTAAGTCAGCTGTGTAGAAGTTAAGAAGACTTTGTTTGGATCTCTCCTTTTCTTCTCTTATTCCTTCTTAGTATTACAGTTACCTCTATACATATCATAGCCTCATTAGTAGAATCTAAGCCTCTTGAGAACATTAACTATCATGCTTTACCTTTGCATTTCCAGTGCTTAGGACTGTATGTTTTACATACTAGGTGCTTCATATATGTATTTGTTGAATGAATGATTACAGAAAATATGTGCTCCATGGCAATATTTTGCCGCAGTTTATCAAAAGAACAAAAAGATTAGAGTCTCTAAACTCTAGCATACTTGAGAAAGCTTGCCTTCCATTTCTGGCAAAATTCTAGAGCACATTATTAGAAAATGGTCGGTGAACATCTAGAAAAGAGCCAATGGATTCTGTGATGAATCATTCCAAGATAACCTCATTTCCTTCTTTTGATGGGAAAAATGCTATCTTATAGTTTACCTAGATTTCAGTAAAGCTCTTAACAACATGACTTATGCTTTTCATGTGGAAAGTATGGGGAAATTTGGGCTAGATAATAGTACAGTGAGGAGGATTTGGAAATATGTGAGTGATCATTGGCAAAGAGTTGTCATTAGTGGTTCATTGTCAACAGAAAGTCTGTAGTGGGGAGCCCCAGGAGTCTAGCCTTGACCTTATGCCCTTCACCTTTTTTGTTTTTAGCAGTGCCTTGGACAGTGGCCTGGATGGTAGGCCTGCCTGTGTTATTTGCAGAGGTCATGAAACTGAGATGGATAGCTAACATTCAGAATGGTGGTCATCTAAAGACTTTGACAGGCCAGAACGATGGGCCATGTCTGATAAGCGGAAATAGAGTAGAGATAAATGTGAAATTCTACACTCAGGTTAAAGTCAGCTTTATAAGTTCAGGGTGGTGGAAGAATGCTTATGGCTGTTCATTAAGGTGTTTAGTGGACTGCGAGTTCAATGTGTCAGCAGTGTGAGAGGGCAGCCCAAAATGCTATCCTCGGCTTCATTAAGAGATGCCTAGTCACCAAAATGATAGAGGCAATAATTCTGTTGTTTGAACTGAGCAGATCATGTGTGGAGTGCTGTGTTCAGTTTGAGGTATCACCTTTGAGGAATAACATTGAAAAGTTGGAGTGCCCCCAGAAGAAGGCAACCAGATGGGTTAGAAGACTGGAGACCATGCCATGAGAGGACCAGTTGAAGAAATATGGGATGTTTAGTCTGGAAAAAAAAGACTGAGGGGAGGCCTTCCAATATCTGAAGGGTTATAGTGTGGAAATGGGATGAGTCTTATTTCCCACTACAACATCCATGACAAATGGTCACTTCCAGCTTTAGATGTAGAATGATAGCTCCAGATAATTTTTCAGCCCCTGAAGGGAAAATGAGGCTACATGTTATGTGGGGGTACATTTTTTTTTTTAGCTCAGTAGAAGACCTTCATGACCATCAGAGCTATCTAAAAGCTATCTGACCAGAGACTGGATTAGGTATTGTAGGGTGGATTGGTGCTTGAGAAAGCTGGAACCAGACCAAAGCCTCCTTCTTCCCCCAGGCAGCACAGAGCCTGTTTCCTCCTGGCCTCCTTGGGACTATAAGGTTCTTCCCAGCTTGTCAATCATTAGCAGACTTCTAACATGGATCACTCTTTCCCTTTTCTCTTTTTCTTTGTCTTTTTCCTTTTTCTTTAGGATTTCCTTTCAATGCCACTATCCAGAGTGGCTTAGAGAAGAGGTTCTAAAGAAACCCCACAGCCAAAAATATTTTCTCTTGCTACATTCCAAAATCAGGATTTCAATTCCATATTCTTCCTGGACAGTTCTCAAAAGAGCAATAGAAACACTAATGTTGATGCATTAGAAAAATTATCTACTTTTCATAAATATGGAATTTCCTGACTGATGGAGTTATAGTTTTATTTCTCTTCCTAAAGCCCCTGTTTCTGCTTATGGCACCATGTCTTAGTCACCAGGACTCCTCAAACCCATATTTGATTCTCTGTTCTCATGTATCAAGTCAGGTGCTAAGCCTCTCTGGCAGTTTTAACTCCAAAACATCTCTCATACACATTTATTTCCTAGGACTTTTCCACCACCCTTGCCTAGGCCTGCATCTTTTCCCCCCAGACTGTTATAAAAGCCTTTTGTTTTAGTCTTCTTGCCTCCAGTTGATCTCTTCAGTGTATCCACATCATTGTCTAGTCTTCTTAATGCACAGTCTGGACCATGTTGCTCTCCTGCTCTAAAACTGCCTTTGACGCCCAGTATGGGGTTCTCAGGGAAGACTGGCCCCTCTGCTGGGAGGATTTGCCAGGCTCTTTTTGGGTCTGCGCAGCCACCTTTGGCATTCATCTTTTCATCCAACTTTCACCTGTGGCTCCAAGAAGCTGTAGCATGCACAGTGGCCACACCTTAGTAAGACATTTTGGCAGATGGGCTAAACCAGGTTAAGGGTAACCCATGGGCCTCAAAACCATTGTTGGATTAGAGGGGTGTTTATGCCAAGGATGTGAAGATTTCCCCTGGTGGAGTGGATGAGTGGAACAATTTATTCCAACATCTATGAAGGTGGCTGAAACAGGTGCTATGGAGCGCTTAGAGCTTGATCAGACACCAAGGACACCGGGGTTATCCAGTGCATCCTGGGTTATCACCAACCATCCTGACTTTTGTCCTGCCTCTGGACTTCCGTGACTCTGGAAGAGAGAATGAGGTTGATGACTTTGTGTAACTCTGTCTCACTTAAATCCATTTTATGCTCCAGTCAAGACATCTCATGATGTCGCTGATCCGCTTTGAAAACAAAGGATAAACACCACCACCACCACCTGGGACCACCACCTACCAAAGTACTGATCCTTGCATTGGAGGCCCTCCATAGGTTAGCCCCCACCCGTCTTTCCCTTCTTAAAATATTTCCCTTTTTGTAATCTCTATTTCAGTCAAATTGGATAGCTCTTTCTGTACTCTGTGGCTTACTGCCACCCTCCATTCTGTGCCTGCTCCCATCTCCATTCCTCTAAATGGATGTCTTCAATCCTATCTCTGTCTGATGAAGTTCCTCCCTGCCTTCAGATTCCACCTTTAACACTTATTTCATCTGTAAGCCCTCCCTGATCTGCCCATCCACATTGCCCCTCTTCCCTATTTCATACAAGGCAAAGGAAGGGATCTTCGCTTTCCTCTGATCCCTCATAGCCCTTGAATTTCTCCTTCATTCTTCCCTCATACTCCTGTGTATCCTCATGCTTTTTGTACGTCTTTTTCTTCTTTTATACTGAAAGCTTCATGAAAAGGTCTGGGTTTCAAATGATCTTTGTGTCGCTAGTCTCCAGTGAGCGCCTTGATGTTTGTTGAATGAATGAATATATGAATGTATGAATGAAAGTATAGTCAGAGGGGGCATTTAAGGCTAAGAACAAGAATGTAATTATAGTATTCATGATCTTTATTGTGGTGAGTGGGAATATTTCTGCATCTCCCTAATGGTCCTACATCTAGATCATGCCTTTCTGAAGACCCACAGACTGTATGTACCATAACTGGAAGAGTTAAGTGGTAGAGAAGCTGTGTTTTTGATACTGCCTAGAAATATTTAACTGACTTGTGCCAGCTAAGCTTGCTCCTTGGGATGGGGTGCCTAGTATTGGGTATAAAACATGGCAAAAAAGGAAAGTCATCTCAAAAATTCTTCTCTGAGAGACCCATGAAAGAGTTAGCAGAATTGGATTCATCATGTGCCCAGAAGCAACAAGACTTAGTATTTTCTAAGATACAACACAGAATGAGGAAGCAGAAATTGTCTTCAAGGAGATGAAGCAGGGACGGGCAACTGTCCTGGACCAAGTATACACCAGAACTAGCACATTAGTACATCTGTATCTTGGAAAGAAATTGCAAACTTGGACAATGGGCTGGGCCCGGTATAGGATTAAAAGAAAGAATTACTGGATTGTCTTTGGAATATAATGTAGTGCTTTTAAGGACCCCCCAAGGCCCTCCTTGAAATAAAGGCGCATTTTCTTAATAACAATATTTTTCTACTGGTGCTTTATTGCTGTGAGTCTTAGAATAGTATCCAGAAAACAAAAGTTGAGTGTCATCTAAAAGATCATAGGAGTGTGTGGCGGTGTATAAGCAAGAAAAGAAGAATTGTGTAGGAGAAGCATCATTAAGGATGTCATCAGGGAAGTATGTTAGGGAATCTAAAAAAAAAATAGGCCAGTCATACAGCAAGGAATCATTGATGGGTAGCACATGTGCTCCATCGTTATTGAGGAAATGTCAAGAGATCTGAGAGAAGGTCATTATCGTGTTGATTATACCCTTGGTGGAGGAAAGAACATGGACCAAGGCATGTAGGAAATAATCACAGGGATGAGATCACAGATCCATTGAAGAATATCTCTTGTCATTGCTTTTTCTTTTTCTTTTTGGAGGGTAAAGGGCAGGGCCATTGGGGTTAAGTGATTTGCACAAGGTCACACAGCTACTAAGTATTAAGTGTCTGAGGTTGGATTTGAACTCAGGTCTTCCCCACTCCAGGGCCAGTGCTCTATTCACTGCACCACCTAGCCTTCCCTTTGTCATTGCTTTTAATATGTATCTACTGTTTTCATAATTTGCTCTTTATCTAGTTATTATTTATTATCTTTTAAAAATTGCCTTTATTCTCTGCATCACTGACTCTCTAGTCCCTCCGTTGCATTATGGCCCGTAATTTCAGCATGAATCACTACTACCTTTTACGTTTGCCTTTACCTTCTTTCTGGCTGATCTATTGATTGTTTTTGTTGTTTTTTTCCTACATGAACATGGGGGAGGTGCTTTTTCCATTAAGTGTATGTGTTTGTGAAATTTACTTTGTTTAATATTCTCTTTAGTTTGTTGTTGTTGAATGGCGATCTGAGGGTGGAATGTTAAAATTTTCAGTTAGGGTTGGTTTTTCTTCTTGTGAAGGCGGGAGGTTTTCTTTTGATGCAGAATTATTAGTACGTGTTTATTTAAGATTGATGTACTCTTTGTATAAAACCTTTTGGCATAATAGTATCCTTGCTCTCACTCTCTGAATGAACAAAAAAGCGTTTATGAAGCACGTATCGTGTGCCTGGTCCTGTGGTAAGTGCTGAGAATACAGCTACATGCAGACAAGACAGCCTCTGCCCTTCAGAAGTTTGTATTCTAAAAGGGGAAGACTGCACTCGTGAGAGAGCAAAAGTTGGAAGAGATGGGCGTTGCGAATGAGCATCTGGTATGGTCTTCAGGTGGTTGGAAAACGTCAAGGCTTTCTGCTCCAAGGCCATGGTCAGGAGTCCAAAGGAAGTTCAGCTTGGTCCAGTGTCATTGATGCTATTCCAACACACTTTTCAAGATTTGGTAGTAGCGTGGGAAATTTTAGACTGTGCGTTTATTTTGAATCTATTTAGATATTTCTGGATTTCTGCAAGCACTGTCCAGTCTATTCTTTTACTCTTTGGGGTTTTATTGAAAAGTTAAATATTTTCTATTTAGAATTAGAATTCTTAGATTTGTGTTTTCTTCAGTTATTCTACTATATAGGAATAAACCCTGTCTTTGAAATAATGTTTTCAAGTGTTTGGAGGTTTAGCCAGTCTTGTGCTCTGAAGACTTTGGTGTAACTAGTTTATCTTGACTTGGAGTTGTTTCAAGTACTTATTTTTTTTGGCTTAAAGTCTTGTTTGTTGTTGGAAAACTTTCTTGAAGATGCTGCTGCTGTAAATTTTCACAACATCTACTTCTCAGATGCATGGTTTCATAGAGTATTCTGTTTTTTTTTTTTCTGCGTAGATAATGCCAGGGTGATGACTCCATACCTATTAATTTTGTAAATGTTATATTCCAATTTCTCTAGCCATTTCTTGTTCTTTAAAAGATTGCCTATTTTTTCTTGGTACCTGTCAAAATACTAATACTAGATAGCATTTACTGTTAGATTTATTACAAGAAAAATGAGCATGTGTGCAGAACCCCAACCCAGGGCAAAGAGTTCACAATCCAAACAGAAGCTTGCATATGTATGAAATTGTGACAAATTGGGGAGGAGAAAGGGAAATCTCCTTTGGAGTGGCAGGGGAGGAGAAATGAATAATTAAGATGGCAAAAGCGTTAATTTTTTCCCTCATCTACAAGGTTCCTGGCTGCACAAACAGTTTCTCAGTCTAGTGTAACATTCCATGATATTATGCAGTGCCTACTGTATACTAACCACTGTGCTAATAATAAGTAGTTTACAAATATTTACTCACTTAGTCCTCATAACAATTCTAGGAGTAGGTGCTATTGTTATTCCTATTTTACACTTGATTGAAGAAACTGAGGCAAACAGATAACAGGTGACTTGCCCAGGATCATACAACTACTAAGTGTCTAAGGTCAAGTTTGAAGTCAGGTCTTCCTGAGTCCAGGCCCACTTACTGTATATACTGAGCTACTTAGCTATCTATTCCAAAGCACTTCAAAAACTATCAGAAGAAAAGTAGAAATTGAGCGTGTGTGTGTGTGTGTGTGTGTGTGTGTGTGTGTGTGTGTGTGTGTATGAATCTCTTGATAAATTGATTTCTTCTGGCAGCTTTTGAAGTATTTTTTTTTTTATCATTGTAGTGCCAGAATTTAACTGTGATATCTTCAGGAATGTTAAATCTTGGATTTTTCCTTGTCTGGGTCCTGTGGATTCTTTCTAATTGTATTTCTTAATTGTTTTTGTAAGTTATATGAAACTTTTTTTTTTTGACAATTTCCTTTTGTTTTTCTAAATTTTCTGGAGTATGAGTAATTCTGAAGTTGGTGTTTTAAGCTTTGTGTCCTCTAGGTAGATACTTATTATTTTGGGAGCTTCTAAATTATTTTTAGCTGTGCTTCATATTTATGGAGTTCTGTTTTCCATTGCCATATATTGGTTGTTTCTATAGATTTTTTTTTGCTTTTTTTTTTTTTTGGTGGAGGGGGCAGGGCACTTGGGGTTAAATGACTTGCCCAAGGTCACATGGCTAGTAAGTGTTAAGTGTCTGAGGTTGGATTTGAACTAAGGTCCTTCTGACTCCAGGGCGAGTGCTCTATTCACTGCACCACCCAGCTGCCCTTATGGATTTTTTTTCATCGTAGTTTCAATATAGGCCTTTTTTCATTATTTACTGTGGATAATTTTTAGCATTTTTAATTGTACCTTTTCTTTCCTTAAGCAATTTTCTAACAAAACTCTTCCTTTTATTTTAGTCTTGTGATGATTCCTTTCAGTGTCAACAATTATCTAATTTCTTTGAATGTGTCACTCAGAGGCTATCTCTTGATAGACCATAGGTGGTTTATTTTTAATATCTGCTTTGCTTCTGGGACTTTGCTGATTAATTTATTCACTTGTGGTTTTAAAACTTGTGTCGCTACTATGTTTTGCTCATTTAAAATTTTTCTTGATGATTTTTCTTTTATTGTGTTGGGTCTTAGCCATTTTTCTTTTCGTTAGTATTCCTGTCATCATTTTCAAGAGGGTGTGTAAGGAGCCTCTGCCCTTTAGTCCTTTGCCTCACAGTCTTGAATTAGTCTTATATAGGAGTTTATCAGTGGGAACTGGGACAATCAGAAAGCACTTTGCAGAGGTGAAACTTGAACTATACTTGGAGATATTCGTAGGATTTTAATAGCATAAGAAGAGAATAAGACCTTCCAGGCAAAGGGAGCAGTGTGAGCAAAGGGGCAGACAGAGAAGTCTTCCTGTTTGTCTGGCAAATGACTGGTTTGGTGCCTGGGGAGAGTTTGGATAGAAGTAGGCGGGGTATGGGCTTGAATTCAGGAGACCTGGATTCAGTTCCTGGCTGTGATAATTGATAACTGTTTGATGTTAAAAAGTCATGTTACATCTCTGAGCCTTATTTTTCTTCATCAATAAAATGGAGATAATAACTTTTGCTCTTGCTACTTCAGAAACTTATGAGGATCAAGTGAGACAGTATATGAAGTGCTTTATTACTATAAAGTATTATATGACTGTAAGTTATTTATAAATTATCATGTTAGGGTTAACTAATCTAAACATGGAACAGCTCATTGCCAGGTGGTGAGTTATTAATTATAGTAACTCTGAAAGAAAACTCACTCAGTTCTGGAGGGGTCACAGTCTGTACTGGTAGAATGAGTAGCTACACTAAGGAAATCACAGATGCCTGAAGCTGTCATTATAAATCGTTGGAAGATTTGAGAGGTGGGCTGGGGCCTGATTGT
>CM053588.1:145532008-145614921 GCA_028646515.1 Pseudochirops corinnae
TCTTAAGTTCCAGTTGGATGTAGTTAATAATAATAGTAATAATAATTATATATATATATTTAACATTTGATTATAGAGCTTTAAATTCTAGATTCTTTCTCTTCCTCCCTCGTCAGCCACCCCCACTGGAAGGACAAGCAATCAAATACAGGCTGCACACGTGTAATTACGCAGAACCTCTCCACAGTGGGCACATTGTGAGAGACTGACTACATGTCTGCCCGCCCCCGCCCCCATTCTACTCTCTACCCTGTCCCTGTCCCTTGTAGAGGCAATTCTGACTTTAAGATCATGGGCTTCTAGCTCCTTTCCTAGGAGGACTAGGTCTCTGTCTTACAAAGTTTCTTGTCTGGTATTTGATCTTAAGAAAAGAAATAGGACCTAAACATTTGGAGATTCAGTAACAGATGCTGTTTCTAACCCAGCTGCCCTTTTCCAGGTACCTGTCCCTTAAGTTGGACAACTGTGGCAGTAAGGTGGCTCCGAGGTACTGTACTGAACAGTAGCCTAGAGGCCCACGTCTCTGTGGCAGGAACCCTCCTGCTTGCTTTCTCCATTGTCTCTAGCCAATAGCCTAGTCTCCCTCTGACCTGTCCCGTCCCTGCCTTCCTGTTTTCAGCCTGACTCCCACTCCATCCTTTCTCCTTTTAGTACAATGGCTTAGAACTATGTCTCTCATCTTCCTGCCTTCACCCTTGTCAGCTTGCTCTTCCACAGCCACCAGGTACACATGTGTGAGTGGAGCCAAGGAAGGCTTCCTTCCAGGTCTCACTGAAGGAAAGGGTGATTTTTCTTTTTTTGGGGTGGGGGGGAAGCCCCATGTGCACATTGTAGAAGGCTTTTGGAGAAAAAGCAATGAATGTCTCTGTTGCTTGAATTCAGAAGATTTACAAACTCCCTTTCTCCTTTGACTGGAGGCTTAACTGGAGTAATCTGGTCCCTATACGGCGTTGGAACCAGCATTTGGGACTGCAGGCTGAGGGCCCAGACTTCTTGTTGGAGGGCTCCCACTTCCAGATTTTTGGGGGCTCTATACACTACTTTCGAGTACCCAGAGAATATTGGAGAGATCGATTGCTGAAGCTGAAGGCCTGTGGCTTAAACACCCTCACTACGTAAGTATTATGGCTCTTTTGCTTTAGAAACCATGGTCATGAAGCCCTGGCTACCTGTCATCAGAATGTGTGGCTTTTTCCTGCTTAGCCCCAAATAATTGAGTCACTGCCGCTTAGCAAACTTGTTTTGGGACATGCTGGAGTTGGTCCTGATGGGGGTAGAAGTGTGGAAGACTGGTATTGGGACGGGGAGAGGCAGGACAGGGCTGGTGTGGAAGACAGGAGGGAGACAGAGGAGAGGAAAGAGTCCCTGTCCTAAAGGAAGCACCCAGGCTCTTAGGGAACAACGTCTTGCTCTTGGGGAACTTTCAGGCCAGTGAGGAAGATAAAGTTGTGATGGAATGACGTTTGTGGTGTATGTTGGGCATAATGAGAACCTAGGTAGCACCCTGTAGGGGGCTGGACTGGCTGATGCTGGTTCTTGCTGGAAAGTGTTAGTGAGCCAAGGGTGTGTGGTGTTTTGGCAGGAAGAAGGCTGTTTAACTGTCAACTTGGGAGGAAGAAATATGACCCATGTGGTATAGGGGTCTGACTTTGTGGACCCTTTGAAATTCAGGATGAATCTAGCAGAAATGTTGCAGGCCAGATATATGATTCTTTGTACCCTTTAGATAAATTGCAAATTTACCTTGTAAAGAAAAACCCTTGCTCAGCCTTCAATTGTGGTTCTCCTATGAAAGGGAAAGAGGCAGATATCTAGTTAAGATGACATTTGATGTGTGTGTGTGGGGGGGGAAGTGGAACTATAATGAAAATTGGAATGCTGTGGGCCCTTTATTACCACAGCTGTTCAGGTCCTTGGGTGTAAGGAAGGCACAGGGGATCCTAGAGGTCAAATTGAACTATGAATGTGACACGGTCCAGTGGGTTCCTTAACAAAGATATGAATACATTAATAACCTGTGGAACACATGATTCTTGTGTAAATCCTGCACGTCAGCTGTGACTATAAAGTTTTGTGACTAAGTCTGATGTGTCAGGAGGCAGTGCAGCTGGGTCTGAGGCATAATAGCTCTGCTTCTCTGGGCAAGTCTCTTGGCCTCTCAGAGTCTAGGACAGCTCCCTAAGACTGTATATTATAGAATTGTTACCAGTCTGTGTTAGTAGAGGGATTTTCCTTACCAGGAGTTCCCTAGATAAGTGAAATCACAGATATGATCCATTTCCATAATGGAAGGGGTCAGAGCTACGGGTGATCCAAAATGAGGGTAAATCCCCAAATCATTGCCATTTACTTTTGAGCACACTCAGAGATGTGTCCAGACAGGAGGCTTTACACTCAGCTTGTCAGTTCTTCTGATTCAGTTTAAATGCTGGCAGCCTCAGTTGGGTGGCAGGAAGAACCTGGAGAGGATCCCTTGGGTATATCACCAAAGGTTTTTAACAAAAATGGAGCATTCCCAGTGTCTGATCCCAAAGCTCAGGGTGGGAAAGGCTACTTGGGGACAGGTGCCATGAGCTGAATCTTGTTTGACTCTTCTTCTTTTGGTTGCAGGTACATTCCCTGGAATCTCCATGAGCCAGAAAGAGGAAAGTTTAACTTCAGTGGGAACCTGGACGTAGAGTATGTCCAAGTTATTTCATTGTGGGGAGGTTGGGGGATGGATGCTGTAAATGGAGGGGGAGGAAGGTTGAAGGGGGAAATCAGATGTTTATTCTTGGAAACCAAAACTCTGGGGTTCCAAGTCCTAAAATGCTAGGAACACTATCCCCTGGACTCAGAGCCAGGTTCTTTCCATCAGATAAGCTGATTTCTCCCAGCAGGGGTATGACCTAGCTTCTGTGGTCAGTCCTCCCCTCCCCTGCCTTAATCTCGAGAAGCTGCTTAAAAGTCCTGGGTTATGCGGGTTTAGTCAGCAGTATGAAACCTGCCACCTGTGTTGTGACAAGGGATTCCCATGCCCTTGGTTAGCAAAACCTGTAAGACAAGGCAAAGCTGGGGTGAGCTACCTCTCTGAGCTCCTCCTTCCCTGTATCCCAGAGGACCCAGTCAGACTTACTGACCAAGGGCAGATGGGAATCCCTCTGACTCTGTGAGAGAGCTGGGGAGGAGAAGGGTAAGGGCTGTTATATCTTAAGGTAGGGTGAATTCATTTCCTTTCTGGGTAACAGCTGCTCCAGGCTTTTCTTTAGTTAAGACCAAGTGCTCTCCTCAGACTTCCAAACTGAGGGAAAAGAACTTTGGTTTGGAGAGTACCTGAGCAGTGTAGTGATCCAGGATTGCTAATTAAGACCTCATATTCTTGCCTCTGCTTTGGGCTTTATTAAGTGGCACTGACATTGTCGTCTTCTTTAGGGCTTTCATCCAGATGGCAGCAGATATTGGGCTGTGGGTGATTCTGCGCCCTGGTCCCTACATCTGCAGTGAGTGGGACCTTGGGGGCTTGCCCAGGTAAGGTCAAGTGAGTGGTATAGAACAGGAATTCCAGATGTTCCAAAATATAAACCACAGAAACATGCATTTTGTTTTAGAGCTTATTTTCCTCTGCATTTCCTCTTTACGTTAAAAATAATATGAACCCTTCAAACTGTAGACACAGCAATGGGTATCATCCGGGCAGAATTCCCATGAGACTTTTCTGTAGGGTGCCAAGGAGGAGCTGGCAGGATAGGGCACCTCCAGTACTTACTGCCTCAACAAAGTGCTTGTGTTGCTAATGAGAGGCTACTGTGCATTGCTCAGCGTCTCTGCATCTCACTTTCCCTGGTGTTTAGGAATAAAATAGGAGAGAAAATGTGTAAGTGCTTTGAACAGCACAAAGGGCATCATAAATATGAAGAATTTTTGGTTTTTATGTATCTTCGGTCTTCCTTTGTTGTCATGGTATGGGCAGTAGGGTGGAAAGGCGTGAATGAAGGAAGGAAGGGATGACCCACAGTTGGGATAAAACTCTGCTAAGTATTTTATGCTTATTTTGCTTCTCAGTTTTCCATTTGTAAGAATACTTGCTTGTTTATAGGTGCATTACCACGATTTTCTTCCTCCCCTGTGCACTGAAGGTGCACAATTTGACTTGGACTGCCTGTAAACTGGGAGAATTGTGGGTAGAAGTCTGTAGGAGGCTGATTCCCCAAGTTGCTCAGAGCTCCTTATGGTGAGATGCTTTTCTGCCCGTGGCCAGCCTCCTGACCTGCAGCCCATGTAGGGAGTCTGTGCTAAATTCCTGCCTGTGCTCTCTACCAGGGAGCAGTCATGAATGAAGCCCTTCCTTACCCTAGACCCCATTCTTGTGCAGAATCATATAGATGACCATCATCTGCCTTCCACTGTAGAAGACCCTGAGCCATAGTGTCTGCTTGTAACTCTCTCTGCCCACATGGCAGTTTCCATACTGTGGTCCTCCTGATTCATTTACTTCCTGTTTTTCACAGCCATGACACCTGTCCCCAGAGGAGGCTGCCAGCATACAGAATATTAGGGACTTTGCTCTCCTCTTCTTTCCAAACCTCCTTGTGCCCAAGTGGCTGAAAGATCCTTTTGAACTTTTCAGAGTTCATTAGGTTGATTTGAACTGGGGTTATAGCAGCAGGAAGAGATTAAGGAATGTTAAGACAGCAGCAAGTAACTTTGGCACTGAGGTCTCTGTGTGCTCTTACCGTGTGCTGTTATCTGCTTATACTGGGATGTAACATAGGAAAAGCAGCATAAATACACGTGTGTGCTCACATGCATACACATACACTCCCTCTACTCATACAACACACATACACACACACAGAGCCTCAGAGAAGGTTAGGATAGGGCAAAGGGCAAAAAGGCAGGGTTTTGCTGTGGAAGAGTTTTTAGGAAACCAGGACTAGTTCAGAAGCCAGATGTTTATGATACAGGTATACAGGTCCAGTTTGATTCAAGGGTAAGTGGGGGGCTTTAAATGAATGTTTAGATTGGAGAAAGTTGCCATCTTCTCTATGTCCTTGATTATATACTAGCTGATCACTTTAGGGTTCTGCCTGTGATTTCCAAACTGTCATTGGGACTAGAAACACAGAATTCCAGAATTCCAGAATAAGCATTGTTTCCCTAGATGTAAGAGAGAGGGTGAGGTGCTCAAGTTAGTAGATTGGACTTTATATCTTGCCCTTGGTTCGCTGGTTGTCATTGTGGAGCTTTGGGATCATGGGGAAGATAGTAGGAAATATATGTCCACCCTCACATGCTGAGGGTTGCTTTGTTAACTAGGTTGATGAAGCCTGGTTGTCTCTGTCATTACCCAGTCTCCATTAGAAAAGATGGTGGCTGGCTTTCCAGTCAGAAACATGGGCTGCTTGTCCCATTCTGATTTCAAGCTCATTTTCATGGGTGACAAAAAGAAAGAGATACAGGTTGAGTCCTGCTAGGTTTTCTACTCCCAGAAGACCCTTGAACAATTTGACTTGGACTGCCTGTAAACTGGGAGAATTGTGGGTAGAAGTCTGTAGGAGGCTGATTCCCCAAGTCGCTCAGAGCTCCTTATGGTGAGATGCTTTTCTGCCCGTGGCCAGCCTCCTGACCTGCAGCCCATGTAGGGAGTCTGTGCTAAATTCCTGCCTGTGCTCTCTACCAGGGAGCAGTCATGAATGAAGCCTTGAGATGTTGTCCAAGCTCTGGTGGCTTGTGCCTCTGGAGTTGGTGGCTGTTTGAGAGCTATGTGAATTTGGGTCAGCCCTGGTCTTTAGTTTGATCCCTTAATTAGTCCGCACCCCATTTTTCTGGCACTGAGCCTCTCCTCTTTTCACTCCTAGCTGGTTACTCCAAGACTCCCACATGGACCTGAGAACAACCTACAAGGGCTTCGTTAAAGCTGTGGACGGTTATTTTAATCATCTGATTCCTAGGGTGGTTCCACTGCAGGTAAGCCAAACGCCCCCATGTCCTCTTCTCCACCCTTCATTCCCAGGGAAATAAGTAAGTCTTAGGAGCCCAGATGCCATTGAAAAACACACAGGCCATAGATCAGCCTTGGGCTCCAGTTCTTCCTCTTTGGTGCAGCAGGTTTCTTGCCCCACTTTCTGATTCCCAGGATTCTCCTCATGCACCAGTGTGGAAGAAGACTCTTCTCCATTTGCCTATACAGGGTGTGAGTACTCGGGCACATATTTGCTATACCTCCTTCAGAATACCTGCATCATAGTGTTGGCTGAGATCACTGGATGCTGAGTCAGGACTCGTGTATTTATGGGCTTTAGAGAACCTTTCGTCACATGCAGATGGATGATTAATGGATGCTTTGTGATCTACAGAAGCCTTTATTTGGCTCCTGATTGCACACAACAAAATCTTGTACAAGAGAAGCATGAGTGTGCATGCACGCACACACACACACATCCACATCCACATACATCCACAGGTACACATCCTGGTCTGTAGGTCTGTGATTTCCCATCTTTTGGTTGTGATATCCTTATTTGATCTATTGCCTTCCAAAATAAGTCTTGTATGGCAGTTCTTCTCTGTTTAAATCAAAGTGAATTGGCTTAGTTTTCTTGTGAGAATGTCATGGCATCTCTTGGTATTTCCAGGTGACACCAAACCAAAGCTAGGTGTACTCTCTAAGCTTAACAGTACTGCTCTTGATGACCAGTGATGCAAATCACTGTTCTCGATGCATTGAGATGCCTTCACATCCCACATAGATTGTGAATAAGTGTCATTGGTGAGGGAAGCAAGGCTTAGAGTAATGATACACATTAATGCAGTGTTGAGTTTCACAAAGCGCTTCATTAACAACCACTCTGGGAAGTCAGAGTGCCCATCTTATTTTGCAGATGAGGAAACAGTCTCTGTGAGGCTGAGTGATTGTTCCTAATGGCACAGCTAGTGTTTATGCTACACCATGATTCCTCTTGGGATCTTAGACCAGGAAGTTGTTGGGCCCAGATAGAGCCAGGTGAGGTGGGATTTGGTGGGGCAGAGTCCAGACTACAGCACATGATGTAATTTGGAGAAGAGGCTACTGTGGGAGTGGAGTGATATCATTAGAGGTCCTACCCCATCCTTTCCATGCAGCAGGCCTCAGTGCTAACGCCCATCTCTTCCCTTCTCAGTACAAACGGGGAGGGCCCATCATCGCTGTGCAGGTGGAGAATGAATATGGCTCCTATGACAAGGACCCAAATTATATGCCTTACATCAAGACGGTAAGAGTTGCATCACTTGGTCTTTGGGGTTTCCCAAGGTTTCTTTTCTGTCGCATCATCCTTCATAACCACAGAGGTTTCTGTTACTTCTTAGAGATAAATTCATCCCAGCTCAGCTGAACAGAAAATGCAACCGGTTCTCATTGAGGAGCTGGGGGGCTGAGATTCTAGTGGTAGGTGTGTCCCAAGCCCTGGGCCCCTTGCCCCCCTTGACTGAAATAGCAATAGAAATAGTCGTTTATCAGCAACACGTGCTAAGCATCAGTAAGTAGTTGTCTTTTAGTAGAAACTAGAGATATGTGGAGAGAAGAGGTAGAAGGGGAACCAAAAATGCTTCCCCAGCCCTTCTTTTGCCTACTGTTTGCAGGTCACTTTGTGGTCAAGTTTAGATAAACTTAGTGACCCCACTCTTAACAGGTCTATATTTCCATAAACTCCAGATGTAGTTTTTTTCTCATTTTATGGGTATTAGGATAGCACTTAAGGGTAACTATGGCATGTGATAAGGGCTTTAGGTACAAAATGAAGTGGTTTTATTTGTGGGGGTTAGGTCTGAGGGAGAACAATTTATTGTTTCGTGGGAGGAGCAGGGAAGGCTCTTTGGGGAAGGGGGTCTTTGGACTGGTCTTCAAAGGAGGTTTATAAATTCAAGAGGTAAAAGGGAATGGGGAGAGGTTGCAGCAGCCCAGTGCAGGGGCAGGAATGCTGAATTTCAGGGCTTGTGTCCCTGCTCTGCTGCTTACTTCCTGTGTGACCTTGGGTCAGTCACTTCTATGGGCCTCCATTTCCTCATGTATAAAATGAGATTTGGGTTAGATGACCTGAGATCTCTTCCAGCTCTGATTCTATGATCCAGTGATATTTTAGGAATAGGAGACAATGCGATCAAAAGCACAGACATGGGAAAACTCACACAGCCTTTAAGGGGGTCATTGAGTAATCCAGTTTTAGGGGAGCATCTAGTATGTGGAGGGGAATAGGATGAGAAATGGCTGGAAAGGTCGATCTGCCACATTGTAGTGGGACTTGAAGTCAGCCAAAGGAATATAAACTTTGCTCTGTAGGCAGTAGGAAAGTAGGGGATATGTTTTTTTTTAAAGTGGAGGGGAGACCTGATGAGATGTTTGAGATGCTTATACTGTAGCTGGGGAGTGGGACAGGCACAAAGGAAGCAACCTAGCCAGGCCTGGAGTCAGGAAGACCTGAATTCACATCTGGCCTCAGACACTTACTAGCTGTGTGACCTTGGGCAAATCACTTCTCTGTTAGCCTCAGTTTCCTCATCTGTAAAATGAGTTGGAGAAGGAAATGACAGACCAATCCAGTATCTTTGCCAATAAAACCCCAAAAGGGGTCATGAAGAGTCAGATACAACTGAAAATGATAATACAGACATAGAGATACAGCATACAGGCAAGGGAAAGATCTGTCACTGAGGCAAACTGAACTCACAAATAACTGAGTTAACAGGATTGAGTAGGATTGGGGGCAGGCTTCCTGGAAGACTCTTCTTTCCCTCCGGCAGAATATACAGATGGATGAGGGACCAGCTTCGAAGGCCATGGAGCACCTTGGTGGGTAGATTGTAACAGTTGACGTAGAGAAGGATCCCCATTTAATCCACCATAACTAGAATTACTTTGGCTCTTGCTTCTCTGTGGTGAAATCTCTCTTGTAATGAGGAGCCCGTCCCCACCTAGAGACTTCTTTTTCAGCATTCAGTAAATGCTTTCCCTGCTGCCAGAAGCTTGTGATCCCACACCCCTCACTTTGAGTTCATCTTTTTCCACAGCTCACATCTCTTCTTCAGTCCTTCTTCCCTCTCTCCTCTGCTCTCTCCCCAAGGGATCTGTGTAGCAAAGGGGTCTCTCTGTGAAGAGAGGACACCCTCCCCGGCCCTGGGAAGGGAAGCTGCTTGCTTTTGAGCCTCTTTGTCTGATGACTAAGTCAAGTGCAGAGGGATTCCCGAGCAGCCACTTGCCCTTTCCCCAACCTTTTCTCTGAGTTAGTCTTTCTTTGTTCCATAGACGTGGAATGAGTACCTACAAGGTACAAGACAGCAAGATCACTGACAGGCCCAGTGACTCTCCAGCACATTTTTGCACGTCTCTCCACGCTGGTCTCTGGGGCCTTGTGATTGCAGGGAGTTGTTTATCTTATTACTCTGCTGTAGGGAGAGAGAAGTCTCCTTGGCATGAGCTACGAGCTCGGAGCTGCTTCAGAGACCTCGCCTTCTGCTTACACTTGATTCCCTTGGTGTCTGGGGAGATGCGTCTGTGTTGGAGGTGGGGGAGGAAATTAAAACCTTTGCTTCCCTGAAGCTGCTTGAGACTGAGGTTTATAAATTCAAGAGGTGAAAGGGGCATCAGGGGAGAGGCTTCTCATAGACACTCACAGATACTCCTGTGGCCAAGGTGCCAATTTCTTCAGTTCTTAGAAAGTGTAGCCTCAATCATTCTTACCCAAACAGTACCTCCAGACACAAGGGCATAACAACATCTGGGGATTCTTCATTCTCTTTTGGCCAGCTGTTTGCCTGGCAAGGCAGGGAGGGGTAGTAGTTACCATGGTGAAGAGAGGAGGGAGGAAAATTGGAGTGTGTGCCAACATATGAACTTTGCATACCTGTGACAGACTCACCTGCCAAGCCAATGGCTGACCACTTCTAAGCCCCTCCTGGTACAGCCACGAGTAGTCACCATTGTGTCTTGCCAGTGGAATTACTTATCTAACTCAAATGGATAAATATCTAGGCCTGGGAGGGGCCTTAGGGGTCACTTAGCCCAGTCCCTTTATTTTATAGCTGAGACCCAGGATGGTTAAGTGATTTACCCAAGATCCAACAGGTGGGGCATGTCAGAGGTGCTGTTTGAGCCCAGGTCCCCTGACTCTAGGACCAGGCTCTTTCTATACTGTGCTTCTCTAGCTTCGGGTACGATTACAGAGGAAACAGTCCAGACTTAAGGCCTCTTCTGTTTGCCTTAAATGGCAGGTTTCCCTCACTCACCTTGGTCAGCCTATACCCTCTGTGAGCTGTGGGAAATTCTACAATTGTCCTGCATGCTGAATTCCTCATCTGAGTTGGAGACTAAATTATCTTTATCCATCTTTATCTATCAATAATTGAGCTACTTCTTAGCCTTTTCATTTCCAGGTGAATCTTAATTCTCTGTTCTTTTTTCTTTCACTAAAATTGGTTGTGATTTGTCCCTCTTTGTCTACATTTCAGATATAAACTACTCTGGAAGACCAACTAGGGCCACTGGCTACCAAGGTGATCTTTTAGTTGAATCTGGCCTTTTCTCCTTGGATGGCTTCTAATGCTTTAACTGGCTAAGCTCCAGATTAAACTTGAATCCCTCATTTGATAATCGAGGAGCCAGGATGAGGCGGCTTCTTCGTGTAGTAAAAAGAGTCCTGGAGCCTCTGATACTTATCAGCTTTATGATTGTGAGGAAGTAACACAATATCATTGAGCCTGACTTTCCTCATCATTAAAATGGGACTCATGATATTTATACTACCTGCCTCACTGGGCTGCGGTGAGGGAAGCACCTTGAAAACCTTGAAGTAGGTAATTTATATATATATGTATATGTATATATGTATATATATATGTATATATGTATATATGTATGTTATTACTAATATGGTATAGCACGGTTAGATGTGACATGATATGATATGTTATTTTTTCTCGCTTTGCACGGCATCTTAGAATTGAAAGATTTTTTTCAGCTCTAAAATTGTTTCTTACAGCGCCTCTTTATTTAACAGGTGAGCCAACTGATGTCCAGAGAAATGAAGTGTATTTGTCAAAGGTCATGTGGCTCATGAGTGATAGAACTTGAAAGTAGACCTTTGAACTCAATTCTCTCTGCTCCCCCCCTCCCCAGTCCTGTGTTCTCTATAACCACATCACAGCTCTAATGACAGCTTGGGGATTGTGTGGGGAGTGGACTGGCTTGGTTAATATAGGCTAAGGGATGAGTCCCTCAAGCCATGTGAGACGCAGAGGTGGTTCTAAAATAAGGATCAGCCCATCCATGCAGAAAATCTGTGATGTGAAGACCCGTTAGTGTGAACTGACATGCTTTGGAACTTTGAATCCTGGAGGTAAAGGTTGCCAGTGCCCTCTCCTTGCCCTGATCTTGCTTCTAAGTTGTATCTTATCAATCTAATTGAGACCATTCCTGTTATTTGGTTTTTGGTAGCTTAATATTCTTTGTTTTAATAGGTAGGACCTGATGAAAGTGGACACTGATTAGACACTGGACGCTTTTTTTCTTCTCTGCCTGCCTGTTGTCTTTACTCTTTTCCCCAAAACACATTGAAAAAACAAGTTGGAAAGCTCCTAGCTCCCCCAGTAGCCATAATCTGCCTCTTTCTGTTGGGTGAATTTCTTGATGAAAACAGCCAGCGGCATTAGTAGTTCTCTGAACCCTGTCCCTTTTGAGGATCCTGACGGAGAAAGTCTCTGGGATCTGTTTTTTCCTGATGATGTCACATCTGTAGTCTTAGAGTCTTCCCCTCAAACATAAGCAGCCTGTGTCTTGGGAGGGGAGATCCTCCTCTTTTATTTATAACCTGTGGCGGAACACTTCCCATCAGACCCACCATCTTACACTGCCTCAAGCATTCTTCTGCTCCCTTCTCTGCTTTCTTATATCAAATAGAACCTTCCAAAGGAGGATTTCAGCTTGGAGAATGTCAGGCAACAGCCATTGTGTGGAGGAGCTGCCTTCTTTGGGTATATGCCAAGAGGCTTTTGGATTTAGAATTGTTTTATTTTGCTAAGAGTGCACATTGGCAGGGTATGTAGTTGTGGGGATAGGGGCGTGGTGCCCCCTCTGATCTGGAAAATTCATGTAAAATTTTTTGGCCCTTCCTTTGTACCAGAGGAATCTGAATTTCTTCTTTTTTTTTTTTATGGTGTGTTTACAGTAGCTTATTGTAAAATTTGAGTTAAGTATTTGGTCATTGACTCTGTGTCATCTGATGCTTCCACAAAACTCTCCTAAAATTCCTATTTAATTTCTTATGCTGACCTGCTATCTATCAAAACCACAGTGGGGAAAGTCACAATGGAGGAGGGATAACTGTATCCGCCTCTGTTGAAGGCAGCAGAGTATATTTTTCAAGTATATGGAATTAAACTATACATTGATCACTTTAGGGAAAATTTAGCTCAAAAATAAATATACAAATCAGTGCTCATTAAAATGGGACATTACCTCCAATAATTATTTGCATTGGGAACTGCTTTAATCAATCCTAATAATCATTCACACGCAATCCTAATAGCTGTTTTGTTTTTGGCCCAGACCTGTAATTTCACTGGTATAGGTATCTTCCTGGTAAGGAAACTCCCTTTATTGGTACAGGTCTGCCTTGTTCCAATGTTCCTTGTTCTTAGAGAATTACTTGGGGCAGTGAGAAATGAGGTGACTTGCCCAGGGTCTCATAGCCAGGATATGTCTGAGATGAGCCTTCCACCCAAGCCTTCTTGCCTGTAAGACCAGCTCTCTCCACCCAGGAAATCTAGAGGAGGATCCTAGCACATTGGGTAGACCTGCAGAGGCTCTGTGGGAGGATGGGGGCAAGAATCACGTAGGATGGGCAGGCACAGAAGGTATGTATGTATGTATGTATGTATCTGCAGAAGTATAGACCCCCTACAGTCACTCACACAGCACCATGTCCCTGAGGGCCAGCACCAGGATGCCTATAACCCTGCCTTAGTTTCATATTCCACACTGCCAGAAACATGGACCTTATTGGTGTTACCATATTGAGATGAAGTATAGCTGCTCTGAGTTGGGGGTGTGTGTCAGGTGTGGTCTTTTGGAGGAGAGGAGGCAGGCAGAATCTTAAAGCTGAAGAAAGCTCAGCAGTCCCGTGGCCCAACTTGAAACTGAACAGGTGCTCTCTCAAAGACCTCTGTGAATAGTGGTCAACCGACTTCTGCTTGAACATTTTCCAGTCGAGTCAGTGGACTTTTGTTAGGTAATTTCTACTAGCTCACTCTCCCTTTTGCACAAGTCTAATTGTTAGGAAGCTTTGTTTTGCTTTTTTCTTTCTCATGATGAGCCCAAATCTGTCTTCTTCCATCCACTAGACTAGACCTTCCATCTGCCCTCGTAGGCCAAGCAGAACGGTCTCTTTTCCATGTGACAGCCCGTCAAATGTGCAGTGACAGCTTTCACACTCCCTCCCAGCCATGCCATTCCTTCAGCTGAGCACAGTGCCTGACACACAATAGATACTTAATAAATGTTGATCAATTCATTGTTCTGTGGCATGATTTAGGGCGCCTGTACCATGCCCGACATCCTACTCTAAGATGCCGCTCCCAATGTTCTTCCTAAATTTCCCCTGCCCAGAGGCAGCCTGCAGCCAGTGTGTTTATATAGGAAGGGCACGTGTTCCTTTGTCTCTCTGTGTGAAGCTGACCAAAGAACATTATTGTTTTTGAGAATTTATGTGCCAGGAGCGAGTGAGATGGACCTGGATAAGCCTGGTGTGCAGCTCTGATTGTTTTCTCCTGTTAGTATGGTTTGTGTTCAGCGTGTGTACTGATCCCCTGGAAAAGTACCCTCAGACTTGACAATTGGCACCTCAGCATTCCCATGGCTCCAGTGTATAAGGAAGGTTACTGTGTCCTTTCTTTCTTAACCCTTGACTGATTCTTTTCTGCATATACAGGTAGCTAGCCACAGGAAAGAGCTTTAGGGCCAGGAGGGCCTAATATGGGAAAATAGATTTTCATTCTTTAGGTGGATACTCAGGAGACTATGCTCTGCCAGGCTCTGATCTGTAACACAGACTGATCTTGCATGATTTTTCTTGGTCTAATTTGTTTTGATTCTGGACAGAGTATCATCTTAGAATTGTCATCTCATCTACATTGCATTTTTTTTTTTAAAACCTCTAACAGTTAGACCTTCAGTCAAAAGGTGATGGGAGTTGTGAAGTGGAAATTGCCTTTCTCAAGGGAGGAAACCAGTGGGCTCTTAGAGAAATCGTTTTACTGCCTTTGTGAGGTTACTTCATCAATCCTGTCTTCTGAGTCTAATAATTACTGAGGATGATGAAATAATTAGATCCTTACCCCTCTCCTCCTTCCAGACTATTCTGGCCTCAATGTACCCTTCATGAGTACTGTTAGTAAGAATGTACTAACAAATACTCCTTTTTCTAAGGACCTTGACTAAGTGGGTAGATTGAACCAAAGCTCATCTCTCTTTGGTGCTGGCAAAGGGAAAAATGTCAGAGAGTACAACATTTAGCATGTTTGCAAATATACTGGATTGCCAGGAGTGGTAGCACTTACCTGTAATCTTTGCTATTGGGGAGTCTGAGCCTGATGGATCACTTGAGCTCTGGAGTTCTGAGTTGCATAAGTACTAAAGATGATCAGGTGTTCACACTAAGCCCAGTACCTCTCAGGATCAGGGGGCTGCCTAAATAGGGGTAGGATTGGCCTAGGTTAGAAACGGGGCCAATGAACACTTTCTTCTGTCACTGACATAAGCTACTTGAGTGATTGCTGCCAGCCTGGGATACTCAGTGAAAGAAAGAAAGGAAGAAGGAAAGAAGGAAAGGATGAAAGGAAGAAAGAAAGAGAGAAAGGAAGAAAAAGAAAATAAATAAGTGCTCACCTCTTCCCAAGAGATATTTAAAAGCTGCTTTGGGTCTCAGAAGCCTGTTTCCCATGAATCTGGCTGCCAGGCCTGCTGATGGTTTGGACTTGGCGGTATAAGAGGTGATATCCCTGTGCTTCTTTAGTTCTAATATAAACTCACAGGAACCAAGCTAGCTTCCTGTCAAATCAACAGGCCAGTGAGACTAGAGGCAGGTGATCATAGGATCCCTGCCTTAATGTGACTGACTGACCCTAAGAGTGCCAAACTGGCCGAGGGAAGGCAGCTACTCTGACCCACATTGGGAGCAGCTACCCAGAAGTGCAGGTCTTCACCTCAGCATTCCCAGCTGTGGTTCCCACAAAAACAATTTGGGGCCTTAATTAGCCCCTTGGCACTGCTGAGTGTGGCTAATGCCGAGGTAGCAACTTCTCCTCACTCTCTGTGTTGTAGGCATGTGGATGCTTAGCTTTATCTCCTTTGCCTCTCCTCTGTATCCTGCCTATCAGGATCACAGTTTTGTTTGTGGCTCTCCCTGCTTTTTCTAGTGGAGGGACCCTCAGAGGGAAGGAGGGAGGAAGGTGAGTGGTTTATCTTGTTTTGTTTCCCTTCAGGCTCTGTTGAATAGAGGGATTGTTGAGCTGCTTATGACATCAGACAACAAGGATGGCCTGAGCGGAGGCTACTTGGAAGGAGGTACAGACATGGTGGGACAACAAGGTTGGACAGGGGGCGAGTAGTCACTTTGGCCTGGGAGAACTCATTGTCTAGATGAGGGACAGAATCGGGGCCAAGGCCCCACATCAGGGATTTCCTTGACCCTCCTCTTCCCCATTTTCTTTTTTTTTTTTAATTTTATTTTAGTTTGCATCATTCATTTCCACAAGATTTTGAGTTACATATTTTCTCCCCTTCTTTCCCCTACCCACCACCCCAAAACAGCCATCCCAATGTGTCCCCCCTCTCCCAGTCTATTCTCTCCTATGTCACTTTTCTGTAGGGCAGGATGGATCCCTCTTCCCCATTTTTACTGTTTCCAACTTTCAAAGGGAGGCAGGTCTAAGTGGGGACCGAGTCTAGAAATCCTTCTGCTGTTCACATCTCTGGGCTGTTTGGTGGACCTTGCTAACCTTGGCCACAGCTAAGTGCCAGTCACTCCTCCTCCTAGCTCTGACTCCTATCATGCTGTTTGTTGCCCGTGATGCTGTGTTTTCACATGGGACACAAGAACACTGGCAGCCCTGGATTGTGGGGTCATCTTTTAGGTGTATGTTTGCCTTAACCCTCTAGGCAGGAACCACTGGTGAATGTCTCTGTGGGAGGACCAGGCCACGTAGTGTTGAGAGAGCATGGTCACTGGGGAGACAAGCTTCAGACAAGTCCTTTAAACTGTGGGTACATATCCCGCATTCATTCATTGGTATTTGTTGCTTCTTCTTTCCCTTTGATTGAAATCTTTTCAAAATGCCTATCTCTGGCAATAGGGGCTTTATCTGGGGCCTTGGAAGCGGGGTAAGGATGCAGCTTGAAAGGGAATATCATGGAATGACTCAGGAGGGGAGTCCTACCAGAGGCTCAGGTCCTGAGGAGCAGTGAAGAGAGGGGGAACTCCATTATCTTGAGGGACTGACCCAGGACCTTTTCCTTTGGTCCAAGAGAGAAGAGGCAGAGAAGAGAAATCTTTCTTCAAAGGGCCCAGGATTTTCCAGCCTTTTCTAAGGCAGCAGCAATTTCCTGTCTTCTCCACCAGGGGTCACTGTATCCTTATCATTGCTTCATTTGTACCAAGAGAATGGAGCTAGTGGCCACAGTTGCCAAAATCTGCCTGCTTGCCTTACCAGGGCAGTTGTGACCCAAAGTCACCCTAAGTGCTGGACTGTCTGTATGTAGAATAAAGACTGGATGTGGTCCTGGCCCTCTGGGAACCTGTTGTTTAATAAGAGTCTGGACAAACATATAACCAACAGAAATAGAGTATAGTTGGGGAAATAATGTATCTGTGAAAAGACAGTGAATTGTGGGTGAGAGATTTTAATGGCAGGTTGAAGAATAGTTTGGTTCTAACGATGAATATTTTTAATCACTGCTTGGATATCGCTCATGGTGGGTTCTGTAGCTGAGCCCAAGGATTTTCGGGAACACAACCTTTTTTCCACTTAGACCTAGCCTAGAGTACCTCTGGATAAGCCAATATAGAATGTAAATAGAGGAGCTGGGTCCTATATCTCCTGGCTGAGACTAGGGCCATTTTAACTTCCCTTGGTCTGGATAATATTCCTTCTTCCAGTGGTCCTGATAGTACAACTTGTGCAGGAATCGAGGTGGTACAGTGGATAGAATGATGGGCTTGGAGTCAAGTCTCCTGAGTTCAAATCTTGTTTGACCATGGGCAAGTCACGTAACCTTTTGTGTCTCAGTGTCCTCATCTGTAAAAATGGAGATAGCACCTATTACCTAGGGTTGTTATGAGAATCAAGTGAGATAAAAATATGTAAAGTGCTTTGCAAACCTCAAAATACTATATAAGTTCTAGCTATTATTAATATCATTATTACAACATTTCTCCTTTCTTTTCCCCTACAGTGCTGGCTACTGTCAATTTAAAGCATGTGGATTCCATGATTTTCAACTATCTACATTCGTTCCAGGTAAGGAGAAGAGTCTCTCTTGTCTAAGCATCTTGAGTATTTTCAGTGATTGTAAGCATAGTCTCAAGGAACTTTGGCAGAAAGAAGGAAACTCTCTCTCCTCCTCCTCACTGGTTACCTGGACTTCAAGAAGCTTCTGAAGAATATGAGGCTTTTCAGAGACAACAGCAGAAGCTGGAGGTGCTCCTACATCCTGTTCCTCACTGACACGGGGCCTCCCAGGACTTGTTCTCTCATGCCACAGAAGGCCCGCTTCCCTCTTTTCACTGCCCCTCCTGGATAAAGCAGAAATTAAACCTACCCCCCCTCCCCCCACTTCTACTCTTGCAGGTTTTTAAGATTTTGAAGTCCTCTAAGGGAATCTGTAGCATGAGTTTTCATACTTTCCCAACCTCAGAGAGCCCCATTGCCAGCTCCCTGTGGGTTTCACTAGGGCCTAAAGGATGAGAATAAGAATAAATTAAGAATACCTTGAAGACCCCAGCTGCAGCAATTGATGCAGCGTATTTTTTTTTTAATCCATAAGGCAAAGAAAATGGAGCTAGCAGAATGAAAGATGTTACAATTTGAGTTTGAAATAACTTGTAATCATTTTTATTTAAAGTGCATTTGTACAGATAGGAGAAATTATAGAAAGTTATAATAAAATATACAATGTATACTATAGAGCAGCGGTTCTCAACCTGTGGGTTGTGACCCCTTTGGGGATTGCCTAAGACCATCGGAATACACATATTTCTGATGATCTTAGGAACAGAGACACTGCTCCTCTGTCCGTCTCTAGGCAGGTCCGCCCACATGCAGATACGCCCACATACCAGTATTAAAGGGTCGCGGCATTAGGAAGGTTGAGAACCACTGCTATGGAGTAAATTATATTAAGCATACTCTCCATTTTTATTTGGTGTCAGTTGGTGCATCTGGTCTTTATAATGTTAGGTAGTTTGGGGATCTGCTTTGTCTTGGTAGGCCATGGAGGTCATGGGAGGAAAATCATCATTTAGATCCTATTAATTTTCAGCATCCATTTTCTACTCTTCCATCACTCCAGATATGACCAGAGCTGTCCTTAGAGTTTGGCAAATATGGGTTATTGTTCCTCCATAAGGTCATTGTATGAGGTCATGGATCTATAGCTGAAAAGGACCTTAGAGACAATCCAGTCCAGTCTTATTTTATGGATGAAGAACTGAGGTGCAGCGGGGATTAACGACCCATCCAAGGCCACCAGATAGTAAAGGTCAGAAGTGAGATTTCTATCTAGGTCCTTTGGCTCCAGAGCCAGAGTTGTTTCCATTGCACCATACATGCCACAGGACTCAAGTCTTTTGATGGGAATCACAGCTGGGGCAAGGAAAGAGTCAGAAGGGGTGAGGACTGCTGAAAAATGCCCTAAGTGCTAGTAGTATGCTTGGAGTCAGCATCAAAAGCAGTGATGCCCACCTGGCAGCAAGACCCCTATCCCTGATACTTCCCTTTCAGTTCCTATCTTGTCCTTCCAAAATACTTCATCTCCTTTGGGCCTACCCTTGATGTTCCCTTTAGTTTCTCCTTATCAGTGATCAAATGTTAGGTACAGGGCGCTCCAAAATCCAAATACGCCCCAGGACCCATATCCTGCTGAGGATAGCTTTTTCTCAGAATCCCCAAAGGCTGTGGTGGTGGATGGGAAATTTGGGCCTTGTCCAGTACTCCAGTGTTTTTGCCAAAAAAACCTCAGCAGAGTCACAAAAAGTTGACCGTGACTGAAATGACTGAACAACAACATTCAAAGCAAGTGAGATGACCATGTGTCTCTGAAACAATGAAAGATGTGTCATAAGGTCCAAGGCCACTGGACAAGAAGAGGCTGCCCCCTCCAGACAAGAAACCTCTGAACCATCTCTAGCTTGCAAACTCTCAAGTCCTGGGAAAGTTCATTGGCGTCAGGGAGACAGATAATCTGATTTCAGGGAAGCCAGAGGGAAAAAGAAAGGAAGTTCTTTGGATGCCTACTTAATATCC
Source organism: Pseudochirops corinnae (assembly GCA_028646515.1). Classification (NCBI taxonomy): domain Eukaryota; kingdom Metazoa; phylum Chordata; class Mammalia; order Diprotodontia; family Pseudocheiridae; genus Pseudochirops; species Pseudochirops corinnae. The sequence goes on from CM053588.1 coordinate 145,551,536, forward strand.
AATGGATTAAGGAGAATTTGCTGCTAAATCCTCTGCAGATAGATTTTTTTTGATGACCTAGTCTGTGCATCTCTCCTAAGTGGAAAGAAGTGGCCTGAGCATAGGCCCCTTTTGGGTTGAGTTTCTATATCCTGCCTAAGCCAAGCCATTCTCTGGAGCTGTGCCAGCTCTGCCTCAGGCCTGGTCAGAAGAGTTGAAGGCATTGCTCCTACTTTCACCGGCTTTGCTGTGAGTGCTCTGGACACTGAACTCAGTCCACTGGGTGGTATTGTTGCAGAAGGAGGAACCTTCCGGAGAATACTGAGTGTTAGCGATGAAAGGGCATATTTCCACTAGGGACAGATATTTAGTGAGGAACTCCCTCCCATGTACCACCCACTCCATCATGCTTAGATTCTGGCATATAGAAAGGTCTCTTCCCTCAAATACACACACACACACACACACACGACTAATAATTATAATAAATGGCAACAGGCATGTCATAAATGAATCATTAGTGACAGAGGCAGTCACATAGGCTAGGGCCAGAGCTTCCAGTGAGATTGCTAAGGAAAGAAGGCCTCATGGAGCATTGGGATTTGACTTACATCTTGAAGGTTGCACAGGATTTCAGGAGGCAGAAAGCAGGAAATAGTTGATGCTTCATTGACAGTGAACAGTAACAGCAAATGGAAAAGAACATTGCTGCATAGAAGCACTATCACCACTGCAAAAGAATGAAGGGCAGGCATGATGGCAGGCCACCCAGGAGACTCTCATGGTGCCTAGGTCTGTGCCTGAAGGTCTTCTGACAAGGTCCTGGGATGGCTGAAAGCCAGACCCACATGTAGCCTAAACTCAAGAGTTTTGTATTGAAATGAGCACTGTCACTTCCCAAGCCTGATGGCATGGGAACTTTATGAGTCATGGAATTTAGGGCTGGAAGGGACCTTAGCTATTATTTAGTTCACCCTCTGCCACCAGGGGATGAATGGGAGGCCCAGCAGGGGAAAGGGCTTGCCATTGGTCACACAATTAAGTGCCAAAGCGAAAACGTGTTCTTGGCTTTCAGTGAGGACAATTCTTGAGTCATATCCTCTTCCTCCATGAGGTACTATGGATCGTTGGAGGCGGTGCCCCTGTGAAGATCACTTAGTAGTCATTGAGCTTTGTAGGAGGATTAATGAGTGTTCATTCCAATTCTGTAACTTGAAAGTGTCTCTAAGTGGCCTATCATTAAAGTTTCAAATCTTTCAGTGAATCAAGAGCCTCCATAATCTTTCACTCCCCTCAAAGCTGTAATAAAACCCCTGACATCCTGAATAATCCAGGGTCCTGCTTTTCAGTCCCTTCAGAGGTCATATTTTGTACCAGTCTGCAGTGGTGGTGGTGGTGGTGATGGTGAACCTACTTTATTTGAGAGCCAAACCCTGTAAAATACAGTTATGCCATGGGGGAAAGGATCTGTTGGTTGTGAGAGCTACAGTTAAGTCTCAACTTGTCACCCATTCTGGAGTGACCTTTAGGACACAGAACAGGTCTGTATTAGGTGTCAAGATGACACAGTGGATTTCCTGGAGTCAGGAAATTCGGAGTTCAAATATGATTTCAGATACTAGCTCTGTAATCCTAGACAAATCACCTAACCTGTTTGCCTCAATTTCCTCATCCGTAAAATGGAAGAATAATAGTACCTACTTCCTAGGGTTGTAGTGAAGATCAAATGGGACAATATTTATAAAGTTCTGCAAACTTAAAGCACTCTATAAATGTTAGTTTTTTTTATTATTACTCCCTATTCTTGAAATTTGAGTTTCCTGATCCAGTATGTGTTACATTTCCAGTGGCTAATTCTGGTTACCTTTCCCATAGGATTGAGAGTAATCTCAGCTGGTACAATTCAGAGAGGTCACTCTGGACTTGATCTGATCACAGCTTCTTCACTCCAAAACTGGGGCACATTGCATGTGGACCCTAGAATAGCAGAAGCTGTGATCCCAGGCCCATTGAACAAACCCCACTCATCACAGGCAAGATGTAAGGACAAAATTCTCAGGCCCTAACATCATCAGTATCTCGGCTGCATGGCTTCCGGCATCTACTAACCATAATTCGCTCCCAGCACATGTGCCGTTCACCCTTATGTATAACTCGGCCCTCTTTGTGCTCCCTGGCACTCCTAGGTATCCTCGGAGGAAATGCGGATGCTGTGTGTCTGATTGCTTCACACACTCCCAGTGCCCTAGGGATTTCCCAGGGGAATCTCCAGTATGGCTTTGCAAGGTGCTACCTGCACCTTCTTCCATTTCCTTCCCCAGGGATCCATTCTCCTTGTTATATTGATTAAGTGTTTCTGTAGTGCCCAGAATAAGAGGGAAGATGTGCTACCCCCAAATCTTGTTGTCTAGGAGAGATGCCCAAGACTAGCATTCGAAACCCAGAAACTTTGCCTCAGCCCAGGCCTGCCTGAGTCTGCCCTCCCTCATTCAGTGAAGTAGTAAATCCTTTCACTTCAATAACAGGCATAGAAAATAGATCAACCTTCCTCTCCCTGTGGAAGAGTGTGGTGTTTCTAACAACCATTTATTCCCATGGTGGTGGTGGCTGATTATACATTCCTATGGAGAATATTTGAATCTGAACTGACTAGCACAACCACGACTGTGAATGTTGGATGATAGGTCTGTAAATCTCAGTGTTCTTTTGTACCAGAGTACAAAGGTACCCATAGCACTTGGAGTCTGTCTGCCTGCAAGGACTGAACTGGGCAAAGGACAGGAACAAGAAGCCTGGGGGATTCTTTTAGCTTCTTGTTATCCCGTGACCTTGGATCTTATGACATATCTTTATCCCAGAGACACCTGGTAATCTTACTAGTTGTGAGTGTTGTCGTTGTTGAGTCATTTCAGTCGTGTCCAACTCTTTGTGACTCCTTTTGAGGTTTTCTTGGTCAAAGTACTGGAGTGGTTTGTCATGTCTTCCAGCTCATTTTACAGGTGAGAAAACTGAGGTTAGCGGGGTTAAGTGACTTGCCCAGGGTCACACAGCTAGCTAGTAAGTGTCTGAGGTCAGATTTGAACTTGGGTCTTCCTGACTCTAGGCCCAGCACTCTATTCATTATCCCCCCATCTCATCAAGATAGGACTTTTTTTTCTGTGCAAAGAAATGCTTCATGGAGGACCTGTCCATTCTTCAAAGGACTCTTCCATCTCTGCACTCTTTGAAGAGATCATCTCTGACCAGATAATACCCCTGTTTTGGTAGGCTGCCTTTAAAGGTTCTTCAGATAATCCCATATTCCCCTTTTGTGTATCAGGAAAATGGACAAAAGGAATGGGAGTGTCGGATCTCCTCTGGCTCTCCGTCTGGAGCAAGTGCAGGACCTGGAATATTTGCCTAATGCCTCTCTTCATGATGCCACCCTTCCTTTCCCCTTACTTATGCTTCGTTGACTCCTGTTATAGCCACAGACAACTAATTGGGAGAGCTAGTTGGCACAGTGGATAAAACACCGGTCTCAAGTCAGGAAGACCTGAGCTCAAATCCAGCCTCAGACACTTAACTGTGTGATCCTGGGCAAGTCACTTAACCTCTGTTTTGGTTTCCCCATCTGTAAAATGAGGATTATAATAAAGCATTTACCTCCCAGGATTGTTGGGAGGATCAAATGAGATAAAAAGTGTAAAGTGCTTAGTGCAGTGCCTGGCAGTAGTAAAGGCTATGTCAACGTTAGCTGTTGGTATAATGATCTTACACAAGTCTGGGTTATTTAATCTGACCTCTAAACTGTGCTCAGTAAGGGGAAAGAGGCCTGTAAGACGCAGGAGGATGAGGGACTGTCTCCAGGGAAGCCTCTTGGTATGGGGGACCAGCTCTGTTGGAAGAGCAAAGGTCTGGTGGAGGGAAAACACAAGACATGCTCAGGGCGTGGCGAGCAGACTGGTTTGAATAGAATGGTATTTTGCCTGGAGGAAGAGAAGAGGAAGAGGTAAGTTGGGCCCAGCCTCAGGGGAGTCTTGAGTGCCAGGTTAAGCAGTTTGGACTTTGTCCTGGAGGACGTGGGGTCTCATGGAAGGTTTGGGATCAGGGGATGATGATGAAGGAAGCGTGTTGGTAAACGTTTTAACGACTGACTCTCCAAATAAAAGTGTGGATGACACTTTAAAATGCAATTTGCATTATTAATATTTTCTTCATCACTTTCTGAAGTCCAGACAATCACCAAAACAATAAATCAAGCCCGATCTGTAGTGTTTGCTGCTTTCTGAGGTGGGCCTTTGTGAACCAGCCCCGTCAGCTCTACCACAGCCCTGGTTCATGGAGTTCTAAGGACTGTAACTGGACAGTGACAGTGGCCATGGAAAGAAAGGCAGGGACACAAGCTTGAGTCATAAGAAGGGAAGAACAGACAGGGGCTTAGTCACTGATGGGATGTGCTGGGTGAGTGGCAGGAGTGAGACAAGGTGAGATTTGGGGCCCTCATTTCCTGGATCCTAGAGTCATGGGACTCAGGTACCATTCTGTTCACTCGCATGCAGCACTTTCTCTACAATCAGTGGTGACAGCCTCCCTAAAAGTTCTGGGCAGGTCCCTATGTTGAAAAATCTCTAGTTAGATTTTCTGAGGCTTATTAACAGGTGCCACTTACTGCCCCCTTCCCAAAACTGGAAAAATGAAAAAAGTTTGTGTTACTCCACAGACAAGTAGAAACATTTCTGATTGCCCTACAAGGACAGCCCACCTTATCTGTAGCTCCCTAGGCTCTTTCCAGCTGGTATTTTCTAAGCTGAAGTAGTAGCTGCCTGAGAAGCTTGAGGGCCCACCTAGAGCTGCGGCAAAGAAACAAGAGATGCTCTATTGCCCTGGGCACAGCGCTCCAGGTGGCAAAGACTGGTACAGGCGGGCAGGGAGAGGTGAACTTGGGCCTCAAACGTATCCACTGCAAGGACTCCTGGGGGAAGGAAGGAGTGTGTTTGATTAAGGGTGCTAGGTGGTGTGGTGGATAGAGTTCTGAAAGAGTGGATAGAATCGAAAGGGAATTATTTCAGATCCTCCTTCAGACACTTGCTAGCTAGCCACTGCCTCTGTCAGCTTCACTTTCTTTACCTGTAAAATGGAGAGGCTGTTACTTGCACCTACTGTCAGTGAGGTGATGCTTTGGATAGAGTGCCCAAGTTCAAATCTGGCCTCAGGTGCTTACTAGCTGTATAATCCCTTAACCCTGTCTGCCTCAGTTTCCTTATCTGTAAAATGAAAACCACTGCAGTATCTTTGCCAAGAGAATCCCAAATGTGGTCACAAAGAGTTGCACATGACTGAGATGATTGAACAGCAGCAACATTAATAGCACCTGCCTCACAGGGTTGTTGTGGGAATTGAATGAGATAATATAGGTCAAGCATGTTGCAAACTTTTAAAGAGCTCTAGATTACTGCTAGCTCTGGTGATGATGAAGACCTAGCTCCCACAAAGACTGAAGCTTCTGATGCCATCTGCAGCACTGCAGATGCGTTAAGCTGGTAGCGTCTGTGGCTTCGTCTTTGGCCCTTTTCTCTTGCTTTGCCTCTGCAGGCATGGCAGTCGCTCCTTGGCAGAGAAATGTGTTCAGGAGGCAGGATTGCAGGCCCCAGTGCTGGCACCAGGGAGCATCCTGCCACCCTCTGACTGCTTACTGCTGCTCTGGTGACTCCTGCGAGCAGCACTGATGTTGGGCTGATCCCACACTCTTTGAGTTTGTGGTTGGGAAGAGAATGGGGTGTCTGGATCCTCCTGGGAGTCTCCTCGAGGGGACTCGTGACCTCTGGTTTTCCTTTTCCTACTCTTGTGACCTAGTTCCAATTTATGGTTTGGATTGTTCCCAGGAAAATAAACCCACGATGGTGACAGAATATTGGACGGGATGGTTTGACACATGGGGTGGTCCCCACAACATTGTGGATGCCGATGGTGAGTAATCTGCAGCTGGGGAATCCAGAGCATAAGGAAAAGCAAATACAGGAGCTCCTACGTCATTCTTCAGTAATGAAATCTTCTGGCTAGATAGCCCCCTTCTGTGCACATGCATATTTGTGGATACCTCTGTCTGTGGTGGTTAAATAACTCTCAATTATCTGTGACAATGGAGGGAGGAGAAACAGAAGACAGTGTGTGGATAATAGAAGTCATTTTGATTCAGTTGTGAAGTGACCATTCATTTTTTAAAAAAAGCAACTTTGGGGCAGTTAGATGGCACAGTGAATAGTCAAGAGGACTTGAGTTCAAAATGTGGACTCAGACACTAGCTGTGTGACCCTTAACTCCGATTGCCTCCCCTCCCCCCCAAAACAAGTTTACTTAATTATGTCTTGAGATGAAAAGAACATTTGACTGGACATGTGGGTTTTAGCTCCATCTTTGCAGCTTGCTGCTGCTAATAACTGACCTGCAGGTAGTGCTTTGAGGTTTGTCAGATGTTTGGCAGACAGTATCTCTTTTGATGCCAGAGCAACCCTGGGGAGTGGCAGGGGGTGGGGTACAAGTGACTTGCCTGTGGTCATCCCTGACAACACAAAGCCTCCTGGAGCTGCAGACTGGAGTTACACTTAGAACTTTGGACCAGCTTGTGTGCATCTTCAGGACTTGGTTTTCTCATCTGTCAGTTGTGGTGACCAAACCTGATCCTAAGTTCCCTTCTAGCTCTGTAATTTTCCATGATTCAATGATTAACCTTTCAGACGAGATGAATTTAATTCATCAAATTGCATGAATTGATCTATGATGTGGGGATTTCTTGACCTTGCCCATTCATTCATTCCATTAGTGTTAATTAGATGGCTAATGTATAAAACCAGTCCTTGGATTTGAAGGGTATACAATACAGAGATAAATTAAACTTCTAGGCCTTCAAAGAATTGACAATCTGGTAGGAGAGAGATATTTTATATATGTATATATATATATGTGTGCGTGTGTATACACACATGTACATATATACATACGCATTACATTTGTGTATATCTATATATGTATATACCACATACTATACATATATATGTCTGTGTGTATACATAAATGCATACATACATACATGCATACATATATATAAAAATTTTTTTGCTGTTATTCAGTCGCTCAGTCACATCTGACTCTTTGATCTCATGGACCATGTCACATCAGTACTTTCCATAGGGTTTTCTTGGCAAAGACACTAGCATGGTTTGCCAGTTCTTCTCCAGTAAATTAAGTCAATCACAGGTTAAGTGACTTGCCCAGAGTCACACAGCTAGTAAGTGTCTGAGTCTGGATTTGAACTCAGGTCTCCCTGACTATAGGCCCAGCACTCTATCCACTGAGCCACCTGGCTGCCTCTGTGTATATGTGTGTGTGTATGTATACTCATACATAATTATATGATATATAAATACTAGTATTATTTATTATGTACTATATTATTTTGTATTTGGCATAGTATGTACTATTTTTGTACTTTTCATACATAGTATGTATAGTATGTATATATATATATACTATATATATAGTATACACAACCATATAGTATGTAAATATGCTATATATTTATAAACAGTACAAACAAGACATGCTGATCAAATAAAAGAAGTAAAAATGAAAGACCCCACAAGCCCAAAGGAAGAACATTTCCAGGTGAGGGAAGCCTTGATGGAGGCTTCACAGAGAAGGAAGGATTTGAGTTGAGCCTAAAGGTTGAGAAGGATTTCAGTCGATGGAAACGTGGGGAGAGTTTCTGATCTATCCAGCCATTTCTAGCCCTAGAGTTTGGTGGGTTCTGGACAATAGAGACCATTCTGGAAGAGGCAGTGGGAGTCCTTCAGGGCCTCAGACTCTTAACTCTGTTCCTCCCTCTTCTGCAGATGTGGTGCTCACTGTTTCCTCTATCATCCAGATGGGAGCCTCCCTCAACCTTTACATGTTTCATGGAGGAACCAACTTTGGTTTCATGAATGGGGCTCAGCATTTTGATGAGTACAAGGCTGATGTCACGAGCTATGGTAAGTATGCCCCGATGTAGCTGCACCCTAGCATTTGTGAGTTTGGACCTTTTCCAGGGAGGGTGCCAGAAAACACCTGCTGACACCATTAACTTATTTGCTTGCAAAATTCCCTGAGACTTGAGGTTAGGGTGGAATGTATATCATATTCCCTTCCTTTCAGTTCACTGCATCAATCTGATCAGAGACCATCACTGTAACCTGCAACAGGTTGGACTTTATAGGCCAAGGAATAAATGCTGCGTCTGATTAATTGACTGCCTAGATTCCTGGACACAAAGAGCCATTGCAAATATCACTTACTTTTTACCTCCTAGCAAGTGCAGGCCAGAAATACTGATAGGTGTGTCTGTATATCTTATAACTGTTGTTTCTAGGTTTTCGAAGAAACTGGTGGCAGGCAAGGGGAGAAGTAGCATTTAGATGGGAAAGGTAGGCACTCTTGGGTTAGAGCATCCTCGGTTCTTCGTTTAGGGGCATGCTTTCTCCCCCATGCTGGAATGGTATCTTCCTCATTGCGTCATGGTTTCCAGAAGGTAAAGAGGGTGTCATTTTGATCTGTCAACTCTCTGAAGTGGGTAGCATAGGGCTCAGCAGAGCAGGGGGCGTTTTATTACAGGTTGCTGACTAACAACAGTCTGACTTGCAGAAGGTGGTAAATTGGGTTGCCCTGGGGACTTCCCTATTTATGGTTGCTGTGACTTTTTGCAGACTATGATGCTGTATTGACGGAAGCTGGGGATTACACACCTAAGTTCTTCAAGCTGCGGAATTACTTCAGCACCATCATAGGTATCCATCACCCACTTGATTCTGAAGCTGGTCTATTTATTACCTGATCTCGCTCAGAAATATACTCCCCATGGACTCTCAGCTTCCCAGAAAATCCCCATATGGAGATGTGAGAGACTGGTAGATATTACCATAGTATCTGGTGCCTCGTCAACTGTCCACTGGAAAGCTGCCCTCTTGCCCATTGAGACCAATGCCAGCTTGCAAAGACTAAGAGAAACCCACACAGGGAATACCTGTGAAGATAGCTTTTCCTTCCTTGGATCCCTCAGGCTTGTTCCAGGCCTAGGCCCCCTGTTGTGTTGACACTGATGTGATCTATCCTCTGAGTAAAGTAGAAGAGGGAACAGAGGAGTCAGGGCCCATGCCACAGGTTTCTGGGATTTCCCTTATTCTTCATTGGCATTACAGATAATCCACTGCCCCACCTGCCTGCCACAATGCCGAAGGCCTCCTACCATGCTGTGAAGCCCTCATACTACATGTCACTGTGGGATGCCTTGGAGCACGTGGGCAAGGTGGGTACTTCCTAAACCAGATTAAAAGCAGGAGGAGAAGACAAGGGCTTAGGCCCACAGTCAAGGGGAAAGAAAAGTCAGGTTTTTTGAGCCTTGGACAAGTCCCTAAGCTTTAGAAATACAGGAAACATAGACCAAACTTGGACCAGACATGTCCAGAGAAGGGAAGACTGTGCTTGAAGAAGAAACGCTGGCTAACAGAGCAGGATGTGGGGCACATCCTCCTTTTTAGGCCTGGTTAGACTCTGGTGCCCTCCTTCAGCTGAGAGAGAGCCTGAGCTCCAGGATTCTAGTCCTGACTTCACTGTGGCGTGTTGGATGACCTCAGACCTCAGACCAGTCACTTAGCTTCTGGATGTCAGGTCTCCCTGGCCTCCTTGTGACCATGCTGTGAGATGGGTTTGAAATAGTCAGAATATTATAGCTAGGTATGGCATATAATCATGATCAGTATTACACATGCCATCCTTTTTTTTAATCTTTATTTTTTCTCAATTACATGTAAACAAAAAATTTTAACATTAACTTTTTAAAATTTTGAATTCCAAATTCTTTACCTCCCTCCTTGCCTCCTCTCTCTCCCTCTCTCCCTCCTCTCTCTCCTCCTAGAGAAGGCAAGCAATTTGATATTGATTATACATGTACACATGCCATTTCTTAACAAATCTCTTGTGTTCCAAATGGACCCTGGGGGACCATTGCTGTGGCATAATGGAAAGGATCACACTAGAGTCAGCTACTGGCTCTGGAGACTTAGGAACCCGTCGCTTTGTTTCTTTTCATTTGTTTCCTCACCTACAAAATTGGAATGATAATAACACCTGTACCACCTACTTCACAGAGTTGTTGGGATGTAAGCCATAAAGCACTATGTAAGTGTGAACTATTATGGTTATGATACTGGGTTTCAGTGAGGAAGCTTCATAGGCCTTCACTTCATTTCAATAATTCAAGTTGCCTTGTCAGTCCTTATTCTTCTTGAGCTTCCTGCAGCTTTGATACCATTGATCCTTCCAGATCCTCCTTTTTGACTCCTTGGTACTTCACCACTGGCTCCCCTCTTTGCCTCCCTGACCCCTCATCTTTCTTCTTTGTTGGATCATTGTCTATCTCTTGTCCCTTAATTATGAATTTCCTGAAGGCTTTGTACTGGGCCTTCCCTTGTCTCTACACTCTCAGGCCTTGGTAATCTCATCCACTCCCATTCAGTTATTATTATTAGCTGAATGACAAATCTTTTTATTCATCTCCTCCCCATCACTGGAGTTCTGTGTTGTCTCTTCTAGATAACCTTCACTTTAAGTCCTGTGGGTGTCTCAGACTATCCAAACTGAAATTTCTCATTCCCCCTAAACCCACATCTTCTCTAAACCTCTCTATTTATATTGTGGGGAAGTCACCCATGTTTCTAACCTTCTAGTTAACCTGGATTCTTTACTTCCCATCATCTCTCATAGCCAATCATTTGCCAAGCCCTTCAGTTCAGTGCCTCTGACATTTCTTTCATCTGTCCTGTTTTCTCCACTCTCGTGGCCACTAACCTAGTTCAGGCCCTCATCCCCTCCTGCCTGGATTATTGTAATAGCCTCATCATTGGTTTCCTTGCTTCCAGTCTCTTCTCTTCCCAATTCATCCTCTATATACTTCAAAAAGAACCTTTCTAAAGCACAGTTCTGACTATATTACTCCCCCAATCAAAAATCTTCATTACTTTTTATTCTCCTCTTTGATAAAATATAAATTTTTCAGGCTGACATTTAAGGATTTCCATAATCTGGCTTTCCAGTTTTATGTCTCATTATTCTCTTTCACGCTTTCTGTGTACCAGCCAAACTAGTCTATTCTCTTCCTTCCTTCTTCCCTCCCTTCCTCCCTCTCTCCTTTTTTCCCTCCTGCCTTGCCTCCCTCCTTCCTTCCATTTAGTTGTCATCTCTAAGGTAATGATTCTCAAATTTACTTATCCAGTCCTAACCTCTGTGCTGACTTCCAGTATTGTATCTCCACCTGCTTGTTAGACTTCTCTGAATGTTCCATAGGCATCTTAACTCATTTGCGTCCAAAACCGACCTCTCTATTTTTTTCCCTTAAACTCATCTTCTAAACTTTTCTATTCCTGTCTAGAGTACCATTATCGTCTTCCATCACCCAGGCTCACAAACTAGGAGTCATCCTCAAACACTCCCCATCTCTCACTCCCCATATCTAACCTGTTGCCAAGCCCTGTTGATTTTTAACATTTCTCATGTATCCTGCCTTCTTTCCTCTAGCACTGGTCCCTGGTGCAGGCCCTCATTACTCACCCCAAGCCTGGTCTATTTCAATAGGGACTTCAATCAGCCCTTCACTCAGCTGTCAAACTGACTTTCCTAAAACATAACTCTGAGCCCTTACTCAGTAGTCTCTACTGGCTCCTTATTACCTTCAGGATCAAATATAAAACTCTCTGTATGGCAACCAGGCATTTTCTCTGGTTGTCCCCCATGCCAAGAAGTTTCTACCTTGTCATCTCTGCTTCTTGCTGTCCCCATGACTGGCTTCCTTGACTTCTCTGCTAAAATCCCACCTTCTACAAGAAACCTTTCCTGATCTTCCATAATTCTCGTGCCTTTGCTCTGTTGATTATTTCCAGTCTATCCTGTATGTAGCCTGTTTGTCCATGGTTGTTTGCATGTTGTCTCCACCATTAGACCGTGAGCTCCTTGAGGGTAGGGACTCTTTGCCTTCTTTGCACGCTCAGTGTTTATCAAAGTACTCTGCACGTATCAGGCTGTTGTTAAATGTTTGTTGACTGACAACTAGCTGTTCCCCCAAAACCATTTTTTCTTCTCTTTGAGTTTGTACCAATGATCCCTCATTTCTAGAATGCACTCCCTTCTTTCCATTTCCTATCCCATCTGCCTGTCTCTGCATGTTAGAATCTGCTCAGCCTTCCTGCTTTTGAGTTCATCTCACCCTCCAATTGCCTTACTTATTTATACACATATCATGCCTTCCCCATAGAATATAATTATGCTCCTAGAGTACACAGACTTTTTTTGTATCCTTGCACAGAATAGGCACTTAAATGTTTGTTGAATTAATAGACTTCACCCTCACTTTGTGCTCATCTCCTGCTTCCTTTCACAGCCATTTGAGTGCGAGAAGCCTGTCAATATGGAGAATCTGTCAGTGAACCAAGGCAATGGCCAGTCCTATGGGTACATACTCTATGAGACTTCTATCTGTGAGGGAGGCACTCTTTTCTCCAAGGACCACATTCGGGACCGGGCCCAGGTATGGGCCAGGAGACTGGCAAGGGAGGCAGCTGCTGCCTGCTGAGAGCCTCTCTCTGTACCTGGGTGGGTTTATAGATTGGCGTCACTTCTCTTCAGTTTCCTTTTGGCCATACCAAGTAATGACTCTCTTTTTCCTTCAGCATTTATTCTTTTTCCGCCTTCTTTGATCATTCATTCATTCATTTCATTTCATTCTCCGTGATCCTTTTTTGGTGGTGGAGTCCAGAATTAGACCCATCAGTTTCTGACCAGAGCTGAATAAAATGGTGAGGGTGACCTTACACATCCCAGAGTTATGTTTATAAGAAAAAAGAGAGAGATCAGCATACTTTTCAGCTGTCAGTTTGTGGTCTACTCTGACCCGTCATTTCTTCTCAGCTTCTAAGTTGACTTGATACATTTACTTGACGGCTTCTTTCTTTTCTTAGCAGTAAAGTCTGATCCCTTTTGGGGAGCTTATCAGTGCTGCTGCTCCCCCTTTCACAGGTGTTTGTGAACAAGATATACGTTGGATACATGGACTACGAATCTGAGGGACTGCCTATTCCCAAGAGTCAGGTTTGTAATCTCAGGGTCCAGCTTCCACATGTTTTTCACTTCTAATTGTCTCCTTGCACATCAAGCTCTTTCCCAAGCTGCCCCATCCCCAAAGACAACTGATATCATGTAGTTCTGTTCTCTGGCTGCTCAGATTACACTGTGTCTTAAGTCAGTGGGAAGGGAGGAATGTTGGGGGAGACGGTAGGCTCATGGGAAGAGAGCATTGGGCAGCTGGGGCTTGTGCTGGATATGGATCCCCCCATGAGGAGCTGTGTTTGGCTCACTACCAAACATGGTTTCATGAAAAGCTTGAGAGTTACACAGAAGTCTGGAGAGATTGCTCCAGTGCCATGGATGCTGAGGCCATGGAGTCACGGGGTGAAGGCATTGTGCATCTCTTATAGGGTCACCGTAAGCTGAGTATCCTGGTGGAGAATCGTGGTCGAGTCAACTATGGACTGATGCTCAATGAGCAGCGGAAAGGTGGGCTCTGAGAGATGCCAGGACAGGGTTGGGAGGATGAGGAAGCCAGGTCAGGTGGGATAGAGCACCTCCCATCTAATATCTGCTTCTGCTCCAAATGCAGAGAAGGGGAGCCTGGGGCCAGGCTGGTAAGATTTGTCTTCTGAGGTTTCTTCCCTCAGACTGAAAAGGCACATGTGTAAATTCTTTCTCCCCATCAGCGAACCAGGGGAGAACGTGGCAGAAAATGGAATAATGTTGAGGTTGATCTGTCCCACCAGGTGGATTGTCAGTGTACTAGGCCAGAGAGATCAGCCTAGTCCTGTTCCCTACTTCAGTAGGCTTCAGATGTGACATGGCAGACATACCCCCAGATATCTCCATGAACTTGCCTGTATGTAGTTTACCTGGGGCCTACTCCTGGAAAGCTTTCCCTGGTTCCTGGTAGCAGGTGAGGAACAGAAAAAGGATGAGGAAGCTTCTCAAGTGTGATCAGACAGAACTTCAGGGACGTTAAAAAGATCTACATTTCTCATCTAAAGAGAGAATTCTCCAGGACTGGAGAAAATGGCCATGGCTACTGTCTTCTCCCCATAAACCCATGTTCTCTAGAGCAAGAAAAGAGTGTAAGCAAGGTTGGAGAAGACCCCTCCACATTGGACCTTATTTTCTGTAGAAAGATGCAACTTCTTCAGATAGGTTCAACAAAAACAAATCATGCCAAGCCATCCTCATTTCTGTTGTTGTTTTAGTGATGGTGATGGGGTGTTGCTAGTTTGAAACCTGGGAAAATGCCTTAGAAATAGGAGTGCATCTTTCCTGCTTATGGGGCTTGTGCTCCCATGTACAGGGATATGGGTCTGAGGAAGTAGACAGACAGAAATGTTCTTATATTCTCCCTTCTTCCACTGTCCTCTCTGCTTTCACTCCCTAGGCATCTAGTGTTCTGTGCTACCATTTGTAATTTATATCCTTTACTAAGTCTGCCTGAGTCTGCCCTTCTTCCTTTAAGTGACTCATCCTCCAAAATTCTCACCTTCCACTATCAAAATTCATATTGTCTCAGTGACACTTGTGTAGCTAGGTGGTGTAAGAAAGAGAACAATATTATTAAACTAACTCAAATGAAAGATAAGTGACTTAGAGATTTCCCTCCCCCAACCCCCTGCTTCTCACTTTCCCAAAGGTATTTGCATTTTAAAAAGAAGCTTGTTAACCCAAACAATTTTCTGGTTCATGGAATCTCAGAGAAGCCAGAAACTCGGCTGCCTTGGACCCACTGGGGTACAGAGATCCAGGGCTCTCATGAGGGGATTCCAAGCAGTTTTCTGCATTCTCAGTGGTCCTGTCCTTCCCCAACTGATCCCTCCAGTGTCCTTCCTTGCCCACCCCCTCCCACTCTACCTCCTCTACTCCAGCTAAGTCCAGTGATGTTCTCTGAATTTCCAGCTTCTGTAAGCTCTGTCATCCAGGCCCACCTGGTAGAATCCAAGCTCTGTGAGGGTGGTAGTGATTTCATTATGTCTGTGTGTCTTCAGTGCTGGGTACAGTGCCATAGGGAGAACAGATACTTAATAAACGCTTATTGAATTGGATACTCCTGTGGGCCTAATGAGGGACCCCGAACATGGATGTGTGATGCTTACGGAGGCCCAGATTCTGCCTCAAGACCTAACCCAGGAAAGCTCTCCTATCCACAGAGCTCCCATTCTCACCTGTCTGTTGGCTGCTTCCCTGTTGCTCGCACACATGCTCAGTCTCCCCACTCGACCCACCCATCCCCACTACTGGTAATCACCACTCCATAGCTCTCCTCTTCATGGCTAAATCT
Organism: Pseudochirops corinnae; assembly: GCA_028646515.1. Taxonomy (NCBI): domain Eukaryota; kingdom Metazoa; phylum Chordata; class Mammalia; order Diprotodontia; family Pseudocheiridae; genus Pseudochirops; species Pseudochirops corinnae. The sequence goes on from CM053588.1 coordinate 145,566,942, forward strand.
GAGAATGCTTTCTCCAACAGCTGCTTCCATTCCCTCTCCTTTCAGTCTCTTCTTAACTCCCTATAATTTGACTTCTGACCTCATCATTCAACCTGCTCTCTCCAGTGTTACTATGGATCTTTTAATTGCTTAATCTAGTGGCCTTTTCCCAGTCCTCATCCTTCATCCTCGGCAGCCATTGATGCTGTTGATTACCTTGGTATTTCTCTGGCTTCTGGGACACCACTCTCTTGGTTCTCCTTCTATCTGTCTGAGCTCTCCTCGGGTTTCTTTGCTGGATCTACATCCAGGGCACACCCACTGACTGGAGAATCCCTCAGGGTTCTGTCCTGGGGCCTTGCCTCCCTCTGTGCTATTTCACTCGGTGATAAAATCATCTTATCTGTGGTAATGATTCTCAATGATTCTTGTTCGATCCTAACCTCTCTGCTGACCTCCAGTTACATACCTCCGCCTGCCTATTAGACATCTCAGACTTCATGTCTTATAGACATCTTAACCTCAGCACATCCAAAACTCATTATCTTTTCCCCAAACTTCTGTCCCTCACCTTCCAGACTTGCCTGCCCCCATCCTTTCAGTCCCCCAGGATCAAAACCTACGTGCTATCCTAGACTCCTCACAATCTCTCAGTCATCTCCCCCATTTCTAGGTTAGTGCCAAGAGCTGTTTCTCAGATATGCCCCCTTCTCTCCTCTAACACTGCTATGGCCCTAGGGCAGGCCATCATCACCTCATAACCCTCCAGTCCACTGCAGTAGCTGTTGGTGGGTCTGCCTCACTCTAATCCATCCCCCATTCAGCCACCAAGGTGATTTTCCTGAAGTGCAGGTCTGATCCCATCGAAGGCCGCCTCCCCACTCTCATTAAACTGCAGTGCTTCCCTATCACCTTCAGGATCAAAAGGGAAAATCACTTGTTTGTCATTTAGAGCCCTTCACACCCTGCCCCCTCTACTTTTACAGTCTTCTTATGCCTTCTGCTCCTCCCTTCAGCTTCCCGCCCATCTTCTCGCTGTTCCCGTTCTGGCTGTCCCTCAAGCCTGGAATGCTCTTCCTCCTCATCTCCACCTCGGGTTTTCACTGGATTCCTTCCAGTCCCAATCCACATCCCATCTTCTACAGGAAACCCTTCCCAGTCCCCCCTTAATTCTGGTGCCTTCCTTCTGTTAATGAATTTGTACTTAATTTATTTTGTATAGAGTTTATTTCTACATAGTGATTTGCATATTGTCTCCCCCATTAGATTGTCAGCTCCGTGAGGGCAGGGCTGTGACCTCAGCACTTAGCATAGTGTCTTGCACATTGTAGGTGTTTCATAAATGCTTATTGACTGACTGTCCCATGGAATGGCTTACCTGTTGAACTGGAGGGATGATTTGCCTTTTTGGGAACTGAGGAGGATTGATTCATATAAGGAACGACCCCCAAACTTCCAGAGCTTCTGCCCTGAGTACGGCATTGTCCTAATATCTGTCAGCATAGCTGACATCTTTTCTGCACTACTCATTGAACTCTGTTCACTCATTCTCAGTAATGGCTCATTTGGCATGCTTGTCTGCTCATGCAGCATGGTCTTCTGTTCATGGCTGGATCGATCTTCAGCCTCATACTTTGTAATGTACTGTCCTGTTAGCCATAGGACCTGGAAAGGACATCAAATATGGTGTAGTCCAATTCTGTCATTTACAGATGAGGCCCAAGGTCATATAAGATCATAGTTATCAGATTACTGGGAACCAAGGTCTTTTCTGGAGTTGTCCTGAGTACCAAGATAGCTTGTGTAGTCTGGCTTTGGCAATTCAGTGACTTGAATCCCTAAAGCTGGGCTGGGATCTTGAAAGCCTGTGGGATTCATGAATGTGGGCAAGTAAGGGCAAACACTCAGCCCCCAGGTTCCCCCTCCCTGCCAGAGGAAAGCACAGAGGCATCCTCTGTTATCCCTATACGGTCCCCAAATAGGTCTAAACTGACTCCAACAAGCAAAGCTTTACTAGCTCCCTAGGAGGCAGGACCACTTGGGGCATTTCTCTGAATTTTGGCTTGGCCAGAATTGGCAGAGATAAGAGGTATTCCCCTAGACTTGTCAGAAAGGTTTCATGCCCACAGGTAGTCCTTCAGAGTTTGCCCTCAGGAGGAAAAAAACTCCACCCAAATAGTTTGCAGAAACCTTCTGTTCAGAGTCCTCTATGAAAGAAAACTTCTCAGCCTAGCCTGGATACAAGTGCCCCCATCTTCAAGTCTTTGCCTGGGGCCTTGGAAGCTGTGCCAGTTCTGTTCATGCCCTCTTGCTTCCCTGGCTTCTACAGGAATAATTGGTGATATCTATCTGAATGAATCCCCACTACGGAATTTCAAAATCTACAGCCTAGAGATGAAAGAAAACTTCTTCCAGAGGTATGTGCCAGCTCTTTGATCCCAAGACTATGAAGGCTGAGGACAAAGACCACAGACCTTAGCAATTAGCTAGTCTAGAGCAGTCATTTTTACAGATTAGAGAATTTAGGGTTAGAGAGAAGGCAAAGTGATTAAGGTCATCGAGCTGGTGGGTTTCAAAAGAGGAACTAGGAGCTTTCCTGATACTGAGCCCAGGGTGCTTTCCTTTATGCCACACTGATGTCCATTTCTATGTCCATGTTATTTAGCTGAGATCCTAGAGAGGGGAAGGAATTTGCTGTTGAGATCTGGTCTTTCCCTTCCCCTCATTTCTGGGTTCCTCCTGTAGTCTCTCCTCAGTCAAGTGGAATCAGGTACCAGAGGAAGCCCCAGGTCCAGCCTTCTTCCGGGGGACTCTTCAAGTTGATTCCATGGTTCTAGACACCTTCTTGAAGCTGGAGGTGGGTGAGCTGCCCTTCCCAATGGAGTCCTTTAATCCTGGGTGTCTTTGCTCTTAGGGCCATTATTCTGTGCCCAGCTCAGGGAGGCACTCACCAAACTAAGGCCCTGACCCTGAGAATTTCCCAGCATAGCCTCCTTGGGGTGTGGGGCAGGGGTGGGGGTGAGGGGAAGGAACTGGCCAAGTTCTGCAGAAACTGGGCTCTTAATCCATAGGTCTCTGGATTAAAAAATATAATTTTAAAATGATTTCAATATTTATTAATGTTTTCTTCTGTAATTCTATGTGTTTTATTTTTATGCATTTAAAAACATAATTGTGAGAAGGGATCCATTGGTTTCACCAGACTGCCAAAGGGATCTGTGACATAAGAAAGATTAAGAATTGTTGCTCTAGAGGAGGCCTGCACAACCTGTGACCCAGGGCTTGCCACATGACAAAGGATTTCCTCTACATACAAAGGATGTTTTCCTCTACATTTTTCACAGGCTGCCCAAAATCCTTTGGCATGAGGCAAGCCCACCCACGAGCCACCAGTTGTGCAGGCCTGCTTTAGAGGGTTGGGGCTTAGAGGGCTAAGAGAGAGGGGAAACTCCAACTTATCAGCCGTGGCTACCATGGCATTTGCAGCCAGAGCCAAGGCTGTCTTCAGTAGGGGCATAAGAGATTTGGTATACATCACCCTGGCACTATCATCTGTGTTCTGTGCTCCTTCCTGGTGGTAAGCTGAATAGTACTAGCCCAGCAGGGGTGAGATGGTGTATCCACAGTCATAATGGGATCACAAAAGATCCCTAGTAAGGGCTTGCTTAATTCATGCCCTCCGCCCTCTCTCTCTCTCTCTCTCTCTCTCTCTCTCTGTCTCACTCTCTTACTCTTACTCTTACTCTCTTTGAGACGATGAAGGATAAGTGACTTACCCAGAGTCACACCAATAGTAAATGTCTGAGTCATATTTGTCTTATATAAATGTCGTATTTGAACTTAAGTCCTCCTAACTCCAGGGCTGGTGCTGTATCCACTATACCTCCTAGCTGCCCCAATTCATGCCTTTCTCTATTATCCTCAGGCCTGAGGGCAGTAGGGCAGAGCTTCAAAGAGATGTTCTGTCTTGAACTTGGTCCTCCCACCTGCCAGGGGCGTGGAGGACATAAGGACATTTAGGCCTTTGCAACTGTCCCCTTCTCTGCTGCTTTGCTTCTTTGAACTACATAACCCTATATAACCCTTGCCTTGTTTCCTTTAGGGCTGGGTCAAGGGAGTGGTATTCATCAATGGCCGGAATCTTGGGCGCTTTTGGAACATTGGTCCCCAGGAAACTCTCTATCTCCCAGGCCCCTGGCTGCACCCTGGAGACAATGAGGTGAGATCCCCACCAAGCTTCTCATCCCTTCACCTCTACCATTTCTTGCTTTAGCTTTCCCTCAGAAGTACAACATAAGCCTAGAGGAGTAGCCAGCAAGTGAGGGGATCAGCTCTGGGGACTCTACTACAGAGACCCAACTCTAGTGTAGGAAATACTTTACCAGGAGGGGTTAGGTGGGATGGGCAATCTCCAGCAGAGGTATGGAAGAGACAAATTTCCTTGCATGAAATGCAACAATTGCTTTTGGGTTTGAATGGGTAAAATCAGTTTGTTCTGGGCCTCTGAAAATCCTGTGTGGGTATTTGTCTTTGATTATCATTCTCTCCCTCCATCCCTAATCTCCCTATTAAGATCGAATTTTACAAAAAATGAACATTTGTGAATGCTGCAGATCTCCCCACCCCAAAAGGTATAGGGGCTGTCTGGGACTGAGACCAGGGTGGATTCTGTAACTTCTCTGCTTAAACGCTCCTGCTCCACACTGATTTTCCCTGAGCCTCCTCCAGTCTGGTTGGCTCAGGGAAGGGAAGGGAAGGGAAAGGGAAGGAAAGCTAACGGGGATGGGGAGGGAACAAGCATATATTAGTGTCTGCTGTGTGCCAGGCTCTGTGTGAAGCACTTTACAAATGCCCTCTCAAGAGACCAGGGCTGGCTGTAGCTACTGTCAGGCCCGAGCCCCTCTCTCTCTTTGCCAGGTCATCGTGTTTGAGGAACAGAAGTCAGGCATGATCATCCAGAGCCTGGACACACCCTACCTGGGCAGGAGCCACTACGTTGACTGAGCAGCCTGGCTCCGTTTTACTCAGGAAGTTCCTGGCTGGGGCAGAGGAGGAGGTAGAGACCCTCTTCTCTCCAGAGCCTCCAGATGCCTTTTCAGACATCCCTCTACAGCGAGAGGATCTTCTTCAGTACCAGCTCTGGGGAGGAACCGCTTTCACCCATCACCTCGTAGTCTCCAGCCCAGCTGGAAAGAACGTAGAGGGAAGGGAGAATTGTCCTAGCTACTGCTACAGACTTGAACCCTTTCTTGGGTTGTTTTGGTCAGGGGTGGGTCTCTTGCTTGCCCTGCCAGATTGTAGGTGAAGGGGAGAAACTCTTCCACCAGAGTGGAGGTGTTAAATCCTGTTCTCCAGAACGGGCTGCTGTGGCTCTCTAGGTAAGAAGACATTTAGCAAATCCAAGTCTGCATTCTCTGATCAGGTGGGATGTGACTATCACTCTCTGTTTTAGCCCTAGTAACAATTTAATTTGAGCACTTCCCAAGGCAGAGCCTGCCGCTGTCTAGTGAGGAGCATTATATCTAGATATTTCCTGTCTGCTGAAGAAGTCAGGTTGATACCAGTCACTGACAATTGGGGTTGGAGAATGATGTGGAGCCTGAGGGACACTCAGGCCTTTTCTCTTCCTCCCTACCCCCATAAATGCCTGGAGCCCTGGTGTATATACATGGCAGAGAAAACTTTGCAGGACATAAGACATTCTCTTCTTACCACAAAGCCCTAGAATAGGAGTGTGATGTAATTTGAGTATAGAGGCCAAAGTATGGGGTGGTCAGGGCAGGAGGGCTCAGCCAATTTATGTGATTCCCCTCTACCCCATTTTTTTTTAAATGGATGTACCTATTTCAAGTTTTATTTAAACAGTAAAGGAAGCCCTTGTGGAAAGGGAAGGTAGACATCCTGAGGTACCACTCTACCTGCAAGAAGAGGTTTTCCCCTTGAATCACTTATATACTCAGGGAATGTGGGACTACTCCAGAGGGGTCTTTGTCAGATCCCTACTACCTCCCCTCCCACAGACCACCCTTCTGACTCTCCTCAACTGTCATCTCTTCCCAAATCCAAGCAGCAGGAGAGGCCCCAGGGGAAGAGGCCCGCTCTGGCCTTCTCTTTCTAGTGGGAATTGTTTTCTTTTTCCACAGTTGAGGTGTTGCTATTCTGGGAATGATGCCCAGTGGGTTGGTTCAGTTGTGTCTGAATTGCAATAAAGTCATTGCTTGAAATTTTGTCTGAACTCCAGTAGTAAGAGCTCATTTGTACCAGGAGACAAAATAGGGTGAGGGCAGGCAGGGGACCAAGGAGATCTGCCTCTTGGGTGATTTGGGGTGGGGGGGTGGGAGTTAGTCCAGTCGTCAGGTTATCCAGAGCCCTCACTTCTCTTAATCTGGTTCCTTCATGCTCCATGCTTTTCTGGGGTCTACAGTGCTCAGTGGCAGCTTTCCCCAGAATGGGGTGGGCAGGGGCACCAAGGACGGGAGAGAAAATTCCACCAGCAGTCTACCTCCCAGGCAGTGGGGGCTAAGGAAGCCTGCCATCTCCCTGCTATGTGTCAGCCTAAATGACTAAGGGCTCTGACTTGAGTAAAAGCTCTCTAAGCAGCAAGAAAAGTGCAGAGAACCTGGTTGGGAGGCCCTGAGGGAAACCATGGGGTTGGTTTAGATAAGGTCATGCCTAGAAAAAGAAGACCCATAGCCCTAAGGTTAGGGGTGTACTGAACAGCTGGGGGAGCAGTTATATTTTCAGAGTGGGGATTTATACCTCAGAAATTGAAACCCTCAAACTGAAACTTTCATTTTGTTGGTTTTTAGACTAGTGACTTCACGCTTAAATAGAAACAAATCCTGACTCCCTGCAGGCTACATATTAACTTAGTTTTTAAGATGTAATTTTATCTTAGGTTTTATTGTATTTTTATTTATTTTGTTAAATATTTCCCAATTACATTTTAATCTGGTTCTGTCAACAATCTGGTTCTGGAATGTTTGACATCTCTTGTCTAGACTTAAGAAAGTGTTAATAATGTAGCTAAAACCTGTAAGTGTGTCATGTGTACATTTCTTTTTCTAGAGAGGATAGGCAAACATTTACCAGCACACCCCTGCCGATAAAGGCTTTCTGGATTCTCTCTGTTCCCACTCATGGGGCTTCTACCACACCTCTTCTGCCCAGCGGTGGGAGTGGAGAACAGCCATGGAGTATCTATGGTAGGCATGCTTTTCCCTCTCAGGCTGCCTCCTCTGTTCTTACCTAAGGCAGATGAGACTCAGAATCAGCCAAAGGTAAGTGTGATTGTGAAAATGAGCCTGCTGCAGAAACAGCCTTGCACCATGCTGCTCATGTGTCCAGCCCTGAGAGCACCTGTGGGCACTTGGAGTGCCCAGACATCATTGAATCTCATGTGAATGATTAGGGGGTTCTTACTACATATTATATGTATTCCTCAGAATGTGGATAATCAAGAGCTGTTTGGAGGAGCTGGGGAAGGAAGTGCTGCTTGGGGCAAGTAGTATGGGCATTTGTTGTTGGAGTCTTCCTGACTCCAGACCTGGCACTCTATTCACTGCACCCCCATAGCCAGGATGGGTATACAGACCCCAACACTGAGTCACCATGTTTCTCTGCTGAAAGAATACTGAACAAGTTTCTCAGACTTCGGCTGGTCCTGAGGAGGGCAAGCTTGAGTGTTCTTGGTGGAGGAAGAACAAAATGGGCAATGAGCAGGAGGAAGGGTGCGTGGGTTTTATATGATGGGTGTGTTCCTTAAATGTTACCTATAGATCAAATCCTGTTGAGATTATGCCAGAAGAACAGGCTATTCCAAGAAGTCCTATGGGTAATCCTTTTTGCAAAACAAAAAAAAATGACCCTTTAGGATTTCTCTTTTTAGACGATTTTCTAAGATGAATTTGTTTGCAATGAAGTGTACCTGTATTCACCAGTGGATAACCTCCTTGTTCATAAGCAGAAAGCTGGAGTCTCATGTTCTTTTTGCTGTCATTTCCATAAGATGTAAATAAAGAAGAGGTGGCAAGGTAGATAGAGTACCACTCGGGAAGACCTGAGTTCAAATGTGGCTTCAGACCCTTACTAGATTAGATGGGTAACCCTGGTGAAGTCGCTGTTTGCCTCAGTTTCCTCATCTGTGAAATAGGGGTAATAACAGTACCCACCTCCCAGGGTTGTTGTGAGGGTCACGTGAGATAATATTTGTAAAACACTTAGCACAGTGCCTGGCACAGAGTAGGGGCTATATAAATGCTAACTGTTGTAATAAAATATTATTATTATAGCCTCAGGGCATTGCTGGACAACAATTTTAAAAGCCCCTAGATCATGCTGAAGGAGATTGCTTTTACATTCAGTCTGAAGCCTCCCACTTCCCCAGTCAGCTCTCTGGGTTTTCCTGTTCACTTCTTAATGCAAACACATTTCAATAAAACCAGCCGGGCTGAGGGGGATTATGACTGTTAAAAACCATATTTGACTTTTAATTTTTAAAACAAATTAAATACAGTTCAATTAAAACTGAGAAGAGATGGTGCGGCTGAAGGAGGCTCCCAGTTCTTCTAGCTCAGTCTGTGTTCCCGGGACCTCCCAGTTCTACTGACATCATCACTCCCCCTGGGGTGGGGGGCCCCAGGTGAGGGAAAGGCCTGGGTTTGGAACGAACGTTTACAGTCAGGGACGTGGTCCATCTGGTCTACAAGAAGCTCATTCCCGAGCAGAGATGAAAGCTGCAATCCGCTGGGATTATGATTATAAATAAATATACATGCAGCTAAAAAGAGGACTTCTGGTGAGAAGAACTAGACTAGCATCTGGAAATTTTGGTGTTATTTTTTTCAATGTTTCCCCTCCCCCTTTTCTGTTTATTTTTATTTTGCCAGAAAAAGAGGCCTGGGTTTCTGACCAGGTAGGAGATCTGCTTTTGCTAAAACCAGCCTAAGCCCCACCTGAATTGGGCTCCCAGGGCTGGTTCCCAGAAAGGGGCACAATGGTTATCTCTTGTCCTATCCTAGGCCAAGGCTCGGGCACATTGCAATTCGGTCTATCCCAAAGTTTCCTGTCCCTCTTACCCCATCTTCACCCAACAGGAAGTGCTTCCTAAAACATAAACAAAAATAACAACAAAAATATCCCCACAAAAGAAACCAAACAAACCAACCCAAATTTTAAAGAAAAAATTAAATAAAAGCTGTTGGGAAAAGCCCTGATTCATGCTTTAGCTCAGTTGTTCCAGTCTCCTGGTTTCCATCTTTATAAATATTGAGGGACACTAAAAGTACATATCAAAATTGACAGTCACCACTATTATTTTTAAATAATAGGATAACCCTGCAAGGCTGTCCCTCTCCCCAAACCCCTTCCAACCCAGGAGTGGGTTATGCATGCCCCTTAGTCCTCAAGAGACACCCTGTGGATTTAAATAGGATGTTGGCTGTTAGGGGTTAAGAAAAGTTAGTTTCTTCTTGTAGGATCCCTTCTTTTTCCTTCATCAGGGAGGAAAATTGTGCTTCCAACTTTCAAGGGGGAGAGTGAAGGAGAGGGAAGAAGGGAATAGGAGAGAGAAATTATGGATGAAAAATAGATGGGCAGCCAGGAGAATAGAAAGGAAGAAGGAATGGTTTGGGACAAGGTCCTATCAGAGCAGTCCAGTGGGAGAACCTTTATGTTCTCCGAACCGAAAACCACAAGCCCAAGGTGTGGTGGTGAATGGAACTGGAGGGAATGAAAGGGAGGAGGGAGGAAATTTGTTTTTTCTCCAGTGTGGAGAAGGAATGAGGGGGCCAGTGACTTTTGCAGATAGAGAGAGCTTGATCTGGCTGCTCCTGGCTCAGTGAGAAGATAAATTTTTCTCTCCATTTTGTTTTTTAAAAAATAATTTCCAACCTATCATATGTGCTCAGCTCCTCTCCCTGTCCCACATCCAGGTTATCTTGGCTGCTTTTCTTCAGTCCCTGCTATTACTCTAAAGCCCAGAAAACTGAAGGGGGGGTGGGTGACAGTCACAGAGCCACACCACATCATCACATCCTTGTCACCTTCCCAATCCCATCCCCCGATGCTCAAATGGAAGGAATCTCTATTTTATACTCTATTGCCACTCTCCTCCCCTTTTCCCTCTCCCAGCCTTTAGATAGGTATTCCTAATGTACCCAGACCTGATAGGTGACTGACTAATCTGAGACACAGGGAGAAGATTCCACAATCTGCTCTAGTCTCCACCTTGTTGAACCATCTCTACTCCTTCCCCCTCCCACACCGCTTTTCCCACCCTGGCTCAGGAGTAGAGCCTTGTAACCCAACTTCAGCATTTTGGAATAGGGTTACTTGATTTCTTCCTAGTGCAAGAGGAGGTGTCTCAACTGATTGCTGGTTCTGAGAAGGGATAGAAGACGATAAGCCAGTCCCATTGCAACCTGAGGTAGGCGCCTGCCGACAGGCTCAAACCCCAATGCAGGGTTAGTCAGGTGCCAGGGTTAAACAGCCATAAGTTCTGTAAACATGAACCAAAGGAAAGCCACCCAGGCCAGAGAGAGGTATGTCTGATTTTGGAGCAACTTGCAGGTAAGGGGGTGAGGAGAGGAGCTGGAGTGGGGAAGGAAGGGGCAGAGGGAGGAGAGATTTCACACTTTCTCTTGGTCATTTCTGGGTTTCTGAAATGCTCTGGCTGTCCTGTGTTGTTGTGCAATGTTATAAATCCCAGCTGGAGTATAAGGACCCAAGGGAAAGGGAGCATTTCTCCCCTTGGATGCCTGCTATTGCCCCTGCTAGCTCCCACACTGTCATTCAGTGCTCAGAGTCACAAGCCTGGCATCAGGATCTTCCCCTCTCTTGGGCCTGTGTGTTGGCTGGAAGATTCTTCACGGAAAAAAATGCAGGGGCATTGGGCCATCTCGCCAGGACTCCTGCTTGGCATCAGCTGGACCTACCAACTCCCAGGATCTCTCACGCAGTCTCTTGGTCATCTTGGGCAGAAGAGAACAACAACCTGGGATTTCTGTGCTTTCGATGATTTTTCTTTATTCCACCAGGCTTTCTCCTGTAGCTTCCAGGATGGAAGGACAGGTGACAGGGATTTCTCAGGAGTCTGCCAAGAGGGCCCCCACGGCCAGGGGAGAGAGAGGCTCTGAGGCCAAGAGCAGGGTCTGTGAGAGGGAGTCTCCTGCAAATTGAAGAGGAGGAAGTAACTAAGGTGAGTCAAGAGTTTAGCACCTGTACCCCTCAAAGCTCAGCTTCCTTGATTCTCTGAAGTGCTGCAGTGAGAAAGGGCCCAGAACCTCAAAGAGCCTGGAGGAAGTTCTTTTTGTGGCTGTCAGGGTACTGCATTATCTCATCTATTATCTAATATAGAATAATATTATATATGATAGTGATAGCTGACACTTATATAGCACTTTAAGGTTTGTAAAGCACTTAATAAATATTATTGTATTCAGTCTGAATAACCACAATAAGAGGGAGGAGCTATGGTTACCCCCATTTTACAATGGGGACAGAGTATTTAAGTGACATGCCCAAGGTTGTAGAACTATTAAATGTCTGAGGCAATATTTGAACTCAGGTCTTTCTGTCTAGCACTCTATCTGAGTTGATTGCTGATTTCTCAGATTCAGGGACTGAATTTGCTAAGGGATAACTGGGCTTTCACAGTAATGTGAGGAAGAGAAGAAAGAAGAAGAGACAGGAGGAGCTTTCTCAAAAAGAGACTAGAAAAAGGAGCCCTCTGAGTGTTTCCTCTCTGGGCTGCATTTTTGCCTGTCTAGTGCAGGCTGAATTGGAAGTGAGAGAGAAGGGCAGAGAAAACCAAGGGGAAGTAAAAATGTGGGAAAATAGACCAGAGGATGAGGGGTTGGAAGTCAGGGCCCTGGAACATCTCTGGGATAACTGATGAGAATTTTGAAAGGGTGTGGAGGAGAGATATCTCTTTAGATGCTGACCTCAGAAAGACCAGGTGGTATAGGATTAAGTGGTGGTTCTGCATTTTTTTTTCCCACAGGGTTCAGAACCTGGTGAGTTGGGTATACTATCTGGCTAAGTCCTTTCCCTCTTGACTAATTTTTTCCCCTAATTCTCAACTCCACCTCCATTATGAGGGGCTCACTAGAGAAAGCAACCTCTTGGGATACTTAATCAACTGAACTCCATTTCTCTCTTTTCCTGTCCATCTCCACTTGATTCCTGCATACCTGGGTCCCCTGTGTCAGATCTCCACGTTGGGGTCAGTGAAGCCTTTTCTCCCCTCGTTCACCAGCACTGGCTTCTCTGTTCGTGTGTGCCAGACGAGGATCTGTGTCAGGAGACGCCATGAGTTGGAGAGAGGACCAGACATCCTCATTCATTTTCTTACTCAACCCCTACTTCCTACAATTCCTTTTCCTCTCCCAGGACCTACTATTCTCTAGTTCTGTTTGTGACACTCTCTCCTCTCTTCCCTGCTGTTCCCTCCCCTCCCCTTCCCCTCTGACATGTTTTTCAGGCCCTCCCACCCCGATCCTCACTTCCTTGGTTCTCCTTTGTTGACATGTTTGTTTATAACATGAAATGGACATATTAAACTTTGTGCTGAGGACCTCAGAAACAATAAAGCAAAAAGAACCTCCAAGCTCCTTTGTGTCACACCCCCCTCCCCAATTTCTTTTGGGATCCACCTGGGACATTTTCTAATTCCAATTCTCAGAAGTAGAAAGTTTTAGGGAAGGGAAATTCTGTAGGTTTCCCAGTCTTTGACATAAGTTCACTCTGGCTGGAGCAGGAGAATTAATAGTGATAAGTATGGAAAAACTGGAACACTTCATAGCTTGAGGTGCAGATGAATTTCCTGGATGGGTCACTCATTTCCTTCTCCCTAGATTTTTCCCTGTGTCTCTACCTGAATATGGAGGTTTGGTTGTACGCCACTGACCAGCATCAGCATGTAGAGCAGCAATATTGTTTCTTTGGTAGATCATAGATTATATATTTAGATTATAATTTTCATATCATTATCATATTTTTAGAACATGAAGTGACCTTAGAAGTCATCAACTCCAACCCTTCCTTAACTGAGGCCAAATGATTAGCCCTGAGTCACACATCTAGTAAGTGGCTGAAGCAGGATTCAAACCCAGGTCTTCCTGAGTCCAAGTCCAGCCCCTTCCTCTTAGGAAATAACTCTAGATTAGAGCCATTTTGTAAGATTAGGCTTCTCTTCTGATTGCAGTAAAGCTTTTAAAGTGCTTGGATATCCCCATGATGCCTTGAGTTAGTTACCAAAGCTGCCCTACCTTGGTGCAGTTGGCAGCCTTGGGCTCCAGGTCATTGAGGGTGACAAGCTCACGGAGAAGGCTGCTCTCCTGGTAGCCACCCTTGACTCCTCGAAGCTTGAAGTAGGCTTGATTCCGTTGCAGAATGAGCCGGAGGTTGACTGCAAAGCCAGCCATGTCAATGGCAAAAGGTCGGTGGGGGTCAAAAACTGTCTTCCAGCCAATCACTTTCCCTGCCCCATTCACCCGAGGTGATTCATACCGAAGACCTCCCGCGAAGGCCACAGGCCACACGGATACCTTTCTTGTGCTGCGCATCTACAAGTGAGGGGATGAAGGAAAGAGGTGGGGATGGGGTGGGGGAAGTGAGGACACCTGAGTTCTCTGTCCCCTGGCTGATTCTCCATTCCTATGTAATGTGGGACCTAATGGTTGTTCATAGAATCATGGAATTTCCCATATGGTCAAAAGGGAGTCCAGTCTCCTGCCTCCAAACACTACTCTACCAGCCAGCCAGCCACCTGTAGAGGGGTTTGACCTTCTAGTTCTCCCAATAGGTGGCATAAGAGCTAGAGTGCTGGACTTGGGAGTCAGGAAGACTAGTGTTCTAATCCTGCCCTAGAAATTGGCTGTTGCTCTGGACAAATCACTTGATCTTTCTGAGCCTCAGTTTCCTTATTCCTTTCCAGCTCTAACGCCATGATCCTATGAACAAGAACCCTTTTGCTCCCTCCCTTCCTTGCTTCAGGGATCTTTGGGTCCCATCTCAACTTAAAGGGGGGTAGGGAAGAAAGGGGTACAGAGATGGCAGTGTCTCTTCTGTCTCAATTAAGATTTCTGGTCAGTGTTTCAGATTCAGGTTCCAAACCCAGGCTCGATAAACGTCTCTGAGGCCACAGGATCGGAGAAGGGGAGGCTGATGCATTAATTTTCATTCCTGTAACCTTGGGTTGTGGAGAGATTCTTTCCTCTCCCACCATGTCCCTTTCTATGTTGGCATTCCACTGTACCCCACCTCATTCCTCACAGTTAGAAAGCAAGCCTCACCACCGTCCTGCCCCCTTGGACCCAAGGCCATGGTCACTCATTCCCTTCTCCCCTCTATCCACCAATCTTCTGGGGCCCCTACCCTCTTGTTCCTCTTTTCCTTCCCATCTGGGAAGAATTCCGGGGTTCTCTGCAGCCCTAGCACATCCCCTCCCATCTTCCTTCCCCTCTTTCTTCTTCCCACTCCCCCCAGAAGGAGCCCTGCCAGGTGGGTGGCTGTTCCCACCTCCTCAAAGATTTCCAGGCTGTAGGTGTTGTCGTCATCGGCGAAGTAGACCACGCCAGGCTGGCTCCCGTTGGCGGGGAACGTCTCCCGGAGCCAGCGCAGGGCGAGGTTGCGCTGCATGGTGCCCCGCGGGATTCGGGGGTCCCTGGCGTCCCCTCGCAGTTTGTAGTTCCGCGGCGTCTCCACGTGCAGGTGTGTGTAGTTGAGGCCGGTGTCCCGGAGGAGGCGGGCTGTCAGCGGCGTCCGGCGTGGGGCGTCCTCCACCACCAGCCAGTGGAGATTTTGTACATGGAGCAGTGTATTGGCCATCCGGGTCAGCTCGGCCTTCTGCACAGGGCGACTGTAGGTGGGGGTGACCACGTGGATGGTGGGCAGGGTGTCTGACCAGGGCGGGGGACGTGTGTACACGTACTCGGTCCTCACCACCTCCACGATGTCCCGGTCAGACATGCACAACTCCCTGGAGTCCACACTGGGGTCCCGCCTTGAGTCACTCCCATCATCTGGGGAGGGGACAAAGGACGGGTCATGGAGACATCAAATTGTAGGGGAAAGAACACTGGTGACAGGCCAGGCAATCCAGAGACGTGGGGATGTAAATCCTCACTTACCTCACTATCAAAGTTTCGGCTGTCTTTGTATCTGCAGTGTTTAGCACTGTGCAGACTCTTAAGTACTTGTAGACTGATTGCATCTTTACACACTATCTCACAACAGCCTTGTGAGAAAGGCATGAGTATTGGTATCCCCATTTCTCAGATGAAGAAACTGAGTAAGGGCTGGATGGTTCATCCAGACTCTCCATCTGTTGCAAGAATCCTTCCTGCAGAATCCCTGACAGATGAACCGCCAGCCTCTGTTTGTTTCTAGTGATGGTGGGTAAACTCATGAGCTTGTTGGGTATCTCTGCTTAAGTCTGGTTGTGCCTTACACTGAACTAAACCCTGCCTCCCATGATTCTAGTCCTCTCCCCTGGAACAGCACAGAATGGGGTGATTTACTTCTCCCCCTTGGAAAGCCCTCGGCTCTTTTCTGATCTTCCTCAGCTTGTTCTCACCTGACCACAGTCTGATCAATGAGCTAATGGTAGCTGGCATTTACACAAAGCTTCAAGATTTACAAAGCACTTTGCAAGTATCTGTTTTTACCCTCACAACAGTTCTGGGAGGTAGGTGCTGTTATTATCTCTGTCTTATAAATGAGGAAACTGAAGCAGAGGTTAAGTGACTTGCCCAGGATCACACAGTCAATAAACATCTGAGGCAGGATTTTAACTCGGCCGTTCCTGATTCTAGGTCCAGCCCACTATCCACTGCACCAAATTCTTGATGACAAAGGATATGTGTGTAAAGCAAGACGTAAACTTTGACACATCAGCTAAGTAAATCAGCTCATTATACCACTGTACGATCTTTATCTTGATCAAAAAGGATAGATAACAAGCAAAGCATTTGTCGAATGCCTCGTTAAATTCCAGATACCTTATGTTTATTGCACTCTCCTATCTGCACATCCCCACTGAAAAAGGAAATAAAGTTATTTCACTTGTTAGTGGATCAATGCTGAGTTTTGATCTTTCTCATTTTCTTTTTTAAATGTTCAGAAACTAATCAGAGTTTAAATAACTTATTCAGAGTTCAACCTCAGAGGCCCAGAAAAGCCAAATTATGTGCCCCAGGTCGCTCAGGTTATAAATGGCAAGGCCATCATTTGAACTCAGATTCTGTGACTCTCCGTGCCTTTTCTCCTACACCTTACTACCCCTGAAATGGGGCTGGGAGAAGGAAGGAGGGTGCTTAGTACTTTGGGTAACTTAGACAGCAAAGTGGTCACTCTTATTAACCATCATGGTTATTAAGAACAAGTCATACCAGACTAGTCTGATTTGATATGGCAGCTTGGTAGCCCAGGGTAGCCCTGGGCAAGTCACTTGAATGTCTGTCTGCCTCAGTTTCCAGAAGATGAGATTCATAATAGTACTTACCTCCCAGGGTTGTTGTGAAGATCAAATGAGATAATGCACAGTGCCTGGCTCATGGTAGGTGCTTAACAAATGTTTGTTTCCTTCTCTCCCCTGCCCCATTGACCTTCTTGAGAAGGTTACTAGAATAGGGGCAGCTAGGTGGCTCAGTAAATAGAGCATAGACGCTGAAGTCAGGAAGACCTAAGTTCAAATCCGGCCTCAAATGCTTGACATTTAACTAGCTATGTGACCTTGGACAAGTCACTTAGCCCCAGTTGCTTTCCACCCTCCAAAAAAAAAAGGTTGCTAGAATAGTATACCATAGACCTAATAGGATCATAGATTTAGAACTGGAACCCCTGAAGGTCCTTCTAGTCCAACACCTGCATTCTTGCAAATGTGAAAGTTGACGTTTAGAGACTTGCTCAAAGTCACACAGGCAGTAAATAGCAAGGCTAGGATTCCAACACAGGTTCTCAGTCTCCAAATCCATCTTTCCACTATACCCTGCCTTCTGTGGTATACCAGATTTGGAGGTAGATATCTGACAAAGTCAGGAAATCTTTGTGAGCAAGGAGAGATGTGGATGGATGATAGTACATTTAGAGGGAATTCGGAGGCGGTTGAATGACTTGCTTCAAAATGGTGATTTACATCTCTCCCTACCCCATACCCCCACCCCCACCTTAAGGTCTTTATTGGAATGCCATTGGAGTCTGCATTTTGCCACGTTCAGCATTTTTGTCAAGGACTAGGATGAAAACCTAGATAGAATGCATCTTAGATGTGTGGATAACCAATTAATGAATCAGTCAACAAGCATGTATTAAACTATGTATTAGACGCTACGTTAGAATCCAGGGTCACAAATTCAGAAGGGAGACAGTTTCTCTTGTAGCTGGTATATTGGGTAAAATTGGAATCCAGATGAATATCTACAGGTTGTAATGGTGGGTAGAAGCTAAAAATGAGAAATTTTATTGGCAGAAGTGTATTTTATTTGGGTTAAAAAATTGACTTCACAAATACAGGATGAGGTGGGGAGGACACAGAAAGCATTCCATGTGAGAAGTACAGAGCTTTTATTGGGTTGCTGGCTATGTATGAGTCAGCAGCTTGATGTGGGAGCCCAAAAGCTAATTCAATCTTAAAGTGCTTTATTAATATAAGTATGGTGCCCTGAACAAAGGAGACAAGAATACTCTGCCCTAGTTAGACTGCACTTGGCATTTTGTATAGTTGGGGGCACTATGGTTCAGACTGCTGAGAGCATGAAAAGGGTAGCCACATTGTGAGGGAGTGAGATACCCTATTCCACATAAGGGTTGGGTGAATGATTTTGGTGTGTTTATCCTAGAGAAGAAAAGATTGAAGGGGAAACCTGAGAGCCATCTTCAGATATCTGAAGGGTAATCATACGGAAGGTTTACACTTGTTCTGCTAATTCCAAGAAGACAGAAGTAGGAGCCATTGGCAAATTTTACAGGAAAATGGATTTGGGCTCAAAACAAGGAAAACTTCCTAACAGAGCTATGGACAAATGGAGTGGGCAGTCTAAGGGAAAATAGTAAGTTCCTTATCACTGGAAGTATTCAAGAACAGGTTGGATGACTTTATTGTCAGAGGAGTCATAGTGGGGAATCATGATTTGAATATAGGTTACATTGAGTGACCTCTAGAGTCTTCTCCAGACTTCTCTGAGTCTCCAGGTTTCTGTGTATGTACGTATGACAAGACAGAGGGAAATAGTGCACTAAAGGTACATGTGGAAAGATCATTTTGGAATGCCCAATGGATAAAGTAAAAAAGCATTCCCAAAAAATCTCTCATTTCTGGGGGTGATGAACTAAGTATAAAGGCTTGGAGTTCAATAGAACTTATCATCTTCCCCAGACAACTGGCCTACTTTACCTGACTCTTTTATTTCAGTTAATGGCTCTATCCTTCTCTTAGTAACCCTATTTAACACTGTAGAATAGTTATTAGTGCACATCTTATATCCCCAACTAGAATTTTAAGTTCCTTCGGGGGAAAGACTGTGTCTTCTTCACTTTTGTAGCTCAAGCTTCTTAACATAGTGCCAATGTAATGAAGAGATTGTCCTTTGTAAATTTTGAAGGTGAAGGGGGTCTCAGATGGAGTCATTCTATTCTTAGGGTAATGTGAAACACTTAGGTGGTTTGTAGTATTATTCTTTATTTCCTCCCTCCTTTGCTTGAAGGAAGTGAAAAGATATCTAATTAGCTAAATGATGATGTGGCTTGTGGGTGTATCACCAAAAGCTGCCAACAATCTGAAGTCTTAACTAGCTGAGAGTGAATTTGGGGCTGTAAACTGGTGAATCCCCCATCAGCAATATTGTTCTGGGGCATGAATCTCCATTCAGATCCTTTTGGGGTAAAAGGGAGATGAACCCTCGTTGTGGGTTCTAGGACTGCAGCAGTCATGGGGGCTGGGCAGTGGTTTCGTCCTTTCTTTATCATGTTTACTTGGGCTGTGGATCGTTAGCGTGAGTTTGTAATGACCTCATGCTGATGAATTATTTCTGAATTGGTGTTTTCTTTTCCCTTGTAAATATCTTTGCTTTGATACCAAGACAGTCAAGGCAGTGTGCCACAGGGAGTAGAGTACCCACTTGAAGGCAAGATGATCTGGATTCAGATCTTGTTTCTGATTCTCATTTGCTGCATGACTGTGCACAAGTCACTTAACCTCTGTGTGTCCCGGACAACCCCCTGGGATTTTAACAAGTCATATGTGGGTAGTGGTTAGCATTGGTGGAGGGAGCTCATACATTGGGAATTCCTTACATGGTCAAAATCATTGGTCATAAAATGAATCTCTTATTCCACAGATTAGGAAGCTGAGGCCCAGAGAAGTTAACTGACCTATTGAAAGTCACACAGATAGTGGCAGAGCTGGAAATTTAAACCCAGTTTTACTCCAAACCTAGTATTCTTTTTATTATACTATGCTGTTTCAAGTCCCTTGGTAAATTGCAAGATGTGGTATGAGAAGAAAAGAGATGGTACTAGACTTGGATATCCAGTCATGGTGGCAGTAATGGAAGAAGGACCACATGGTGATTTGGGATTGGGTATGGCTGAACCTGGGGAATTAAATAGCCTCAGAGGAGGAAAGATTAGGGGGCTTGATGTGTTGAGCCAGAGGCTAGAGACTGTTGAGGGTTAGACAACAGTGAGGGAGAAAACCCCTAGGGCTGAAGGCATGGGTGCCCTAGGTGAATAGCAAGGAGGAGCTGATGACCTGATGGCAGCTGATACTGACAGGGGTCAGCAAAGCCTGAGGTCCAGGGAGGTATCCTTCACAGTGATGCACAGAGCAGTCATTCAATAAGTATTTTTTAATTAAATTTATTGGTAAAGCTAAGGCCCTCCAAGGGGTGGTCATGGCCCTATTTTAAACCTTCAGAGAAAGCTGGAGGGGCTGTAGTAACTGATCCTTAGCAAAGGACATGGCATTTGGCTGCCTGGGTTGGTGAGTGGGAGTGGGAGAGAATGAAGGGTTATAGTTGGGAATGAGTCCTGAGGGGTAGAAGTTGGAAGAGGTTGGAGGAGTTGGAAGGCCAAGGAAAGGATAAAGGGTAGCAAAGGCTAGGAGAAGGGGTGTTGTAGGAGTTGAGGGGAAGGTTGTGTGATTAGAGGGTGGTGTACACATACACATATACACATATATATGTATAGGGATGGTGTAGCTTCACTCACCCTTGCGCATAGTGAGTAATGGGGCAATGGGGCTCTGATGCCATACAGTGATGAGCAGCGTCCAGGGCAGCACGATGAGAACGATAGCAAGGATGTCCCGTCTCTTCGGCATCTCCAAGGCTGACTGGACCCACAGCTCCTCATTACCTGAATGGTGGCAAGTCCAGGAAGAGGGAAGTGGTAGTAGCAGAGAGCAGAGAGGGAAGAAGAGAACATGAATGGGCCAAGGAGCCCCAGGATAGAGAGAGACAGAGAAGGGGAAATGTTGGTTTAAAGGTCTTACCAGCTCTTACAACCCACCCATTGCAGAAGCAGGTTTAGGAAGTCTGATCAGGCTGGAGTCCAGGGAGAGGGCAGCTGTCCAGGGATGTGCTCAGGGCCCCAGGGGGATAGAGGCCTGCAATACAAAGCAAAGGGCCATAGCCAGAGAGCTGTTGAGAAGTAGGGGCCCAGAAGGGAATAGTGACTTTCTTAGGATATGCAGCAAGCTAACACTAGGCCAAAGAGTCTCCCATTGTAGATTTAAGACATTGCAGTGTTGGATAAGTCTCATTTCCAGAAAGAGCTCTTGTGGGAGAATGATTCAGGCTTGGAAAAGATTGTCAAGGCAGGCGATCCAATGTCTTCAAACATATTGAAATACTCACGTCCAAACATCTAAGTCCAAGTAAGAAGTTAACACCTGCTGTCCTGAAAGGCCTATACCAGACCATAACACCAGGCCTATTCTTGCCAGAAAAGAGGCAGAAAGCCCTTAAAACAGGCGTTTGTTTGGAATACAGAGCAGAGGAGTCTATGAGGAAGCACCTGGAGTATCCTTCTCTTTGCGGTCATCACCATTTCGTTCAATTTAATTCAATATTTGTTAAGCCATAAATATGTGTACAGGCCATAGTGCTGAAGGATGTATGGTTCTTACCCTCGAGGAGCTTACATTCAGACAGGAAGGCGTGTATACAAATGACTGTGATACAAATTAGAAAACACGCACATTGGCACATTGTGCAGTCTGGGGGCTGTGGCAGCGCTAAGGAAGGAGAGAGGGGTCGGGGGAAGCTTCCTAGAGGACATGGCAGCTGGAAAGCAAAGGTTTTAGAAACTTATATGGTCCAGGGCACTGGGACTCCCTCACCTTGTGAGGCTTACAGGCTAGATGACAGGAAGCGTAGAGAAGGTGCACATTATTGTGAGGTATCTTCAGATTGTATGTTATGCCAAAGAAGTTTGCCTTTTCATCCCCTTCTTATACCCTGGCTTGGATAGGCAGGATAGGAGGATGGATGCCCCAGCTTTCAAGAAAAAGAGGGCCAGGGGGTGGCTAAGTGGTACAGTGAATAGAGCACCAGCCCTGGAGTCAGGAGGACCCGAGTTCAAATTCTGCCTCAGACACTTAACACTTACTAGCTGTGTGACCTTGGGCAAGTCACTTAACCCCAATTGCCCTCCCCCCCAAAAAAAGCAAAAAAAAAAAAAAAGAGGGCCAGAGCCCTTATGCACAGAATCTCAGAGGCCACATACTCTAACCCATACCTGAATTAGAAATGTCTCTACAGGATCCTTGGCCATGATTATCTGGTTTCTTACTTGAAGACCTCAAGTGAGGGGGAACGCTCCTGAGACATCATGTTTTCTACTTTGGAGTAATCCTAATTATAAGGAGTTTTTCTTCTTCTTTTTAGATTAAGCCTTTAGGTTGTGGCGACTTCGCCCGCTGTTTCTAGTTCGGCCCTCTGAGGCTGACATCATAACAAACAACAGCACAACAAGTCCAAACCATTCTGGAAGATGACTACGGTGCCCCCACCTGCCCCAAATTAAATTCATCAAATACTTGTTAAGTGCCTGCTGTATATAAGGCAGAGGCGGTCTGGAACAGTCAATGAGCTATGCAATTATATTCATTCATTAAGCGTAAGCAGTAGAAAAGGATTCCCAGCGAGCAAGCAGGGCAGCATTCCAAAGCCTCTCAGGGTCAGGGAGACCCAGGTTCAAGTCTGCTCCGTCCTGGCTCTTGGACGAGTCACCGAACCGCAGACAAAGCCCAAAAGTGGCAGAACAGCTGCTGATCTTCCTTATTAGAAGGAGTTTTCTCAATGGGAAGTGCCTTA
The DNA here is from genome assembly GCA_028646515.1 of Pseudochirops corinnae. Taxonomy (NCBI): domain Eukaryota; kingdom Metazoa; phylum Chordata; class Mammalia; order Diprotodontia; family Pseudocheiridae; genus Pseudochirops; species Pseudochirops corinnae. The sequence goes on from CM053588.1 coordinate 145,589,237, forward strand.
GCCCTAATGAAATCACAGGTCAGGTGATCCCCCAAATGTACAAAGCACTGTAGTAGGCACTGGGGCTACAAAGACAGGGAAGGAACAGTTCCCAAGCTCAGGGACCTCAGGTTCCATTCTACTTGGGGATACAACATTATAATGGTTGTTCACTCATTTCAGTTGTGTCTGACTCTTCTTGACCCCGTTTAGGGTTTTCTCAGCAAAGATACTGGAGTAATTTGCCACTTCCTTCTCCAGCTCATTTTATAGATGAGGAGACTGAGCCAAACAGGGTTAAGTGACTTGCCCAGGGTCATACAGCTAGTGTCTGAGGCCAGGTTTGAACTCAGGAAGATGAGTCTCCCTGACTGCAGGCCTGGTAATCTATCCACTTCACCACCTAGCTGTATCCCATCCCCAACATATAAACATATAAGTAAATAAATACCAAGTGCTAAGGGACATCGTGGTAGAGTCATGGCAGAAAGTCTGGAAGCGGGGTTCAAATCCTATGTCTGACGACTCCATTAGACTGTGAGCTCCTTGAGAGCAGGGATTTATCTTTTGCCTTTCTTTGTATCCTTAGCACTTAGCACAGTGCCTGGCACAGAGTAGGGACTTAACGAAATGCTTATTGACTTAAATCACTGAGTGAACTGCTCAGTGCCCCAAACAGCCCTTTAAAACTAAAATGCTGCTGGAAAGTCACTGATCTGCATCAGAAGAGGGATTTCTCCTTTCCTTTCCTCCCTCCCTCCTACCTTCCCTCCATCTCTCCCTCCATCCCTTCCTCCCTCTTCTCCTGTCCTGTCCTGTCCTGTCCTCTCCTGTACTGTCCTTTCCTCTCCTCTCCTTTCCTTTCCTGAAGCTCCACTTAGAGCATTCTGAAGCAGCCTAGTCCCAGGGGCCTCTGAGTAAATGACTTAATGACAGGAATGGAGGGGACAGAGGAATCAGGTTAAGCTTCTGATCCAGGGCCTCTGGAGGCATTAGCTGGTGAGGAGCTTTATTTGAGCTTTATGAACCCAAGAGAATCAGGGCAAATTCTCAATTTCTGATTTCGAGGCATCTTTGGATCCCAATTTCAAGTCTCATCATTCCTGTTCCAGTGCTTCCAATCCCTTTGTTTTCCCATTCGGTTCCATCCCAAGCAATGTTAATGACGACTCCCAACCAAGTTTTGTGTTGACTTTTCCTCTACCCTGCTTCCAACCTAACCTAAGAAAGGATTGAATCTCATTAAAATGTAAACTTCTGGTGAACTGGGGTTGTAATTGAATTTTGGGGTCCTGGGACACAGGAGGTGCTTAATAAATACTGACTGATTGATTGTGTGAACTAAGTAACTGCTATCAGCCCTGGAAAGGAAGGGTAGAAAAGAGGAAAGACTAGAACAAAAGGGGAGAGGTAGGCAAAAAAGCTATCAACTTCTGGACTAAAAGTTTTGTCAGTTCTGGACAGCAGAAACCCCAGAGACATATGACTGATAATCACATCAGAGATGCCCACTGGGTCTTTTCTAGTACCAGTAGCCAGCTACATTCTCCCAGTGGCCTAAAGATGGGGCTAGTACCCTACACCATCCATAGTTTGTTTGCTTATTCATTTATTTATCTAATTAAATTTTTAAGGGAAGAAATGCCTTTAGCCTGAGCCCTTAGAATTCCTCAGTCCAGTCCTAAGCCCTACACCACCCTCCCAGTCACGTCCACATGAATGATGTTTTGCAGAATCTCTAGATGTTACATTAGTACCTGGAGGTTCAAAGATCAATGGGGGGTGTGTGTGTGTGCCCAGGTCTATTGACGTCCAGACCACACCCCAGAAACCCTTTAAAAACCTGGCCAAGTGGAAGGAATACTGGAGTTAGAATCAGTAACTGGCCCAAATTTGGTCTCTGCCACTTACTACTTGTGGACCCTGAGATGAATCACATCGTTTTTCTGGGTCTCAGTTTCCTTAGTTGAGAGATAGGGGGATTAGATAACTTCTGAATTCTAACTCTAGGACTAAGATCCATCCTCAAAATCCAGAACAAATCCTGGTTGCTTCTGTGTAGGCTGGGGAGGTGGGGGAGAGGAAGCGTAAGTGTTAAAAGGCCAGCAGGCACAGGGAGAGGGTAAGGAGAAGCAGGGGGTACAACGAGGTCATGGAGAGACGATTCACGTCCAATCTGTTCTTTTTGGCCAAAGCAACTTATAAAAGGAAGTGGAGAGAGAGAATAGTTCTAAAAATAAACTTAGCAATAAACCCAGTTGTGTATTAATTACTTTGGAAACCATTACTGCTTGAAAACTCCATAACTTTAATGGAGGCTATTATAAGTAGAGGAGCAAAATGGAGGAGCTAATTACCAGGCTGTTATTAAGCTGAACGAAAGAGCCACCTTGCCTGTCAGGAAGCCAAGGCCAGCAAGGAGCAGGGCCTGGTAAACCACCTTCGGAGGCTCTAATGCTGTTGTTGTTGAGTAGTTTCAGTCATGTCTGACTCTCTGTGACCCCAATCAGGGTTTTCTTGGCAAAGATATGGCAGTGGTTTGTCCTTTCCTTCTCCAGTTCATTTTGTAGATGAGGAAACTGAGGCAAACAGGGTTAAGTGACTTGCCCAGGGTCACACAGCTACTAAGTGTCTGAGGCCAGATTTGAACTTGAGAAGATGAGTCTTCTGACTCCAGGCCAGGCAGTCTATCCCTTGTGCTACCTAGTCTCTAATGCTCCTCTTCAGCTGGTCTGCAGCACTGGAAGCTGGGGAGGGGTCACAGGGCTCAGGTAAAGAAAAGTGTGATTTACCCTCTCTAAGACTTGTCAGTCAGTTAGCAAGCATTTATTAATGTTAGCACAGGCACTGTGCTAAGTCTTGGGTATGCAAAGAAAGGTAAAAAAATTCCTTCCCTCAAGGAGCTTACAGTCTAATGGGGGAGACAACATGCAGACTGCTGTGTAGGAGCATGATATATATATAAGATAAACTGAAGATAACCAACAGAGGGAAGGCACTATCATTAAGAAAGGCTTCTCACAGAAGGTGGGATTTTGGCTGGGATTTGAAAGAAATCAGGGAAATGAGGAAGGAGGCAGAGAGTTCTGAGTGTAAGGGGCAATTCTGCTGACTTATGACTGGCCTTGTTGGTGAGAGGCAGGGGGAGATGGGTGGTCTTTTCCAGAGCAATGTCTCTAGGTCAGGTCATCTCTCTCCATCTTGTGGGCTCAGGACTGTCTTGCTGAGCATTCAGTAGCTGTGGCTTATCCCAAAGGCTCAATGTAGGAACAAATGGTAAGCCTGGAAGCAAGAAACTTTTATAATCCATGCAAAGGTTTCTTTTCAGTCCTTAGTTGAAAGCATTTTAAATGATGAAAAGCACTGAAAACCAACGTTAGTCTCTTACCTGCTCCCTTACCGTCGGGATTATTCCTCTGCTAGGGACTCTAGGTCACTTAGTTCCCAGAGGAAGCCTCTGGGTCTTCCAGAGGCAAAGGAAGGGGCAGAATGAGGAAGAATCCAGGGGCCATTGGGATGTTCAGAGAGAGCTGTGCTGGGGCTGGGAAGGTGGGCTTGGAGGTTACTGAGCTTCATTCATTTAGTGACTGTTAAGAACTCACTGTGTGCAAAACACCATGCTAGGCACTAAGGATAATAATAACAATGATAATAAGAATAATTAGCATTTATATAGTGCCTACTATGTGCCAAACACTGTGCTAAGGAACATCTTGTAGCTTTCAAAAAGCATTTTTAGCTTGAAGCCTGGGGGCTCATTGAGAGCCACAAAGAAAGGTCATAGGATCCCCAAGGAATAGAAGTTGAGGAGGGTTTTGTTCTCAAACAGTTTTGAAATTAAAGTTAGACTTAGGCATTTAGTCATCTTCTGCTGTATTTGACGCCTGTATGGACGCCTGTAATTTCCCTCCTTTTATATGGAGACACAGGGTGACATGAGCTGGACATGATCTAATCCCATCTCTTCAGTCTGGGAAACTGAGTCTCAAAGAGATGAGGTTTGTCCACAGTCACACTACAGTTTGTTCCCTAAGGTTTCTCATCTTTCCCTCACACTATTCTCATTAGCTCTTAACTGATCTCCCACTTCTAATCTCCTTCCTCTCCATTCCATTCTTCATACAGGGGCCTAATGCACAGGTCTGGTCACTTTATTCACTCTTCATCTTGGGAGAGTGGTTCCCTATTGTATGAGATGGACCCTTCTTCCCCATCTCCCAGGCAGAAAATGATCTCTCCTCCCCCTCCTCAATTTTAATTGGATATCTCTCAGGTTCCTTCATCCCATCCTCCCTTGCATCCTATGGGACCTTGCACAGGTCCCATCACTCTGATTTGAATGTATGTACCCGGAAGCAGGTGGTGCATTATCTTTATCTTATCTTTGTGTTCTCAGTGCCCAGCAATGTCCTGAATGTTATGTACAGAGTTTGCTTAATCGAAGTGTTATAAAGTCACCTTTGTCATTTCAGTGGGCCAGGCTATGATGTGGCAGAGGAGGCAGAATTGGGTGCTGACCAGGATGGTGTGACAGGGCTGTGGTTTCAAGGTCTAAGAGAAGCACACTCTTCTTTATGGTGTGGGAAGTCATATGTAGAAGAGATGAGATGCCAGTGTGAAGACCCTTCCATTTGAGTATGTTTGGCCAGTGTCCCAGTGCTGTTCTCAATGGGCCGTGGAGCTTAAGAGCTAGGCTTCCGGGCTGGAGGCAGAGCAAATCCAAAGGACACCCCAGGATTCCTTGGCATGATTTGAATTTTGCTTTTAAAAAGAGCCATCGGTAAAGATCCCACTTGTTGTAACATTTGCGCTCACTCTGCTTGCATTTCCTAGCCTGTTTGTTTCTGCTCCTATATTCCTCATGTTCTGATGCTTGTTTGTTCAACATCAAAGAACACAAGAAGTCTTTCTGCCCCCAAACCCACTGATGGCTCCATTACCTAAAGCAGTGGTTCTCAACCTTCCTAATGCTGCGACCCTTTAATATTCGTATGTGGGCGTATCTGCATGTGGGCGGACCCAACTGGAGATGGATAGAGGAGCAGTGTCTCAGTTCCTAAGACCATTGGAAATATGTGTTTTCCGATGGTCTTAGGCGACCCCTGTGACCCCTGTGAAAGGGTCGTTCGACCCCCAAAGGGGTCACGACCCACAAGTTGAGAACCACTGACCTAAGAGAATCTTGGGAAATGTAAAGGACACAGGAGGATCCATTTTCTTTTACTTTCCCTTTCTAACATCCACTCCTCTGGCCTGCTGGCAGATTTCCCTGGTATGTGGATGTAGCCTCGCCAGTATCCTACCCCCTTAACAGGCCGTGCCAATTCTTGCCTTTACCCAGGCTGGCCTCCTCTTTGCCTTCCCCAATCTTTTAGGCCTAATTCACGTCAGTTAGGAAACAAGTTCTTACTATGTACCAAATACATGTATCCCAAACTAAGCTCTGAGGATACAGAAAAAAGTTCCTGCCATCAGGGAGCTCACATTCTAATGGAGGAGAAAATATGTAAGAAAGAACATCTGAAAAAAATCGGAAGTGATCTCAGAGTGGAAGGTACTGGCAGCTGGAGAGCCCAGGAAAGAACTTTGTAAGGGTGGGATTCAAATTGAGTTTTGAAGGAATCTGGGTAAGAGGCAGAGGTGAGGGGGCAGAGAATATCTGTCACTGCAAAGGCCTGAAGATAGCAAATAGAGTTTTTTCTGTGAATAACTTCAAGTCTATATTGCTGGATTATGGAGTTGTGGAGGAAAAGTAAAGTGTAAGAATACTGGAAAGGTAAGAAGGGACCTGGTGAAAGTCAAAGCAAAGGTTTATATATTTGATCCCAGAGGTAAGAGTGAGTCATTGGAGTTTATTGAGTAGGGTGTGTGTGTGTGTGTGTGTGTGTGTGTGTGTGTGTGTGTGTAAGGGGGTAACATGGTCAGAACTGCACTTTAGAAAAATCACTGTGGCAGCTGAGTGAAAGGTGCATTGGAGCAGGTAGAGCCTTGAAGGAGGCAGACCAAGCAGTAAGGCTATGGTAGTAGTCTCGGTTGGTAGGAGGATGGTGGCTGTGTGAGTGGATGCTGGGAAGGTAGAAATGACAAGCTTCCTTTGAACCCTCCAGCCCGCAGTCATCTCTTCCCCTTATGAGTTCTAATAACACTCATTGTGCCTACTGCTTATTAAGTACTTATCATGTAATATCCCCAATTATTGTGAATTATATTTTCATATGCACATAGTTTCTTTCTCAACTTGGTTGTAAGGGTGTGGAAAGCAGGGATCCTTACATGATAGACACACTGTAAATACCTAACAAGTATTTTTCAGATGATTATTTTGATAGTTTTTCTAAGCCTTGGTCCTCCTTGCTCTTTTGACTTCCCAGGCCCTGCCTCCCAGTGAAGGGCTGGGTCAATTCTGGGAAGGAGGGAGATCTTTGTCTGCAATATCACTAACGCTCGTAAGATGGCAGCAGTGATCCATCTATCACTCCAGCAAGGGAGTACTAGGTTTGAAGAGAAGGGGAAAAGGGCAGGCTCAGCCGAGATCCAGAAAGACAAGGCCATGCTGAAGGTGTGGCTGGTACGGGTATCATCTGGGTGCATGGTGGGGAGCCCCAGGTTAGCTCTAAAATGTGAGCAAAGATTTCTTCTGAGTCCTCAGCATGCAAGAGAAAGTATGATTAATTTCCTTTGTCCTTGAAGTGGGAAATCAAGGATTGGGGTGTCAGTGAGGGGGATCGTCAGACATATTTTTGCCATAAATGCAGTAAAATAAAGGCATGGTGCTACTCAGTCCTCCCTAGCTGTCTCTGCCTATACAGGTCTCTCTTTTGCCTCCACCCTCCCCTTCCTACCATAGAGATGGGCGCAGCACCTGTGATCTTGTTGGCATCCGAAACTCCTGGTTGAGAGAACTACTTTTACCAGTGCAAGTAAATACCTTATCTGCAACTTAGAGTCTGAGTTATTTAGGACAGTGAGAGGTTAGATAACTTGTCCGGGGTCACACAAGCAGAATGTGTCTGAATCCACACTTGAACCCAGGTCCTTCTGGCTTCTAGGCTCCTCTTTATCTACCACATCATACTACATGTCTATTTTCCTCTTCTCTCCTGATAATGAAGCAAATCTGAAAAGAAGGGGGCAGAGCTCCCCAATGTTGGGACAGGAGATATCTTTAGAAGAAATGGGTACTACTTTAGGTCCATGGATATGAGGGGCTGGGGGGTGCTTTGGCTAGCTGAAGTCCCACAGGACAGAGCATAGCTTCTCCTCCTCCAGGCAACAGCCCAGGGATGAGGAAGGACAGAACACAGGCAAGAACAGTGACAGGGCCATTGGGGATGGGGGAAGCAGTCAGTTCTGAAACACACACTCTACCCTCTGACTGTTCACCTAGAAGCTGGGCTGTGGTCACTGAGAGAGGAATTGCCTGAGAATTGGGGTTCTGCAGTGTGGAGATGAAGGAGATCTGGAGAGTGGGGTGGAGGGCAGGAGGACTGTCGTCTCAGTTCTGGAGAGCCAGAGAAACCTCTGCAAGAGCCCCTAATGGGATCAAGGGATTAGTACTGATTCTCTTTTGCTATTGCTGCCACTGCTGTGGAAAAGCCCAGTGCCAAAGCTAATCAGCTTCCAACCCAGTCAATCCATACTTCATTAACACAGCCCCAATCCCCCCACTCCCTTCTATCAGTCCTGGCTTCCAAGCCATTGATTGGAACTTTATCATCCCCTTTTCCCATATCAACCGCTATTTGAACCTTGCAAGCTCCCCTAGAGTGGGGGTGAGAGAGTACCTATAGCACTGGCCCATTACCCTACAACACATACATATATATACATATATATATATATATATAAATACACACACATACATACACATACATACAGAAAAAGTGTGCTTACGTGAGTGTGTGCATGGTGGTAAAAAGCAGAACTTTGGCAGTATGGTGTAGGGGAAAGAATGTTGGACTAAGTAAAAGTCAGGAGGCCTGTGTTCCAGTTCTATTACTCCTACTGACCAGCTGTGTGACCCTGGTCAAGTCATTAACCTCTCTTAGCCTCCCTTTCCTCATTTCCAAAATAAGGAGCTTGTCTGATGTCTAAGGTCATGCCTAGATCTAGCACAGTGTGATTTCCATCCTGTTCTGCTCGTTCCTGGCCCATGCTGTACCATAGCATCCCCTCCCATTCCCTCCCATCCCATCCTAAGCTATCTACTCAATTGTACCCTGCTTGGATCTCCCTTAAAAGAGATCAGAGAAGAAACAGAACAGAGTCCTCTGGAGAAGTTTCCATTCACTCAGAAGCAGTGCAATCATATTAAAGCTTTGGACAAAATGGTTGTCTAATAAATATCTGTTGATTTTATTTGCTTTAAAAACTCTCCCAAGCAAAGCAGGAACCCTATTCATACTCCTCTCTCTCCTTGAACTCCCGTTCAAGACTGGCCCCCTTGGTGAGACGTCAACATTAGAGCTCTCTCCGATCAAATGATCTGACCCAGAAGTGGAAACCCCATCCGTTTATCCACAGAAATCCTGCAGCCCAGCCCCTGCCCTGGACAGAGAGAGTCCAGCACATGCTCAAAGAAGGTGACTCAAGTGACTGTCAACCTCTGCAACGGAGAGTCGGTCAAGTGATGCTCACAGACCACAAAGAAAACGGGCTTGTCCTGCTCTTGGGGGCTGCCTTTTCTCCTCCAAAGGCTAGACCAAAAATTCTTTGCTCTTAGAACCAGGAGAACATTGTACACGATTACAGATACATCATATCTGTGATTACTGACTTTGATAGACTAGGATCCCCTCAGCAATGCAAGGCTAGAAGACAACTCCAAAAGACTCATGATAGAAAAGGCTATCCACATCCAGAGAAATAATTATGGAGTCTGAATGCAGATTGAAGCAAAGTACTTGCTCTCTCTCTTTTTCGTTTCATTTTGTTTCTTCTTTCTCATTGTTCCCTCCATTTGTTATAATTCTTCTTTACAACTTGACTAATGTTTAATGTGAAGGTATATGTAGAACCTATATTGGATTACATGCCGCCATGGGGAGGGGGTTGGGGGGAGAAAATTTGGAACTCAAAAACTTGTGGAACTGAATGTTGTAAACTAATATTAAATAAATGAAAAGTTAAAAAAAAATTCTTTGCTCTTTCAATAAGTTCTGTTCTGCATTCCTACCTCCCCACCGCCTATCCATGCTTTTAAAGACTATCTATGCCTCTATTCGATCAGAAAATGAAGGATAATTTTAACCCCTCAGCCTGTCAGCATTTTCCCCAGACCCATATGGAAGGAGGTCGAGGAACAGATACTCACATGTACCACGATGCCCAGGGCCTGCCAAGATCAGTGAAGGTGGTGAAGGTGATAAGTGGGAGTGTTTGCCAGCATCCTGGTCTTTATACCCTTATTAGAGAGTATCCAACTTCCTCCAGGGAGGGTCAGAGATTGGGGAAGTAACACAGTCATGTATCTACTTAGTCTCTGACTCTAAGTCTGTTTACAGATGGAGTCCTGAATCATCTCCACTTTGGTACTAGGACTGATACTGTCCGTTAGGTGATAGAGGGTGGAGACTGCTAGATTTCTATTCCAGTAAACATAACAGGCTGATAACGCTAGGTTAGAAGGCTACGTAGTTTTGCCCAGCCCAGGGGCTTGCTTTTCGTTCTTGGTTCCATGCCATTTTCTGGATTGCTGGGAGTGACTGGCCAAAGGTCCTCCATGCAAGGGCCAACTCTAGGGCTCTGGCTCTGATGCCTAGGATTCTTGAGGCCATTCCTAGGAAAATAGCTACCATTCCTATAGGCAGACACTGTTGAAGCCCTCAGCAGAGAGAGACTCATGGAGGAACACTGTTCCTGTCTGTTTCAACTCCATCCTGCCCATGTTGGTGCATGCTATCATTGGCTGGCCTGTGAGAATTACACATGGTTAGTGCATCCTGGGTGTTCTCTTTGATAATATCTGTCCTGTCCCTGAGGGCTCTCTTATCCAAAGGCAGGACCCGAGGCAGAAAGGTTCTTTGCTCTTTTAATGTGTTCCATTCTATTCATCCTAGTGTTTGATTTTATTTTTCCCCCATACTGCTGACTCTTAACTTCTGACTCCTTTCAAAAGAGAAGATGCAGATTTTGGATCCCAACACAATCCTTTTTCAATCTAAAGGAGGACCATGCCAAGGACTCACCAGAATGAAATGCTGGTTCAAGTCAGGCTTGTTTCAGAGGCTATTTTAATGCTCAAGTTTTGTTTCAGATCAGTAGTTTCAGAAAATATAATTTGTTGCCTTTCCTCCAGATGTTTTTCTGGAGGAAAATCCTTTGTTTTATTTTGCTGTTCAGTTTAGAAAAAAAAAAAAAGAGAATATTTGGGTTGGGTTGGGTTTTTAGCTAAGCAAACTATTATTCATTTGGGTTTATTCCCAGAATTTAAACAAAAGAAATAGTTCTTCAATCCATATCGAGTTTTATTCAAGTTCCTGGATCATTCAGGTTAATTGTTTTTAGGCAGTAAAACTTTAACTGCCCATACATATCTCTTTTCTGGCTTGATCCAAGATTTTCAGGCATGTCTGACTCTTCATGACCTCATTTGGAGTTTTCTTGGCAAGGATACTTGAGTGGTTTGCCATTTGCTTCTCCAGCCCATTTTACAGATGAGGAAACTGAGGCAAACAGGGTTAAGTGACTTACCCATGTTCACATAGCTAGTAAGTTATCTGAGGCCAGATTTGAACTCAGGAAGAGGAGTCTTCCAGACTCCAGGTCCAGTGCTCTATCTTAGTGTACCACCTAGCTTCTCTAGATCCAAGATGTCCAGGGACAAAGTATGTCTCTTTTGCTGTGGTCTTTGATGGGCAATATGGCACAGGACATAAAAGTGCTTGTTTTGGATTTCGAAAGTCCTGGCTTTGAAATCCTGCCTCAGCCATTCACTAGCTGCTTAACTCTGGGTAGTTGCATGACCACTTAACCAATCAGACCTTCATATTCCTCACTTGTAAAAGGGAAGTAGCAATAACACGAGCCTCCCAGGATTGTGCATCAAACATGATGATAGATGGACAGCAGTTTGAAAGCCTTACATAAGCATTATAAAAACGGGAGCTATTAGTACGTCATTATGAATCCACAATGGTCCTGTTCCCTGGACTGTGTGTGGGGTGGAGTTACAAGGAGGTACAGAGCTCTGCTCTACGATTCGCCTTTCACCTGCCCCCCCCCCCAGATTTCAGGGGTGCAGTAAAGAAGTGAGGGAAGATTTCAGGAGACTGAGGAAGGTGTACAAATTTGAGAAAAAGGGGAAGCTGGGACAGTTAACATGGCTATTGTAATCACACAGTAATTGCAGCATATCACAAGGGCACCAAGCAGGTTATAGCACAGTGGTTATTATGGTTATGGGGGGCCAGCTGGTGATGACATCCATCCTGTCCGTGGGGCTTCTTAAACTTGTTTCACTCTTGACCCCTGCAGCGACCAGTGCACCGGAAGCAAGGGGCAGCCTGACTAGCCAGGGAGCCAATCTGGAGCCGTTGGCCTTGAGTATTAATGACAGAAGTCAGCAAGCTTGGGGTTGTCAGTATTCCTCCTTTGCCTCCTTTTCTATGAGCCTCCACCCCGGGGCATAGATAACATGGGCGATGATTATATAATAACAGCTAACATGTATATGGCACTTTCTATGTGACAATCAATATCTCATTTGATCCTGGGAGGTAGGTGCTGTTATCCCCATTTTACAGATGAGGAAAGTGAGGCAAACAGAGGTAAAGGGACTCGCCCAGGGTCACACAGCTATTGCTTTATCCACTGTGCTGCCTGCCTAGCTGGCCCACTCTAATAGATTTAGAGCCAGAAGAGACCTCAGAGGCCATCTAGTACAACCTTGTCATTTATAAATGAGGAAACAGGCTCAGAGAGGTCAAAGTCTTGCCTAGGAATATAAGGCTATTAAGCATCAGAGGTTTTTGACTCCAAGTCTGTTGCTCTAAAGGCTAGAGGAAGCATTTCTTTTTTTAACTTCTCTAATTTATATCCCAGGGAGCCCTCAAGTCCTCCTGTTGACACCCTTGGGAGTCATCCTAAACTATTTACTCTTCCATGGTCCCCTTAATCACTTGCCAAGTCTTGTCAATCCTGTTTCCAATAATGTGTGTCATTTCCATCTTCTCTCTACTCATATGGCTCCCACCTTGGTTTATCACTCCCTTGCTTGCATGCCTGATCTCTCTGTCCTGTTTCTCTTCTCTCTAGTCCACCTTCCACACATTTGCATTCCTCAAGTACAGGTCTGACCATGCTACTCTCTTGTCAAAAATTCCAATAGCTTCCTATTATCTCTAGGGACAAAATGCAAACTCTCTGGCTTTTAAAATCCTTCAACTTTTCTTTTGTGGCTTCTATATATGACTCCCTTTCGCACATTATTCCCTTCCCTACACTCTAGGTTCCAGCCAAGTTGGCCTGTGTTCCCTTAGGCTCCAACCCACTGTTCTAGGTTTATTGCCCATTACTCCCCCTTGTACACTCCAGGTTCTAGCCAAACTAGTCTACTTTCTGATCTTTATATGTAAAAAAAACCATCTCCCATCTCTGTGCCTTTGCACATTGTTTCCCTCATGCCTGAAATGCCCTTCCTCCTCATCCACACCTCTGAATCTCCAGCTTCCTTACAAGTTCATTTCAAGTGTTACCTCTAAGTACGACCTTTCTTATTGCTTCTGGATACAGCTTTCTCCCCAGATTATCTTGCATTTACTTTATATATGGACACATATTAGATACTAATGTGTACTTGTTGTTTTCCAAAATAGAAAATAAGCTTCTTGAAGGCTGTTGTGCTTTTTGTATACCCAAGATATTTTCAAGTAGCAGGTACTTAAATAAATGCTTATTGAATGAATGAATGAATACTGGTCCCTGGGAAGAGGCAGAAAGGCCACTCCTGGAGAAACTTATTTCATGCTTCTGTGGAGGTGATTAATTTCTTTCTCTTCTCTCTCTCTCCATATATAAAAAAATATATATGTATACACATATAAATATATATGTATACATACATATAAATATATATGTATATATACGTATACATACATACATATATATGTGTGTATATATGTATATATATACATATATATATAAACTAGGCACAAATTCAACCTCTCTTTTCCTCTAGTGTTAGAAAATGGGGACCTATCTGATAGGTATTCTCACCTCATTCCTCTTTACTTTCCTCCCATCAACAGAGCAACAATATGGAAGCCTTGGTGAATGGTTTTGACAGTTACCTGTCTGCTTCCCTTCAAGCCATCTTTCTAATACTGATATTCAAGATGGAGGATGAGTCCAAAAAATTTCTGAATAGCTGCTAAGAAGAAAGAGGAGAGGAGGAAAGAGAGCTGACTAAGGAGCTAGCTCCTTTGATAGCTAATTCTTGGGAAAGTCTTTGGACCTCAGTTTCACTTTCCATTAAATGGGACTAGCTGGTACACTTCTACTTTCCCATTGAACATCTGCACATGAATTGCTGTGTCAATTTGGACAACTACTATCTAAAACAGAGTTCATCTTTTCTCCCCAAATCAGTTCTCCCTATAAACTGCCCTATTTCTATCAATGGTGACTTCATTCTCTTAATGACACAAGCTTAAAATTTTGAAGTCATCCTTCCCTCACCTCATCTCCTTTATCACATTAAGTTAGCAAGTAACTTATCTTTAATGATAGGCTCTAGAATTTTACCAGAAATAAAAATCAGTTTCTTTGATTGTAAAATTGGGAGACTATCCTAGAAAATCAAGGTTCCTTCCAATATTGGCAATTAACGTTTATTGAATCCGTCTCTTCGTTTCCATTCTCATTACTACTGCCATAGTTTAGGTCCTTATTACTTCATTCTTGACTATTAGTCTCCTAAGTTTCTTTGCTCTGAGTCTTTTCCTCTACACTGTTCACAAGATTCAGTTAAAAAAATACCGCCACTTTTCACGCACACACACACACACACACACACACACACACACACACACACACATTCCAAGCTCCTTACCTGGGCATTCAAGGACCATAACAATCTAGCTCTCGGTACTCCTTTACATAAAGCCTTGGCTGCAGACAAATTTGTCTACTCAGGATGAGCTGAGGCAGGTGAAGGAAGCTAAGAATGATAAAATGAGATTTGCTCAAAAGCTATTTTTGGAAAAAGAGGAGGATCAGAGAAGGCATGACAGGTAGCTCAGGGTGAATGGGATGATAAGTAATGGTGAAGAAAGGAAAGGGGGCTCAAGTCTTTCTTTTTATCCTTTCTTTAAAATTTTCTTTGTTTGTTATATCCTTTCCAGACCAAAGGTCCTTCTCTGTGGCAGATAAGAAAGAAAAAAAGAAAGAAAGAAAAAAGAGGAAGAAAGAACAAAAGGGGAAGAAAGGAAAGAAGGAAAGAAGGAAGGAAGGAAGGCAAAAAGGAAGGGAAAGGAATTAAGACCAAGAGTAAATGAGGAGTCAGTAAGAGAGGGCCTAGGCTTTCTTAATGAGCTTGAGTCACCTGACCTGCATGGCTCCCCATTCTCTATCATGCACTCAATCTAATCCCGGCAATGGAATGTAAGGTCTTTGAATCTAGAGGGTATTTTTCCTTTTCTTTCTGTATACCTTGATCCAAGTATAGCATTTTGCATATATGTAAACATGAAAGGTGTCTGTGTTTTTGTCTCCATCCAGAAATCTGATGACTTCATTTATATTTAGTAGATAAGTCCTATGAAACTGACCAAGGCACACAGGGGGTTAAGTAACTGGTGAAGGATCACACCTCTCTCAGAGGTAAGGATCTGAACTCTGGTCTTTCCAGTTTTAAGATTAGCACTTTATCCACCATGCCATGTAGCCTATTATGCTTTGCATTTCAGAGGCACTAAATAATATTTGCAGAATTGAACTGGACTGCAAACTATAACAACAAGAAACTTGATTTTGATTTCTGGTAAAATTCCAGAACCTATCATTAAATGGATGGTTAGAAAAGGAAAAGCTAGCAAGGCTTAATTAAGAATAGGTCATGCCAACTAACATTATTTCCCTTTCTGACAGGGTTATTAGATTGTAGGTGAACAGCATGCTATTGCTATAGTTTTCTTAGATTTCAGCAAAGCATATGACAAAGTCTTTCGTATTGGCCATAGTGTAATTAAATGTATTCAGACTATTTGAATATTTGGACCCAAAGAATAATCAATAGTAGTTTGATATGAACTTGGAAGGAGGCCTACATTGGAATGCCCTAGAGACTGCTGCATGGTTCTTTGATCTTTAACATTTGTGTCAATGACTTGGGTAAAGGCATAGATGGCATCCATATCAAAATTTCAATTGGTTAAAAGCTAGGTAAACTAACAAACACACTGAATGATGGAATTAGGTTTTTGAAAGATATTGACAGGCTACTACAATAAGCTAAATCTAATAAGATGAAATTTAATAAGGGTAGGAGTAAAATTGACATTTGAGTTCAAAAAATTATCTTCACATGTACCAGATGGGGGAGGCATGGCTAAATTGCTGTTCATTTGGGAAAAGATGTGGGGGTTTTAATGGAATACATCAAGCATGATATAGAAGAGCTAAAAAAAACACTTATGTGACCTTAGGCTGCATTAAGAAGGGCATAGCATCCAGGACAAGGGTGGTCAGGGGATTTTAGATTCAGAGCTGTGAGGGACTTCAGAGACAATCTAGTCTACCTCCTTTATTTTTCAGATAGAGCATTTTTAAGCACTTATTATATTATAGGAACTATGTTAAGTGCTGAGGATCTATATACACACAAGCAAGAAAGATAGCCCTAATCCTCAAAGAGCTTACATTCTAATGAGGGAAGATAGTGCATAATGGTGTTGTTGAAAAAAAAGGGTGTGTGTGTATGCCTGCACTCAGGTATGGAGAGGGGTGTCATGGTGCAGAGACAGCCAGGAATTATGGAAGTCTAATTCTAGATCAGATAAAGCAAAGGTTACTCATCAGGGCCAAAAACCCCATGGGTAGAGTCCAAAGTTTCACCTGGGGTGAGAGCTCCAGGAATGAGAAAATATAGAGAAAATGACCGTGGAGGCCTAGTTTTAGAAAAGAGAAGGTGAAAACTCACGCATCAGAGCCAGTGTTCCAGGAATGGTGTCCAAAAAAAAAAAAAAAAGGTAAGGCCCAGACTCACCCAAGGTCACAGCAGAACCAGGGTCTCTAACTGCAGCCCAACTGTGGGGAGCCAAGTCTAATGGATTCTTGAGCTATGTCTGAGTCCAGACTTGTTGACTTGTTTGAATCCAGTAAGATGTAAAGTCCCCTATGGACAGGTGTACCATATCTTTCCCCAAGAATAATATTTGGCAATTAGTATCAAGAAATATTGCTGTGTCTCCCACAAGCAATCTGGGCTTGCAGGAAGTGGCCTGGTAGTCAAGGTCTTTTGCTGATATTTATGTTTAGCCGAGTGCATCTGTGAGCAACTGATGATCCTGAAGTTCACTGTAAAACTTTCCATGCATAAACAAGATATATAATCAAATATACTACTCCATTAAACTAGCATTGTTGCCTAACTACGTTCACCTGGCCCAAACCTTTTGTTCACTGTCTGTCCTACACCATCATTTGCTGGCACTCAGGTCCTCCGACTCCAAGCATGTTCCAGCTTAGAAGCTCCATGCTGCCTCCAGCTTGCTGATCCACGCCACCTTGGTCAATCTACGCAGAGACTATTGTGTTCTGTTCTGGATGCCATGTTTTAGTATGGGTGCTAATAAGCTGGAGAGCATCCAGAAAAGGGTGACCAGCATAGTGAAGATCCATATAAAGACCAAATGAAAGAACTGGGGATGTTTAGAAGGAGAACACTCAAGAGGAACATGATAGCAGTCTTTTAAGTATCTATTGGGAGATTCACACAGAAGACTTATTCTGCTTGGACCCAGAGAACAGAACTAGGAGTAATGGATAAATGTGGCAAATTTAGGCTTGATATAAAGGATAAACTTACTAACAACTAACATTATCTGAGGTTGGAATGGGCTGCCTCTGGAGGTACATGATTACATCCTCTTTTAGCAAAGGCTGGATGACCAGTCCGGGTGTTGTGAGAGGATTCTTGTTCAGACACAGGTTGGACAGGATGGCCTCCGAGAGTCTGCAGTTTGGTAATCCTTGGCTCCATGTTCTTTACCATGTATATTACAAATCCCTTGGCCTGACATCTGAGCCTTCTACAACTTGGCTCCTACCTCCTACCTTTCTAGAATTATCTCACATAATTCCTTTTTATGTCCTCTATACTTCAGATGTCTGTCCCCTTCCTCTCCTTTCCCAAATCTATCCACTCATATGTATTATCCTTTAAAAAAAAAAACTGGGAATAGATTCTCTTTTCTTCCCTGGACCCTGACCTCTCTACCTCTAGAAATCCTTCTCTTTCTTTAAAGCTCCACTTAGATACTCCCTCCTCCAGAAGACTTCCCTGATCCCTCTGGACATCATCTTTCCCTCACTGGATCTCTGAGGCTTTTTCCTCTTTGCTTTTACTATGTACTAACTCATGTATTCCAGTTTGCATTGCAGTTATTTGAGTATCTTGTCTTATCTACCTTGCTAGATTACAATCCTCTTAGAGTAGAGAATGTGTCATTTTAGAGAATCTGCCCCAGTGACTAGCATGAGGGGAAGGAAGAAAGGGAAGGGGGAAGGGAAATATGCATTTACAGAATGCTTACCATGTGCCAAGCACTTTTACAAATATTGTCTCATTCGATCCTCACAACAACTCTCTTAGGTAGATGTTATTATTATTCACATTTTACAGGTGAAGAAACTGAGGCAGACTGATTCCTAAAAAGATTATGGGTATTAAGTGAATTGCCCAGGGCCGCACAGCTAATAGGTATCTGAGGCTGGATTTGAACTCAAATCTTTCTGACTCCACTGCACCATCAGCTGCTTTGTGTTATGGTAAACCTTCCTTTCTGGATCTCTGGGTACTTTTCCTCCATTGATCTCTAAGGCCCTTTTCCTCTCTGCCTATCCCAGAAATCTCACTGAATAGCTCGTTTATTTTCCAGTGTCCCCAAACAGATCTGCTAGGTTTCAGCCCTGGTCTGGAAGTGTGTGTGTGTGTGTGTGTGTGTGTGTGTGTGTCTGTGTCTGTGTCTGTGTGTGCGTGCACGCGCGCACATCATTGTGGGCATCTGGGTTCGTGATGTCTGTATTTTAACATGTTTTTGTGGGTTACAGTAAGCACTCCTTCCCCCTCTAGAAGTTACCTGAGAGTGCCAGATGGAGGCAAATGAGGAATTAGCTCTGTGTTTCTGACATTTGGGACCTATATGGTAGTGTATCTCCTTCAGCAAGAGGGGAGAAAACTTGAAGAATGACCTCTGCTATTACTTCTTTTTTGCTTTTTTTTTTTTTGGAGGGGGCAGGGCAGGGCAATTAGAGTTAAATGACTTGCCCAAGGTTACAAAGGTTAGTAAGTGTTAAGTGTCTGAGGCTGAGTTTGAACTCAGGTCCTCCTGACTCCAGGGCCAGTGCTCTATTCACTGCGCCACCTAGCTGCCTCTGCTATTACTTCTCAATGCTTGGCAGATACCATCACTCCTCTGAAAATGTTGTCTCTTGATACACCAAACAGTGCCTCATCCCCCCTGCACCAAGGAAGCTGACTGTCCCCTAGCTTCACTAAAATTTTGTATTTGGGAAGTCAGGAAATATGGACAGTTGTCAGTCTGAGGTCATCACATTCACTTCCATCCTCTTCTCTCCCTCATTTTACAGATGAAATCACTGAGGTCCTTAAAGCACTTGGGCAAGGTCATACAACTCAGAAAGTGGTATAGGTTCTGGCAAAGCCTGACCTTGCAACATGCTTAACTCAGTGTTGGACAAGAGTTCAAATGAGTAATCAAACCAGATTCCAGAAAAATTAGGGCAGCAGTAATTTGAAATTAGACTTTGGTTGATGAGTGATATAGATCAAAGGGACTCCTGTAGTGAAAAGTGCTTACATTAAAATATCATCAATATCAACGTGGTATGTGGAATTAGCAAACACCCCCCCACACCCACACACACTCCTATGGCTATCCTCCTTCTCATAGATGCATCTTGCACGGAGACCAAATGAAGGATATTGAGGATGTGTGTACATTTGCACACATACAATTGGCATTATTTCACTGTTCTGTGAGCAGACCCTGGAGTGGGTGTCAATATTCAGTTAAGAGAATTCAGCAATGAGTGTTTGATTCCTAAAAAGATTATGGGATCCCAGAACTCCATTGAGGGGGGAGCACTGTTTCCCCAACCTCCCAGGTTTCCATGGAGAGGCATTAGGAGAGGGGTGAGAGACAAGACTTTGCCATTTTATCTCTTATACCTTCTTTACTCCAGAGTTTCTTGCTAGAGGGAGAGGAGGTCAGTGCATGGCCTCCAAATCTCCAGGAGCTACCTCTTACTCAAAGAATCTCAGAGGCCATTTAGTTCCTGACCCAACCAGAATGATTTTTAGCTCATCACCAACACGCAGTCATTCAGTCTCTTCCTGGATAACTTCCATAAGAGGGAACTCACTACCTAATCAAGTAACCATTCTAATTTTAGATTGCTATAATTATTAGAAGTTTCCCTTTCAGATCTGATGTTTTGTCATTTCTGCCTAGTTCTGTCCTCTGGTTCCAAATAGGACATGTCTATCCTTTCTTTCACTTGTCAGCCCTTCTAATACTTGAATATAGATATCATGTTTGCCCAGGGCTTCTCTTCTCCAAGATAAAAATCCTCCTGGTTCCTTTAACACATCCTCCTATGGCATTATCTTGCATGCCAGCCCCTATTAGTTATTCCACCTGGATACCATAGAATCACAGGATCACAGACTTGGGCTAGAAGCAGGGGTAAATGTTTAACAACAGGCACTTTGAAAAAAAATGCAAACCCAACACATTTTTGTTGTTGTTGAGGCAACTGGGGCTAAGTGACTTGCCCAGGGTCACACAGCTAGTAAGTATTTGAGGTCAAATTTAAATTTAGGATTTCCTAATTCCAGGGCTGATGCTCTATCCACTGCACCACCTAGATGCCACAAACATAACCCACTTTTAAAATTGATCTGTGTTAGTAACATTTGTTCCATCATTTTCTTGTTTAGGCAATCAACAAAATAATAAATCTAGCCCTGATTTGTAGCATTTGTTGATTTTTGAGGTGTAAATGCTGACACTGAAAATTTAACAATCACCTGGTGTAAGGTGACTGCCGCATACCTCTGACTGGAAGGGGCTTTTGACACCATCTAGTCTAGTCCCTTCATGTTATAACGAGGAAACTGAAGCCAAGGGAAGTTAAATGATTTGGCTGAGGTCATACAGGTAGTAAATGTTAGTGGTAGAATTTGAACTTGGATCCTCTTGCTGAGAGGAGTCCAGTCTATCAAAGTTAGACATCATGGATAAGATGTGTCTGTAACTGTGTACAAAGTTCTCCTGGTTCTGCTCTCGTCACTCGGTATCATTTTATATAAGTGTCTCCATTATTATGAAGTCTGTCCAGGAAATGGTTTTAACTATTAAAAAACATGCTGCATTATTTGGCCTCACACTTTGGGTTAAAGTAAATATCTGGGTTGAAGAATTTCTAGAAAATTTATTACTCAGGAAAATAACGCTTTATTGTTAGAAGGCACAGCAGCAGGTGCTTCTGCTTCTACCACGCTGCCTCCTTTCTCTAGCTTTTCAATATCCTGCCAAAAATGTGCCACCTAGAACTGAACACAGTATTCTAGATGTCCCCTGACCAGGGCAGAGTAAGTAAGGCAGGGCTGTTACTTCACTTTCTCTGTACACTCTGAATCTCACAATGCAGCCTAAGATCATAGTAGTCTTTTTTAATAACTGCCATATTGCTGTGTTGACTCACACTGAGCATGAATTCCACTAAGACCTCTTGCTCCTCTATGCATACCCTCTACTCAGCTCAATTTGCTTTTCTCATTGTTCTACAAACCCGTCATGGGTTCCTTCACATCCTGGGTTTTTTCCTCTGTTGTGACATGCTCTGCCCTTGCTACTGTCCTAGTCCTAACCATTAGAATCCTAGGCCTTTTCCTGACTATTCCAATTCCCCCTGAACACCCTCTCCTCTGTACTGTTAGCACTTATGGCTCTGAACTATACAATAGTCATCTTCTGTGTTGCTGGATGGTTTGCTGTTGTTTTATGTGATGATGATATACAACAGAATTGGGTCCTTTCCCTACTTAGTGTTGTTCCTGCTCCAAGTTGTTTTTTCGATTGTTCCTAGCTGATGGGGGTGGGTAGAGAGTTCCTCAATTTAAAAGTGCTTCTGTACTTGGTTTGCTTGTCAGCCATCTGCCTGGATTGGTGTTTTAGGAAGAGGATCTATGTGGATTTAGCTCTGTCTCTGTTTATGTGAATTGACTCATTTCTTTCCTTAACCAAAACCCATTCCCTCACTGTATCCAAGGGCATGGTAGGGTAGAGAGACTGGTAAAGTCTGTTTCTAAGGTGACTTGTAACAGAAATATCACACAGATAGTTTAGCTAGATTCCAGTAAAGTATTTGACAAAGTATATCATACTATTCTTGGAGAGAAGATAGGTGTGATGATCAAGAACAAAAAATCAAAAGGCCAAAACCCCAACTGTTTGAGGACAGTGTGGGTACAGTCAGAAGAAGACTGGATTTGGAATCGGATGACCTGAGTCTCCCACTTAATACCTAAGTGATCTTGGACAAGTCAATGGACCTTAATTTCATCATTTGTAAAATGAAGGGATTGGATTAGATGACTTTACAGTTGCTTCCAGCTTTAAATTTACTCTCCTATGAACTGGACCTAGAGATTAGTTAATAATGTTTTGATATCAACTTGATGGGAACTCTTTAGTGAAGTGTCTTAGGGATCTGTCATTGGCCCTGTGCTGTTTAACATTTTCATCAGTGACTTGGATGAAGGCCTAGATGGCATAGTTACCATATTTGCAGATGGTACAAAGATGGGAGGGATAACTAACATAATGAATTGAGTGAGTCAGGATGCAAAAAGATCTCAGTAAGGTAGACCTAATGAAATTTAATAGGGTTAAATGTAAAGTTTTACACTTGGGTTCAAGGAATCAACTTCTCAAGGACAAGGCAGAGGAGGTATGACTAGATTTCACTTCATCTGAAAAAAAAAGATCTGGGTCTTTACTTGAAGTACTCAAGAAGCTAAGGTCATTTTAGGATTTATTGAGAAGCATAGTACCCATTGGGTGATGTTTGTGTTTTTCCATCTGGGATATGGTGTTCAGTTCTCAACCCCACATTTTAGTAAGGATATTGGTAAGCAAGCCAAAGGAGGCTGATCAGTTTGCTGAAGAGACTAGAGATCATGCCTTATGAGAATTTATTGATGGATAATATTTTCTTATACCAAGTTGAAATTTGTTCTTTATAACTTCTATACAATGCATATATATGTATATACATATGTGTGTGTGTGTGTGTATATATATATGTATATGTATGTAAGTATGTATTGTTCCATCAAGGCCTAGCAGAACAAATACAATTCCTCTTCCATTAGATTTACTCCTTCATTCTTTTCTTGGCTCTGTTCCTGACTTTCTTTACCTCTACAGCCTTCTTGTCTTGGAATATCCCTCTGCTGCAATTTTCCAGCAGTCTTCTCACCCTGGAAGACCTGTCAGCCCCTTTGGCCCCTTCTTGGGATTGTTCACTTTCTCCCAGAGACTTCATTTTAAAGAAAGTGCTCTGATCAGAAATGTTCACTCTTCTATTCCTCTCAAACCTTCAATCCTGACTCTCTCTCTCTCTCTCTCTCTCTCTCTCTCTCTCTCTCTCTCTTTCTCTCTCTCTCTTTTTCCACCATGCCTCATATCTTAGCCCACCTCCCTTTCTTTTTCAGCTTCCTTTTATGTGGACTTCCCTTATTAAACTGTAAACCCTGTGTTGTTTAGTGATTTTTTCAGTTGTGACCGCACTTGGGGTTTTCTTGGCAAAGACACTGGAATGGTTTGCCATTTCCTTCTCCAGCTTATTTTACAGATAAAGGAATTGAGGCAAACAGGGTTAAATGACTTGCCCAGGGTCATATAGCTAGTATCTGAGGTCAGATTTGAACTCAGAAAGATGAGTCTTTCTGACTCCAGGTCTGGGTATTCTATCCACTGAGCCCCCTAGCCACCCCTTGAGGAGAGCTTTTATTTGGACTCTCTATGTTTAAGCACAGTGCCTGAAACATGGTGAGGACTTAATAAATGTGTGTTGACTTGGCTTCTATATGACAGACATTCACATTCTTGAAGAAGCTATTGTGTACCTCCTAAGTCTTCTCCTCTTCAATCTAGATATCCCTAATTTCTTTAGTACGTCCTCACATGGCAGGATACCATCCTTACTCATCAGTATCTTCTCTAGCATGATAATTTCCTTCATAAAAGCATGACACCCTGACCTAAGAGAAATACTCCAGATATGGTATGACCAGGGCAGAGTATCCTATCTCCCTAGTTCAGGACACTTTGCCTCTTTTAATGAACCTAAGTGCTCATTTGTTTTTTTGGTTACCATGTTGGCTCACGTTGAACTTGAAATTCAATAAAATCTGTGTCCTTCTCAGGTGAACCTTTGTTACCTTCCATGTTTTGTACTTGTGAAGTTAATTTTTTGAACCTAAGTACTTTACGTTTATCCCTATTAAATTTCATCTTATTAGCTCCAGACCAGTGCTCTAGCCTGTTAAGATCTTTTTGGATCCTTACTCTGCTTTCCAGTGGATTAGCTGGCCCTGCCAAATGTTCCCAAGCAGATGAGAACTGATCCTATTTTTAAGGAGTCCCTCTCCATCTCACAGGAAGATTCTATAGCATATTCCCAGAATTATTTGAATGTGTAGCAAGCTACACTATCAGCAAGTTATTTCTTCTATCTAAACTAAATTATTCATGCTAAATTTAAGCCTGTTTTTAGCACCTTGTAGGCACTACTAATCATACGTTAATGGTGCCTAACCAGGTGTTTATTTGCACTGTCCAGCCTGACTTGACACAGGAGGGCTCATAAGGGAGAACAAGAACATGGGTGAATTTCCGTCCATTTGAATGTTAGATGATTAGGCAAATTCCCTTGAAAACAGCTTGCATGTTAATAGTTACCATTTTACAGTCAATGGTCTGGCTGATTCCTGTAGCAGGGCAACATAACTAGTCATCTTAAGGGGAAGCTGAGCAGCAGACCCTTTTGACCTCCTGCTCATCTATGCCAGATCCGAAAAACCATTTAGAGGGAAGAAAATGTGTTCCCTGATCATTCTATAAAAGACCCAGGATTGAAGAAGGCCTGGGGCTAGTGAAGGACGTCAAAACTCAGGTGGATCCTTCTTTGGGAGCTCTGGACTTAGAATCACAGTATTTGAAAGGCTTAGCATTGCTGGAATAGGCTTTGTAAATCAAAACCTGACCTTCCTCTTAACTCCTCCATTTCTGTTAATGGCACCACAATCACCCATGCTCCAAACCTCAGAATCACCTCTGACTCTTTCTTCTTCCTCACTACCCATATCTAATCAGTTGCTAAGACCTGTCAAATCTTATAACCATCTCCTCTTTTCCATTCCCATTCCAATCAACCTCATTAGTTCTTCCACTTCTTTATCTTTTATGGACTATTGTGTCATAATGGATTTACCTACACCTGGTCTCTCCCTCTCTCTACTCCATCCTTTACACAGAAACCTGAGTAATACATTTCCACCAATCTGCTCTCATCACTCCTCTCAGATACATTCACTGGTTCCCTCTGCCTACCAAACAAAATACAAACTCCCTGACCTTGACATTCAAGATTGTACATGATGTGGCTCCACCCTACCTTTCTAGCCTCATTTCAAACTACTCACCTTCACTTACACTTTTTTATCCAACCTAGACTTCTTCTTGTCCCTTGTTCTTTGCTGCTCTCTTCCCTTACCTCCATACATTGGTCTTTGGCACTCTCTGTTCTCTCCACCTCTGAAGTGGAAGAGATCACAGTCAGCTGAGGAAATCAGAGAAGGCTTTCCAAAGGAGGCAGTGGTTGAAAAGAGGGAGGGGCTTCAAAAGACCTGACATGGAGGGATAATTGGAGATATATTACTCTAGCTTCTAACATGTTTTATTCAGAAGCCTGGCCCTCCCCTTCAACTTTTTTTATTCTGCTTTGTATCATTTTTTTGCCTACTTGGTCATCCTCTTGCTGGCTTATGTGCTATTAAGAGCAAATCTGGGTTGCTTCCATTTTGCCTTCCCCAGCTTTTAACATAGTTCCTTGCATATGTTAAATGTCTACTGGGTTTAATTTGGTCCTAATCTCAATTTTATAGATAAGAAAACTGAGGCCCAGAGAGACTCCAGTTTTCACACAGTGGCAGAAATGGGACCATAATCCCCAGGTCTCCATCCTCCTAGTCGAATGGACTTCCTGTAATACCACACTGGCTCTGGAGTCAGAGGCCTGGGTTTAAGTACCGCCTCTGAAACTTACTACTTATAGGATCTCAGGCAAATCACTTCATCTCCCTGAGACTCAGTTTCTTCCTCTGAAGGATGAAAAGGTTAGATTAGTTGACCTCTCTGGGGATCCTGGAGGTCCTCTTCAGGCCTAGGTTTGGC
>CM053588.1:145615021-145676083 GCA_028646515.1 Pseudochirops corinnae
CCCCCCCCCCCCCCCCCCCCCCGTTTTCCTTATGGACAAGTTTATTTTATTTTTTTATTTTTTATTTTTTTGCTTTTTGGAGGGCAATTGGGGTTAAGTGGCTTGCCCAAAGTCACACGGCTAGTTTTTGTGTTAAGTGTCTGAGGCTGGATTTGAACTAAGGTTCTCCTGACTCCAGGGCCCATGCTCTATTCACTGGGCCACCTAGCTAGCCCGACAAGTTTAAAAAATGTCATTTCTAAGCCATGGTATGAATGATGGTGTTTCTTTAGTGGGATAGTCACCAAATCCTGGAGTTTATGAGCCCCTTGAAAGCTTCTTAACCCCAGGCTGTATCTGCTCTGGACACTTGGCATGCTTTTTCTTGCTGTTTTCTGGAAACCTCCATACTCAATGTTTGTGCTTCCTGTTTGTTTTAACCACCTCCTGTCCATTCTCCAATACTTAAAATCCCCTTCTGTGCCCCTGGAAATGGAAAACCAACCAGACTTGCTCAAGTATGAACCTATGCCACTCTCTATCAAGCAGGCATCCCATATCAACAAGGAAGAAGGACTGAGAGTTTTGTTCAAATTCAAGATGCTGAATATGAAGGTGGACTTTCTGAAGGGGAATCACTGATTCTTCTTTATTCTGACATGGTACAAAGGTAAGTCCCATTAGGATCCCAGGTTGCCACTCGGGCTATACCCTTCTCTCAGTGCTTCTGTTCTTGCCCCTGGGTGTTTCAGTTTAGGCTTAAGCCTTCTCCCCTTGGGCAAGTTAAAGTTTACCACAATAAAAGCCCTGTTGTTTTATGCCATGATTCTTTTGGGAAACTGTGCAGGATTTGAAGTCAGAAGGTGTGGTTGTTCAGTCGTGTTTTTCTGTGTTTTTTGGTTGGGTCCAACTCTTCATGACCCCATTTGGAGTTTTCTTGGCAAAGACACTAGAGTGGTTTGCCATTTTCTTCTCCAGCTTATTTACAGATGAGAAAACTGAGGCAAACAGGGTTAAGTGACTTACCTACCATCACACAGCTAGTATTTGAGATCAGATTTGAACTCATGAAGGTGAGTCTTCCTGACTCCAGGTCTGGCACTCTATCCACTGTGCCATCTAGCTGCCCAATAGTCAGAGGACCTGGGTTCAAATCCCAGCTTTGCCCCTTACTAGCCAAGTGACTTCACCCTTCCTGGCCTCAGTTTTCTCATCTGTAAAATGAAGCAGTTGGAAAAACTGCCCTGGACACCCTCTTCTCTTCTCTCTCTACACTCACTTGGTGACTTCATTAGCTCTGATGGGTTCAATGAAAATCTCTAGGTATACAATTCCTCTCTCTGTCTCTGTCTCTCTCACACCGAGCCGCACCCTCCCCTCCCCCCATACCACACACATATACATACACACACACATATATACACACACATACACACACACGCACACACACACACACACACACACACACACACACACATATATATATTCAGTGGTTCTCAACCTTCCTAATGCCACGACCTTTTAATACAGTTCCTCATGTTGTAGTGACCTCCAACCATAAAATTATTTTCGTTGCTACTTCATATCTGTAATTTTGCTACTGTTATGAATTTTAATGTAAATATCTGATATGCAGGATGCATTTAAATTGAACATAACCCATAGGTTGAGAACCACTGAATAATACATGGACACACTCACATATATACACATATATGTATGTATCCTGGCCTTATGCTTGAGCTCTAGACCTGTGTCACCAGCTGTCTATCTAACATTTTGAGTTAAATGTCCTGCAGATGTTTCAAACTCAACATACAAAAAACAAAACTCATTATCTCTTGCCTCTAAACCTATCCTTCTGAATTTCTCCATTTCTATTGAGGATACTGTCACCTTTCCTAGTCACCCAGGTTCACATCATTAGAGTTATCCTCATCTCTTCATTCTCTATGACCCCACATATCCAATCAGATGCCAAATTTTGTTTGATCTCTACAATGCCTCTTGTATCAGTTCCTGTTTCTCCATTCATATGGCCCCCACCCTCATCCAGGCCCTCATCACCTCTCACCAGAACTATTGCAATAACCTTCTAGTTGGTCTCCCTGCCTCTAGTTTCTACTCTTTCTAATCCATTCTCCATCCGGTGGTCAAAGTGATACTCCTAAAGCAAAGGTCTCACCCTGTCCTTGCCCTTCTCAATGAGCCCTGGAGCAGGGGTTCTTACCCTTTTTAAATTTTTTGCATATGTCACAGACCCCTTTGGCAGTCTGGTGAAGCCTATGGATTCCTTCTCAAAATAATGTTTGTTGCCTACATTTATAATTGAATAAAATGCTAAATTTCAGTTAGAAATTAGTGAAAATGAAGATGTAAGTTTTTCCCGTTCAAGTTTATAGACCTCTTAGTCTATTCACAGACCTCAGAATAAGAATTCCTTCCCATTATCTCTAGAATTAAATACAAACTCCTCTGTTTGGCATTTAAAATCCTTCCCAATTTGACTCCAGTCAACCTTTCCAAGCTTTTTACGTACTACTCCCCTTCTCTTCATCCTCACATAGAATGATTCAGTGAAACTGGCTGCTTCTCACATACAGCATTTCACCACTAGTCTCCAAGCTTGTTCCCCCATGCCTAAAATGCATTACCCCCCCTCACCTCACCCTCTTAGAAAGCCTAGCCTCTTTCAAAGCTCAGCTCAAGTACCTTCCCTTATATAGGCCTTTTCTGATCTCTGATTTCTGATCAGGATAATGTCTGCCAATTACATTGTATTTAATTTGTATATATCTTATAGTTACTGGCACATAATACACTCTTAGTAATATAGGTTGCTTGACATATAAAAAATGTCTTCTTCAATAAAATGTCAGCTTCTTGAGGGAAGCAACTCTTTCATCTCATTTTTAACATACCCAGAACCTAGCACAGTGTATAACACCAGTACGTAGTAGGTGTTGAATAAATACTTGTTTGTTGAATAATTGATCTGTGACAAAAAGGTTCCAGGGTGGGGGCTCCCCACCCCTCAGAGCAAAGGTTAAACTGAGACAGCATGGATACTGCTGTAAAACCTAGCACTGAAAGCATATGCTTGCACCTACCAGGCAGGACTGTGTGATAATGATGGATATAGAGGTCTCTAAATCTCTGGTCTCCTTGGCTGTAGATTATGCTGACACTATCTATATGTTGCATAAGCAGTATATTATATAGACAGTCGCAGGGTAGCCATATATCAAAGAGACAGCTGCTGTACGTTGTATAGATGCTGGGTTATAGGTAGCCATTATATATTGTGTAGACAGAATGTTTTATAAACAGTAGCCCTGTGGATTCCCTCCTGTCGGTTGTCTCTCCTGATGTTTCTTTAAGGCCTGAATTGATCCATTTCTCCATGATGGGCTGCCCTCTTTGAGGCTTTGGGATGGCGATTGGAGGGATCAGGATTGCCATGACTGGGGATGGAGGCTAAATTAAAGATAGAGTGGAAGTCCCCCAAAGACATTTGTCAGGCAGTGGGCTGAGGAGAGCAGGGTGAGTGGGACTTTGTTCCAGGGCTCCAAGATCAGAGGGGGAGGCATGCTTTCTCCTCGGCAGTCCTCTGACCTGCTGGTCTCAGACTGTCCCTCTCCCAGGGCCTGCTTTTCTGTCTTGTTCCTCTGCTTTTCCTCAGGCTGACACCCCACCTTCTACCTTCCTGTACCCTTCTATCAAGGTTCCCTGATTCAATTGTACCTGAGGTTCACGGACTGTTTTCTGTGTCCACATTGTCGCCTTCCCCAAGTGAATATGCCCAAGATGAATGTCTTGAATTCCTAGTTATGGCTCTGAGGGCAATGTTTTCTTACTATGAGAAGGATGGCAGCAGGGGCCACAGCTGACCTGGCATCAAGGGGCTTTACTTAGTTTGCTTTGGGAATGTCATATTATCTTAACTGGAGATCTGAAAATGGTTTCTCTGTCTTGTCTTTTTTTTCCCCCAAGAAGGTTTCTTAGAACTACCAGTTTACTCCTCCTTTTCTCTAGCATCCCAATCTCCAGACCTTTCAGGTTGTTGCAGGATTCTTCACAGATAAATCTGGGAAAGGGAAAGTGTTCCAAGGATTCTCCAGGTTGTGTTTCAGTTCTGATTCTCTAACATTGCACAAGGGAGCAGGCACTTTGGGAAATTCTGTGAATACAGTACTATCTGGTGGTTATCCCTTTTAGAGGAGATTTAGGTAGGATATGCTCACCTTGTTACTAGGAGGCAAGTACTGAAAGTACACAGATAAGCATAGCCATTGGTCATTGTGTTGGAGATGAAGCATGGGATATTGTCTCAGGGAAGAACATTTCTTTAACAGTAAAGAAGTTTTCTCTGGGCTTATCTCTCTAATGTCAGTTCAGGGGAAATGATAGAGAAGGACCTCAAAGCAGGGTTTCTTAATTTTTCTGGCAGTCAGATGAAGCCTATGGACCCCTTCACAGAATACTGGTTTGTTTGTTTTTGTTTTTGTTGTGTTTTTTCCTTTTAGAGAGGTGAAGGCAGGGCAATTGGGATTAGGTGACTTGTCCAAGGTCACATGGCTAGTATTAAGTATCTGAGGTCGAATTTGAACTCAGGTCCTCCTGACTCCAGGGCCAGTACCCTATTCACTTTGTCACGTAGCCACCCAGATAATACTGTTTTTAGATGCATAAAATAAAATATATAGATATATTTACAAAAGAAACCAAAAGTTCATGAAAATAAAGACATATCCCCCCCAAGTTCACAGACTCCCTGAAATCTCAGGTAAAGAACCCCTATACTAGAAGACATAAGGAATAGACTGGAAGATAAAGAGAAGGGACTGGATTGAAGCAGTGAGAAAGGAGGAAGAGGTCAGAGAGATTGAGCTATGGGGACAGAAAGGAGAGAGGAAAAAAGGACACATCGGGAAGGAAGCAGAAAGAGAGGTTGGGGATGGGGGTGAAGATGGAGGACTGCCAAAAAGCACAGAAATGAAAAAAGAGATTGAGAAGTCTAACTGAAAGTTGCTGGGAATTCTAGTGCAGAGGCCCCAGGCTGGTCATGTGAAAGGGTCTGCTCCTTAACGACAATCTGTCAAAATCACTAATCTTGCCTGGTCACACTGGATGAATTATTAAATTAACTGTGTAGTGTAGAGGACACATCATTAATGACTCCTAGAAAGCAGCCCCTTGTCTTTGAGCACACCAGGGCAGGGGCTAGGAATGTTTTGGGGCTCAGATCACTTTGTTACCTTACAATCACAATTCTGTGATTCCTCATCAAGAGAAATATATTAGGGGATTCTCTTCCTTTCCCTTCCCCTTCCCCTCCCTTCTCCTTCCCCTCCCCTCTCCTCCCCTCTCCTCCCTCCACTCTCCCTATCCCTCTCCTCCCTTTCCTCTCCCCTCCCCTCCTCCTATCCCTCCCGTCTCCTTCTCCTTCCCCTTCCCCTTCCTTAGTTTAAAACAGTCCCCATAAGGGTTCAGAGTCTTGTGGGACTCAGATCCTGTCAATAATTCCTTTCATAGGCAAGACCCTAGAACAGTTAAGAATAGGACTCAGGAGAGCAGGTTTGGAATGCTGGACTTCTGGCCAAGATTAAATAATGAGGAAATGAACCTTGGGAACCCTGTTGTAAGACAGGAGAGCCCCTGGTACTTTAACTAGTCTCTTTATTTTTAAGCCTTAGAATTTCAAATAGATTCAATATGTATTAATTCCATTTGGCTGACGGTCAAAGATGTCACCAAGAGTGTTTGTAAACTAGACAACTGGCATAAAAGATACCCTCAACTGCCAAGGGTGGGTGGGTGGAGACTGCTCCATGTCAGGGATAAAGAGACTGTGGTGACATCTGCCCTTGTGATCAGAGAAAGCCTGGAACCCATGGGGTTGGCTTTGGGAAGGCCCCTGGGAAAAGGAAGTGAGCCATATAAACTTTTAATTTTAACTAATTATTCTTGATAACTAAGTGCTAAGGTCAATTGCTTCTTCATGCTTGGCATCCAAGAAGCATGACTCCTTGGGGACAGAGGTGAATTACTATGGCAAATAGATACACACTTTGGGGAAAGGGGATGGAAGGAAGCTTGGAATCAAACCATTGCCTCAGAAGCCTCAAAAGTATCACAGAAGAACACCAGTGCTAGATGACATCTTAGGGACCACTGAGTCTACCTCCTTTATTTTACAGAAGTGGAAACTAGAGTCTCAGAGATGTTAATAAGATTTGCGCAAGGTCACAAAAACTCATTCAGTTCTTATTGAAATTGAGGCTAAGAAGGGGTGAAGTCAAATTAATCCCTAATTTCACATACTCACATACTATTAACAATAGAAGGAAGCTTAGAGACTATATTTATCTATTACTTCATTTACAAAGGAGGAAAAAGACCTAGAGCAGGGGCTAGTATCCTGTTCTGACTTCCAGTCCAGTACTCATTCAGCCACATTGCTTACATTTAGTCACTTGAGATATAAGCAAAGCTCATTTGGGACTGAGCCCTTCTTTTCAGAATACTGCCTCCTGATCTTATGACTCAGGATGAAAGATGACAGGGGAATGGAGCCCTTTGGTCTTTCCCAGTTCCAAATCCCAATAATGAAGGCCCCAATCCATCTACCCTTGAAAGGGCAGGCTAGAAGCTTCCCACAGTGGTAGCAGAGACCTGAGCCTACTCCAGCCTGTGGTGAGATGTAGAGAATTGTACATTGCATACCTCTTCCCTCACCTGGCCTCCTCTGAAACTCTAGGCCATTGCTTCCAACACTGAGAAGACTGAGTCTTGGGGACTGGGTTGGTCTGGGCCTCCCTCCTTGTCCCTCAGCCTGGCCAGAGCTCTTGAGTATTCCCCTTTTCCTTGGTCTTCCTTCACTTTGTACTCTCAAATGAAACCAAAGCAAGTCTTTAGTTACACACCCCCTCATCTCTAGAGAAAATGGTCTATACTGCTTTTCTCAACATCCTGTCATCACTGGTTCTATCTTCTTGCCTTCTTTAAGGAAAGTATGAACACTGTTATTAGGCTCTAAATTTCTGACCCTGATGCAAATTTCCCACCTGGGTCAAAACTCTAGTTGTCTAGCCTAGTTTTTCAGTTCTATTGAGTCATTTTTAACTTGTTTTCTTCCTATTTCAGCATGGTGGGGTGGAAAAAACATTGCATTTGGAGCTAGAAGACTTGAGTTTGTTGGGTTCTAATACTAGTTGTATGATGATAAATAAGTCGCTTTATCTCTTTCAGTCTGAATTTCTCCACCTGCAAAATAGGGATAATAATATTCATTTTACCTGCCTCCCAGGTTGTTGTAATATAAGGATTTAAACCTTAAAGAACTACATAAATACGAATTATTATTATTTTTTAAAGTTATTGAGGAGACTAACAGGACATTTTTGTTAATTCGGTAAGTGGACAGAATTGAAAACAAATTATGGATAATTTATGATTTTGTATCTAATAATGTTTTATTTTGGTTCTGTGCTTGAGTGTTTGTTTTTGTTGACGTTTATTAAAACAATGAATAAATAATCTATTGATAATGACAGAGGAGGTCCTGACCCTCCTGAGCCCTGACATTGCCTAATGCAGACTTAGGTGGGTGTGGTTTACTAGGAAAGAAGGTCAATCATTTTTCCTTCCCCCTCCCTAGGAGAGGAGCCCCCAGGCAGAGCCTCTCCCTAAGCCCAGGTATACTGCTCTATGGTATGTGGCATCCTTGTTCTGCTGTGATTTTGGAGAAAGGCAGTGTAGCTTGGTAGAGAGAGAACTGAATTGCCAATCAGAAGTCCTGGCTTCTACTATAGTCTCATTTCTGCCTGCTACCAGCCACGCTATGTGATCTTAGGCAGATCAATAAAAGATGTTTGAGCCGTTTCCTATGACAAAATTCTGTTACTCTAGTTCAATGGCTGTCTAACATTTTGGTAGTAGTAGAACCATTCAGTAAAATCCTCTAAAATTATTATTTTTAATGCCTACTAACAAACAATATAAGATTCACCAAAACAAAACAACAAATGGGGTATTTCCTGGTTACTTGTGGCACAGTTCAAGAAATATTGTTCTAGTCCTTTCTCTTCATATTGCAAATGGGGAGACTGAGGCTCAGAAACCAAGTAATGACAACTGGTACATATATGTAGTGCTTTAGAGTTTGCAGAGTGCTCTACAAATATCATCTCATTTTATTCTCAGGAGAACTTATAGGTAGGTGCTATTATTAACCTCCATTTTACAGATAAGGAAACTGAGGCAAGCAGAGACTAAGTGATTTGCCCAGGGTCACACAGCTAGTGAGTGTCTGAAGCTGGATTTGAACTCAGATCTTCTAGGGGTCTATCTGCTGGACCACCAGATGCATATGACTTACCTGATGTCACGCTAACAAGTAGTGGTAGAGTTGGGACCATAAATGGCTACCCAAGTTCTAGATCATCTTTCAGGTTTTTTGTGTGACTGTGGGAAAGTCACTTACTCTCCCCTGGGCCTCAGTTTCTCATTCTGCAGAATGAGGGGATTAGACTAACTAGTCTCCTATCTTCTTTCCCTTCTTTCTTCTCTCTTTTCCTTTGACATGTCCTGATTTTGTGCCACTTGCTTTCTGTGGACAGGTTCGTGTTGTCAATGACGACATTTTGGTTTTTGAAAACACATGACTTCAGCTGCATACATCTTCCCAAGAAAAGGATCTGTACACTTGGCCAGCACATTTCAGTGGAAGTGAAAACAACATAATCCAGCCAGATATTTAGCCCTGATAGCGTATCATGCTACAGATATAGCTTGCTTCATAGACACAATGTGTTCCAGAAAAAATTTTCCTGTGAAACAAATTGTATTTTCTCATTGATTTCCATTACAAAATTAGAGAAATGCTCCTTTGGGAAAAGAAGTCCCTGAATAGACCTAGATAAGGTGAGGGAAGAGAGGCATCATGGCAGTAGATAGAGAGTTGGCCTTAGAGCCAGGAAGACCTCTGTTTAAATCTAACCAATGATACGCAATGCTGGGTGACATTGGGCACGTCACTTAATTTGTCAATGCTCTACCATAGGCAATTTCTAGGACTCTGAATTGCAGAGAAGGTGCCAACCTGCATTATGGAGGGGGGATTTCTTCATTTGGGAGTTCCCTTATGTAAATGAAATTACAGGTCCAGTCCCTGTTTCACTGGGGCTAACTGTTTGTCAGCAGCATTCATTTACTCAGTAAACATTTGTTTTAAGCATTTGCTATGTGAAGGGCACTGTGCTGGCAATTTAGGAGAGATAAAAGACACACCATCCCTGGCCTCAAGGAGTTGACAATCTAGGATGCTTTCAGAATTTTTTAGGCACTTTCACTACTCCAGGATCTTCTCTCCATTGTCATCACCCCCTTCTCCTGAACTCTTTTATGAGTGATTTTCCTAAGCCCGAAATCTCTGGCTTCATTTTCACAGCCCCTAAGACTTAGTTCACACCCCTTTCCTTTTGCTGGGTATTTGCGAAGTCTAATAGAACCAGACTGTAACATCACACTTCACATCCAACATAGTATGTATTCCAGCCCAAAAAATTCAAGTTTAGGGCTTCAGGTTCTATGTACCAGATTAATTTCTTAGTTTGGATTCAAGTTCTGGCAGTCGCTTAATAGATGGCTAATTACTGAAACTTTTGGTGCCTTTGGATCTTCACTTGTAAAATAAATGTTCCTCCCCTCCCTCTGCCTCAGCATGCTGTTTGTGAAGACGAGATGAGGTAATCAATGCAGAGGTACTTTGAAAA
Source organism: Pseudochirops corinnae (assembly GCA_028646515.1). Taxonomy (NCBI): domain Eukaryota; kingdom Metazoa; phylum Chordata; class Mammalia; order Diprotodontia; family Pseudocheiridae; genus Pseudochirops; species Pseudochirops corinnae. The sequence goes on from CM053588.1 coordinate 145,624,777, forward strand.
TGTAAAATTATTATACAAATATATAATTCTGTCATCTTTGTGGTAGACTTAAAATATTAGTATATAGTATGGTATGGCATAGTATGGGATGGAATGATACAGTATGGGATGGGATGGGATGGGATGGCATGGCATGGGATAGTGTAGTGTAGTGTAGTATAGTATAGTATGAAAAGAATGTTTGGGATTCATTTGTCAGGAAATATTCCAGTAATCAAGGCAATACTAAGATAGCCATCATACACTTCTCATGGAAATCACATATAATGTTGCTACTGATGGAATTGTGGAAACTGATGCTGAACTTTTCTGCCATTTGTCCTCTGAACTTGATGTGCTAGGGTCTCGTGAGGGAAACAACATTAGGCCAATTGACATTATGCCCTGGCAACCAGCATGGGCATATTTGCAGTTAGAGCTACACTGGAAAGGTGTGGATATTAACCTTAGTTCACCTAAAAATGTCTAATACCTGAAGAGGAAACTTTTGTCCTAGAAGAAAGGAAAGGAAACCCAGCCTTATAATATGTATATACACATATACATGCATACATGTTATATATACATATATATGATGAATGTAATATGATCTATTTGAGAAACAGTATGGCATAGTGGATAATGTTTCAAACTTGAAGTTTGGAAGATTTGGGTTCAAATCATATTTCTTACACTTCCTAACTGTAGGGCCATGGACAAGTCACTTCTCTGTAACTCAGTCAGCCTTCTAATACTTATTTGGTAAGTTACTCATGAAATTTCAGATTCTTGATGTATATGTATATATGTCTTTATATCATAGGATCATAGATTTAGAGCTGAAACGACCTTATAGAGCATTGAGTCCAACCCCTTGTTTTACAGAAAAGGAAACTGAGTCACAGAGAGATTTGTGACTTGTCCCCAGTCCCAGAATTCCTGTCCTCTGACTAGGACTATGGAGCTCTTTCCTCTTTGCTTTGCTGCTTCCCTATCATGTATCTGAATTATTCACAGGTACTAAGAAATCATTTCTTTAACTTTAAAACAAAAGGGAAAAATGATGTGAAGTCTCAGGATTTTTTTTTCTGGTATGAATTTTTGGGTATGATTTTCCACCTGTGGATAAACCACTGTATAGCTTATCAGTGGCACAGTTTTAATCCTGGTTTGGCTTACCCCTGCCATCCAGTTTTCTTCTGAGCTGTCTGCCCTGCCATCAGTTGGTGTATGCTCAGGGAATGCAAACTCATTTTAATATTGGCTTTAGCCAAATCTCATTAAGAAGGTAAATTTGCTGTTGCTGCAAAAAAAAAAAAACAAAACCCCACAAAAAACCTAACCCACACAAAAAAAGATCACATCATGCATTCCAAAGAAATACATATATATTATTTTGGATTATCCAGAGTTATGAATTCATATGACCAATGTCCTCTGCCATTGGGATGAATAATCAAGAGTTCACTATCTCGGTTTTTATTTCATCATTTCTTGGTAGAGTTCATCCTCATAAATTCTTTTTAAAATGGCCACTTGATGGTAAATCTATAAAATATTGTTTAGTGATGATCCCAATGAATAGCTTGTCCTTATTTTTAAAATCCCTTTGTAACTTTGAAAAGAATGCACTCACCTAGACGTGCAAAGTTTGGTTTCTTTTTGGCATGTTAGTAAGGATTAAGTTGAGCACAATTCTGGGATGTTGGAGAAAGCAGGGCTTTGGGGAGAGAAGAAACCAGGGTATGAGAAAGACATGGACCATAAGAGGGAAGGGGGGGAGGCTGCATCAGTGATACTTTGACTTATTCTGGCACTGGTTAATATAGGAACTCCCATGATAAATGATTCTGGGGTCCCTGGCTTCATTTAGTGGGATGTAGTAGAGGTTGAGAGGTATGGTCCTTGCCATCTCTAACTAATCTCAACTATGGGATCCCTCCTGACCTCCCTCTGTCCTTGCTAAGGAATCATCAGACATTTACTCAATTGTCTTTGAAGAAACATACTTGGGTTTTTTTTTTTTTTCTGTTGTCCAAGTAGTGGAGAATAAGGATGGAGAGGCAGTGGCCTGAGCCTGAGCCATTGTTTAGCATTTCTCTGGAATCAGCTTCAGGAAGGTTATATTCCTTTGGTGATCTGCTCCTTTTTTCTTTCAATCCGTTGCCAAGGCCACTCCTCATTCTTGGGGTCTGGGTTGCATTTATAGAAAGGCATTGACAGTAGCAGGAGGATGATGGGAGGGCCTGGAGTGCTAGGTCTCACTGGTACACTCAACTTGAGTGGAAGCCTTGGTGAAATGCTATCCATGTGAACCAACTTCTGGAACCCTGCCCAGCTAGCTGTTCTACCTAAATTTCCCCTCTGTCTCCATTCAATTCACTGAAATGAAATTTCTTCCCTTTAGGTAAGAAGTTAGATGTCCTGCTACCTTACAGCAGGGACCACTCCAGGATTCACTTCCATGCTAGATTTTCCCAAACGAAAGCAGAGGCTGTTCCAGAGATTGGCAAAGAAGTCCCTCTCTTTCCCTGGTCTTATTGGAGACATAATTCTTACTGTGAAATGCAGGAAACTGTGTACCACATATAAGTCCTGGTTTCCAGTGGCCAATATACATATTCAGGGAACTCCATCTCTCTCTTCCTTGCTTGCTACCTTCCCATAATTTTCTAGTTTGGTGCAGGCTTCAGATGGCAATTTGGTTGTTCCTATTGTCTAGACCAGCTTGTGCAGGTGCATCAAAGATACTGCCTCTGATGACCTTGTTGCCAGAGCCCTATCTTGAATCCTAACTCCCATCCAGGGCCCAATTTCCTTTCTGTTCCCCTAACCTGCTTCTGGCTAACACTTTTTTTCCACCTAGAATTTATCAGGGGAAAAGAGAAAGCCCATCTTGACCACCACCCTCCTCTTCTCTGGGGCTTGTGCCTCCTATCCCCAACATGGCCAACTGTAGAAAACTCCACCTAACTCTAGCAGTGAAAGGGAGAAGTGAGACACTTCCCCTGAGCTTGGGCATCCCCTCAACTCTTTTCCACCAGTCTTGTAGTTGGGGGACTTTGCTTCTGTGTGATTTGCTTCTTCCAGTACTCTAGCCTAGAAAAGTCTGAACAAATCTACATGCTCACCTACCAAAACATGGAACATACATGCACAATTCTCTTTATCTCCGTTGAAGATGCTGAGGCACACATGTATACCAGCTCAAATACCTTTAACTTGCTAATATGTATGTAGATACACACACGACCACTCCCTTGCCCAACTATTTTTTTTTTTAATAACAAAGGCAGGGTAAAAAGCAGTTGCATAAGAGGTGCCCCTGGCCACATCAGGGCACCTCTGAGAACAGGCAAGGGCATTAACTCTTTCTACTCCCTCCAAACTATCTTTCCTCTTTTAACAGCACCAAAAAAGACATGAAGAGCACAGTGGCAGAAGGGCTAATAGCAACCAGAATGGGTTCCTGAAGTTAGAAGTGGGCACTCACCTTGAGTGACCCAAGGGGTAAATGTCTTTGTCTAGTGTGGCTGGAAGAGAGAGAGACGTATTGGATTCTGGGTCTGTTCAGTTGGCAGTCACTGCCTTGCAGGATTTAAGGTAAATGTCACAATTCTTGTCTTCCATGGCACCAGGGGGTGGGGTAGTGAAATTGTCAAACTGTAGAACAACAGCAAAACAGAACAATTCTTACAGTGCTGTATAGTTGTGCCACACAGTCCAGTGATGCTTACCGACTGTGCCACGTTCACTTGGAGAGCTGTACAACACCCCGACACACAAACTGAAGGGTGTGTTCCAACAATACAATGCTTCACAAACCATCAGGACGCTGTTTGAGGTAATCAAACCGCTGCCCAGTTCTGGAGTTCTCCTCTACTCCAGGTGCCCCAACTCCTGACAATATGCTTTCCCCAGTTACAGGATGCAGACAAAAGGTTAGTAAAGGAGGCTATTCCAAAGGCCTGTGTCAAGGAAACTTCAAATGCCTTTCCTCAAAAAAGTCACCCTAACTTCATTCAGAACTGAAGACAGTAATTAGGGACTAAGACCTTTGAACTCACTGGGTATGAAGGATATGTGTATCTGTTTTGTGTGTGGGGAAGGGGGGAGTCTCTTGACCTTAGTTACTCTGTGGCAGGCTATCACCTCTATTCCTTGGCAATGATGGGTCCTGTGACTTCTCCTCTTCCTTTCTCTGTCTCCCAGCTGCTATTTTTAAAGTTGTACTCTTTGACTTTGGAGAGCAGGGGGCCCAGGGACCTTAGATATGGAGAGACCTAAAGGGAGGTGAGCTGTAAATTGGAGTCACTAGCTTTCTCCTCACCATCCCACAGGCAATCACAGACTCTTAGAAATCTCTGCCGACTATTCTCTTTTCTCCTCCATTCTTCCTAGGATCCTTTAGAGCTGGAGCCCCTCAGATCCTGTGTCCCCATCAGAGAAGTTAGCTCAGGCTAAGGATGAATGGGAAGACCAATGGCTGATGGCGGTGGAAGCAGGAATGGAGTAGAGGGACTCGCATCACCCCCTGATTTCTCTCTTCCCCTCTATTCCTAGGGGGGAACATGATAATAAAGGACTTGTTTAGGGATGGGGAGGAAGGGGAAGATGGCCCATTAGGCTGGGACAGTTTGTAGGAATCTGGTGAGTAGGTTTCAGCTCTGTCTCTTCCCCCCACCTCCCAGCAACTGAAAGCCTTTCTCTTTTCTCAGCTGGAACTGCTGTGTTTTGTTTAGGGGTTTCTTCTTTTAGGAGACCTCACAGCCACGCACCATCAACCATTCCCAGGCAGCGCCTTCTCCAACCGAAGACCCCCTCCCCTCCACCAGTCCTCCCTCTCTCCGGTGCCTCCCTAGCCTGGTTTGACAGCCTCAGCCTGCTCCCTCCGGGGTGGGGGTGTGTGTGGGGAGCCTGCCCTTCCCCCTCCTCACACAGGGACGGACATGGGATGGGTACTGATAGAGATGCATAAAGGGGCTCTGTACGGCGGCGGTGGCGGTGGCTAGCCGAAGGAGTGCAAGGGGGAGAGCCTTGAGCTGCGGGCAGGGATGGGGAGGACGCAGGAGCTTGGAAGACCAGGAGGCGGGGGTTAATAAAGGGGGAGAGTTACCTGGTTTCGTGAGTCTGAATCCTCCCCGGCTCGCTCCAGCTCCATCGCGCAGTTCCCTCCAGCCCTTAATCCCCAGACGCGGCGCCCCGCTGGTGCTGCGCGGGGCCCGGGCGCCGGGCTCCCTCGCTTCCCTGCCTCGGTACGCTCGGGCTCCGGGCCACCGGGGGCCACTTCATAGCCGCCGCCGCCGCCGCCTTCCCAGCCGCCGCGTTCCTCTCTGGCAGCTCGGCAGCCCGCGGACCCCAGCCCCGCCACCCCCGGCTTTGGTTCTTCTCGCCTCGCCTCCGGCTCTTGCGCTTCGACCCGGGCACCTCCACGTAGCTCGAAGGCGACAGAGGCGGCCAGAGTCTGGAGGAGGCTGGGCTGGGGATGCAGTGCCTGAGTCGGCGGGCGAGAAGGAGCGGGGACCAGGAAGGGAATGGGGCCGGAGGGAGGGGAAGGGAAGGAAAGAGGGAGGGGGAGAAGGAAGGAGAGGAGGAGGAGGAGGAGGAGGAGGAGGAGGAGGAGGAGGAGGTGGAGGAGAAGGAGGAGGAAGACTAGGGGTGCTAAAGCCCGGTGCCGGAGCGAAGAATCACATCAGTGGCGGCGGATGCGCCCGTGCCTCCAGCAGCACTGACAGCTCCTCTTCTCCCTGCCTCCTCTCCCCCCTCCCCCCGCCCCATCCATCCCCCTCTTTCCCCTCCCCACCTCCGAGAGGGAGCTGCCAGCGGGACCTGCACTGCTAATGGTCTGTACCAACCTCGCCAGCTGAGGCGGGGGGCCCTCCCTACGACGGGCGGGGGAGAGAGGGAGGGAGGAGCAGCGAGGAAAGGTCCCCTCGTGGGCTTGGTATCTACTCCCCCCTCCCCTAGCACCCTCCCCATCACCCCAGTCTCTCGGACTCCCATGGCGCGGATCGAGGACGGTCGCTCTGGGGAGGGGGCTGCAGGCCCAGGGAAGGGGCCTTGAGCATGTCGCTCTCGCTCTTCTAGAGTTAAACCCGGCCGGGATGTCCGCTGCCACCCCCTACCCCCACCCGAACCGTTCTTGGCTCTCAGCTCAGCAGCTTCGCTTGTCAAAGGGTGATTGTTTCCGGGCTGGGATGGGTGTGCGTGGAGGGGAGGGAGGGAGATTGAGAAGGAGAGAGGTCCAGAAGGGAAGAGGCAGAGCTGGAGGTGGCTCTGAATGGAGATCGGGCCACTTCCCACCCCGAGTTTAGGCTATGGCTCCTGTTTGGGGCATGACTGTTACCCTGAGATCTATTGGTGGGGGAGAGTGGGCCCAATTAAAAGTATATGTGTATGCATTTATGGTTTAAGAAGTCTAACACTTGAGTCAAGGAGGGAGGATCCTACTTCTTGTACCCGGTATTAGTCTTGTCCCTGAAGGCTCTGATAAGCTTGAGATCAGAAATGTCTTCCCCTGCCTTCGACCACTTACATAAAGATGGGGTCAGAGAGCAGTAGAATGCTGGCTACTGGGCTTCTTTCTCACCACTGTACCCAGGATTTTCCAAGGTGAAGACAGCCCAGTGGCCCTAGGAAGATCTGAGTGTTTGTCTTTACCCTGGGGGCCGAGGGTTTTAATGAGGCCTCGATGGCAACAAATTAAAATCTTAGGAAATTAAGATTTGATACAGGAGGCCAAGAGGTCTGGAACAAGGAATGAGTATGGATCTCTCCAGGATGCCCCTCTCCCCACCCCCCAGGTTTCATCCATGTGGGTGTATGTTTGCAGTGTGATATATATGCCTGTATGCTTGAGGGAAGGGAATTACACATGTGTGAATGTGTGTCTACATCCTTTTGCCCATAGGTATGGTCTTCTGGAGTCCTGTGGAGCTATGGCCCATTTAAATGCTTTCAGTTACATTGTGGAAGCCTCAGAAGAAATCTTTGTGCATGTTCTGAATCGCTTTCAACACAAGGGCTACTCCTCCACTGGCACTTAGCTTGTAGGTATGGCCATATCAGCTATGCCCTTTGCATACACATCTTTTGGGTAAGGCCAAGTCTCCAGTATGTGTTGCTGTGCTGTTTTGGGATGGAGATACTTCTTAACAGAGCAGAGTGAATAAGGCTCCTGCTTTCATCCTGGGCTGCTGCCTAACACCTTATGTTCAGGTGATGATAAATCCGGGCATCCTTTCCCAATAAATGCTTTCTGTAATTCTGCTGGAGCTGATGGTCTTTATCCACTAATCATCTGCATCCCTACCCCACAGTCTCACACACACAGCACCTGTGGCCCAGTACCAAGCCCAGGAATAAATGGCTGTCTGCTTGCTCTTCAGACAGAGCAAGATCCCAGGAAGATGAAATTTCTAAATCAGCTAAGATCTTAAATGAGGAAGAAAGAAGCCTTAAAAGGCCATCCAGTCCTGCACCACCATCCTCCAGATGTCAGCAAAAGGGGGGGGGGAGATGTTTAAATACTCCAGTGTTTAACAATTTTTATAGTCAGGAGTTTTCTTATGTTAACCTATTTTTTTTTCTGCTGGAGTTTAAATCTATTTTCATTTTGGTATTTAGTAATGAAGTGTAGTGGGGCATACCATCTGTGATACAATCTATCAAAACTTCAGATTGTGCTGTAGTCATTTCTTTCCTGGGTTGCTAGGTGATGCAGTGGGCAGAATGGCTGTCCTGGAGTCAGGAAGATCTGACTTCAAATCCAGGTACTTACTAGCTGTGTGACTGTGGGCAAGTCACTTAACCATGTTCACCTGAGTTTCCTCATCTGAAAAATGAGCTGGAGAAGGAAATGGCAAACCATTCTAGTGTTTTTGCTAAGAAAACCCCAAATAGGGTCAGGGAGAGTTGGACATAACTGAACAATAATATTTCTTCCCTCTACCATCAGCAGACACACACATATACTTTTCCCCTTCACTCTTTTCTCCAAGTTGAATAACCCAGATTCCTTGTTGACCAAACATATCTCCCTTTTCTCTGATAAATTACCCTATAAATTACTCCCTAGGCTTCAAGGAGGGCAGAGATGGTTAAGTGGGGGTGATAAAATGCAGCAGAAAGCTAGGAGGGATAAGATTCATAGAGGGGATCCAACGACCTATCTAGATTTCACATCCTGTCTCTCAAGCCCATTTGAATTGAGTCCCATTATGTCTCACCTGCCATCACTACCACCCACGTCTGAGCCAGGTCAGGTCCCAAAGGTGTCATGGCAACATTGTCTTGACGGCAACTATGTGCTTTGGTTGATTTCTGTGTTCATATAGGCTTCTCTAAGCTCTGAAATCCTGCAAGGATCTATCCTTGGACGGTAAACTCCCCCAGGGCAAGGACCGTGCCTTCTTCCTCCTTTTCTATCATTGTGGGATTGAGTGAAGACATACCTGAAGGTATAGTGGGAAGAGAAGAAGGATGGGGATAGCTTCAGGCAATAACAACTAGTATTTCTATAGCACTTTAAACTTTGCAAATCATTTTCATATCATAACAGTAACTAATGTTCATATTGTGTTTTAGCATCTGAGAAATGCTTTACAAATATTGTCTCATTTTTAACCCTCACAACAACTCTGAAAAATAGCTGCTATTATTATCTCTCTTTTACAGTTGAGGAAACTGAGGCAGATAGAGTTTAAGTGTTTTACCCAGGTGGTCACACAGGGTTTGAGATCAGAACTGAACTCAGTTCTTCCTGACTCCAAGTCCAAATTCTATTCATTTTGCCACCTAGCTGCCTCAGGCCTGCCCTGATTCGTTCATTGTGTGACCTTGGGACAGATCATTTCCCTACTCTGGGTCAAGGATTCATCCTATGTAAAATGGCAGAATTAGACTGGATGACCTCTAAACCTCCCAACTGAGATTTCTGTAATTCTTTTTTTTTTTTTTTTTTTTTTGCTTTTTGGAGGGGGGAGGGTAGGGCAATTGGAGTTATGTGACTTGCCCAAGGTCATACAGCTAACAAGCGTTAAGTTTCTGAGGCTGGATTTGAACTCAGGTCCTCCTGACTTCAGGGCTGGTGCTCTATTCACTGTGCCATCTACCCACCCCTATTTCTGTAATTCTGTAGATGTTTCCTTGGTGGTAGGGGCTGTTGGGAGAAGGAGGCTTTGGTTCTGTCTTTGGCTAATGGGAATCTGAATGTGATGGAACAAGAAAGGATACATTAATTCCCATACTCACACCAGCCTCGTCCTTATAATAACAATAATTATCATGAAATCCTCTTTCTAGGGGCACATCCTACAATCTAGCCTCAGGCTCTGTTTACGACCTATTTCTTATTTTAAATATTAATTTTTAGAGCCGACTTAAAACAATAATGTAGAATTAAAATCAGAATGAAGAGGCCTCCTTGGTGAAGCTGGAACGGCCAAAAAAAAAAAAAAAAAAGGCCTCCCAGGCAGATTAACTGCATCCCAGCTATGCATGATCCTGCTCACACAAAACTCCACCCCACTCTCATAATGCCCCCTCACCACACCCCCTCCATTCACCAGATTCACACTGAGCAGAGTGAAGACCGCCCCCTATCCCTCACACCCACCCCCACTCTCCACTGCTGTGCACACTTAGGCTCACCTACAACCTGGGGAGCTCCCATGCGTTATCCACCCCACAGCAGGATGTTGTGCCTTCTGGGTCTAGGTTTCTCAGATGACTGAATCTTCTCCCTGAAGCCCTCTCACCTACTGGGAGTAACTGTCCTTCCAAAACCGGCCCCTAAAGCCCAACTCAAGAAATGCTTAATATGCAAACCCATAGCCCTCTCCCCTTGTATGAACATTCATGTGTTTATTGTATAGTTAAGCAGGGACAAGATCTTGGCCTTCCAGTTTGCTCCATGCTCTGCTTCTATAATCCGAATCCCAGAAGGGCCCCATAAAACCATCATCTGCAATGCAAAACCCGCAAAGCATATGGGAGGGTCTATAGATTTTTTCCAAATCACCTGTGCCCTAATTTAATATGAATAACAATTAGTTTACTCTTATCAGTTAATTGTTCCCCTTGTGGATTCCAACTGCCTAGGCCTCGGATTCAGTAGCAGCTTTTGTCTGTTCCTGACTTGTAATTATGCTTCTCGTCTTTGCCAGCCTCTCCTTCTGCCTTAAACACCCAGGCAAAATGACTTGGGATGGTGGGGGCAAGAAAGAAGGAGCAGCCACCCCTCCCATCTTAGCCCCAGACTCCCACCCCCTTCCTTCCCATCAAGCCATGGAGTGCCTAGTGGTCATTAAGGATTGCCTGCAAGGTCCTGGCCACTAGTTTTTTCCCCACACAGTGCCCGAAATTCTGTCAATAGAGAATATCATTTTGAATATTTGGATATCAATAGAGAATATCAATTTGAGGATAATCACTTTCAGAGTCCTAAAAAAAAAATCAAATGCCCCTAGGAATATTAACACATTAACACCTTACTGTGAATTTGTTTATGAGATCACTTTCTTCTGTAACTGAAGGGATCTGGGGCATTTTGAGAGCTCAGGGTGTCAGGAGAAGAAAGGGGAGGAGGCTCTGAAAGGGTGGTGGTGAATTGATTCTTCTTTTATTGTTGTGGGAATGGCAGGGGGTTATTTCTGTATGTGTGCTGTGCCCCTATTATTGGAAACTTTCAAGGGGCTTCAGGAAACAGGGGCTAAGGGAAAGAAATAAGCAGTTATTGGATACTTACTGTATGTCAGACACGATGCTAAGTGCTTTATAAATATATTGTTTGAGTCTCACAACAACTTTAGGAGGTAGGTGCTATTATTATCAACATCTTACAGATGAAGAAACAGAATCGCAGAGGTTCAGTAGCTTGCCCAGGGTCATTCGGCTAGGAAGGGTCTGAAGTCAGGTCGGAATCAGGTCTTTCTGATTCCAGGGCCAGCTCTCTAGATACTACCATACCATCCAGGAGGGCGCTTCTAGAATTGCAGCAGAGGAAAAACCCAGCTTTTTAAAGGTGGAGTCGCCAGAAGACCCTCACACTGGAAGTTAATGGGAAAGTCCCTTGCCATAAGAAGAGGGAAGGGTGAAGAAACTTCATGGAAAAGGCAACATTGGAGTTGGGTTTTATAGTGTGAGTGAGTAGGATGTTGAAAGAATATGAAGGGAGGAGGCTCAGAGAAGAGGATTCTAGGTATAAGGAATAGGAAGAAGAAAACAGAGGATTATTAGAGAGCTCTCGATGGTTTAGCTAGAGGGGAAAGGTGGGTTGGAGCCAGATTGTGGAGGCCAGGCAGCCCTGCAAGTTTAATTCCATCTTCTTGGTGCTGGTGAAACAACATTAAGAAACATATCTGAGAAGATCATGGCACGGCAGGGCCTTACCCTGGCGGTGTGGTCAGGAGCACGGATCATTGTGATTTTGGGTGATGCCACCCGCCCTGTTTTCATTTGCTTCCCTTGGCTCAGGACTTTCCTGACCTCCACTGCTCCCCTCTGGCTTTCTCAAGTCATCCCCTCTCAATGAGACTCCGATGGCCTCTGGTGCTTTATATATGGAGAGGACTTGGGAGAAACCCAAATAGTATCCAGGCTGAATGATTTCCCAAAGGGGGGCCAGGGAGGTCACCAGATCCATGTGGGCTGAACCTCTAGGAGCCAAGGCCACTACTTTTCCCACGGAAAAGTACAGATGGAACCTCACAGACCCACTCAAACATACTTGAATTCTTCCGGGGTGAGGCCTGATCCACTCAAGACTCCCCCATGGGCCCATGCCCATGGCTTAGCCTTTCAACAAACATCAGGACTATTGACATCATAGAAGCAGCAGGGACTGAAATGATGGCCAAAAGAATTGAGTTCCAGACCTCTATCCTTCTACTGGTGAATTGTTGTTCGATCTTGACTATGCCATTTAATAAAAACTTACTACATTTATAGAATATAATTATCCTACATTATATCATTTAATTCATCCCACATCCCTGTGGGGGCAGGTGTGAGGACATTCTTATCATCCTGTTTTAATGATGAGGAAATAGGGCTATGGAAGCTATATCACCTCCTAAAGTCCCATGGTAGGACAGCCAGGATTTGAACGGAAGTTTTCTGACGACATGACTAGTTCTACTACACCATGCTATCTTTTAACTTCCTCATCTACCAGCTGAGGTTAATAATACCTCACTTCATAGTGTTGCTGGCAGGATGAAATGATATAATAAATGAGAAGATGCTTTAAAAGTCATAAATTGCCATATGAATGCCAGGTATTATTATTATATCTGGGACACCCAAGTACTTTCCGACCTTGTCCAGGTTGCTGGCATATTACGTGAAACATGAGAACTTGGGTGTGAGATTATCTACAGAGCGTCCCTTACTTGTCTCTGAACCACCCTCTTTTGAAATGTACATTGAAATGTTGTTAATGGATAGTTTTATTGGGAAATAGGAACTTAGATGCATTGACCTATGGAGGTCTTCTTCAGCCCGAGATCTCGTGGCTCAGAATGCCTCCTCTTTGTGTTCTAGAGCTTGGGGCTACTTAGAGACATGAAATATGATCAGAGGAACCCCCATCAGAGTTGCACACCTGAACCAAAGAAGGCCCTGGGGGGAGAGGAAGGTAAGGAGGGATTATTGTGGAAGACTGTCCCAACATCTAGTGAAAGGGTTCATAACCTGAGATCTGAGGAGAGTTTTCAGTGGGTCCTTGAACTTCAATAGATAGAAATGTTATCTTTATTTTAACTAATCTCTAACTGAAATTTAGCTTTTCTTTCAATTATGAATTTTTAAAAAATTATATGGGTCCATGGGCTTCACCAGACAACCAAAGGGATCCATGATACTAAAAAGGTTAAGAACACTTGGTCTAGGTTGGCCTGTTTCCCAACCCCCACTGAAGGGGCTGAGGGCTAATTGCTTCCTGAGGTGGGAGAAGAGGCCTCTGACTAGCAGAATGCTGTGCAGACAAATTCTAGGCCCAGTAAATACGATTCACCTAGCAGTAAACATGGGAACTCTCATTGGAAATGTTTGTTTCTGCTTGAGAGGCCTTTTTTGGGGGGGGGCGAGGTTTGACGGTGGTGGAAAGGGAGTGGGTTGAGAGGAAGGAGGAGCATGGACACACAGTGACACTGAAGAGATACTCTCATCTCTGTTCCCAAAGAATTTCTCCAGTTTCTTCAATGCTGAAGAAAGAGCAGAGCTCAGAAACAGTGGGGTCTGATTCTCAGCCATGGCTGGTTTGGCTCCATAGGTGCCTGTATAGAGCATGGCAAACAGCTGCTTCCTTGCCTTTGGGACCCTGGACCCCAAGAGAGGCACATAGACATGTGACAAGCCAGCAGAGGAGAACCCAGAACAAATGCCATGTTGGCATTATGGAATAAACCAGAGCCTGAGAAGAGAGAGGCAGGGAACAGTGGGGAAAAGGGAAAGGTGAGACAAGTATGTTGGTGAGGAGGAGGAGGGAATATTTGCCTTCTGACTCTGGGTAAAGGAAACAGGCTGATGAGAACAAAGCTGAGGCCCTGAAGAGGAAGCCTGGGGGTGGGGGAGAGGGATGGAGTCCCTGAACCAAGGTTATTGTGCTTGAGATAGAATTTGCTTGTGCCTTGTTGCAGAGGTAGGGAATCTGTGGCCTCGAGGCCACATGTGGCCCTCTAGGTTTCCCACCCCTGAGCATCTAGGGGTTGCTGGGAGTAGGGTAGCTTAGTGATACTACAATGAGCATTTTTCCTGCTAATTCAATTAGCTCTACTGAACACTGTACATTCTCCCTCCAACTTCATCTCTCCTTGGAGCCTGTCTTATCTTTTTTTTTTTTAAATACCCCAGAGGTAGCTGCACCACCCTGAGGTGGGCAAACTATAGAATGGAGATGGTTTGATGGTTGTCTAGATGTACATAGGGAGCTCTGAGGCCAGCTGGGCAGTGTCCTTGCCATGGAGTATATGAAGAGAATGAATGTTAGCCATACAGAACCCCTTGGCCCCTCCACTGTGGTGTGAGCTGTCTAGCTCTATTCTCTGAAAGTGGATGGTCATTTTGGGCTTTCTGGTCTCTAATCCTTCATTCAGCAATGCAAACACCCTAAATCCCCAATAATGTAGGTTTTACTGTCTCATATATACATATCTATGTTATGGCGCTGAGGCTGGCTCTGTTGATGAGAGGCATATGCTCCCACATCTGGACACCCAGTGATTTCAGGAATTCGGACAGCATACCTGGGCTTGGAATGAGAGGGATCCGGGAGACTAAGCTTACCCATCTGTGCACAATCCAATTCTGTGACATTTGGAGGGTGTGTGGGAAAGCTTGTGAGATGTGTGTATATGTGTGTGTTTGTGTATGAGTGAGTGTGATTATGTTAATTCGAATAAAACAGGATTTTTATTTAAAGTGACTGACTATAGCCTCCTTCGGCCAGCTTGAAATAAAGAGATGGGGGTAAGGGGGTAGGTGGTTAGGTAGGTAGAACCCAAGAAGGATTTGATTTAGATTCTCTATAGCTCAGGGACTGAATTCAATAATCTACCTCTCTGAGATCAGTGTGGAGGGAAGAAGGTGGTGGAAGACCTTTGGAAGTTCTGGATTCTTGGTCCCCTAGACTCACCTCTTTCCCAGATATATTAGCATCACCTTCAGAACACCTACAGTTCTACTTGGATGGAAGGGAGCCCTCTCCTATGCTTAGCTGAGCTATGATGATCCATAGAGGCAGTTCTAGTATTATCTCCAGAAGGATCTACCTAGGCAGTTTGTTATATAGGGCAAAAGAACCCTAGACTTCGCGTCAGGTCACTTAGATTCAAGTTCTGGGCCTATCACTTATTCATTGTCTGGTCTTGGCCAACGGAAATTAAATAACTTCTCTGAGTCTCAGTTTTCTCATCTTTAAAATGGGTATAATAATACTTGTACTACTTAACTGATAGGGTTGTTGTAAAGATAGAGCTATGCGATATACTCTATGTAAATACGAACTATTATTTTGTCTCTTATAATTTCTGATTAAAAAAAAAAAAAGAATCAACATACTGGAGTTAAGTGTTAGGCAAAATTTTGAGTGTCTCCAAATTTTCTGAAGGTAGATGATTCGGGTTTCCTAGAAATTAGTATGAGCAATTTCCATGTTGCCTTGAGGGTGTGTGTGTGTGTGTGTGTGTGTGTGTGTGTGTGTGTGTGTGTATGTGTGGATATGTGTGTATGTGTGTGTGTGTGTGTGTGTGTAGTTTCTAGGCTCTCCCAAGAGAGAAGCACTTGTATTTAGTGATTGCATTCTTCAATTGATAAATGGTCAAAGGATATAAACAGGAAGTTTTCAAAGGAGGAAATTCAAGCTATTGACAACCATATGTAAAAATGCTCTTAATCACTAGTGATTAAATAAAAGCAAATTAAAGCAACCAAGGTTTGAGCTCATACCAGTTTAGCAGAGATGACCAAAAAGAAAAAAAAGAAAGAGAAATGTTGGAGGGGTTGCAGGAAAACAGGCACATTTTAGTGCAATGTAGGTGGATAGGTGGAGCTGTGAATGGGTCTAGGTATTCTGGAATTTGGAATTTGAAAATGTTCCCCCAAAGTCACTAAACTGTACATACCCTCTGACCCAGTAAGACTCTTATTAAGCCTATATAACCTGAAGAGATCAAAGGAGAAAAAGGACTCATATGTACAAAGATATATATAGAATAGTTCTTTTTATAGTTGCAAAGAAGTGAAAATGAAGGGGGAGCCCATCTTTTGGGGAATGACTGACCAAAGGATGGTATATTAATGTAATGTAATATTATTGTGCTAAATATAGCGAGTGTGTCTGTGAAACCTTAGTATGTCCCTGTGAAGTAAGTATGGCTGGGAAAGAGGTGTGTGTGAAAAGAGGGGAGATGGTAGGTGAAGAGAAAAAGGATTCACCTACTTTATAGTCTGGAAAACTGAGGCTCAGAAGGGGAAGGACACTTGCCCAAGGTCAGATAGAAGGTTGCAGGGTTTAGAAGAGGTCAGTAACTCTCAATGGAGAAGCTTGTTTTTTCCTCCTCCCTGTCCAGTTGAAGGCTGGCGCCCCATCCATCAGCTCAAATGGCTTTATTAGGAGTGGTGAGTCTCCCTACCTCCCTGAAGGATCCCACAATTAAACAGTCAGGGAAATGTATTTCATGAAATATGCATAGTTTTCTTCGTACAAAGCCATTTAAATCTTCTTGAGCCAACAGTGGAGATGAATGATGGGATGAGCCATCTCTTACAACACACTAGATTGAGCTCTGGACATTGATGACCACTGTGGGGCCTCAGGTTGGACATCTGCCAGGGCTTGGGGAATGGGAGAAGATCCCTAGAAGATAATGGGGTGCTATCCCTTAGCCCAGCAGATCTCTCTTTTTTTTGGCTTCCTGAGGGAGGGGAGGAGAAAGCACACTAATTTGTGATCTCTAGAGCTATGGGAACATACCTATTCTGCTCTCAGGAAGTTGCTCTACCTTGCCAAGGAGTGAGCAACCACACACCTAGACCTAGACCTTTCACTTTCTGATCACCTGAGAGCTTCTGCCTTCTCCCCCTGCTGCCTTCCTCCAGTGTCAAAGGTGACTCTTAGTAATTGTGCTGTTGGTTTCCGACAGGCCATTCCTGACTCCCATGGCTAATGGCTCCTTGTCAGTATCAGGGCTGGAGTAAATTCTTCATTATTGGAGGGATTTGACATGTAAGAACAACTAGAGTAAATTGATTGTATTTTCCAAATCATCACCCAGCCTCTAATTCTATCTCTGAGACGAGTAATTTGAACCAGAATTAGCTCCTAAATTAAGAATCCAGGCACTTGATGGAGAAGAGAAAGGCAGGCCCATGTGCAGCCCAGTGTCCAGGGATATATTTCTAGAAGAGCTAGGCACTGAGGTATTCCTCTAGAGGAGACCTTGAGGAAGGAGATGAAGATATGAATTGTTTGCAAATGTTGATAATCAGTTCTCTTGGGTGTTATTTGCCCATCCCTGTTGCCAAAACTATGTTTGGTAATAGAACTGCACAAGTGATAATGTAATTATACCAGTAGAGAGGCAAATATACTGGAGGAAGATCACCATGTCCTTATTGACCTTGCACAGGGAACTACATGCAATAGGTTTCAATCCAACATTGACAAGGGTAGATCTGACTCAGAGCAAGCCTTAAAATGACTGGAAGGAACCTCAGACAGCGTCTGGTTTAACTTCTTTATTTTACAGAGTAGGAAGTTGAAGTCTACCGTGATGAAGTGATTTATCCAAGGTCAAAGAACTTAGTCACAGAGTTTAGACTGGAATCCAGGTCTCCTGTTTGCCATTCCAATGCTCTTTTAGCTACTCTCAAGCGCTGACAGGTTACAGAATCACCGATCCAGAGTTAGAAGGCACCTCAGGGACCAACCTCTTTTTACATTTGAGTAGATTACACAGTGTGAGGTGTTGAGGATATCAAAGCAAAACAACTCCGGCCTGCCCTTAGGGAGCTTTCATTCTGTTGGGAGAAACAACATGTGTATGTGTGTATATGTATGTGTACATACTTACATACAGATGCATGTGTATTTGCATACACATATATGCAAATACAAAACGTATACAAAGTAATTTGGAGGAATGCTAGCAGCTGAACAGATCAAAAAGAGTCTTATGGAGGAGGTTGAGTTGAGCTGAGCTTTAGAAAAAGCTAAGGATTCTAAAAGGTGGAAGGAACACATTCTAGGCACAAGGAGCAGTCTCTGTGGAGTTAGGAGATACTTTGTGGTGTGCAAGGAACAGCAAATAGTCTTGTTTGGATGGCATGTACAGTGTGTGAATAAGCCTGAAAAGGTAGGCTGGAGCCCCATTGTTAAATACCAGAGAAAGGATTTTGTATTTTATCTTAGAAGCAATGGGGAACCGCTGGAATTTTTTGAGTAGGAGAGTGACACAGCCAAGTCTTTGCTTTAGGAATATCACTCTGGAAGCCGTGTGGAGGTTGATCAGGAAGGGGACACACTGTCTGGGAAGCCATTTAGGAGACTTTTGTAATTGTATAGGCCAAAAGTGACTGGGCTCTAAAGTGGGTGGTGCTTGAGTCAAGTTAGTGAGCATTTATTAAATACCTACTCTATATCAGCCACTGGGCTGAGTATCAGGGAGACACAGAAAGGGTTGTGTGCCTGGAGGGAAGAGGTAGACACAAGAGATGTTGTAGAAGTAAAAACTGATAATAATTGATTAGATATGTGGAGTGAGTGAGAGAACCTTTTTGTCCTTAAACTAGCCTCCCTGCCCATGCATCTCTACCTAGGCCTAGGCTCAACATTTATTTTGCATACAAATTATCATATATTGGCCTCTACTTACTTCCCAGGTTTCAGCCCTCTTCCTTCCCATTTGTTCCTTCATTTCTCCTTCATTCTGTATTCTAATCCTGTTCCATAGGTGGAGAATAACTTGCTAACCTTACTCAGTATCTTTATAGCTAGATGACACAGTCAATAGAAGATTGGACCTGAAGTTTGGAAGATCTGAGTTCAAATTTGGCCTGACATTTTCTAGCCATGTGACCCTGGGCAAGTTACTTAACTTTTATTTGCCTCAGTTTCCTTATCTGTAAATTGGTGATAATAGTACCTACCTTCCAGGGTTGCTGTGAGAATAAAATGAGGCAATTATAAGTTATATAAATAAGAAATATAAATAAATGTAAATCCTAGGAGGGCTAGGTAGCTCAGTGGGTAGAGTGCCAGACCTGGAGTTAAGAATAACTGAGTTCAAATCTGGCCTCAGATACTTGCTAGCTATGTGGCCCTGGGCAAGTCATTTAACCCTGTTTGAAATGGAGAAGGAAATGGAAAACCACTCTAGTGCGTTTTTTTTTTCAAGAAAACCCCAAATGGGGTCATGAAGAGTCAGACAGGAATGAAAAATGACTGAAAAACAACAACAATTATAAAATGTTAGCTCTTATTATAAACTATGGTTTTCTAAGAAAACCCCTAAAATGGGTCATGAAGAGTCAGATGTGACTAAAAAGCACTGAACAATAGACAGGGTTCCAGGTTGTTTCTCTCTTACTAATGTCTCCCTAGAGTCCCCTAACCTTCACAGAATTGGAAGGGACTTACAAGATTATCTAGTCTCATCCTCGGCCAAAAGAACATCTCCCCCATAGCACTCCTGACAAAGTTCATAGAACCTCTTTTTAAAAGACATCTAGTCATTGGGAACGCAGTCCTTCCCAAGGCAGTCCATTCCACTTTGGGAGAAACATAATTATAAGAAAATTCTTCACTATTTTGAGCTGAAAGTTGCCTTTCTGCATCTTCCAACCAGAGTCCAGCTCCTAGTTCTGCCCCCCACACCCAAACCTTTAACCTGTTCCTCACATAGGTAGCCAGGTGGGACAGTGGTAAGATTTGGAGTCAAGAAGATCTAACTCCAAATCCTGCCTCTGACACTTACTTAGCTGTGTGACCCTGGGCAAGTCATATAACTTTCCTAGTTTCTGAACATTCAGAGCTTCAGAGAGCAATATCTCAGACTTCTAGAGCTTTGCCCAGCCCTTTCCCTCTGTCAGTCATGCCCATAGACCCCAGGCATGGACTGCAAGAATTCATGTACCAATGACTCCATGGATGGAGATTCCCTTTAGGGAGACTTGCTATAATAGAGGGATTAGGTTGAGATGTAGAAGCAAATATGAGTGGGCAAATGGAGGGAGCATTATCTTAAATGATGATATTTAATCTACAGAATGATAGGACCATTCCAGAGTTGGAAGCAACTGAAGGATGGGATTTTGCAGAGGACAGTTTGGGGTGAGGAAAGATTGATAGACAAAAGAAGAAAGTCATCTAGGTCTAAATCACCAAGGTCTAGACAAGGACCTTAGCTTTTGGGGCAGAGAGAAGTGGGTATAATCCGGGTATCTAAGATACTTATTAGACTTCAGTGTCATGACCCAACTGTCTTTTCCCTGCTCCCTTTGACCCTTTCTGCTCCTGGCAAGTTCTCAGAACCTCCATTTTGTGGAAGGCCCAGACTAGCCATTTGCCACCATGACTTAACTGCCTCCCTCTTTGCGTTGCCTTCCTCTGCTAGAATATAAACTTCTTGAGGATAGGAATTGTCTTTTTAAGTTTGTTTGTTTGCATTTGTATCACTACACTTAGCACAGTGCCTGACACATAGCAAGCTTTAGGTAGGTAGGCGGTACAGTGAGTACAGTGTTGGATCTCAAGTTGGGAAGGCCTGAGTTGAGTTTGAGAGAGTTGAACTCTCTCTGCCTCAGTTTCCTCAACAATAAAAAAAAAGTGATCATAATAACACCTATATCCCAGGGTTGTCGTGAGGATCAAATGAGATAATATTTGTAAAGGAGCTAAGCACAGTGCCAAGTACATCGTTGTTATTCAGTTGAGTCTGGCTCTCCATGACCCCATTTTGGGGTTTTCTTGGTGAAGATACTGGAGTGGTTTGATATTTCTTTCTCCAGCTCATTTTATAGATGAGGAACTGAGGCAAACTGCATTAAGTGACTGGCCCAGGGTCACACAATTAGTAAGTGTCTGGGGCTGGATTTGAACTCATAAAGTTGAATCTTCTTGATTTCATGCCCAGTGCTCTATCCCCTGTACCACCTAGCTGCTTCACACCTAGCACATATAGGAACTTAATAAGTCCTTCCTTCCTTCCTTCTCTTCCTTCTTTCCTTCCTTCCTTCTCTTCCTTCCTTCCTTCCTTCCTTCCTTCCTTCCTTCCTTCCTTCCTTCCTTCCTTTCTTCCCTATAAGGCTGTACTATAAAGCTTCATATGTTTCCAAGTATGTTTGTATATATTTATAATAAAGGCTTATTGAATGAAATGCAAAAATGATTGATAATGTCATTAGGTAGGCTAGAGTTAACAGTGCAGTTTGGCCACAGAGAGTACAAATAGGAGTAACAGGTGAGAATTGCAAAGAGGGAGATTTCCACTCAAGGGAAAGAAAAATTTCTCTATAATCAAAGTTATCCAAAAGTGGAATGGGCTGGTTTGGAGGTTGGATGATCACTTGTCAGCAATGTGAGAAAGGGGATTTCTGTTCAAGGATGGAGTGGAATACATGGCTTCTGAGGTCCCTTCCAATCCTGGGATTCTGTGAATGGGTAAAGCCAAACTTTTACCTGAGTTTGGCTGATTGATTGATTGGTTCATCCAGGGTGCGTCTCTTTTGTAGAGAAATTCAATAGGTGTGTGTGTGTGTGTGTGTGTGTGTGTGAGCACACACGCATATGTATATATGCTGCCTTCCTAACGTGAGTCACTAGACTTGGGTTATGAGTTGGTATTCTGTGGATTTTGCTTCTCTAATCCATCACATTGTTACAGAAGCCTGCTTAATGCTGCTCTCTGAGCTCCGTACAGCTGCAGCTCCTTCAAGAGACACCCCCCCCTTCCCTGCTCCCCCTTCCCCACTGCCAACCAAGCTTGCATACACAAGATTGCATTTTTCTTTTAGGAAGGATCAAATTGGCCACTTGGGCTCACGCTCAAAGCAGCTGTTTATTTGTTGTTTTCATGTTTTCGACTGTTGTGATGAGGTTTGCTTCCTTTTCTTTTAACTGAATTACGTGGCATTTAGATCTTCCCCATGTGCTTGAGGAAAGCTGGAGCCTGCCTGTCATGGTGCCACACTGGGGGGGGGGGGTGGGACTTGGAGGGAGGAAAAGGGGAGAGAGAAAGGAGGGAGTGGGACTTCTTTCTTAGGCTACAAAGGGAAAAGCAGAGGGAGGTGGTATGGTACAATGGAAAGAGCTTTGGCTCCGGAGTCAGAAGATATGGGTTCAAATCACGTCTCTGACTCTTATTACCTATGGGTAATACGTTATTTCATTTGGTTGTGTAAGTAAACTCCTCTATGTCCTTTGCCCTCTGGCCCCTTCCTACTTTTCCTGCCTTCTTTTACATTTAACTTACTTAACCTACGCGTGTCTCAATTTGCTCATCTGAAAAATGAGTAGTAGATTGTCTTTGAGGTTCCTTTCAGCTATAGAACCTCGATGATCCTATGAATGAGAACCGCATTCAAATCCTGCTTCTGGCACCCACTCATTGTGTGACTATAGGCAAGTTTGTCATCTGCAAAATGGAGAGAACAACGGTAATGAGGCTTAATCAGTCAGTCAGTAAATAAGCATTTATACACACACTTACTGTGTGCTATACACTGGGGTTACAAAGAAAAGTGGAAATAGTTCTTGCCCTTAGGGAGCATACACTCAGATGGAGGGGGTAACGTATATATATGGGTATATACAAGTTACTCACAGAGTAGATACAAGGTAACCTTAGAAACAAAGGAACTAAGATATGACAGGTAGGTGGCACAGTGGATAGAGTGCTAGGCCTGAGTTCAAATATGACCTCAGACACTTACTAGCTGTGTGACCCTGGGTAGGTCACTTAACCCTGCTTGCCTCAGTTTCCTCATCTGTAAAATGAGCTGGAGAAGGAAAGGACAAACCACTCTAGTATCTTTGCCAAGAATACCTCACATGGGGTTGCAAAGAGTTGGACATGGCTGAAATGATTAAACCACCACCACCACCCTGCAAATGAGAGATCGGGAAAGACTTCCTGTAGAATATACTGTTTGATCTGGGTCTTGAAGGAAGCCAAGGATTCCATGAAGCAGAGGTGAGGAAGGAGATCTTTCCAGGCAGGGGAAACAGCCAGTGCAAAGATGTAGGGACAGGATATGTGGGACCATCAAGTAGGTCAGTATGGATGGACCATAGAACATGCGGAAAGGAGTAATGTATATAAGAAGGCAGCAAAAGTAGGAAGGGGCCAGATGGCGAAGAACTCAGAGGAGTTTACTTAGACAACTTAATGAAATAATGTATAAAGTGCTTTATAAACTTTAAAATGCTATAGAAATGTCAACTGTCTTCATAAAGCTGACAGAACTATCCCCGAATAGGTGTAGCGCTAAGCAGCGTTTCTAAGGACTCAACACATCACTTTCCTTTCTCCATCTCCTCATTTCCTGAAAGTACCAAAGATTCAGGTTATTCTGCAGGCCGCTAGAGAAATGACCACCTGCCCTCTTGGAGGAGTTTAGCACTTGGATCAGGGATGGACAAACACAAGATTCAAAGGGGAACATCACTTTTTAAACCCAAGCCCTGTTCCCAAATCCCCAGGAGAGTCAGTTAGTTTTCCTCACTGACTTTTTTTTAATATGATTTCTTTGGAGCAGAGCTGAGGGCTATTATTTCTGAGGGAAGCTTTGCCTTGAAGAATATGCTGGACAGAAGGAGACAGGAGGATAGTAAATAATAAAGATATGTCATATATAATTTATGCCTATTATTTAATCTCTATTTAGCTATACATTATATAAATTTATTACAAATTTAATTTATATATTATATAAAAATAAAAAATAACTCTCACTTAGGGCTCTACGGTTTTTACAAGGTGCTTCCCTCACAAAGGGGCCTATAGGTGGCACAAGGGATACAGCCACAGGCCTGGAGTCAGGAAGACCTGAGTTCAAATCCAAACTCAGACAGTGTGACCCTGGGTAGGTCACTTAACCCTGTTTGCCTCAGTTTCCTCACCTGTAAAATGAGCTGGAGAAGGAAATGGCAAAACCACTCTAGTATCTTTGCCAAGAAAACCCCTCATGGGGTCATGGAGAGTCTGAAATGATTTGACAACAAATTCTTCACAAAACTTCTGTGAGATAGGTAGTCTGAATATTGTTATCTCTGTTTTACAGATGAGGAAACTGAGTCTCAGAGACATAACATGACATGCCCATGGTCACATTGTTAGTAGGTATGAAAGATAAGACTTGAACTTAAGACCTACTAACTCCAGGTCCTTTACTTATTGCATGAAACCCTGTAGCCTTGCTATGATTAAATAACCCTTGGAGGTTCCTTTCAGCCCTTGAGATCAAGTGTTCCATCATTACTGGTTCTTTGAATACTTGAAGGTTACCGCTTCCAGACACTTACAGCAT
The DNA here is from genome assembly GCA_028646515.1 of Pseudochirops corinnae. Taxonomy (NCBI): domain Eukaryota; kingdom Metazoa; phylum Chordata; class Mammalia; order Diprotodontia; family Pseudocheiridae; genus Pseudochirops; species Pseudochirops corinnae. Next base: position 145,648,783 of record CM053588.1, read on the forward strand.
CTCAGACATTTAGCATTAGGGTTTCCAAAAGAGAAGTCACAACCTTCCTTGGTAGCTGAGTATCTATGTGACCTTGGGTAAATCACTTAACCTTCTGGGGCCTGGGCATCCACATCTATAAAATGAAAGCATTAGAATGGCTGGTCTCCAAGGCCTCTTCCAGTTTTAAATTTCAATGATCCTGAGATTCTAATGCATTCCCAAATTGTTCTTGATATCTGACCACAGTCCCTTCTTTTGTAATTAGTTTGGCATCCCCACAAGCAAAAAACCCTTAAGAACCTCATTAGAAACTTCTAAATTCTTAGCGGTAATTCAAAGAAGACCAGACAAGGGCAGCCCCCACCCATGAAGAGCTCAGTTCTTATCTGAGACCAGAGGCAAGGACACAAAAGCACATGGAGAGGACAAGACCAGCCTCCTCAGAATAATGACATGAATGGAAAGTAAAGTGTACAGTACAAATGCAGGTCAAGGAAAAGTTCATGGAACATTAGCCCTGGAAGGGACTTTAGAGGCTATCTCCTTTTACCTTCTCATTTGACAGATAAAGGAAACTGAGGCCCATAGAGATTGACTTGAATTCAGGCCTTGTGACTCTAAGCACAGCCCTCTTTCTACTATACGACTTACAGTAGCTTAGATCCATTCCCTCTTACTTTCTGTCTCTCAGAAGGATGTGTGCAAAGAAAGGAAACAAGAATTTATTAAGTGCTTACTATGGCACTGTCTTAAGCACTTTACAAATGTTATTTGATCCTTGAAACACCCCTGGGAGATTGTTGCTACTATTATTCTAATTCTATAGTTGAGGAAACTGAGGAAACAGATGTTAAGTGACTTACTTAGGGTCACACAGCTAGGAAGAGTCTAGATTTGAAGTCACATCTTCCTGACTCCAGGCACAGTGTCCTATCCACTAAGCTGTCTAAAGAAGTGATTCCACATGGTAATGGGGTCCGATTCTCGCTTCCAGATCCCAGATATGGATCTTTTTGGTTGCTTGTCTTGTGCTGTAGCTCTCATTGAGGCCACATCCCGGAGTTGCTGGGGGTGGCAGATCCTCCTGTCTCTCTACTCTTGTCATGAGTCTGTGGCTGGTCCCTAGGCATCCTATGACCCCTCCAGATTCCCCTGGTATTTTTATGGATATCCTCTTTTCCCCCTTTAGTTTTGGGACAGAGGTTGTATTTTTTCAAAAAAGACTTTGCTGGTGATGAAGGGAAAGGAAATAACATAAAACCAACCTAAAAATATAGAATTAGTGAGGTATGGAACCTGAAAACTTTGCTGTAAGATATCTCTCATTTAGCCATATATGACTTAGACAGCTTCATGGACTATTTAACTCCTTTCCCAACTATCTTCCCTCCCGATTTGGCCAGCCAGCATGTCATCGTGGAAAGAGCACTGAATTGAGAGTCTAGTGAACTGAATTTGGGAGCTGACTCTGCTACTAACTACCTCTGGGCAAGTCACAACATCTCTGGGCCTTGATTTCTTTCTTTCTTTTTTTCCTTTTTAGAGGGCAATTGGGGGTAAGTGACTTGCCTGAAGTCACACTGCTAGTAAGTGTGTCAAGTGTCTGAGGCTGCATTTGAACTCAGGTCCTCCTGACTCCAGGGCCGGTGCTCTACTCACTGTGCCACCTAGCTGCCCCCCTCTATTTCCTCATCTGTAAAATGAAAGTGAGGGAAGCTAGGTGGTGCAGTGGATAGAGCACGGGGTCTGCAGTTAGGAAGACCTGAGTTCAAATTTGACCTCGGACATTTACTAGCTATGTGAGCCTGGGCAAGTACCTTACTCTTGTTTGCCTCTGTTTCCTCATCTGTAAAATGAGCTAGAGAAGGAAACGGAAAACCACTCTGGTATCTTTGTCAAGAAAATTCCATTGAGGTCATGGAGTGTCAGACATGATTAAAAAATGACTGAAACAACAGAATGAAAGGGTTGGATGAGATAACGTTTTCTTGCATTTCTAAATCTATGGTCTAAGTGACTTGGAAGGTCTAAATGGCTCCTCCTTGAATGGGGAACCGTCTTATGACCATTCCTGCCAATACTTTCAATCCCCCTCTGGGTTGCTTTTTGTTTTGAATCTCGGATCTTTCTTGGTCCTTCCCACTACCATGTAGCCTAGTGAACATTACCTTGTGCCTCTTCCCTGGGATTGGGAAATGGAGTGAGCTCATCTGGTACGATTCAGAAAGTCAGTTCTGGTCTGAATATGATCATAACTCTCATCGTCACTCTTCTAGTTTTGTCTAAAGTTGTGTATCTCTGAAGCAGCATTCCAGACTGAAGCAAACACTTATCAGTATACCCACCCATCAAAATGATAACACAGAGGAAGAAAGATCCAAGGCCCTGCACCCATGGCAGCTGTACTGTCCCTCCCAGCCTTTATGGGGTTTCTTTTTCTGCATTCCCCACATTGTGGTTCAGTCATTTAGTTGTGTCCAACACTCCATGAACCCATGGTCCATTACTGTCCATAAGATTTTCTTGGCATAGACTCATAATATGCCATCACCTAAATAATCCAAAATACTAGCTCCTTTCCCACTGAGGCACATTTAAACAACCTGGTGGGAACACCAATTCAATCAACAGAACAATTAATCAATAATAATAGCTCATTTTTGAATAGTACTACTAAGTTTTCAAAGCCCTTGACATACTTTCTTACTTGATCTTCACAACAACCCTGTGAGGTGGAGACTCTTATTATACCCATTTTACCCACAAGCAGCTGAAACTTAGGTTTAAATGTCTTGCTCTTAGTTACACAGCTGATGAATCTCTGGCCAAGTCCATTTCCATTTTCACCACATCATGCTGCTGTAACTATTTGCATCATGGTGGTGGGACCATCTTAAGGTAACTTCCCTAGACAGAGCATGAGTTCCATGCCTCTGTCCCCTTCTATTCCATAGTGGGAACAGAGCCAGGGCCACAGAAGATTTAGAATTGATTTTTCTTCTTTCTCCACAGTTCTCACCCATCAGATTTTAGGGTCTTGGTACTTCCTGGCTCCTTTAATCTTCCACATTTGCAAGGTGGCTCCTCACCCCTCCTCAGAGGGCTTCTAGAATTTCATCTCATCTTAGAATATCATTTCATAATTTTATAGTAGTCTAGTGACTTACACATGTTTATGGTGATGACATAGACCATAAGGGAATGACCATTTCATCGGCCTCCTTTGTTAGACAAACTTGCTAACAGTGTTATTAATGCCATGTATTATTAATAATAAAAATTAAAAGCTATTATTGTTAATAATAACAGACTAGGAGCTCCATGGAGACAAGGACTATGGCTAATCTTTGCTGTTCTTCCTGAGTACTGTGGCCCTTGATGGAGTTCACCTAAAATAATTGTTGATGACTAGGTGGATTGGCAGGTTTGGAGTTGCCTTTCTTGGCACGATAAAAGAAGGTGGCATGCTGGACACCAGAAGGGTGGGAGTGAGTGGCCATTGGGCAGTTCTGAGTTTCCAGCACAATGATTACACTTCTATACCAATAGCAATAGAAAACGTAGGACTGGAGGTAAGGAGCTTGGCCAAACCTAGAGTGTTTGTGAGCCTAGGCTGCGTTTTCCTAAAGCAAAATTCTCCCTCTGGCCGTCACTCTGCACCCCCTCCCCCCGAAGTAAATTACAGTTCTTCACAGCAGGATTAGCTGATGCTTTTAATAATAATGTAAGAAGATTATTTTTCCTTCCTGATTAAGCCTCTAAGGGGAAAAAAAATATGAACACAATTCTAAGTAAGGGGATGTGCTTCCTTAAAATCAGCAGGACGATATTCTTTCCTTGTCACCAGAGGAATGTTGGGAGGGGGTGGGGCTTGCATATTTTCTTGAATATTTTCCCCTAAGTCTATGAAGCCCTCCTCTTCTTTTGAGCATTTCACCACTCTGGGCTCCCTCCTATGCTGAACCAGGCTCCAGCCCTACCTTTTGTTGCTCTCTGGGTACAGCTATGGTGACCATTTCCTGATTAGTCATTGTGGGATTAGGAGATGGGGTAGGCTGAGGGGCAGAGGTAGAGAAAAAATAACTCATTTCTTTCCTTCATAGCTCTAGGATCGCTGGGGGAGGGGTCCCTAGCATTCCTAACTCAAGAGGTCCTCACTTCTTTTAATGGATCCCTAATGTAACTTTGGGGAGGGGGGCAGCCAATATCTTGTTGCCATAGGCAGGATTCCTGGTGCTCTAATCCGTGCACTAACTGCCAGGTACCCTGGATTCTTTTATGATAAGTCAGTTTACAAAGCATATTGAGCTGATAATGAATCAGTTTAGCTGGTAATTATTCACAAAGCACTGTAAAGTTCTTTACGATTTAACTACCTCCTCTATGGCATAGCCAAGTCTTTTGTGGGTATCTCATCCAGAGATTTCTGCCCACACAGTATTGGTGAAAAAAAAATACCTGGGAATATCCTAATAAAAATTAGAATATCTGGTCATTTTAAATATAACACACCATGGTCCAATTCAGTTCAGTTCTACTTGGAAATTCTAAACTTTCCAGAAATTCTTTCTGTTTCCTGGCATTTGCCTCCTCTTCAAAATGTCCTCTCCCCCGCTGCCAAGTCCCCTTGCCCCAACTCAAATCAGCTTGTCTCTTTACACCTTGCGTTTAGTATCACATGAAATTATTCTTGATTCTAAACACTGTTGAACTAAAATATTTATTGTCTAAAGCACTCTCAGAACCATATGGAATATTTGAAAACTATAGTCATATCCACAAGAAATCAGCATTTTAGTATAAGAACCTTGAGCTGGGCCCTTGATGTCGTGACTGAGACATTACAGTCCCATGCAAATCTTTGTGACCCTATTTGGGTTTTTTTTGGCAGAGATATTGGAGTGGTTTGTCATTTCCTTTTTCAGTTCATTTTGCAGATGAAGAAACTGAAGTAAACAGGGTTAAGTGACTTAGCCAGGGTTACACAGATAGTAAGTATCACAGACCATATTTGAACTCGAGAAGATGAGTTCCTTTGATTCCAGTTCAGGCACCCTATCCACTGCGTTACCTAGCTGTTCCTTACTATAAGAGACTATATGTCAAAATGAAAGAGCCCTGGACCTGTAGTCAGGAGATCTGAGTTCAAATCCCAGTTCTGCTTTTTACGGTGTGACTTGACCTCTCTAAACCTTATTTTTCTCATCTGTTAAGTGGGTATAAGGTGGCATAGTGGATAGAGTACTGGGCTTGGAGTCAGGAAAACTCTTCTTCCGGAGTTTAAATCTGGCTTCACACATTTATTAGCTGTGTGACTCTGGGAAAGTCACTTAACCCTGTTTCCTCAACTATAAAATGAGCTGGAGAAGGAAATGGCAAGCCACTCCAGTATCTTTGCCACAAAAACCCCAAAGGGAGTCAAGAAGAGTTGGACGTGACTGAAACAACTGAACAACAACAAAAAAAGTGGATATAAAGAGGCTAAGGTGATAGAGTACTGGTTTTAGAGTTAGGAAAATCTGGGTTAAAATCCCACCTTTAATAATGTTTACTTTTGTGACCCTTGGCTGGTCACTTAATCTTTGTGTCTCAGACAACTGCTTTGGATTTATATCCTATTACGGGTTCTTTACCTGGAATGTGTAAACTTAAAAAAAAAAATTTGATTGATTTCCTTCGTAATTTTATTCATTTATCTTATGTATTTAAAAACATTTTCCTGAGAAGGAGTTCGTGGGGCTTTGTTGGACTGCCCAATGGGTCCGTGACACAGGAACTTTAAGAACCATTGTACTAGATCATAGGTGAGTCACAATCTGCCATCGGAGGTGGGGCTTCTTACACCAAGAGCTCGCCATGCTAATTCTCCAATCATTTGTGTCTTTATAGAAATTGGAGATAATATCTACTCCCCTTCCTTCATGGCTCTATTGCAAGAATCAAGTAATATAATAACAGGATAGCTCTTTGGAAACCATAAGGCTTCATACAAATGTAAGGTATGATTATGAGAAGATTGTCCAGAGGGAGCTGCTCAAAGTGATGGGCATCATAAGGCCTGGAAATGGCTCATCTTCTTAGCTTGTAGGGATGGAGAATTCCCCCTGGGAAGGTTAAGATGCTAATATCATCATTAGAATTATCGGGCAGAAGAGAAGCAACCTATTAATGTTCCATCAGCACTCTGAGAGACCCAAGCAACATGTGTTCGGCCTTGTATAATGATAAGAATGTGGTTAATAATTAAAATGAAGTGACCCCCACACGTGGCTCCACAATCAATGGAGGTCTGGTGAGGCCATCAGAAATGTCTTCTCTTCCCTCCTTCCTTCTTCTTGAAAGGACAAAATAATGAAAAGAAATCAATGGGTTATCTGTATCTTCTGTTTATAAATGGTTATGCCCTCATAGCTCTAAGCCTATGCTTCCCTTCTTTTTTCTGTCCCACCAGTCACTTAATCTCTAAGTTCCCCAGGCAGCTCTCTAAGGTGCAGGAAAGGCACTGAGCCGTTCTAGCAGAGGAAATCACTCTCTTGGAATTTCCTGCACACTTAAGGTATAGGTTCAGTTAAAAAAAGTTTATAAAGGACTTTTCTCACAACATCTCTGTGAAGAATGGCGTATAAGCATCATCAACTCTGTTCTGAAGAGTTCTTGGGGAGATTAAGTGACCTACCTGAGGTCACACAGCTTGTAAATGTCATAGGAGGATTCAAAACCAATTTTCTTGAGTCCAAGTCCAACACTCTTTCTATGATACCATGCTGTCTCTGTGATAATGATGATGAAGATGATGATGATGATGATGATAGGAGTAACAATAAAAATAAAGAAATAATTATAGTTGGTATTTATGTAATGCTTTAAAATTTGTAAAACACCTTACATACCTATGCTATAGGGAGTGACTCTGTATGGAGGGTCACAGCCAGTGACCAAGGTCATTCAACCAAAAGTCCAAGGAATATCAGATCCAGGAAAGATGTCCTTGACATTCTTCTGTCTCCACACCAAACATCTAACTGCCTAACTTGAATAGCCTCAAGAATCAGGTTTCCTGTCTCATAGATGTCTCTGTAACACAAATGGTAGAGGTAACATGAATGTGCTGACTGTGTTTGACATCCCTCTTAGAGTTAGGGTTCTTTGAATAGTAAGTTGCCAATGTATGCAAATTGGCATATGAGGGCAAAAAAAGCAATACGCATAACTCTACTTCCCTAGACTTACTGGTAACATGTTAGCTTCAAGCAACTCCTTCCTTGGTCCAAGTGACCTGAACAATTTGGGCCCAAATGTGATGATTTTTTGAGACAGGTCTGAATAATCTGGATGGTTGCTATATAAAGCCACCATATTGTTTCAGAGGGAGCAATAGTTTTTCTACCACTAAAACCAGGACAGACCCAGGTCCTTCCCTAAATTCTCTATTCTGATATAATGGAAAGAACGTCTAGGTTCTGACACTAACTAGCAGTCAGTTAATAAACATTTATTAAGGGCTTACTGGAGGGCAGCTAGGTGGTACAGTGGACAGATTGCCAGCTCTGGAGTCAGGAGCATGAAATGGGGCCTCAGACACTTACTAGTTTTGTGACCCTGGATGAGTCACTTAACCCTCTTTGCCTCAGTTCCTGCTGCAGAAGGAAATGACAAACTACTCCAATATCTTTGCCAAGAAAACCTGAAATGGAGTCACGGAGAGTCAGACATGCCTGAAATGACTCAACAACAACAAAGGGCTTACTATGTGCTAAGCCCTGGAATAAGCACCAGGGATACAAAGAAAAGCAAAAACCATGGACCGTGTCCTTAAGGAGCACACATTCTAATGGGGGAGACAGTGGGCAAACATACAAAATATATGCAGAGTAGATGGATGATAGTATCAGAGAAGAATCACTGGGACAGGAGTACAGCAGGAGGTGATGGTGTGGGGAAACTAGGCAAATTGTTCTGTATAGGTGGGATCTGAGATGAGTTTTGAAGAAAACCAGAGAAGGCAGAGGCAGAGGTGAGGGGAGAGCATTCCAGGCATGGGAGACAGTCAGTGAAAAGACAAGGGGCCAAGGGATGGGGTGTCTGATGAGAAACAGCCAGAAGGCAGGCGTTGCTGGATCGGGGGAGAATAAAATATAAGAAGAGTGGAAAGGTAGGAAGGGGCCGGGTTATAAAAAGCTTTAAATGGCAGATTTGCTCCTGGAGTCAATAGAGAGCCATTGGACTTTATCAAATAGGTGGGGTGACATAATCAAATTTGCTTTTCTGAACCTTCATTTCTTCTGCAGTAAAATTGGAATAACGATATTTAAACTAGCTACTCCACAGCATTGTCCTAAGGATAGAGGGACCTCCTCGATGTGAAAATTGCACATTTGAGAAGGCAGGTGGCAGCTCTTGCCTCCTCCCTCCTGGGTCTTGGTTCTCTCCTGCATGGTCAATAACAAAGGGCCCTGGCACTCAGCTTCCACGCCAGTAGATGTACTGCGCATGAGGGGTGTAAGGCAAAGATTGTAGAGCAGAAGGATTGATGAACGAACGCAGATCTTGTTATGAAAGTGTCCAGAGCAATAAGGAAGAAAAGGAGAGACCTTACCTCCTATGGAAAGAAAGGGACAAATGGTATTTTAAAGATAAACTGTGTTAGAAAGACCTTGATGATTCCATTTTGTTTTTCTTACCATTTGATGGGAGAAATGCCTCCCTGAGCAAACAGCAGCAGAAGTCCCTCCATCTGGTACACTTAAGGAGGGGAAGATAGAATGAGGGAAGGCAGTTCTCTGAATAGCTGAATAGAAAATGGAATTTCCCTCCTGGGCAGAAGCCTTGAGCTGGACTGGGCTGTAAATTCCCCCCTAATTCAATCTGTGACCTGGCATCAGTAATTTCACTCCTGAGGTCTCAGTTTTGCCATATGTAAAATGGAGACCACAAAATTAATTCTGCTTAAATCTGAGTTGTTAGAAAGATAAAATGAGGGCATGTCCTTTTTGTTCCCTGCTGCTAGGATAATCTTCCTGAAATATCAATTTCGTCATGTCAAGTTCCTAATTTAAACAAAAAAAAATTGGAAATAAGAGATACACACAAACATAAAATAAAGAACAGGAGTAGAATTTATTAGGGAAAAAATAGGTAGTAATCATGATCTCATATAAAGTTAAAGCTAAAATAGATTTAATCATAAGAGAGAAATAGGGAAACTACACTATGTGTCAGCCATATTAATCAATATTGTTTTAGGCTATTTAAAAGAACTAAATGATATAAGCATAGAATATTGCTGTGGTATAGGAAATGATGAGTTGGTGGACTTAGTAAAATATGGAAAGACTCAGTCTTATGAAAGAAGATGTTATCCACCCAAACAGAGGACAAATTGGCATGATCTTGCATAGATGCATACGAATGTCTACATCTATATAGGAGTATGATTATAGATACCTAAATATATGTATGTGTAAATGTATGTATGTATGTGTGCATGTATATATCTTTGTATATGTGTATATATGTATGCATGTATGTATATATATAAAAAATATACATATATATATAATATATATATATATACATATATATCTGTGTTTAATTGTAACTTCTTGGGGGTATAGAGGATGGGAAAAAAAGAACAAAGTAAAAAATGCCCAGCAGAGAACAAAAGAAAACTTACAAGGAAGCAAAGAAAAGATGGACAGCTCTGAGCACAATGTGTAGTGTAGTTATGTAGGCTTTCTTGAAATGGAAATGTATTGCTGTATATTTTGAATCTTCGCTTAGGTTCTGCTGTGCATATGGCAATGCTTTTTTTCCCTTTTCTTATTTTGTATTTAAGTTTTAATATTCAAGTTTATGATGTTTCTTTTTCTTTTCTTGTTAACAAAAACCCCACCTGGAGTCTTTGATGTATTTCCATAGAGTCCAAGCTCCCTAGCCTGGCATTCAAGGCCTGCCACAATGTGGTCCCAACCTCCCTTTCACCCGTCCCTCATTTTGGCATGCTACTGCTCTCCTCTGCTCTCTGAATACATTTTGTGCTTTCCTGCCTCCGTATCTTCAGCATGATGTAAGCATCCTGAGGATGAGGCATTTTATCTGTTGTCCTTTTATTCCCAGGACTCAATATAATACCTTCTACAAAGTAGTCACTTAAATATTTATTGCTTGTTGAATACTTTTGCCCAGGCAATTCTAATTGCCTGGAATATTAAATCTTACTAACCCTTCAAGGCTCAGGTTATATCCCAACTTCTCTGTGAAGCCTTCTGTGAACTGCTCAGCGCTGAATTCTCTCCTGCTCTTTTGAATCCTATAGTTTGTGCTCTCTGTGCTGGGATTTAGAGCTGGATAAGACCTTGGAGATCAATTAGCAGGACCACCTCAATTTGAGATGAGGAAACTGAGGCCCAGAGAGGGGTAGTGCCTTGTCCAAGGTCATTGAGGTAGTAAGTGCCAGAGCAAGGATCATAGAATTGTAGGAACAGAAATTCACAGCTGGAAGGTGTGAGGTCATCACTCCAATTTCTTCATTTTACAGATGGGGAAACTGAGGTACAGGGAGGTCATGGAATTTGCACAAGGTCCCACAGGTCGACTAAGTGGCATGATGCAAACACAGGTGTTCCGACTGCAAAACCAAGGCTCTTTCTACTGTACCACAGTATTGCTGATCATGTAATGTGCGTTATAATTAGGTATCACTTCAAGTGTGAGCCTTGACTCCCTTTCTAGATAAGAAGCTCATGGAGTCATAGGATCCTTTAACGTTGCAGGGGTCCTCAGAAGCCAATGAGTGTGTGTATCCCTTCCTGTCTCCTGATGTTACAGCTACTCTGCCGAGGGCTCTTGTCACCTCATGACTAGACTATTGCAGTAGGCTGCTGCTTGGTTTTCCTGGCCCAAGTATCTCCCCAATTCTATCCATCTTCCACTAAGCTGTCAAATTAATCTTCCTAAAGCATTGGTCTGACCACATCAACCCCTTACTCAATCAATTCCACTGGCTCCCTATCACCTTCAGGATCAAAAATAAAACCCTCTGTTTGTCATTCAAAGCCCTTCATAACCTGCAACCCTCCTCCCCCCCACCTTTCTTGTCTTCTTACACATTGCTCACCCCCATTTCCATCAAGTGATACTGGCCCCCTTACTTTTTACAATGTAAGACACTCCTAGTGTTTTCACTGGCTGTCTCCTATGCCCGGAACTCTCCTTTTTATCTCTGTCTCCTGGCTTCCTTCAAGTCCCAGGTAGTCTTGCATCTTCTAGAAGCCTTTCCTAATTCTCATTGATACTAATGCCTTCTCTCTATTGATTGTCCCTAAATTATCATATATGCGTGTATACACATATACACACACCAAAACACACACATATATGCTCTATATTACATATGTTTATGTATGTTTACACACACACATATAAGATACACAGGAGAATTTAGTGATAATTAACAGAGAAGGCATTCTCCTGGGCAACTGTGTGGCCCAGCAAATAGAGCGCTGGGTTTGGGAATAGGAAGACTCATCTTCATGAGTTCAAATCTGGTCTCAGACACTTTCTAGCTAGGCAAGTCACTGACCCCTATTTTCCTCAGTTTCCTCATCTGTGAAATGAGCTGGAGAAGGAAATGGCAAACTGACACAGTATCTTTGCCAAGAAAACCCCAAATGGGTTCATGAAGAGTCAGACTCGACAAACAACAACACCATATACACCCTATATTAGCTCATTAGAAAGTGAGCTCCTTGACAGATTGCGTCTTATTTTGGTTTGGTTTTTGCCATTTCTTTGTATCTCTCGCACTTGGTACACTTGGTACAGTACTACGGTGGATGTAGTAAATGCTTGTTGACTTTACTCATTGACCTGACTTATACCTGACAAAGGAGCCCTTATAACTCACACAAGTGGTCCTCTGGCTTTGATGTGAAGACCTCTGGTGAAGAGGAATCTACCACCTCTCCAGGCAGCCCAAACTACCTGTGAATAGCTCTGATTATTAAGGTTTTCCCATAGATCAAACATGCATTTGCCTCTTTTCAACTTCCCTCCATTGTACCTAGCTCTGTCCTTTAGGGCCAAATAGCAGCCCAAGATCCCACTAGCCTTTGGGACTGTCATAGAATATATTTAATTAAATATTGAGTTCCCAGATCTTTTTCAGACGACTGCCCAACTGTGTGTTTTCCTTTTAGTATTTGTGGATTTGATTATTTTGACCCAAATTGTATGTAATGGAGAGAATGCTGGATTTGGTATCTGAGTACTTTCTACCTGAGTGATCTTGGGCAAGTCACATAACTTCTTCCTATCTTCTGTTACCTCATTTGTATGGAATTGGATTTGTAAGGTCCCTTCTAGCTCTGAATGTATGGTCCTATGATTGTGCAATTTATTCTTGTTAAATTTCATCAGCAGTGGTTTAGAATGTGGTCTCTTTTGTAAAATCTTGCAGAACAGACTACTGTAAGATCATGAGAATCATAACTTCATAAAACAGAGAGAAACAACGTAGGGTAAAAAGACACCATAAGAAAGAGACCCCATGAAACCAAGTCATCCTCAGGGCATTTAAGAATGAAAATGGAAGGAGGGCCACAAGGAGAAGAAACATATGGAAAATATTTTCAAGGATTTTTATAATAAACTTTTTTCACCATCAAGATCAGTGGAACCATTGATTGTACTCAGACTCTAGCATTCCAGTCCTGGTCATTTATTTACTGGGGAGGTAGAAATGGCAATGAGAAAAAAACAGAGGAAAGCAGCTAAAATAGACCAAGGATATAAAGAGGGGATCTGTGCTAAAGCTTACACAATTGTCAAGGTCTTGAGAGACTGACTCACAACATCCCTGGATAAGGAAAAGACACCAAAGGCATGGAAATTTATTAATTTTATTAATTAATACTCTATTAATTTAAAAAAGTGACCAGGAGTGTAGCCCTTACTGACCTATATGCTTACTTCCCTGTATATATGTATATAATTTTTATAAGAATAATCTACATGTATATGGAGGATATCCTTGATGATGTGATTAGTAGGCTCTTGCCTACTAATTTATTATGCGGAGGCTTTTGCAGGAACATTCTACAGTAGACCACATTTTCATCATCACATATTTGACTGAAAGAGACTGAGTATACAGAATCTCAACGTTCTTATTATTTGTTGATTATAAAAAAGCCTTTGGTCCAGTAAATCAAAATGCTGCAGTAAAGGTTCTTTTTCCACCTAGGTATCGCTCCTGCATCCATCAAAATTATTCAAGATTTTATGAAAGAAACAATAACAGAGATAAGATGAGTTGCTGATCATGAATATCAGGTGAGACATAAAGCAGGGAGACATATGTTTTCTAGTGGAGTTCATCACTGTCATGGAGGAAAGCCAATGAATGGAGTTGGAGTTGAAAAGGGATTCTTTGCAGACTGATGAGTTCTTCCAGATGCTTTTGTTTGAGGATGACATTGTGTTGATTGCATCAGACACTGGAGCCTCCTCAATGAAACCCATAACATTTAAAGAAATTAGTTTTACAATAAAAAAAAGCCCAAGTTACAAAACAAAAAGAAAAAAAAACAGAAAAAAACCCCAATGTACGAAGAAGACCTCTTGTCTAGACTACAACATATATTAGGGACAAGAGGGAAAAATCAACATGTTTCTTTCTCCTCAGAGCCCCTTTCAGAACTTTCCCTTCTTTCTTCACTCATCAACATTTCTTCCTTTGAGTTTCTTTCCAGGTATATCGCCTGACTGATATCCTAGTGACTGTTATCTATCAACACCCAGGTCATTCTCTCTTTTTTCTCATGGAGTTCAATAACAGACTCATAGTCATAAATTCATAGGATCATAGATTTTGAGCCAGAGGAGAACTTAGATGCCATCTGTCAGTCAGTCTTACCCTCTAGTCCATTCCCTGCTCTTAGAATTGGGGACTATTGTTCCTTTAGTTATTGTTTCTGAGTTCCCAATTTATCAACCTCCTCATCTCCCATGATCTGTATATTCATTCTACCTCAGTCACAACACGGGAATGGTCAGATCACAAGAGGTCCACCTCCCCAGTCTATTACTCTGAAATTCCTTTATCTTACCATAATCTCCCATCCTTCTAGCTCTTCCTGTACCTTATCTCTCAAACTCATTTTCTGTCCTCTATGAGGTGTCTAATCTCTCCATCCCACCCTGCTTTCTCAAGCTCTGATTTTACTTTCTTCCTTGAAATCTTGGTCCTTTAGTTAGCCATTTCTAATTAACACTGACCTGAACTCATGACACCTTTACTCCCTTGTCCTAACACTGTTTATTCCTTTCCATACTTTAGCCCTGAATTACTCTCACCATTATTGTTCTCTGATCTTGCTTGAATGTTGCTAAATTTCATTGGAGAATGGCATTATACAACCATGCTAGAAGACACAGTGAATGGAGCACTGAGCCTGGAATCAGGAAGATCTTAGGACAAATATGGCCTCAAACATTTCCTGGCTGTATGACTTTGGGCAAGTCACTGAACCTCTGTTTGCCTCAGATTCTCCCAAAGTATATATCATCTATCTCATAGGGCTGTTGTGAGGGTCAAAGGAGATAATATTTGTAAAGCACTCAGCACTGTCTGACATATAGGTGTTTAATAACTTCTTCTTCCCTTCTTCCCTTCTCTTTCCCCCATGCTGACTGGGTCTACCACAAATTTATGTTATCTAATGTCAATTGGGCAATTGATGTAATCAAATTCACTTATTTTTCCCAGACTGGTTCTTAGTTCCATTCCCTGATTCTTTTCTTTTCTTTTCATTTAAATAAATTTTTATTTATTTCATTAAATATTTCCCAATCATATGTAAATTTTTAAAATATTCATTAAAAAAAACATTTCGAGTTTCAATTTCTCTCCCACCCCCCCTCCTCTTCTTGAGAAGGCAAACAATTTTATATCTATTGTGCATGTGATATTAGAGGCAGCTAGGTGGTGCTATGGATAGAGTGCCGATCCTGGAGTTAGGAAGACTCATTTTCCTGAATTCAAATCTGCCCTCAGACACTTACTAGCTGTGTGACCCTGGGCAAGTCACTTAACCCAGTTTGCCTCAGTTTCCTCATCTGTAAAATGAGCTGTAGAAGGAAATGGCAAACTACTCCAGTATCTTTGTCAAGAAAACTCCAAATGGGATCACAAAGAGTCAACAATAACCAATGTAGTTGACATTATGCAAAACATATTTTCATATTAGTCATGTTGCAAAAGAAAACAGATGAAACAAAAAAAGTTAAAAAAAAAAAGTGTACATTCAGAGTTCACTTCTCTCCCTGGAGGTGTGATAGCATTTTTCATCTTGGGTCCTTTGGAATTGTCTTGGTCATTGTCTTGATTATAATAGTTAAGTTGCTCACAGTTGACCATCTTTGCAAAATAGGGTAAAATATTCTCTTGGATCTCCTCACTTCACATATGAGTTCATATAAGTCTTCCCAGGTTTTTCTGAAACCATCCTTATTATCATTTGTTACAACACAATAGTATTCCATCACAATCATATACTCCAACTTGTTCAGCCATTTCCCAGTTGATGGGCATCCTCTTGATTTCCAATTCTTTGCCACCACAAAAAAAAAGTTGTTATAAATATTGTTGGGCAAATAGGCCTTTCCCCCCTTTCTTTGATCTTTTTGGAATACAGATCTAGTAGTGATATTTCTGGATCAAAGGTATACACAGTTTTATAGCCCTTTGGGCATAGCTTCAAATTGCTCTCCAGAATGGTTAGACTAGTTCATAACTCTATCAACAATGCATTAGTGTCCCAGTTTTTCCACATTTTCTCCAGGATTTTTCATTTTCCTTTTCTGTCATATTAGCTAATCTGATAAACCACCAGAGTTATTTTAATTTGCATTTCTCTAATCAGTAGTTACTTAGAACATTTTTTGATGTGAGTATTGATAGCTTAGATTTCTTCTTCTGAAAACTGCCTATTTATATCTTTTGACCATTTATCATTTGGGGAATGGCTCTTTTTTTTTTTTAAATAAATTTTGCTTAGTTTCCTATATATTTGAGAAATAAAGTTCTCTTTACCAGAGAAACTTACTTTACAATTTCCCTTTAGTTTCCTGTTTTCTTTGTTAATATTGGTTGCACTAGTTTTAATTTGTACAAAAACTTAAATTTCATGTAATTAAAAATATATCTATTTTACTCCCCATAACTCCCTCAGTCTCTTGCTTAGTCATAAACTCTTCCCTTATCCATAAACCTGAGAGGTACATTTTCCCATACTCTCTTAATTTATTTGTTATATCACCCTTTATGTCTAAATAACTTATTCATTTTGACATTAGTTATCCTGGCATATGATGTAAAATGATTGTTTATGCCTAGTTTCTGCTAAACTCCCTTTCAGTTTTCCCAGCCATTTTTGTCAGACGGTGAGTTCTTATTTTTGTAGCTTGGATCGTTGGGTTTATCAAACACCAGCTGACTATGGTCGTTTACTCCTTATCCTTACTGTGTATTGTGCACCCAATCTATCCCACTGATGTATCCCTCTAGTTCTTAGCTAGTACCAGATTGTTTTGGTGATCGCTGCTTTGTAATGTTGTTTGAAATCTTACACAGCTAAGCTTCCCTTCTTTACATTTTTTGGGTTGATTTCCTTGACATTTTTGTCCTTTTTTTTTTCCAGATGAATTTTGTGATTATTTTTTCTAGCTTTATAAAATAATTCTTTAGTAGTTGGGTTGCTGTTGATGCTGTTGTTTGTCCTACCTTCTTGAAGATGACGATGACATGAAGGAGGTGATGCCATGACATGCAAGTGAATTGGATTTAATTGAGGGAAGGCTATGCAAAGTCACCAGCCTCTCTCTTCAGGAGCCATCCAGGTCCAGCAGCCAGAAATGGATCGGGATGGCTGGAGATGGCCCAGGGTGCAGTGGGGGACTTTGACCTTTTCAAGATAAGGTCTTTAACAGGTCTCAGTTTGACTGAGGCAATGCCCATTCAGTGATTAAGGCTTAATAGTAAAAAAAAAATAAGGCAAAGAATGGCCTCTTAAAAAAAAAATAGATCTGGGAGGGGAAGACCCTCAGAGTTTCTGGCCAAAACAGAAACGATTGTTATTTACACTTATTCTGAGCCAATCAGGGCCCAAGCAGGTTGGTATGGCACTGAATAAGGAAATTAAATTAGGTAGAATTATCATTTTTATTGTATTGGCTCAGCCTATCTGTGAGTAATTACTATTTTTCCTATTGTTCAAATCTGTCTTCGTGTGAAAAGCGTTTTGTAATTGTGTTCATGTAATCTTTGGGCTTGTCTTGGAGGGTAGACTCCCAAGTATTTTATATTGTCTACAGTTATTTTAAATGCATTTCTCTTTCTATCTCTTCCTTCTAGCTTTTGTTGGTAGTATATAGAAATGCTGATGATTTATGTGAGTTTATTTTATATCCTGCAACTTTGCTGAAATTGCTAATTGTTTCTACTTGTTTTAAGTTGATTCTCTAGGCCTCTCTAAGTATATCATCATATCATATGCAAAGACTGATAGTTCTGTATCCTCATTGCCTATTTTTATTCCTTCAATTTGTTTTTCTTGTCTTATTGCTATAGCTAGCATTAAATAGTATGATATTGAATAATAGTGGTGATAATAGACTTCTTTGTTTCAACCTTGATCTTATTGGGAAAGTTTCAAGTTTATCCCTGTTACAAATAATGCTTGCTCTTGGTTTTAGATAGATAATACTTATAATTTTAAGAATACTTCCATTTATTCCTGTGCTTTCTAGTGTTTTTAATAGGCTTGGGTGGTATTTTGGCAAAGGCTTTTTCTGTATTATTAATATAATCATATGATTTTTGTTGTTTTAGTTATTTATATGGTCAATTATTCTTATAGTTTTCCTAATATTAAGCCAGCCCTGCATTTCTAGCCTTCTAGCCTAGATTTAGCCCTTCTGGTCAAATTCACTTGGAAATTCAGCTAGTGCTAAAGATTTTTTCTTAGGAAGCTCGAGGATGGCTTGTTCATTTTCTTTTGCTGAGAGACGGTTAAATATTCTATTTCATCTCCTATTTATCTAGGCAGTTTATATTCTTGCAAATATTCATCCATTTCACTTAGACTGTCAGTTTTATTGGCATATTGGGCATAACAACCCTTTTTTTTTTTTTTGCTTTTTGGAGGGGTAAGGGCAGGGCAATTGGGGTTAAGTGACTTGCCCAACGTCACATGGCTAGTAAGTGTTAAGTGTCTGAGACTGGATATGAACCCAGGTCCTCCTGACTCCAGGGCTGGTGCTCTATTCACTGAGCCACCTAGCCACCCCCATAATAACTCTTAATAATGGATTCTTCTTCATTAATTAATAACTTCTTCATTAGTGATACATTCACATTTTTCATTTTTGATATTAGTAATCTGTTTTTTTTTCTTTATTTTGAAAAAATAAAATTAACCAATGTTTTTTCTATTTTATTGTTTCCTCCCTTCTATTTATTAGCTCACTGGCTTTCAGTGGCCAACAACACATTGTCGAATTCAGGTTTCTAATCCATTCTGCTATCTGCTTCTGTTTTGTGTGCAAGTTCATCCCAATCACATTTCCAGTTATGATTACTCACTGTGCATTTCCTTGTCATTCAATTTTCTTCTGTTTATCCTCCTCTTTCTTTTTTTATCTTGTCCCTCTCTTAAAGTCTGTTTTGTATCTGACCACTGCCTTCTTTTATCTACTCTCCTTTTTATTATCCCTTCCTTCTCTTACCTCCTTCCCCTCCTATTTCCCTGTTGGGTAAGATAGATTTTTATTACCAATTGAGTGTACACACACACACACACACACACACACACACACACACACACACGCATGCACGCACACGCACAGGCACACACACACACACACACACACACGCGCGCTCCCTCTTTGAACTAATTTGTATGTGAGTGAGGTTTTAGCATTGCTTGGTCTCCCCTTCTTCCCCACCCCCCCAATTTCTCCTCTGCTATAAAAGCTCTTCCTTGCATGCCTCTTTTATGTAAGATAATTTCTTCCATTTTTCCTCTCCCATTCCCCTTTTCCTAGGGCATCCCTCTTTCTCACTTATCCATTTTTTTACATCATCCCAACATAATTGATTCATTCCCACATCTTCTTTCTATCTTCTAACTGCCTCAATAATGATAAAGTTCTTAGAAAGGTCAACAGTTTCACTTTATTGAGTTCCTTATGCTTTTTCTTTTGTGTTTACCTTTTTTTATTCTTCTCTTAAATCTTGTATTTGAAAGTTAGATTTTCTATTTAGCCTTGCTCTTTTCATCAGGAATGGTTGAAAGTTCTCTGTTTCATTAAATATCCATTTTTCCCTTGAAGGATTGTACTCAGTCTTGCTAGTTAGGTTGTAATCCCAGCTCTTTTGCCTTCCAGAGTATCATATTCCAAGCCCTCCACTCTTTTAATGTGGTAGCTGCTAAATCTTGTGTGATTCTGGCTCCCCATCCCCTCCATCCCCCAGTCCCACACTGTCTACTTACATTAAGTGCTTTAATCATGACAACCATTTAAAGCAGGTAATCTGATTATTACTGATTTATCCCTCTGTAACAGATTAGTAAACCGAAGCTCCAAGATGTTAAACAATTTGCCCAAGTTCACATTTTTAACTTGTGGCATGACTGAAACTCAAACTTTGGTGTACTGATTCCAAATTCATGACTCTTTCCACTTTATACCATTGCAACTATAATTCCTTTGCAGCCTTGATTTTCATTAGAACTTCACTTACTCCTCAGAATCTCCAGCCCACCTGAGTGACATGGTTCCACCTATTAATTTATAAGTTTTGTTTTCTCTGATAAATATTAGCATATAATAATAGCATATCCAAACCCAATTAAATTTTGATTACTCTGGCTTCATCCAGAGGAGAGTACTCCTTTACAAATTATTTTGGGGTTGGCTTTATGTTTGTCTATTTTCTGCAAAACAAGGGAGCACCTGCTAGGGATTAAAGAAGATGAGCTACTCAGGAATAATTGAAAGTTGACTGCAGAGAAACCTACTGCATCAGCTTTCTAGCAAGTCTGATCTTTAGTGGAATAGAGACTGAGCTGTCTGAGAAAGAGGTTAATTCCTGTGTGGGCTGAATGGCTTAAGGGAACTGAGACCTTGCCCTCACAACACCCAGGAGTATAGTTCTCTACTGTTATTTTGTGATCTATCTCATTTATTTTACTTTATTTTTTACTGACTGCTAACAATGTGACCACCAGGGGCCAATAGGAAGAGGTGACCTTTGCCAGTAGCCCCATCCTGTGAGGAGGAAACCTGTGCACCTCTGCCCTAATTCTATTAAAATCATAAAGTGGAGGGAGAAGGAAAATGAGAGGGTATATGGTGGGAGAAATAGAGAAAGAGAGGGAGAGAGGGAGGAAGGAGAGAAAGAAAAAAGGAGGGAAGGAAGGAAAGAAGAAAGAAAGGTAGAAAAAAGGGAAGAAGGAAAGAAGGTAGGAAAAAAGAAAAGGAAGAAAAGGAGAGGGAAACCAAACTCTTCTACTCGCTTTATAATGGTCTGATAATTTCTGTCCTTATTTTCCTCCCTTGAGTAAAGCTGTTTTTTTTTATTCCCATAACTTTGGAGGGAATTGTGCCTCAGAGATAATTATTTTTTAAACTTGCTGAGGCATCATAGTCAGTAAGACCCCTGTTCCTCCCCCACCCTGAATGGAATCTGCTGAGGCATCATATTTCTAGGCCTTTCTCCTTCCTTCTTAGTAATTGCCAGTTTTACCTCCCCATCATGGGGAGTGGTAGAATTGGACTGTTGGGAACTTGGTGAGCAGATGGGGCCCCAAATGTTGTCTTAGTGTAGAATCCACCCAAGTCTACCTAGGGTTGGAGCTACATTAGCACCACAGAGAGCACCTCTGGTATCCACTCTAATACCAGCTTCCCAGCTGATCCTAATCCTAATTCTCTATCTCTGTTTCTCTTTCTCTGTGTCTCCCTGTTTCTGTCTCTCTCTCTCTCCCCCCCGACCTTTCCTAGTCTATATATTTTTGGGATTAGGTAAAAATTTATTTGGGTAATTGGGGTACAGTGGAAAGAATGCTGGATTTGGAGTAAGAGAGGCCAACATTCAAATCTTGATTCTACCATTTTCTTCCTTTCTGATCTTTGGTCAGTCACTTAAATCACTGTGTGCTTTAGCTTCTTCATATATAAAATTAGGGGTGGTGGTGGTATCAGATGATTTTAGAAGTTCTTCCCAACTCTGAATTTATGATCTCATAATCTTAAATGGACCTACAGTGTGGTTTTAGTATCACTTGAAGCAGGGGCTCTTGGGAAAGGATAGAAATGGAAGGGATTAAGATTAAGATTTCCTCCCTAAGATTAGGGTGCTCTGCTCTGGGGGAGTAGAGGTGGAACTGTGGTTCAGATGAGGATGAAATTTCTTTAGCAGTAAAGTAGGGGAAGGGTAGGGCCTTTCCTTTCAATGAGAGAAAAGTACATCCAGGGGGCCCTCTAAACTAACTCCAGAACTTTTGTTGCCGTTCAGTCATTTCAGTGTCTGACTTTTTGTGACACTATTTGGGGTTTTCTTTGCAAAGATGCTGATGTGGTGTGTTATTTTTTTTGCTTCCAGCTCATTTTACAGATGAGGAAACTGAGGCAAACAGGGTTAAGTGACTTGTCCAGGGTCACAGTGCTAGTAAGTATCTCAGACTGGATTTGATCTTCCTGACTCTAGGCCTAGCATTCTGTCTTCTGTGCAACCTAGCTGCCCAGAACTTTAGGCCCAATACATTGGAGGAGTTGATCCACCCCAATCACTAACAGAGATCTGATAACTACGGAGCTGTCCCAAAGCAGGTTGAATTTTGTTTTCTTTAAAGTAGGCAGATGACAATCCTGTGACGCCTCTACTCTTGGGACACTTTCTTGCCTTTCCTCCTGGACCTTCTCTCTCTATCCACAACCTGCCTTAAGCTCCCTCTGTCCATGTCTCAGAATCCCACTGGTAGCTGGTTGGGGTCAAATATTCTAGGCCAGCGGTTCTCAATCTGTGAGTTGTGACCTCTTTGGGGGTTGAATGACCCTTTTACAGGGGTCGTCTAAGACCATTGGAAAACACATATTTCCCATGGTCTTAGGAACAGAGACACCGCTCCTCTATCTGTCTCCAGGTGGGTCTACCCACATGCAGATATGCCCACATATGAGTATTAAAGGGTCGCAGCATTAGGAGGGTTGAGAACCACTGTTCTAGGCCGTTGGATCCCCTCTGGAGTTCTGAGTACATTGGTTAGAGCTTTTGGCCTAACAGGGATTTTTAAACATGGTACCTCAGGGTCTGCCAAAAATAGATCTCAAGGTGATATTTCTGTGAAAACCTTGGTTAGAGGAGCTATTTCAAGGGATCTCCAATTTTCCTGCTAGAACTCCATTACCTGCAGTTAGGAAAATCACCTGGCCACCCTGCTGTTGACAAAGTGCCTGGAACACAGTAGGCACTTAGTATATACTTGCTGAAGTGATGTGACTTGACATCATTCCACAGTGTGGAGTTCTGGTTGTGGAGTAAAGAGAGTTTGAATGTTGACTCTGCCACATATCAGCTCTATAACTCTGGGTATCATCTGATTTCCTTGGGCCTCAGTTTCCTCACCTATATGATGGGTACTATAACAGATGCTTGTTTCATAGGATTTTTATGAAGAGCAAATGAGAAGATGCATATAAAGTACTTTATAACCAGTAAAGCATGTTTTAAATTTGAGCTGCTATTTCATCTCATCTCGTCATCATCTAGAACAGAAGACTGAGTGCTGAACCTGGAGTCAGGAAGACCCGAGTTCAGATGTGCCTCAGACACTTACTGGCTGTGTGACTCCGGGCAAGTCCTTTAACCACTCTCTGGCTCAGTTTCCTCATCTGTAAAATGATGATAATAATAGCAATTCCCTCCTGGCATTGTTGTGAAGATCAATTGAGATGATATTTGAAAAGTGCTTTGCAAACCCTAGACCTTACTAGTCATTCTATTTATTGTGATTATTTGGATCTAATGAAAAAAATCCATAATTTTGGCTCTGGGAAGAGACAAAGTGAGAAGAGAGGAAGTTCAGGAAGCCTCAGAGAGGGAATAATCACGTTGTTCAATTAGGACTCACCCCCATTTCCTTTTGTTCCTCTACCTAGAATTTGAATCCATTCCCATTAAGGTCAGTGTGACCTGACCGGATTAGGAGTTGAGAATGGCTTGAGGTCAGAGGGCGACATCCCAAGGTGAGTAGTTTTATCTTTTATTTATTTTTAAGGGGTTTTCGTAGTTAGTAGACCTACAGGATCTTTGACGACATGTTTCATAGACCAAACAGTTTGAAAGCCACTAGTCTATGTTGCTCAAATGACTTTTTCCAATAGCCAGTGTGAAAAGCAATGGGTTTAGTTTGGAATTTTAAAATAAGGTTCCATTTTCCTGACCCTAAAGAAGTGGTTTGTTACACAAAAATTGACAGAACCTCGGAGCTGATTGGGACCTCCTAGGCCTGGAGTGGGAAACCTGCAGCCTTGAGGCCACATGTGGCCTTCTAGTTCCTGGGTGTGGCCTTTTGACTGAATTTTACAGAACAAATTTGTTTATTAAAGGGATTGTTCTGTGAAGTTTGGATGCAGTCTACGGCTCACACTTGAGGACCTAGAGGGTCACATATGGCCTCGAGGTAGAAGTTTCCCTCTACTGCCATACACTATATGGTCCCATCTGTGCTTGACCAAGAATCCTTGATATGATGTTACTTCTGTCCATCTTTCAGGTGAAGATGTCTAATGAAGAAGAACCAAGTTACTACCTCCTGAGACAGCCCATTCCACTTTTAGATAGCCCTAATTATTAGAATAAGGGCAGCTAGGTGGCACAGTGGATAGAGTGCTGGGCCTGGAGTCAGGAAGACTCTTCTTCTAGAGTTCAAATCCAGCTGCAGACGCTTACTAGCTGTGTGACCCTGGGCAAGTCACTTACCCTTGTTTGTCTCAGTCTTTTTCATCTGTAAGATGAACTGAGGAAGGAAATAGAAAACTACTTTGCCAAGAAAACCCCCAAAAGGGGTCACGAAGAGTTGGATACAACTGACAAATGACTAAATAAGAAATTATTAAAATACTTTTCCTTTCATCAAGCCTAATTCTGCCTCTTAGAAACTTCTACCTGTTGCCCTAGTTCTCTCTGGGGCCAAAGAGAGCAACTCTAATCCCTCTTCCATATGTCAGCCTTTCAAATGCTTGAATAAGTCTCTCATGCCTCTACTAAGGCTCTTCTCTAGACCAAACCTAGTTGAAGGGTCATAGACTTTGAGCTGGTAGGGACCTTAGGGATCATCTTGTCATCTTTTTAGGAAACTGAAGCCAAGGAATGTCAATTGGATTGCTCAAAATTACACAGGGAGCTAAGGGGGCACAACCAGGTTTTAAACCCAGGTGCCCTGATTTGAAATCCATATCCCCAGTTCCTTTATCTTAAGGCCTCCTGCTATCCAGCTTGCCCTCATCTGGGCAGGTTTCCACTTAGTAGTGTCCTGGAAGGTTATTGTTCTATTTCCTCAGGGGACTAGGTCCATCTAAGACCTGAGAAAGTAGAAGACACAGGCCCCTCCTTGACATCACATAGAATAGAAAGCCTCAGGAAAGTGACTTCAAACTCAGTTCCACAGTCATGTTCGGAGCCCATCTGTCATACCACATCTGGAGTATCGTGTTTATTTCTGGGCACCACATTTTTTTTCTTATTACAGGACAGTCTTGATTTCACTCCACAGAAAATACAGAAGGCATGGAGGACTCACAGGAACCCACAAAGAGAGAGAGAAAATACACAAAGCATTCACTGTAGCTGATAAGCAATCAACACAATTCCCTTCCCTGTCTATGGATCTCCCTTTTCCACCAAGGTGCTAGATTCCTTCTGACTTAGGTCCACTCCATGGTTTAGAGTCCACCAAGAAAGGAATTGAACTTGGGGCTTTCACTGAGGAAATACCCTGACAATCTGGGGAAACTGTGGCTCTTCCATAGGATCCTACATAGGCCTTCCATGACTCTCGCTGCCACCCCGTGGTTTAGTCTTCCCTTGGAATGTGAATGCTCTCTGGCGCTTCCTGTCAGACCTACACTACCTAAATAAGTCACAGACATTTAAAAAGTACAGGTCTTCTGCTACTCGTGATATGGCTTTAGTCTCTTACTGTTTCTTCAGCTGAGGGAACCTCGTGGGCAGTCCCTGTCTATCTAAGAACCCTTTCTCTCTTAAGAAGCCCACACTTCTTTAATCTTGGGGTATTTCTTGCAGTATTTTTCTCTTGGGGTATATGATTGATTATTCTCTCTGGGTGTCTTGTTCTCTCTGTCTCTATTCCTCCCCTCAGCTTTACTTCCAGTGGTCAAACACAGACCAAATCCCACTGCTGAGTGGCATGAGAGCTTTGATCTGCTCCAATCAGGCCTCTTCTCCCCTCCTCAGGCAGCCCAGTGGCTCCCCACCTCTGCTTCAGGTGCATACTATGTTGATGCTAGACTTAGTATAAACACCTGGTGGTTTTAGCACACTGCAGCTCGGAACTCCTGACCTTAAGCAGTCCACCAGCCAGAGTCTCCCCAACGTCCAGGGTTAAAGGCATGTGCAACCACATCTGGTACTTGGGATTATTCTCAAAGTAACATGCAAGGCTGGTGCTACAGGGCATCACTTTTTAAGAAGGATGCTGGCAAACTGGCCCTTGTCTAGACAAAGGCAATTGGTATTATGAAGGAATGAGAAAATGTCATATGAAGAGTGAATGAAAAAACAAGCAGGGCCTTCTTTGACCTACTCTGGAATTTAAGTCCTCAAAACCGATTAAGCCATGTGATGAGCAGGATGTAATACTTTTCTCTGTCTTCAAACCTCTTCATTCCACTAACCAGGAATGTGCTGGAACCAGCTTATACCAGCTTGAGAATCAGCTACAAAATTTTCAGTGTAAGCAGTTACAACTTGGAAAATAGCTAACACTACAAATCAGGGGTTGATTTGTTCTGTTGCTTGTTTATACTTAAGAAAATAGTGAAGAAAATGTTACTAATGCAGATTGATCTTAAAGGGGTGTCACACATTTATCCTTTATTTATGAGAGATGATTCTTAAACATTTACCAGCACACTTCTACCTGAAACCTTCAAAAGAGGGATTGTATGTCAAATGTAGAATAATTACACCTAAACGCATAGATCAGTGGCTCTCAGTCTTCCTAATGCTTCCACCCTTTAATACAGTTCCTCATGTTGTGGTGACCCCCAACCATAAAATTATTTTCATTGTTACTTCATAACTGTAATTTTGAATTGTAATGTAAATATCTGATATGCAGATGTATTTAAATTGAACATAACTCACAGGTTGAGAACCACTGCCGTAGAAGATAGAACCATTGATAAGGCAAAAATCCTTTATGAACTAACACTGGAGAACTTTAATGCTTAGAGACTCACTCTCTCACCAACCTTTGCATGTCCTTTACACATGACCTCCACCAATTTTCACATGTCCAACAGCCTCCACATGCCCTTAGGGGCAAACATGAGCAAACTCAAAGGCTTGTGCCTGGGTTCTGTTTTGGGATGCACTTCTGCTGTGTTGACTGTCCAAATATTCCTTCCCGGTATCCTTCCCACTATACAAGAAGTAGAAGACGCTGATTTTGCCAAACCATATAAAAGAAAGGTAGCAGTTAGAGGGAAGAATTGAATTGGGCACTGGAGGGGATATCTGCATAATACTTGAAGGAAAAGAGATTGAAACATTAGTCCTGTACCTACAGAGGTTACTTAAGATTGGAACTCATGCCGGTGGGCTCTATAGTCTCTAACCCAAAAAGCCTCAGTAGCTTTGAAGCCCACATTCAGAGGGTCTATTCAGCAAAGGGGAAGCAGACAGAAAATGAATGATAAAGAATATAAGAAAAAGGTGGAAACACCAAAGATATCAAGACAAAACATACCAGTAAAAGTCTAGCTAATGAATGGATAAAACAGAAAGGATCCTAAAAGCATAGGGAAGAATAAGTAAGACTAAAAGGAGAATGCAAAGCTCTCTTAGGAAATATTATGGTATTTCTTTTTTTTTTTTAAACATATTTTATCTTTTTTTTTTAATTTTATTTTAGTTTGCATCATTCATTTCCACGAGATTTTGAGTTACATATTTTCTCCCCTTCTTTCCCCTACCCACCACCCCAAAACAGCCATCTCAGTGTGTCCCCCC
>CM053588.1:145676583-145745977 GCA_028646515.1 Pseudochirops corinnae
TTCCTGCAACATTCTTATTTCTCTTCCCAATTTTTCTTCCACTTCCCTTATTTGGTTTTGAAAATCCTTCTTCAGCTCATCTCTAGCTTTAAGGCATTCTTCATGTTTATTGGAGGCCCCTGGTGGGGGTGCTCTGGCTGCACTCTCCTCCTCCCTCTCTCTCCCATGATCTTTCTTTTCCCCAAAGAAGGAATCTAGGCTTTGGTTGCTGTTCTTACTTTGCTTCTTATGCTTATTCTTACTCATGGTTGGTCAGTCTGTGATTTTTTTTTTTAATCTCTGTGGGGCTCTGCTTGCAGAAGGGAAAGCTCTGTCCCAAATCGCTGGGGTTCTCCCAGCTGCCTTAGCTCTCAGGAAGGTGCTGGGACCCCTCCTACTTACTTCCAGCTCACTGGATAATGAAGACTCCAAGACCGAGGCCCAAGTTGGCGATCCAGATCCAGGCCGCTCAACTCGAGAGCACTGGCCTCAGAACAATAGCTTAGTCCCCCTGCTGTCTGCAGGCCATGGGCAGGAAGCTGCAACGCGGAGGCGGGTGCAAAACCTCTGCCTTTTGCTTTTCTGCTTTGGAGGCCTTTCGGCTAGACTGCTCCTCCCTCCCAACTCCGCAAGCTCCACTGACCTAGTTCTGAACGCTGCTCGCAGCTGCCGCTAATCCTCTCACTGCTCCTCTCGTCCGGCCGCCCCTGGGGCACAGCCCTGGCTTCAGACCAGGCTGGTTTCAGTTTGCAGTGCTGATATGGTTCCTAGTAGCCGAGCTGACTTTAGTGGGAAGTATCTTTGTGTGCGTTTTGGAGTTCTAGGATTGGTGTAGAGTCCTATTTTATGGGTATTTTGGGGTGGCTATGTGAGAGCTGCGATATGTTGCTGCTGCTACACCACCATCTTGGCTCCGCCCCCTATGGTATTTCTTATAACAAAAATATTTATATGTATATATCTATATCTATATCTACATATGTGATGTATCAATTTTGACCTTATTGTGGTAAAATAGTGTGAGATATAGGTCCATGTCCAGTTTCTGCCACACTACTTTTCAGTTTTCTCAATAATTTTTATCAAATTGTGCATTCTTATCCCCAAATCATAAGTCTTTACATTTGTTAAATTATTATGTTTATTTGCTACTGTAAATTGTATGTCTACTCTATTCCATCAATCTACCTTTCTGGCTTTTTCTCAGTACCACAAAGTTTTGATAATTATTGCCTTATAAAACATTTCTGGCACTGATCTGGTAAGATCTGGTACTGCTAAACTGTCCTTTAGCCTTTTTTTTCATCATTTCCTTTTATATTCTTGCCTTTTTGCTTTTCCAAATGAATTTTTGTTATTTTTCTCTAACTCAGTAAAACATTAAATTTAATTGAGATGGAGTTGATTATTTATAAATTAGTTTGGGCAAAATTGTCATTTTTATTATATTGGCCTTGCCTACCCATGGACAATTACTATCTCTCCAATTATTTAAACCTGATTTCATTTGTGTAAAACTTTTTAAAAATAATTTTTAAAATATAGTCCCTGGGTTTGTTTTGGCAGGTATACTATCAGGTATTTTCTACTGTTTAGGAATTGTTTTTAATGGGGCATTTTTTACTATCTCTTTTTGCAGAGTTCTGTTCGTGATGTACAGGAATGCTCATGATTTGTGTGGATTTACTTTATATCTTGCTACTTTGCTAAAATTATTAATTGTTTCAACTAGCTTTTTAGTTGAGTCTTAAGGATTTTCCAAAAATATCATTGTATCATCTGCAAAAAGAGGTAGTTTTATCACCTCATGCTCTGTTCTGATTTCTTGGATTTCTTTTCTTCCCTTTTTGCTATTGCTAGAATTCCCATTAAAATATCAGGGACAATAGGCATCCTTGTTTCACACTTTATCTTACTGAGAAGGCCTCTAATTTATCTAGTTTAAGTTGTGGTATATTATTGTGGTGTAATACTACTGTGCTATAAGAAATGATGAGCTCAATGACTTTAGAAAAACATGCGAAGACTTGAATGAAATAATGAAGAGTAAAATGAACAGAACCAAGAGAACATTGTATACAGTAATAGCAATATTGTTCTAAGAATGACAATGAATAAGTTATTTTGTCTATTATAAATACGCAAATTAACTATAAATAACATATGAAGAAAGATGCTATCTGCATCCAGAGAAAAACTGAGAAATAGAAGCATATAAAGAAAAATTTTACACACACACACACACACACACACACAAACACACACACACACACACACACACACACCCTATTTGTGTCCAGTGGTAACCATCTAGGTGTGGGGAAGGGAAGAAAAAAAAGAAGAAAAAATTTACACAATAATTTTGTTGTATATTTCAAAGGAATAGCAAATTGGGTATAGTAGATTTGCAGTTTCACGTATAATTGTCTTTTTATTATACTATGTCATAGAAATGCTTGTTTTATTTTGTAAATTAAAAATAAAATTTTTAAAAAGGAAAATAATTATAATATGACGGAAAATAAACCAAAGGGTCTAATGTAGTGGTTCTCAACCTTCCTAATGCCATGACCCTTTAATACAGTTCCTCATGTTGTGGTGACTTCCAATCATAAAATTATTTTTGTTGCTACTTGATAAAATTACTTCAGTAATTTTGCTACTGTTATGAATCATAATGTAAATATCTGATATGCAGTATGTATTTTCATTGTTACAATTTGAACATAACCCACAGGTTGAGAACTGCTGGTCTAATGAAATACAGAACCTGCAAATCCCTTTAGAGTATGGAGAACAACAAGAAAATCCAGAATGTTTCAAAAGTGAAAGATAAGTCCACAAAAGAAGAAATTAGGAATGGATATAGCTTAAAAATTAAAGAATTAAAAAACAATTATCAGATTGGGAAAAATCAATCCACAATGGAGAATTTCTCTAAAGAAGTTAGAGATGAACATATTGGGAATACAAAAATACTTAAGTGGAGGAAGTGAAAAAATTCTATAGCCACAGAATGTAGCCTATTTATCTTCACATCTGGAATGTTGCATTCATGTTTGGCAACCATATTTTAAGTCAACTTACTTATATTTGAAGACATTAAGAGTACTGCACATTTGACCTGGAGAAGAGAAAATTTAAAATTTCACATGGACATTGTCTAAATTTTCAGATGTGTGAGAAGTTTTCATGTGGAAGAAGAGGATTAGATTTATCCTCTGTCATTTCACAGGGCAGAATTTGAACGAATGAGTACAAGTCACAGCAAGGTAGATTTTCATTTAGTGTGTGCAAAAAGCTTCCAAATCACTAAGTAGTATGGAAAAAAAGACTGTATTTATAATCAGATGAATCTAGGTTTGAATCCTAAATCCACTAATAAATACCTGTGCTGTGTGACTTCGGTTAAATTATTTCACCTTTGTAGAACTTAGTTTCCTATTTTGTAAAATGAAGGAGTTAATTGGATGATCTTGAAAGCCCTTTTGAGTTCTAAAGCCTATAATTTCAACAGTACCCAAAAAGGAATAAATTTTTATGTGAGGTAGTGAGTTCCCAGTTAATGAAGGTATTCAAATGGAGGATGGATGACCTCATCTTAGGAAATGCTGCAAAAGAGGATTTGTAATTTGGGTAAGGGTTGAATTTGCCAGTCTCTGAGGTCTCTTCAGACTCTGACACTGCATGATTCTATGATTCACTTAGTTAAACACTAGTGATATTTCCTCCATTTACCCTCAGTTTAATCAAAAGCAGTAAGTGAAGAAGTCCCAGGCAACAAAGGTTTTTGACTATGAGGATGCATTACTAAAAGGAACTGGGGTTTGGAGAGGAACACTGAGACAAAACTACCTCATAGTATAAGATCTCTGGTTTTCCCAGAGGCTTTCACTGTTTTTTGCTAAAGTACTACAGCTGCATTTGTGAGCCTGAAAACCACTTTCTGAAGAAGTAGTGGCTTCAAAAGCCAGAACTTTCCCTCTCTTATCAGTGGCCTGGGCTCTAGAGGAGCTATCCACATTTGGAATATTGTTAAAAGGGAGAGAGAGCTCTGGTAGCTGGGGTTGAAATTGCAAGAAATATACTGACCTGATTTTTCACTTGTGATTGATTCCCCCATGCATCCTTTCCCCAAATCTGCAGAAAGCAAGCCCCCAGATTATACAGCCCCATGGATAACTGGCAAAAAGAAAGGAAAGAAAGAGCCAATAGAGATATATTTCTCCAGGTGGGGCCAATAGTCTGAAGGAGGCAAGGTCACTTAGACCTCCCCCTCAGACCTCACATATCACTTTGTTTTATCCCTCTAATGCCCTTCTTATTCAATATGCAATGTATTGCATTTTATAATAATGTGATGCTATTTTCACTTCTGCTAGACTTCCATAAGGAGTTTCAATGAGGCCTTATCCAAATACCCCATCAACAATAACCTGGTATATGGTAAATGGATCATAGAGCTGGAAGGGGTCATTTAATCTCAACCTCTCATTTGATAAATTAGGAAACTGAACCCCACTGAAGTTAAATAACTTGCTTAAGATAACTTAGGTAAACAGAGCTGGAATTCAAACCCAATTCTTCTGACCCTCTATCTGTTGTTTTTGGATGGCACCAGGCTAAGGGAAAGGCAAAAGGAATAGGCATTTATTAAGCAACTTTTATGTGTCAAGCACTGTGCTAAGCATTTTACAAATATTATTTCTAGAAGTGAATGTATCAGTGGGGAGGAAAGTGGGGTGAGGGGAGGAGGGAGATGGGACCTCTAATCCATTTCTTTCCACCTGGTTTCTACTCCTCTTTGAACCTCAAACCAGGAACGTATGGAAAATGGGATGGAGAAGTCACCCACAGGATGTTCGTATCTCTCTATATTGTTCCCATTGCTCTTCTTCCTTATTTTCTATGACTTGAGTTTTTGCAAGGAAAGAATCTCGCTTTGCTTATTTAAGTTGAAGAGAGGATAGTGGCTAGGGGAAGGCAGAGCAAGGTATGAGGTCCTCTGAGGGCCCTTCCATCACTAAGATTTTTTGATACTTCATCCTCCAGGAATATGATCAATATAGAGAAACACAGAAGAACTTACATAAACTGGTGCAAAGTGAAGTAAATAGAGCCAGGAAAGCAATATACCCAAAGACTATGAAGATGTCATATCAACAAACCAACAAGTCAACAAGCTCTTGTAAAGGACTTTCTAAAGGCACTGTGTTAAGTTCTGAGGACACAAAGAAAGGCAGAAACCTGGCCCCTGCCCTCTAGGAGCTTATATTCGAATGGGGAGGACAACATGAAAACAGTTATGTACGTACATCCTTAGGACACGTGGGAGATAATCCTATCCCACTAGCCTTACCTCATGCCAAAAGATAGGATTTGAGCTAAAACTTGAAGGAAGTCAGGAGAGGAAAATGAGGAGAGAGAGAGAGAGAGAGAGAGAGAGCATCCTTGGCATGAGGAACAGTAAATAGAACAATCACAAAATGATTGAAACTGATTATTTTATTGCAAAATTATAAAGAATAAGTTTGGCCCGAGAGAAGAGAGAAAAAGAGCCCTCCCTTTGTTCCTTAGCTGATGTGGGGTTCCATGGATGTGGAACATTACATGTAATGCCAGAATTTTTTGTGCTGATTGGTTTGCTGATTTTTTCTCTTTTTTCCTCTTTTTTTTTAAAATTAAAAATTGTTTTAAGGGATGGCTTTCTGGGACGAGGAAGGAAGAGGAAAACCCAGTGGAAAATCTAGATAATGTAAAAACCAAATAAATCAATAAAATATATATTTTTAAAAACTTATCTTTTCCCTGAAACCAGCCCCTTTTCTTAACTTCCTTATTTCTGTTAATGGTACCATCATTATCTCAGTCACAAATGCCAAAAGTGTGAGGATCATTCTTGTTTATTCCTTTCCCCCTACATCCCTTTAGATAGATAGATAGATAGATAGATAGACAGACAGACAGACAGACAAACAGCCTATTTATTAAGGGCTTATTATGTTCCAGGCACTGTGTTAAGTGCTAGAGATATGAATATTAGAAAACAAGATGGTCTGTACTCTCAAGGGCCTTATATTCTAATAGGAGAAGACAAATCATAAAGAGCTGGAAAGCTCTGAGGAAGGACAGTTTTTACAGCAGTAGGTTGAGAGGTAAGGAAGTTTAGAAAGTGAGTTGAGTTGGGAGTGAAGTGAACAGCAGGGATAGGGTCCCTCAGGAAAAGGCAGTCCTGGTCAGGGACTCACCAAACAAGAAGACAGTTGTCTTGAGATGAGCAGAGCAGCTGGTGAGGAGGTGCAGAGTAATTTGATTCAGTAGCCTAGTTCTGTTGATTATTTATTCAAAATATCATTCCTATTCCCACCCCAGTTCAAGTTCTTATTACTTTAGGCCTAGATTATTAAAATGGCCCCCTAACTGGTGGTAGGTGAGGATAGATAAGGGCCTAGAAACACGTTCTGCTGTATAAAGAACAGTTGAAAGACCTAGGGGGTAATTAGACCAAAGAAGGGACGATTTAAGAAGGAGACAGGGGGTGGCTAGGTGGAACAGTGAACAGAGCACCAGCCCTGAAGTCAGGAGACCTGAGTTCAAATCCAGCCTCAGTCACCTAACACTTACTAGCTGTGTGACCTTGGGCGAGTCACTTAACCCCAATTGCCCTCCCAAAAGCAAAAATAAATAAATAAAAAATAAAAATTAAAAAAAAAAAGAGACAGGAAAGTTGTCTTATTTGAAGGGTTATCCTGTTGTGTAGAGTTTCAGTTTGTTCTGGTTGGTCCCAGAGAGCAGAACTAGGACCATTTGGTAGGAATTATAAAGAGGCAGACTTGACATAGTCTAACCTAACCATTAGAACTGTCTGAAAGTAGAATGGGCTGCCTTGGGAGGCAGAATCCCCCTCATTCTTCAGGGAGAGGCTGGATGATGGTTTGCTAGGGAAGTCTTAAATAGGATTCATTGATTGGCTAGGGGTTAGCTGTCTGAGATCCCTTCTAGTTTCATATTGTATGGTTGTCCTGAATCTATTATTCCTGTAATATCTCTTTGCCCACATTTCCCCTCCTCCCTCAGTCAAAAAGCTTCATGGTGATGATTCTATGCCTAATGGATATGTAATTCAAAATCCTTGTCTGAGTATTCAAGAGCTACCTTTGTCTGGCCCCATCCTAACTTGTCAGCCTTTTCTTCCACTACTTCCCTCTACAAACCCATGGACCCAGTCAAAAAATTATTGGTTATTTCCCAAATAAATTTTCTTCTTCTCCGCTTTTGTGTCCTTGGACTTACTATTTCTTTAATGTAGACTGCCCTACTCCACATCTCTGTCTATTGAAATTCTACCCAGATTCAAGGCCCAACTCAAATGCTTCATTTTCTATAAAACTTTCCCTGATCATCACAGCCAGAAATGGATTCCTCCTCTGAATTTCTTTGGATGATTGTCACTAAATACCTCACATAGTAGTTATTTGTGTACATTGTCCATTCTACTAGATGGTAATCTCCCTGAGCCCAGGAAAGTACCCCATACATTTTTATATCTTCATAGTTCCTTATGCATAATAGATGACCAATAAATATTTGTTGAATTAATACATTCCCAACATGATGCTGTTAACTTGACATCCAAAGGAAGCTGAAGTGGTCCATTCTATTCTTCTACTAGAACCTTTTCTCCTGACTTATTGATCTGACTTTTCTCTTCAGATATGTCATGAGTCTCTTGACTCTCCACCTTTGTTCCGGCAGTGGACAAAGCCCCCTCCTTCCACTAATCTATCTGGGTCCTGTTTCTACTGGGTTGGCTTAAGTCCCTCTTCCTTTACTGTACATCTTTACCTAACTACCCCAATATATAATAATCCCTTTTCTGAACTCCCTACAGAAATTACTGATTCTGCCACCCATAGAATCACAGGATGGATGTCTGAACTGGAAGAGACCTCTGAAATCACTCAGATCCATCTCCCCATTTTAGAGGAAAGGGCACTGAAGCTTAAGGAGGTTAATTGAATAGCTACTGGTTAGTCATGGAACTGGGATTTGAACCCAGATTCTCAGACTCCTAAATCATGGCTTTCTCCACTGTATCAAACTGCCTTTCCTCATTCCACAACTACCAGCTATCATTAATTTATATATCTTGGCATTCTATCAGTAAACCCCTTGAAGTCAGGGATTTCATCTTGTTCTTAATTGTTTACCCCACAGAGCATGTGTTTAATAATGCTTGTTAATTGATTAATTGGCACTGATGACAATTGACATTTATCTAGTGCTTTGAATATGTTCTCTCTGTTCAATCCCCACAATGACTCTGTGAATTAGACACAAAAGGTGTGAGGGGAAAGAATGGTTGGCTTGGAGTCAGAAAGACCTGGGTTATGAATCCTACCTTAGACGTTTCCTAGCTGTGCAACCCTGAGCAAGTTACCTAACTTCTCTGAGCCTCAGTCTCTCCATCTGTAAAATAAGGAGCTTGGACCTGATTACCTCTAAGTTCTCTGATGACCTTCTAACTCTAAATCTTTGATCCTAAATCTATGATGCCTATTTTATAGATGAGAAACTGAAGCTCAAAGAGTTTCAGTGACTTGACTATTAGGGTTACATAGCTAGGAAGTGTCAGAGGTGGGATTGGAAAAGCCAGTTCTAATTGACTCATAAAAACTGATTGTTAAATTTTCAGTGGGAGCATTTACACTACAGAAATTTGGAAATGCTCAAGTCAGGGCTTGATTTATTGTTTTATTGGTGTCTAGACTTAAGAAAATGATGGAGAAAATTTTAATAATTCAGATTAAACTTGTGCTGTGGGTACCTGTTATTTTCAGAGAGTACATTGTTAAATATTTCTTCAGTATGCTCCTGGAGAGGAACCCAGTTCCTCTTGACTCTAAGTCCATCACTCTTTTCACTACACCATGGGGCCTTCAGGGATCTGAAGCACATTCATATTCATTCTTCTCTGGGACCAATGGCACATGCAAGATCGTCAACTAGGGCAGGTCTTCTTTGATCATGGAACTGAGTGATGCAAACAAGACTATGTGAGGATTGACCCCAGGACCTCACCACTGAATTATCTTTGGCCTCCTCATATATGTTCCAGGCCTATTGGGCAGAAAGCAAATCATTCCTAATAGCATCTGAGTAGGGCCCAAACATGCTTATAATGGGATCATCATCTTCCTTCATCAATAGGCTGTTGTTTTGCCTTCAGTGGGACAAAGATGTTCTATCCCTTGGCACATGCTTTAGGAAATTAATTAACAATTCATCCAGAAGGGAAGGAAATAGCTTCTGGACTCCACAGGAGACTTTCAGCAAGCAAGTCACTCTCCCCAACCCCCCACCCTCTCCCCTGCATTGGTTCTTTGGGTTTGACCTGGGATACAGGCAGTGGCTGTTCCTTCCACGAGCCTTCAGGCCTTGCAAACAACTTGTTGCCCAATGGGCATCCAAGAGGAGAGGGGAAGCCTGGTTTTGCTCTGCCCTTCTAGTCCTAGTCCTGAAGAATACCTCAGATTTATATGTCATTAAATAATTAACTCAGTGCTGCATCAGAGAAAAACTAATGTCGGTCTTGGTAAAAGACCTCAATTAATTGCTTTTCATTTCAGGCCTGTGCAGTTTCTCCACGATGAGATAAAAGAGAGAGGAAGTGGGTCTCACAGCTGGGCCAAGAGACACCTTCATAAAAGGTGAAAAATGACTCTCTTCTGATCAGGCTATGGTCTGCAGGATTATAAGAGCTTTGCTCAACCAGGGACTGTCACCATCAGATCCCAGCAATTAATAGATAGGTCACTGCCCCTATTTTTGCTGCTTCCAGGAGAAGTGGCAGGTTGGAGGAGGGTGTGGTTGACAAAGAACCCCTTTGACTTTTTGGTGGTAGGAGTTAAGGGACTGATCCCCCATGAGGGAGTCTAATTCCTTGGGGGTGGAGAAAGCATGGAGCTTTTTTATGATACTTAGGGGAATATTTATACTCTCATTTATTATATATCTGGCTTCTTGTTTATTGAATGTGTAGCATCTCAGGGGATATTTCTTGACCCAGAATGCAGGTAAATGCACAGAACTCACAATTTTAGAGCTGGAAGGGTATACACCAACATCTTTTTTGTAGATGGTGACATTGAGGCCCAGAGAGGCTAAAGAGACTTACCCAATACCACCCAGATAATCTGTAGCAGGGCTAGGTCTTGCATCTACATAATTTAGAGCTAGAAGGGCCCTTAGAAGGCAACTGAGAACAACACCCCCCTCATTTTAAAGATTATAAAAGTAGTGATACATAGCTAGTTGGTGAACCAAGGTCTTACTGATTACAAGTCCAGTGGCCTATATACTCTGCCAGGTTTCAAGACATACCATAACAATTCGAAAAGACTCATGAATGCAAATGCTATCCACATTCAAAGAAAGAATTATGGAGTCTGAATGCAAATTGAAGCATACTATTTTGTCTTTTTTTGGTTGTTTTTTCTTTCTCATGGTTTTTCCCTTTTGTTCTGATTCTTCTTTCACAACATGCCTAATGTGGAAATGTTTCATATGATTGTACATGTATAGCCTATATCAGATTGCATGCTGTCTTGGGGAGGGAGGGAAAAATAATTTGGAACTCAAAATCTTATAAAGGTGATTGTCAGAAACTATCTTTACTGTAATAGGAAAAAATGCTGTTAAGTTAAACAAAAAAAGAGACACTATAGTGTTTTTCTTCTCTATTTGTAGATGATTTTTAGAATCATTCAATAAACATTTATCAGATACCTACTATGTGCCCAATGAAGAACAACAAAATAAATCAAAGATATGTTAAGCTCCAAAGAACTCTATAAACGTCAGCTGTTGTCATTGTTAGTGCTGTCAGCAGCAGCAGGAACACAACACCTTAGAGCATCCAGTGTCAGGTGTGGGCATGCTTGGGTTTCCTGCCCTGGCTTGGGCCTGTGCAAGAATGAGCAGGAAAGAATGATTTCAATAAGATTTGCTCCCACCTCCTTTCTCTGTCCTTCCACGTATACTTAATCTGTGAAGAGCTCGAGCCTTCTTAGAGAAAGGTCTCCAACCATGAGTCAGCATCAAAGTACTGAAGTTAATAAAGCAAGTCTAATCCAGGGAATGGGATTTTTCCCCATGTAAGGATGGAACCAGCTTCCCCTGACCCATCTCCAGTCTCTGGTACACCTGGCACTTTTCTTTACCTATTATCTAATGGGTGGCACACCAGAGCTGCTGGGGTAGCAGGTTATCCTGTTTCTCATTTGCTGTCAAGCCTTATGAGCCTCAGAGACTTCTGTGTCATAGGTTTCTCCATCCTTCCCTCCCTTGCCCCAATTTTCCTGGCCTTAGCATACATGTTATCCCTTTCCCCTTTCAGTTCTCCTGAGCAAAGGTAGTTTTTCAACAAGGACTTGACTGGCAAATATGAGGAAATAAAAAAAAAAATCTATGCAGAAAAAATTTAGCATTGATGAGCTACTGAACATGAGAATTTTATCCCAGATATGTCTAATCCAGTCACAGAGGCAAGCACAGCTTCAATGAAATTCAAACAACATTCATTAATTCCAGTTTGGCTGGGCTTAAGAGTGTGAAGGGGAGTAATGTGGAACAAATATGGAAAGGCAGGTTTGGAGCCAGATTGCACAAGAGGCTGAATACCCCATTTAGGAGTGTGGATTATATTCAATAGCTAAAGGGGGGAGCTTTGGAAGGCTTCTGAGGAGGGGGTGGGGATGGGTGGATGGAATGGTGGCCTTGGCAGTTGACTGGCCCCATCATGCTATTTGCAGCAAGAGCATTTAAAACACTTTACAATCTGGCTCCAACCTTGTAGTGTTTTACACCCTTTTGTCTCTTCTATGGGAGGCAAGGTGGCAGCACTGAATAGAACCCCAGGCCTGGAGTAAAACAGACCTGAGTTCAAATTCATCCTTAGATACAGTTAATAGCTGTTTGACCCTGGGCAAGTCACTTAGACCTCTTTGCCTCAGTTTCCTCCTCTGTAAAATGAGCTGGAGAAGGGAATGGCCAACCTCTCCAGTTTTTTTTGCCAAAAAAACTCCCCATCTCCCTTCTCTGTGCTTGTCTATCATGTTCTCTGTCCTCACCTCAGCTTCTTAGAATCCTTGGTTTCTTCTAATATTCTTCTCAAGCATCACCTTCTGCATGAAACTTTTCTGGATCCCTTCAATTACTAGTGACTTTTCCTCCAAATTACCTTATGTTTATTTTGAATGTATTTTGTCCTTCCTGAGCACACGGATGAGCACATAGAAGCAACTCAGAAACCCATCTGGGAATAACAGGTAACCATACAGATCAACCACACAATGGAGAAGCAATTTACAGATAGAAACCCAAAAGGTCGTAATAATATGGATGGTTCCTCCCTGGTGTGCTGTTCTGGCCAGAGTTTTCCTTGGGGTTTGTTCTCTGCACCCCAGGGAATAACATGAGGGTTTAGGTCCCAGCTTGGTTTGTGGGAGCCCGCAAGGTAGTGCTAGGTCAGCTACTGGAAAGCGTGAAGATGTTAAAGCAGGAGAAGAATCATAGATGGTAAGGAGCAAGGTGGACAAATAAAACCCAGTCTGATACACAAGGAAAGCCATGGCTACAGGTAGGGTTCAGTGGAGACAGACAGTCTGCTGGCAGCATGATATGCTAGAAGGAAGGCCTCAACTCTTGGCCGGCTTCTCACTCCCCAACAATTGCAGCAAAGAGATGAATATAGTTTTTTTTTTTAATAAACAGTCATTAAGCACCTAATATGGGCCAGGAATTATGCCAAGTACTTTATAAATGTGATCTCACTTGATCTTCCAAACAACCTTGGGAGGTAGGTGCTATTTTACATTTGGGGAAACTGACTCAAGACAGAAGTTAATTGACTTCTCAGGGTCATACTGGTAGGAAGTGTCTGAGGCTAGATTTGAACTCAGGTCTTCCTGACTCCAGGTTCAATGTTCTATCCACTGCACCACCTAGCTTCCTCCAAATTTAAGGAGAAGCATGGGGGAGGTTGAGTGTTTGTTTCTGAAAACCTATGTTGCAGCAATGACTGTCAGGTCTTACTTTCAACAAATTGTTTAACCTCTTGGAGGCTCCATTTATACATCTGTAAAATGAAGATAATCATATTTGTCAAGTCTGCCTCACTGGGTCATTGTAAGGATCAAATGAGACAACGAACATGGAAGAACTCTGTAGCCATAGGGCTCAGGAGGAATTAAGTTGTTATTATAGGTTCCTGGAGGGCTGGGACTTGGCCTGTGTTCCCTTTGTAGAGCACCCAGAATAATGGCTCTGTATGAATAGGTACTTAATAAGAGGTTTTGGATGATAGTGATTATGGAGGCTGGTGATCAGCTGTTCTCCTGTCTCGATTCCCATTGGGACCATGCAGATGGAAATGAAAGGCTTCACTTGCCTCTCTGCGCCTGGACAGAAAGCGAGCAGTGGAGAAAGTAAGGATTTGTGTGAAAATGGAAGTGCTCGTGCCCTCCCACCGCTCCAGGTGTGATGCTCAGGCCTTTCCTAGGGCTCAGTATCCAGGCCCTCAGGTCCCTGAAGCTAGGGGAGGGATGGGGAAGATTCTGTGGGTAGAAAGGATCCCTCTCTACCTCCTCCCCATTCTCCCCCTCCCCCATCAATTTACAAGACTGATGTATACATATTACTGGCGGCTGGGTTGGATCAGGGAACACGGTGACATTTCAGATGATTGAAATCTAGGATAAGTGGGAGAGCTTCTAAAATGGAAACACTTCACTTCTGTGAGATGCATGGTAATGGTTTTAGTGAGCGATGCCCTTGCAGTAATCCCAGAAGGATTCCCTGTTTGGGAAACAGAGGAGACAGATGAGAACAGTGAGGCCCCTTAGTCCTTTACTAGCCTTAGCTTGCTTTGAACTCACAACATTTAATTCCCAAGCAGAATCAGCTGACTTCCACCCAAAAAAGTCAGGCAGATCCGATCTGAATCTCCTAAGTCATACAGGCCTTTATCCTTTCTGGCTACATTCACTTTTTATTTTTTTAAAGACTCTTAGGGCCTGGGAGATTTATTCCCTGCCATCCCCTTTATTATTACTATTTGTTTTATCATTTTTTTTCCAATTACATGGCTGTATTTAGCTTAATGCGCAGCCTGGATTTTAGGCCCAGTCACTTCATGGCCAATATCACTAACACTGCTGAGAGAGTCCCTGCACATCATTAATTTACTGATCCCAGGCCAAAGAACTTTGCTGAAACAGTCACCAAATTCCTGCTTCCCTGGGCTGGCTTAGCCCTTTACAAACTCATGGTGTTCAACTTGCATTGGGATCTCACTCCTTCTTTGCCATCTTTTACCTTGTCTCTTTGTGACGCCTTAGTTTGCTCCCAAATCTTTGGTCTATTTAAGCCTCCTCTCTAATTCTCTCACTTCTTACAGACTCTGGCCCTTACTTCCTACTTTTCTGAGAAAATCGAGGTCACTAAGCACAGGCTCCCTCATCTTCTCTCCTCTCCACTTAAGAATATTTCTGTCTCTTCAGCGTCCTCTCCTCCTTCACTCTTGCCTGAGAGGAAACAGTATTCTTCAACAGAATGCCACAATTAAGCATTCAACCTGGGCCTTTTCCTCGTTTATGAATTCAGTTCTGAATAGAAGGGAATTCAGTAAACAGCTCGTTTCCTGTATGTAAAGCATTCTGTTGGACACTGAGATAAAACTTTAGAAAAGATAGCTCATGGAGCTTACAGTCTCGTAAAAGGTTATCACACACACATACACACACACACACACACACACGCACACGCATACACACATGCACACACACACACACACGCACACGCACACAAGATAGTGGAAAATCATTGGAATCTGGCCTGGAATCGTGACTCTGTTGATTTCTACATTTGGATCCAGGGCAATGTACTTAAATTCTTTGGGCCTCAGGTTTTGATTTTGGTTTTGTTTCTTTTTTTGCTTTTTAGGAGAGGGGAAGGCAGGGAATTGGGTTGAAGTGACTTGACCAAGGTCACATGGTTAGTAAGTGTTAAGTGTCTGAGGCCACATTTGAACTCAAGTCCTCCTGATTCCAGGGCCAGTGCTCTATTCACTGTGCCACCTAGCCAACCCCATTGTTTTTGTTTTCTTAACCTATTAAATGTGAAAACTGTGAAGGGAAGCAGAGTTCCAGATCACCTTCCTTTGTCCTCTTCACTTCAGGATCTTCCCAGACAGTGAATCCTGCTTCAATTCCACACCCAAAACAAGACTCAGTCTCAATCCAGGCCTCTTGCCTCTGGTCTCTTTCAGACCGCAACTTCCGGTCTCTGTCTTTGCCCCAAGGCCTTTCTGGATCG
Organism: Pseudochirops corinnae; assembly: GCA_028646515.1. Taxonomy (NCBI): domain Eukaryota; kingdom Metazoa; phylum Chordata; class Mammalia; order Diprotodontia; family Pseudocheiridae; genus Pseudochirops; species Pseudochirops corinnae. The sequence goes on from CM053588.1 coordinate 145,691,938, forward strand.
GACCCACCTGCAACTGTTAGCTTCTGCCTCCCTTCCAGACTCCCCCAGACCTTACCTTTGCCCACTCCTGCAGGCTGTAAGGCAGGCCCCCTGGGCATTACTACAATTCAGAGGTTGGATCCTAAGGGAAGATCTTGAACATTCTAATCACTTGCCTATAAAAAACCATACATTCCAGGTATATAGAGTGAAAGTAGTCCCAGAAGGAAGGTACTTTTTCCTTGGGGAATGGGGGGGGGGGGGCAGGAAGACCAGGGAAAGACTCCCTGCAGAAGGTGAGATTTGAGCTTAGTATTGAAGAAAGCCAAAGAAGAGATGAGGCTGAGCTGAGAAGGGAGAGCAGACCCCCAGTAGAACGTGAGCTCTTTGAGGGCAAAGACCTTGGTTTTTACCTTTCCTGTATCCCTAGCATTTGGCACAGTGCCTGGTACCTAGTAAGCATGCAATAAGTGCTTGTTGACTTATTGCCTTTAAGATCTCTTGCAGTTCTAAAATCCTATGATTCTGAACAACTACAGTATAAAAATACATAACTGTACAGCAGTATAAGCAAACATGATATGTGGCCTGAGGGAGGGAAAGATCATGACTGACTTTCCATTTATCAAATATTCACCAAGTACTGGGCATGTGTGGCAAACTGTTGTGAAAGATGAAAAGATGACAAAGACACAACCCCTTCCCTCAAAGGAGCTTCTAATCTAATACGAGAGCTAAAAGCACATATGTCTGAGCCAAAGACCAGTGGCACAATGGATAGAGCTCCCAACCTGGAGCCAGAACGACCTGAGTTCACATCTGACCTCAGACACTTACTGCTGGTGTGATGCTGGGCAAGTCACTTTATCTCGGTCTGCCTTAGTTTCCCCATCTGAAAAACAGGGGTAATAATAATAGTACCTGCCTCCCAGGGCTGTTGTGATGATTAAATTTATGGAGCACCTCGAAAACCTTAAGGAGTTATGGAAATGTTAACTATCATTAAACCTTCTGTTAATATGGGAGGGTTAACGAGGTTTGTCTGAGTGAGTGTTTGTTGAATGACTGAATGGATGAGGGCACTCCAGGTATGGGTTGTACCACAAAGGGATATGAGGTTCTGAGATTCTATGACCCTGTGCTGTAGGGAGATGATGATTTGTGGAGGCATTACCTACTCTAATGAAATCATGGATCCTTAAGGAATGAAGTCCAGGCCAAGGTAAAGTGCACTTTGGAGGTAGGGAGAGACAATGGGCAATGGGTGAAAATGAGTGTGTTTATAGGCAGCAACAGGGGGAGCACAGAAACTGGGCTAGAGGGCCACACTACTCACTCCAGGAAGGAGGTAGTCTCTACCGGCCACCACTTTCCTATCTGAAGTATATACTGAGCCTTAAGGAGCAATGGCTCCTACCATGGAAGGTGCGTCAGTGATATCACTAATAGTATCTTAATTGCGTGCAATGAATAGGCCATTGAGGGTCTTCTCACTTGCTATGTGGAAGCCCCTGAGCCAATTTCTCAGGGTTCTGGGCTACACATGGGCAGGACTGAATGAGCTGTATTAATAGGTTCCCAAGCATAATCCATCATCCCCTCAACAATGCATTTCTGACAGTTAATTAGAATCCACATAGTGGAATAACTAACATCGTGTTTGGAATTACAATCTATTGCTAAACAACAGATCAGACAGTCATCTCAAACCCAAGTCACCCTGGATGTCTTAAGTACTGCTGATTCCAAAAGCCTGTTTAACGCTTTTTAGTCAATAATCCTGCCAAACAGTTTCAAATGGCTTCATTACACTGAGGGTGTAGTGTGGCTGCTGCCATTTGTCCTTTTGCAGGGGTAGAAAGGGGAAAAAGATTGGAGCTGCTCTGACTGAGTCTGCAAAGCCTCCCACAATCTCTCTTCTGAGATAGCGTTCCTAATTTCTGCCTCACTTCCGGGTGATGGAGAGAAGAGACTCTCAGCCGTCACGGGGTGACCTGAGGGAAAATAATGTGGGACAGGCAGTCAAAAGCTGGCTAGGCAAAGTGCCCCTGATACCAGGCCAATGTCACAAGGGACCTCAGCATTGCATATTCTTGCCTAACAAACCAAAACAAACAAACAAAAAACCTACTGAAGCTGGGAGGTTGAAAACTTATCTCTAATCTTTGGAGCTGCCATCATCGGGTTCAATTATGGTGCTTTCCAACAAAATATTTCCCTGGTGTACTGCCAGGGCCAAAAAATTGGCTGCATAGACCATAGGTCTGACCTAATGTGATGTCTCTTCCATTCTGAGGGTACGGGAAAGAAACTTGGATTTGTAGTCAGTGACCCCGGGATTGAATCTCATCACTGATACTTACTTTGAGGAAATAATTTCTCTGGGCCTCAGTTTCCTCAAATGTGAAATTATACACCGGACTAGTTTGATAATGCTTACTACTTGTGTAATCTTGGACAAATGATTTAGCTTTCTTTCTTTCTTTTTTAGCTTTTTGGAGGCGAAAGGGCAAGGCTAAATGACTTGCCCAAGGTCACACTGCTAGTTTTTTGTGTTAAGTGTCTGAGGTCAGATTTGAACTCAGGTCCACCTGACTCCAGGGCCAGTGCTCAATCACTGCACCACCTAGCCACCTGCTTAGCTTTCTTTAATCTCAGTTTCCTCATCTCTAAAATAAGGGGGTTGGATTAGATGGGTTCTGAGGTCCCATGAATCTGTGATTATGCGTGGGCTGATAAAGTTCCTTCTGGTTTAGTCCAATGATCCTATAATCTTATTTATGTTTTCCCTCTAGAGGGAGCACCATTCTGGAGAGGATAACTGATGCTCAGCATAGTGATTTTCTCATGTTCTCATCATTAATTAGGGCTGAGATCAAGATTTGAACCCTGGTTTTCTGGATCTAAGTTCATTGCCCTTTCTACTAGGACTTTATCCCTTCTGCTCTCTAAAGGAGGAGTTCTTAGCCTTATTTTTAATGTCATGGACCTCTTTGACAGCCTGGTGACATCTATGGACTCCTCAGAATATTTTCAAACGCATAAAATAAAATAAATAAAATTACAAAGGAAACAGAAAGCTAGTGAAAATACAGATGGAATTTTTTTTCCTGCCCAAGTTCCTGGACTCCTGAAGTTGTTCCACACACAGGTTAACAATTCTTACTTTAAAAGAAAGACATTCCTGAAAGACCTTCAGGAAGCTATTTCTATTAACTTAAATTTTTGGGCCAATTCATTCAATCACAAATGAGTAACTTTATCACCAGGACTGTTGTTGGAAGCTTTATTGAGTTCTTGGTTGTCCTTAGGAGAGAATGTCTGAAAATCAGTGGCTGATCAAAAGCATCCCTGGAGTTTCTGACTGTTCAGCTTTCTCAGGGCACTTTCCCTTGGACTAGGATGTTACCTCCTTTGATACGTCATTACGGCTTTTCTTATTATATTGGGTTATTTTCGGTTTGGTGAATTATAAACTCCAGTGCTAGAGTGTAAGCTCCATGATGCTGAGTTCCTATCCTTACCATGCTCTCTCCTTTCCCCTACTAGAAAGTGATTGCACATAGTAGGAACTTAATAAATGTTGAAGAAGTATATGAAAAATCAATAAACAGATTATAAATTCATAACATCTTATGATTTAGAATAGGAGCTCAGATATTAGCCTTGTTCTGTTCTGGGGGGGGGGGTGGATGAGACAAATAGAACAGAAAAGAGATCAAAATCTGGGGTTCAGGTCCTGGGGGAGCTGACAAGCTTCTTCATAGCTAGAATAGTGAAAAGAACACAGGATTTAGAGTTTGATATCAGAGAAGAAATCCTGGATCTCCTGCTTACCACTTGTGTGACCTTGAACCAATAAATCACTTACCTCTCAGGACCTCATTTTCCCTTTCTGTAAAATGCAGAGATTGGGCTAGAGCAGAAGTTCTCAAACACTCAGGCTTTAGGTTACCTGAGTCTCGGGGCCAAACTAGATTAAAATGTAATGGGAAATATTTAGCAAAATAAATACAAATACAAGAAAAGTATAATGTTACACATTAAATTTGTTGTTGTTGAGTTGATTAGTCACGTCCGACTCTTCATGACCCCATTTGGAGTTTTCTTGGCAGAAATACTGGAGAGGTTTTCCATTTCCTTCTCCAGTTCATTTTATAGATGAGGAACAGAGGCAAATAGTATTAAGTGACTTGCCCAGGGTCACACAGCTAGTAAGTGTTTAAGGCTGGATTTGAACTCAGGTCTTCCTGACTCTAATTTTGGTACTCTATCCTCTGTGGCACCTAGCTTCCCTGTGTGACCCTGAACAAATCACTTAACCTTGTTAGTCTCAGTTTCCTCATCTGTAAAATGAGCTGGAAAAGGAAATGGCAAACCACCCCAGTATCTTTGCCAAGAAAATCCTAAATAAGGTCACGATGAGTTGGACATGACTAAAATGACTGTACATATTAAAACTAAGTCAGTATATGGCCTGCAAGGATCCTTATGTACACATTAGTGCCTCTGTGTTTGAGTTTGAAGACACTGGACTAGATAATTTCTAAGATCTCTTTCATATCCAGATTCTAAGTATCAAAGGCTTTGTACTTTCTTTTACCTATGTCCAAGTTTGGTTCAAGAGCCAAATACACACACATACATACACACACACACACACAGATCTTGATAACTAAAATGTTGGTCTAAATTGAGTAAGATGAAATTTGATAGGAATAAATGCAAAGTCTTATACTTGGGTTTAAATAGTCAATTGCACAAATACAGTATAGTAGAAGTGAGGTTAGACAGAAGTTCATGTGAAAAATATCTGTGGGTTTCAGTGGACTACAAGCTCAACATGAGGATGTTATATGCAAGTCAAAAAGTTAATGTGATCTTAAGCTGCAATAAGGAAGGCATAGGATTGATAGTTCTGTTGCATACTGCCCAGGTTAGAACACATCTGGAGCATTAGTCACATTTTAGGAGGATCAAAGACAATCTAGAGAGCATCCAGAGATGGTAATCATGAAGGAGCTAGAGGAATGTGCCTGGAGAAGGGAAGACTTGGGCAAGGGGGCCAGGGGACATGGTGTTTATCTTCAAGTATTCGAAAGACTCTCATGTGGAAGAATAATTAGACTCATTCTACCAGGGCCCAATAGGAGCACCTACATGGTACAGTGGATAGAGTACCAGGCCTGGAGTCAAGAAGACTCATTTTCCTGAGTTCAAATCCTCCTCAGACATTTAACAGCTGTGTGACCCTGGACAAGTCACTTAACTGCCTCAACATCCTCACTGTAAATTGAGCTAGAGAAGAAAATGGCAAATCAGTATCTTTTTCAAGAAAACCACAAATGGGGTCATGAGGAGTTGGACACAACTAAACAGCAACAAGAAGCCTGGCCCCAGTGAAGGTGAATTAGGAGCAATGGGTGGAAGTTTCAGAGAGATTCAATGTTTGACTTTTTGTATATGTACTGCCAGTGCCTGGCACTTAGTAGAGACAGAGATAGGGACTGGACCTGCGATTTTATTAGAGGCAGCTAGGTTGTATGGTGGGTAAAATACTGGACCTGGAGTTAGGAAGACCTGAATTCAAGTCCAGCCTCAGACACTTACTGGCTGTGTGACCTTGGGCAAGCCACTTAAACTCCATCTGCCTCAGTTTTCTCATCTGTAAAATGAGAATAATAATAGCACCTACCCCCTGGAGTTGTGAGGATGAAATGAAGTAGTATTTGTGAATTGCTTTGCAAATCTTAAAATGCCATATAAATACTAGCTATGTCATATCATATCGTATCATCATCACTACCACCATCATCATTATTAATCTTCCAATGCAGAGTATCATCTCTTCTGCAACTCATACACAGCCTTAGAGAATTACCTAGAACACTAGGTAACTGACTATTTGACACTGTCCAGGTCGAATTGCTAATATATGGAAGGGATGGGTCACCCCACTATTCTTGACTTCCAGGCCAGCTCTGTCTACATTATGCATTTCTACAGCAGCATGGTAGCACTCAATAATGCTTATTGATGAATTAAGAACATTTCTTGACAAGTGGAGTGGTCTACAAGTAAAACGGGTGGCCTTCAGGGAGTGTATACTGGGTTTTTCCTTACTGAAGGATTTCAAGTGAAGGCCAGATTGGGAATGTTGTAGAAGAGATTCTTGATCTTGATTCAGGATCTTTATCTTGATTTTTGTAACGTGTTGGCATGCCTCTGAAGTCCCTCCCAACTCTCTGATCATGTGGGGAATATGTCTAACCACAGCATCTGTGGAGTTCTCAATGGGCTACTCAGGTTTCTCCTATTCACTAATTGATAGCATTGATACATTTCCATCATTAATCACAACTCAGTCTTCTGTAGTTTTGATGCCTCAGTAGAGGAGAACTCAGAGTATGGTACACTTTGTTCTAAGGGGTTGGAGAAAAGATCAAGTTGTGGGCCCAGAGGAATTTTCTGAGTCTGGGGTGGGGAGCTAACATCTCAGGCTTAGGTTCCTGACTCCCGGTTCTTGGCTCCTGGTGCAGGGAATGAGGCTGCTGGCATTACTTACAGTTGCAATGCTATGCTGCCTCTGTATGAATAAATTGGGTGCCTTGTGGAAAGATCATTGCATCTCCAATGCAAATCCCCGGAAGACAATAAATATAGATCCCTGTGTTGCAATCACAGCAGCATCTTGATCTGCCTGTGGTGATTAAAGTGTAACCAAACTGCCGCTTAATTTCATTCCAGGCCATTTGCAAAAGATACCTTTGATGCAGAAATAGCCTCTCCTGCTCTGGAGTTCTGGATCTGGAAGCTGTTCTCTTCCGTGCTGTGGTCCCTGATCTGACTGAGTAGTGTTTATGTTTGGTACTATTTGTGGATAAATTGTAATAATAGTAACTGACATTTGTGTAGTGTTTGCACAGACACATATTATCCCATTTGAACCTTAGATCAACCCTTTGAGGGTGCTCCTTCTACAGACAGTAATAGCTCCATTTTACAGATGGGCTTCAGGAACTGAGTCTAAGAGAGGTTAATTGACTTGCTGATAGCCACAAAGCTAGTGAGTGTCAGAGGCAGGATTTGAAGCCAATTTTTCTTGGCTTCAAATACTCCACCACTCTACCCATTGCTTCATGGAAATGCCCAGCAATCTCATCACTAGCTCTTTCCATAGGAGCCATTTGTATCCCTCCTTCTGTCAATGTTTCCACAAGCCCACTGTCCCAAACCTATCCCTTCTATTGAATAGAACTTAGAGACTGAATTTTAGAGAGAGGTTAAGTAACCTACACAGGATCCCACATCCTCTCTCTGAGCTATAAAAACACATTAATGGTCTTGCCCTCTCAGTCCTTATCTTGGGGATGAGGTACACATATTTTGCTAGCTTGTGTATATGTGGGACTGTCACAGAGCCTGCAGGGGCACTCTCGGGTGCCAACCCACTTGACTGTGACAGAAGAAAAAAATGCTGGAAATGTCATCTCTCCATTATAGGAGGTGCTTTCAGACTGAAACTGGGAAAGAGAAAGGGAGAAAGAAAGTGGGAACCCGTTAGAGGAGGCGAGTGATGAAGGTGAACAAGTGATGTATTCCAGCCAAATTGGCTGGGCTGGCCTCGGTTAGTCCTGCTACAAATCCTGTGGCAGCCAAGCGGCATGATTAATCTGATTTCTCTGCAGCAAATCCTCCCAGGGCTGAAGAGCCAAGCTTTGGGATGGCATCAGCAGTGAGGAGCCAGAGAAGAGTTTGACCACACTCTAAGCCTAGGCTAGGAATGGAGTCTCAGAAGCCTCCAATTAAGACCATTAAGAAAATTGGTCGTGATAGTTCAGGACTCTTTTACCTCCACCATCATGAGAACCAAGGAGAAGGAAGGCAGTATAGTAGAGGGGAGAGGCCCCTGACATTAAGTCCTACATCTTCTACTCAATATTCTTGCCAATCTTCTCCCACATGCCTCCCTTCTACACCCTCTATGGTCCTACCAGCCCAGTATTCTGGCTCTTCCTCAGATAGGATGTTCCATCTCCCATTTCCATGCCTTTGAACTGGCTGGCCCCATGCCCAATATATTCTTCCTCCTCACTTCTGCCTCATGGAGTCCTTGGCCTCCTTCAAGATTCAACTGATGCTGTCTCCTTCCTTCAGGAGGTCTTTCTTATTTTCCTCAACTGCTAAGGCTGCCCTGAATTTACTCTACACTCTACTATCTGTTTTGTACCAATTTATGGCCATATATCTTCCCTACTAGAATGTGAGCACCTTGGAGTCAGGGATCATCGGTTTTCTTTTTCTTTGCATTTTTAGTGCTTAGCACAGTGTCTAGTACTAGGGAAACAAAGAAAGGCAAAAAATAGTCACTGGTCTCAAGGAGCTCATGGTCTAATGGGGGAAACAACATGTAAACATCTATATAAGAGGGGCCATGACCAGTCATCTTGAGTCATGTCTTACCACGGTAGTCTGATGACTCTGAAAGAGAGAGAGAGAGAGAGAGAGAGAGAGAGAGAGAGAGAGAGAAGGAGAAAGGGAGAAGGAGAAGGGGAGGGGGAGAGAGAGAGAGAGACAGAGAAGGAGAGAGAGAGAGAAAGAGGGAGAGAGAGAGAGAAAGAGAGAGAGAGAGAGGGAGAGGGAGAAGGAGAGGGGGGGAGAGAAAGAGAGACAGAGAGAGAGGGGCTAATGATTCCTCACAGTTCTGCCTCACTGAAATCTGACTCACTTGCAAGTATCCTAAGTGTCCTAATGTCATGGATCCACTTTGAGAATGAAGGATGAACAACATCTATATAGTAGCAAGATATACAGGATAAACTGGACATGATTCACAGAGGGAAGGCAATAGCATTAAGGAGGATTGGGAAGTTAGGGTGTTTGAGGGAGTATCAATATGCACATTGAAGTCTCATAATATAAGGGCAGGGGTCAGGAGGAGAGAAATATTGTCAGCCAGGCACTGAACACATTGTGGATAGGAGAGTGTCCTGGAGTTCAGTAGAAAATACTCACCAGAATCTTGATCAGACAGTAAATATAGATTGAGTGGATCTCAGAGGAAGTTAATAAATACTTGTTGATTGATTGATCAGGCTTTAGTTTTCTCATCTGTAAAATCAGGAATTTAGTGGTAGAAGATTTCTAAGGTTCCTTTCTAGTTCAAGGTTCATCTGTGAGATGAATAAAATCCATAAGGAAGGTGGAGTAGAATTTTCTGGGTTCGTGATAAGGACTTAGTGGGAATGGGTAAGGGCCGAATAAGAAATAAACTCTGACCATCTGGCTGTCAGTTGGAGTTGCTTACTGATAAATCTGGGAATGAAAACTAAAGGAGATGGATACCTTAAGGAAATCTTATTTTCTTCTCTTTCCCCAGTTTCTCTCTCTCTCTCTCTCTCTCTCTCTCTCTCTCTCTCTCTCTCTCTCTCTCTCCCCTCTCTCTCCCCTCTCTCTCTCTTTCTGTCTCTCTCTTCCCCCAACCCCCTTTCTGAGTGTGTATGTTAATATGTGATGGGGGAGATAAAGCAAAGTGGAAAAGAAGCTGGTTGTACTATTCTGGGAGAATGTGAAACACCCATTAAGGAAATACTGCATTTTTGAGGGTGGAGCAGTCAGGGGTCTCCCTGGAGTATTTTATCTGTCAGAGCTTATTATCAAACACCAATGACTGCAGAGACACCTCTCTTCACAGCCTCATCATCTCAGGTTGGAACTGTCTACACGGAAACTTGAAGGACAGAATTGAGATGATCACTTGAATCATTCAGCTAGAGAGGGGGAAAATGTTCTTCGGATTGAAGCTGCAGTGTTGGCTTGAGAATGATGGAAGCTGGTCAGATCCCCTGCACTCCAGAGTATCCTTTCCCTTGCCTGGAAAACTGGCAAGCTTCTCCCTCAGGAAAGACTCTTCCCAAGGAGCCATTATAGGATCAGAGGATAGTCCTTCCACTGGGCAGTGACATGATACGGTGGGATAGTAGACTTGTGTCTTGGCCGTAGTATCTCCAGTGCCTCGAACTGTGCCTGGCACGTAGCTTCTGCTTGTTGATTAATTGTGAAAAACTTTAGACCTAGAGTTAGAGGAGACACTTTTTAGCTGTATGACTGGGTAAACCATTCAACTTCTCTGGGACTCTGTTTCCTTATCTGTAAGATGGGAATGATGATACTTGCACTACTTTCTTCACAGGTTTGCTATGAGGCTAAAATGAGATGAAGTATATTTGATAGAGAAAGCTGGGTTTGGAGTCAGAGGATCTGGATTCAAATTCTGTTTCTGCTACTATCTCCTGTGACTTTGGTCAGTTGACTTAATGTCTCTGGGTCTTCCTCAGTTTCCTTTTCTATAAAATTAGAGTTGGGCTATATGTACCTTCTAACTCTAAATCTCTAATCTTCTTCTTCTTATTATATCCAGAGTTCCTTTAAGGAAGTGGAGGGAGGGGACTGGAATAAATGTCCAGTGAAATTTCCTCCATCTCTTGGGTTATAGAATTCTGTGCTAAAATTTTATTCCACTCCCTACTGTGATGAGGGCTGACATTGCCAATGGATATTGATCATCAATCTCTGCTCCACCAAACCATTCTTTGCTACTCCCTATTTGCTCAACACTCACAGACTCAGTTAACATTATATTTATTTGTATCTTTTGCTGTAAAGCCTAGGTATATGTTCTACTCTTCCCCCCACTTTAAATTGGGAGCTCTCCATGGGTATGGATCTGTTTCCTTCCCTTCTGTAGCTCTCCTGTACCTATTGATGTAGTGGAAAGAGCCTTGGATATGAAGTCAGAGGGTTTGGTTCAAATCCTATCTCTCCTACCATCTGTGAGACCTTGTACAAGTCACTTTCTCAGGGCCTTATTTTTTTTATCTGTAAAATGAAGGGGTTGGACTAATGACCTCAGAGATTCTCTTATAGCTTTAAATCTATGACTGTATGATCCTAAGCTATATTATTCACCCTACATATCTTTTTTGTTACTCCCATCATTTATATAGGATGACCCAAAAGTCTTAGGGTACTATAAAGCCTACTATAAGATCCTGGTATAATTAAAGGAGCCCCAAACTTGCCAGCAGAAATGGGCTCAAGTCCGTTAGGATTATATAATTGAGAGCAAATCTAGGATTTGATAGGCCAATGAGTCCAACTTCCTCATACTTACCTGCCTTTTGACCACAGTGGAATCCTTTACCCTCCATTCTCATCTGTATATACCTGCCTCACCAAGCTGCTGTAAGGAAAAACACTTTATAGCTGTTAGATAACCGTCTAAGTAAGTTATTATCCTTAATCCCCATGAGAATGTAATAAGATTCCCTTGTTGTGGTTTTTTATCCCAGGTCAATGCATCATTTGACTGCTGGAGTTCAGAAAAAGTCCTTCTTACCCATCCGCCGACCTCAGCCACTCAACTACTTTCTTTTCTGGGAACTCTCTAGCAAGCTGTAGTCCCATCTCTACCTACTCCTCTCCCTCTATTTATCTACCTGTGGCCTTATTTTGCAATCTCCATCCAGACAGACACTGAGAGGGAGAGAGGAGATGTGTTGGGAATTCTGAACTCTCTGCTGGGGTGACTTGAGGGAATGGTGTGTGTGTGTGTGTGTGTGTGTGTCCTTCTGGGTGTGAAATGTTCCTTTGGAATGCTTTTATGTGATGGGCGCCCTGGTCCAGAGTTACTGCCCCTTTTAGTCTGCCTGCTGCCCATAAAATCTCTGGTTACTATTTTACCTGCTCTTCTAATACCTAGAGGAGATACAGAGGGGACCACAATGAGGTGCCTGTAGCAGAGACAGCTACATAGGCAGAAAATATTACGAGATAGCAAGAGATATGAAGAGTTACTGGGGTGTGATGAAAAAACTTGGAATTTCAGTGACTCTTTATATCCACAGAGTTCTTACCCATTTGTAAATCCTTTTTTTTTGTAAATTCTTTAAAAAATATTTTATAGTTATCTTTTGGTTTTGTGTAGCCTAAATTCTCCCCTCCCCCCAAGACATTCCATAAAGCAATGAATATTTATGGAGGAAAAAGAAAAAAAAGAGGAAAAAAACAATGAATAGAACTGGTCAATATATTTTTTTAAAAAACCTGAAAATATGTGCAATATTCCACGCTGCAGACCTACTGCCTTTGAAAAGGGGGAGGGATGCACATATCTTATACCTCTTGTTTGGGGCCATGTTTCTTGTTTATAACTTTGCAACATTCACGTTTGATTATTTTGTGGTGGTTGTTCTCTCCATTTATAGCTTCCCCTTGTCATTTTAAACCTCCTTGTGCAAGAAGTAGGCAGGAATGAAATCACCCTTACAAAAGGGGAAACTGAGGTACACATACCACATGATAATTCAAAGTCAAAATCAGAGGGGGGCTGGGTAAGACCACGTCCTTATTACCTTAGGATTTTCTCATCTAAGGTGCTCAGCTAGTCCTTGGTTCAAGTTCAGCGTGGGCCAAATAAGTCTTCTGTTTCAAGTTCACACCCAATTATCATCCATCTTATTGGAGGCAGAGGATAATGATTCTTTTAGGCCACCTATGAGTCAATGAAATATCCTTTCATCCCTCCCTCACTCCAACCTTGTATGTATGGTTCTATACTCCATCCCTAGGATACATTGGTTCTTCCTGTATGGGGTCCAGGTTTCCATCTTGAACCTCTCTGAACTCAGCTTTATCCTTGTCTTATGGTCTGAGGGAGATTTCACTTCCTCCTGAGGTAAATGAGCCATCTTAGAAGAGAAGGGTTTCCTTTTTGCCTTTGAACATCTTGTTAACTGTTCTTATACCCTACCTTCAAATAATTCTAGCAGCTCAGATTTATATAGAGCCTCAAGGTTTACAAAATCCTTTCCTCACAACAATTTTTGTGAGGTAGGTGGGGTACTATCACCCTATCTTACTGATGGGGAAGAAGGGGTCCAGAGATGTTATATGATTCAGGCCTCCTCCAGGTTCAGCACTCTTCACTCATCCCTGTTTCCCTTTTCCCTCACACTATCCCTCTTTCTATGCTCAGGCTGACTGGGCAGCACAGACACCTATGGTTTGACAAGGTGAGACCCTCAAATTGGAGCAGGGCCCAGCAAACCTTGGCAGACTGAATTCCTCTCCCAGTAGACAAGAGTGGAGGGGTGGGGGATGGGAAGAGCTTCCCTCAGGTTCCCAGCTGTAAAGCACGTTTCCTGACGGGAAGCCTGCTATTATCCTTTCTTTGTCAGGTATGACTCCTCCTAAGGTGACAGGTTTGACTTCAGATCTCCTTTCTTAATTGAGTCTTTGTCACTCCATTGATGGCAATTTACACGTCCAATAACTGTAGTTAATGTGGGTGGGGGCAGGGGAACTGTGGAATTCAAAGCCTCAGAGGCTGAGCCATTTTCTGTAAGGAAAAGGAATTGTAGAGGTTGACACACTAGAGGACTGGTAGGCCTGGAAACTGGGGCAGATCAAGGGGCTGGGGAGCTTGCCCAGCCCAGGATGGGGAGCTAGGGGAACAATTTACTTGTTTTCTACTCTTTGTAAATTATAAAGTGCTATATAAATGTGAGTTACTTATTCATTCATTCATCAAATATTTATTAGACTGTTGAAGTTAGAAGGGGCCTTAGGGGATGACCATTTGTCCCTGAAAATATTCTGGAAGTGCCACACAAGACTTTGGCCTTGCCCTATTCTGATAATTGGATCCATCTAAAAGTGGCCTGAGCTGCCTTGGGATGTATTGAGTTTTCTTTCATTGGAGGTTTTCAAGCAAAGGCTGGAAGGCCACTTTCAGGGAGGGTGAGGATTGGTCTTCATGGCATAGTACATGAAGGGTAGGCCTGGGAGCTTGCCAGTTCATGTGATGGGAGTTCAAATCCCATTTCTGACACCGTCAGGTGAAAGAAATAATGATCACTTTGCAGGATATTTATAGAGGAAATTCATTTTCAGGTGTAGGTTGGATTATATGGACATTGAGTTCCCTTCCAATTCTCAAATTCTGCTATAAAAGGAAATTCATGCCACAAGTAAGCTTCAGAGGTTCATGGGATTGACAGCTGGAAAGGACCTTAGAGGCTGTCTAGTACAATTCTTATTTTATGTGAGGAAATGGAAGTTAAGGGAAATAAAGTAATTTGCCCATAGTCAAAGCTTGTAAGAATCAGAGTTAGATTTGAACTCAGGATTTCCTGACTCTGAATATGATTGTTAAAGTTTCAATGCGAGAATTTATAACTCAGAAATTGGCAAACGCTACATATCAGGGGTTGATTTATTGTTCTGTTGACTGTCTAGACTTCAGAAAGTGATGGGAAAAATGTTAATAAGATTAAATTTAAAAGTAAATGCATATTTTTGGAGGGAGAGCCAATTGTTAAACAATTATCAGCACACCTTGGTTTTGAACCCTCCCCCATCATCATTACTTAGCAATCATTCTCCTCCTTTAAAGTTCACTTTATCCTGTCGACATTCTTGCTGCTGCCATCTTTGGACATATCACTCTCCTCTCTCCCTGGCTCATAGTCTTCTCTAGTCTAATCTCTGCCTTGTCAGAATTTCCTGGTTTCCCAGCTCCCAGAACCTTGTCTTCAATCTTCATCTACTTTGCAAAGAACAGTCATACTTTAGACACCCCTCCCCAACTTTGCCCCAGGTGACAGAATTTCTAATTACAGTTCTAAAAGTACAGATAACTACTAAAAAATGTATGGAGTTTTAAGTGTCATAAGCTATATTGGAACAAAATGTTATGAGATCAAAGAATTAGGCAACTCAAGGACTGAAGACCTCTGAAAAAACATAGCATGGAAAACAGAGATGAACATCTGTCACTCTGTGTAAGCGTAAAATCGTAAGTGTAAGGGTAAGACACGGAGGGGAGAAAGGACGTTTTAACAGTGACAACAACAACCACTTATATAGTAGCAGTCTAAATTTAATGAAACTCTCTACAAATATGATCTGATTTTATCCTCATGACCCTGGGAGGTCGGTGTTTTTATTATACCCACTTTACTGATGAAACAACTAAGGCAAAAAGGTTTGCCCAAGGTGATATAGCTGGTAAATGTCTGAGGCCAGATTTAAACTCAGGTTTTCATTTTGCTAATCCTTTGCTCCATACCCTGTACTACCTGCCTGCCTGCTTTATAGCAGATAGATCAAAGATGGTAGCATGAACTGAACTGAATCAGTTACCTTGGACAGATGGGGAGATTCCACTAAAAGCATGGAACCCTCAGAATCTGAGGGCCTCAGAAAGGGACAATTCTAACTCTGATCCTGGAGTGAACTGAAAGACTTCTGACAGGTCTAGGAAGGATGACATCTGGAAGCTATGGCTGGTTATCCCCCATCCTTAGAGAAGATATTGCATCAAATCTCAGAGAGATTTAGGTTCTTGACCTCCTAGGGCAGTTAGAAAGACCAAGGGAGATTATTGAATCTCTATCTATATAGGTTAGACACATCTCTGGGTGACTTAAGGACAGCTTTGTCTGGAGGCAAGAGGCTGTATTATATGATCTTTGAATGTCTCTTTTATGATTCAGTTCCCCAGTGAGATGATTTAATGGTGGTTTCTCCAATCTCTAGGCCTGATTCCAGATCTTGGAATAGAGATATCTCCCTCAGATGAGGAGGCAGAGTCTTTTGGAGAGAACTCTCTTTACTGTAGAGGTCCTAGCCTCCTTGTTCCCCTATTCCACTGACCTCCCTGGCTAGCCAGTAAGTTTGTGGACCTGGGAAAAGACACTGAGAGCTAAGCATCCTTGTATCTGCTTGGTGATGGGTGATATTCAGGGGTCCTGGTGGGTGGACCCCTGTTCTGGGCACGGATAAGAACCTTTTGGGGAGTTTACCATCAAAAATGTGGAGAGACAGAACACATACACATGTGAATACGACTTCATACACATAAAAACAACATGACCATACACATGACTATACAACCAAGACCCAGTTATATGGTGTGAATTATTTGAGACAAATCATAAATTCTTTTCTGGCTTCTGGTCTTACACCACAGGCTTTTGAGCAGATTTTGTTCTCCTTCTCCCTTTTTTCTTTTCTCTTGACCTCTTTCCCTCTCTCCCATTCTCTGCCCAAGTGCCGTGTGCTCCACAAAAGCAAACCAATTGTGAAATAGCTGAAGCAAAATCCAATTAGGAAGGAGAATGTGTTGGGGGAGGGGAGAATTCACATCTAAATTAGAATGTCCCATAAAAATGACTTTTGGATTATCTGGTGTTTTGGGGTTACCCGTCTGCTATTGTTTCCCTCTAATGGAGCAGATAATGGACAGGAACAATAAAATCTTAAAAATCACTCCCATTATTATTGTATGTTAAGATATACCAAGCACATTCCCACAACACCCCTGTGAGGTAGATAGGGTAACTATTTCGATGAGTATTTTAGAAATGAGAAGCTCGAGTGCCAGAGAAGTTAAGCAACTTGCTTTGGGGTCACACGACTAGTAAACATGAGGGTTTGAAGGTTAGTACACCTTTCTTGTTTGAGCTGGAAGGGACGTGGGAGGTCATCTTTAGGGCTGGAAGGGTCTTTTGAGATGATAGTTGGGCCTGTTTATTTTAGGGATGAGGAAATTGAGACTCAGAGGCCTTTTTGAGGACACACAGGGAGTGACTGAGGGGGAGGTCAGGCAGAATTAGAACCCAGGTTCTCTCATTCCCAAGTAGCCCTCTTTCCCCAATACCACACTTTCTCCAGCCCCAAACCCTCTCCAAAGCACTAACTCTGTCTATGACATCCGTGACAAGAGGCCGTCCATTCCCGCTTACCCTCCTAGCACGGTGCTTGACACTTATTGAATGTTTCATGATTGATTGAGTGATGGGGAATTCTCGAGGTAGCCCATTCCACTGGAGGTGGCCTGGATAACTACAGGCTATTTTTCCCGCTTCTGCCTTCAGGGTCCAAACGGAACCAGTCTAATCCCTCTTCTAGAAAACAGCCCTTCAAATATTTGAAGACAGACATCATTTCCTGCTTCTTCTCCTCTCCTGCTAGATCTCCTCAGGCTATGCTAAAATGGAAAGCTGAGAGTTAAAGCACAAGGCCGGGATGCAAGAATTATACAGTGACTGAAACTGTGCTGGAGCATCAGCTCTCCCAGCCGTCCCAGTGGTGATTTATGGACCGTAGGCCACAGAGCCAAGATGGGGCCCAGGGCTGACCACGGCATCCAGGGCTAGCCGAGGCCGAGCGGATTTCCTTAGGTTGCATAAATGCCACCATCTCTGCAGCAGCAGCAGCAGAGACCAGCAGTCTCTAATTATCTCCAGGGCCCGCCTCTCCCAGCAGTGAGCCCTGGGTTTGGGGGGTGGAGAGTAAGGAAGGTGGGAAGGGAAGGGGATCCTGGGAGGTTGCAGAGATAATGAGAAAAGGGAGCCACCTGACTGGCATCTCCTGCTAATGAAACAGGATGACTGGAATGAGAAAATGAAGACGCCCGAAAAGGTTAAAAAAATCAATTCTGGCAAAACGGAAAGGAGGGCAAACTAAAGTGTCCCCCTCCACTCCCCATCTCCGATGGCAGGATGTGACTTCGCTTTCTTTCATTCCGTGTTTGAAAGCAGAAAGCAATTATTGCCCGCTGCCTCAGCCTTCCTGTGCCTTCATTCTCTATTATGAATAAAATTAATGAGTTGGCCAAGTCCTTGCCGTTATAAAGTTGGCCTCTTCATTATCAGGGTCAAGAACCCACTTGGGACGCAGGGAGACCTGTTCTTAGGAGCAGAGAGCCGAGAGCAGGGAGGGGCCCTCACTGAAGAGGGCCAAATTATATCTTAGCTGCCTTGAATGTCATCTCATGTTCTGTTCCCCTTTTCTGGAGAAGCGTCTCTATCTTTCCAACTGAGGGATGCTCAGTGGCCTTAGTTTTCCTTGGCTTCAAAGCTACCAGGTCCAAGCTAGCTACCCCTAGGTCATAGCTTAAACCATTTTAGATTTTTACCTGATCCTGATCCTGACTCTGACTAGCTGTGTAATCATGAGCAAATACTTACTCTGAACCTGTTTCTTTACCTGCAGAATAGGGCTTGTAATAATACCTTCAAAACTAGCCTCATAAAGAATTTTCTTTATAAGATGTTATGAAGTGGTTTTTTTTTTTAAAACAAACTTTAAAGTAGGAATTCTTAACTTTGACTTATCTTCTATTATGGATAGATTTTAGGGGGTCTATGAACTTGGATGAAATAAAAATTACATCTTTTTTTCTCAATATAATTTATTTCCTTTGTGAGTTTATGCATTTTATCTTATGCATTTAAAAAACTATATTCAGAGGAGTCCTTAGGTTCACTAGATTGCCAAAGGGATCCATGATAAAAAAAAAAAAAAGGTTAAGGTTCTCCTCCCCTCCTTAAATTGTCATAGAAATATGAGCTTTTATTATTCTTCCTTTCAAGGATCACCTCCAAACTTACATAGCTTCAGAGAGACTTTCCCTAATTAATCCCACAGAGTTCTAACAATTCTATTGCTTCATGTCCCCTTGGCACTTCTGTCCACTGTTGGCTCTATGTTCTTTTGCTCCTCTTTTTATCTCTGTTTAGAATATGGAATTATGTCTTTGTGTGATGATCACTTGTTTTATTTATACTTCCTCAGCATGCATTGTAGAGGAAGGCTTCCAATCTCTAGTCTCATTTCTTTGCCCTCTCCCCCTGTTCCCTAAGGAACTCTTTTCCAATTCCTAGTCCCCATCAGAATACATTTGTCTCTTGCTTAATTCTTCTAAAACTATACTTTTGGGGACTAAATACTGATAAGCACAAAAACCAAGGTGTTACCCTTCTCAGATGACATATTTACAATTTTTTTTACACTGGTTATGTTAATGGTAGTAATTTTAGGAACCTTGGCAGACTGGTAGTGGAAATATTTTCAGGCATGGAGAGTCTTTCAGATGTGTAGATGTGTCCAATCATACCATATATTATTACCTTCTCTGCCTCAGGAGAGGGACAGCCTATGTCTTGCTCCCTTTATCCTTATGCTCCTTCTTTTCTTATATTTCCCGGTCTTCCTTCATCTTCTCTTCTCTCTCTTTCCTACTTTCTTCTCCCTCTCCTATCTCATCCTTTCCTTTTCTTCTCTCTTTTCTTTTTCACCTTTTCTTCTCTCTCCCCTTGTTTTCCTCATGAATTAGGAGTTAGGAAAACATGAGTTCAAATTTTGCTTCAGATAATTACAAATTTGTGACCTTGGACAAGTTGCTTAATTATATATAATATATATTTATAATAATAAATGTATAAATAAATTATATAAATTATTATTATATAAATGCTAGATATTATTATTACTCTTTTCCTTCTCTCTGTTGACCTGGCCCTCCTTTCCTGGGGATGTTATGTGGGCAGGCAGCCTGATACCATCTCATAAAGGTTCTGCCAGTGTACCTAAAGAGGCTGAGAGAACAGACCCCAGGGCAAGGCATCATTTCCAGGGCAGCCATCAGGTGAGGGAATAAGCAGCAATTTCTAGGAGGCAGAGGCTGGGAGGCTTTGGCAGATGGCATAGACTGTTTGAAACTCTTCTATGGAGAAGTGTCCCAGACTAGGGACCCAATGATGGGTGGGTGAGACTAGTCCCCGAAATCCCTACTCTCTTCCTAGCCCCAAGGATGAGAGCAGATGTATCTTGTGGTTACCAAGGACACTGTTCCTCCCAGGCTGAGCTCTGACTGGCTTGTTGGGCCGCAGGGAGGACCCCTGGAGATGCCAGATGGTGGGAATATTGCAAATGCTGTCATTAGCATGGGCTCAGGATGCATTGAAGGAAGCTGGGGGAGGAAGGGAAAGGGGGGAGAATATGGCAGTGACTAGGAAGGGAAGACAAAAGAGGTGGTATTTGGGATGTGTGGCTATAACTAAGTAGAGGAATTGAGTCTGTTGCTTCGGAGACTTTGCCAAGATTGTGTGGTGGGGAAGTCTTGTTCATTAAAAAAAACAAGACCGCCACATCTGGGACACTGAGGTGAGACATAAGGAAACAATTCTTGGTTTTAAGGGTTGTGATACTATGATACTTAGGAAATGATCTTCAGGAAGGCTGTATTATTTTCTGCCAAGGGAAAAAAGACTTATCATTTCCTAGCTTAAGTGAAACTGTGTTCAGAAAGAAGGGGATTGATTAGGAAACATCTTCCACATTCAGGATGCTATCCTTGTTGGATAATGAGATTTCGCTTGGATGTGGAGATAGAAAACTGTTAAAGTATACAGAGCACAGTCCCGATGGTTCACTGTTCAGACAATATAAGGCAATAGCCATGCCTTTTGTAGAGTAAGGGGCAAGAACCTCTTAGCCCATCAGGCTGTACCATATAATGGAAAGAACACAGGCTTGGAATCATAAGGTCTGGATTTGAGTCTTTACTCAAAGTTATTGAGTCTTTACTCAAATTATTTCAACTCTTTCAGTCTTAGTTTCATCGTCTGTCAAATGGGTTAGTTAGACTAGGTTTTTTTTTTTAAAATAGAATATTCCATGATTAGATAAATGGCATAAATGCTTCAGTGGTTGGGGTTAGGGGTCAGTGGTAGAAGGGGTAGTGGAGATGGTGGAGCAGGAGTGTGAGATAGGGAGGGAGATGAGGTTGCAAGAATTAGCTATGTGCTCCGTGCCTGAGCAATCGTTCAGAATCTCTGTCCCTCCTCCTAGCTGGGGGTGGGGGTGGGGATAGCACTACAGGTGGAGAAGGGGAGGTCTGAGCACAGCTGATGTCAGCTTACTCATCAAAGCCCATAAGTGTTTATGAAGCATAGTAACTGCTTGTAAAATGGCACCTTCATAATACTCAGGCAACTATTTGCCAGCAGGGGCTGGGGCTCGAGGGAGATTCAGGGAACTAGGCTGGATGAAGCTCTTGCTTTTCCCAGCATCATAGGTACAGATGCCTAGAGGCGCCTGTCCATAACGCAGGACCAAGGGAGCAGAGGACTGGACTGGAAATCAGATCTCTAGGCATGGTTTGTTAGAAAGAGATTTGGATTCAGAGGGTCTGGGTTTGAATCAAAGCTCTGCTGCTTCCTGTCTGTGTAACTCTGGGCAACTCATATGAGTTCTCTGAGCCTCATTTTCCTCCTCAGTAATGAAGGCATTGGCTTAGATTATCTCTAAGATTCCTTTTGGCTTCAAACCCAGATGATAAAAAAAAACATTCACAGCATAGGATCTTCCCCTTACATGGTCCTTGACTTGCCTCTTGAGCTGGCTCCATCCCTCAAATTAATCAGCTCACATTATGTGCCAATCCCTTCAGTAGCCCCACCCATGCCAGCAGCCCTTTGTGAGACATAGAGAATGAGCACTGGATGAGTCAAAGGACTCTGGGCATCCCTGGGCACTGGCATACTCACCTACAAAATGAGGCTGCTGGTTTGTTCAAGATTAGTAGCTTTGGGAAACAAGGAAAGTAGAAATGGGCATAGTACTTGGCAACATCCTCCCATGTTTACCCTCTATACTCTTTGAATTGGCCACTGGGTGTCAAGTGGTGGACTTCCCTTTCCTGGACACACCTGAGAGCAAATCCAAAATTTCTTAATCTCTTGGATTTAAGCAAGTTTAAAAAAGTCAGAGAAGGATTAAAGTACAGTTATCCCTTCCACATTACAGGGCATTGACTTGTGATCTGGGAAATCTGTGTAAAATTTTTTGACCTTCCCTTTGTACAGTGAGGCTGTTTTGGCTACTTAGCCCACTGTTGCTTCCTATTGTTTTGTGGGAAAGCATTTATAATTTAGGTTGTTCTACATGCCCTGGACAAATTCTGGGTTTCTTTCAATTCAGAGAAGTCTGAATTACTATGGTATTAAAAATTAAAATATGTTGATATTATATAATACTATATGTATACATATTTATATGTATACACATATATAATTTTATGCATTTATGAATTTCTAAACTTTTTCTGTGTCTTCTATGGCATCTGCAAAACTCCCCCCAAATTCCCATTTAGTTTTTTATGCCAACCTGTGATAGATGAAACTGTGATGCAGAAAGTCTTGATGTGGAAGGGATAACTGTATACACTAAAACATTCTTTTAAAAATTCCAAGGCAACAAACCAATTGGATATAACTTCATAGAATCCAGGCCTCTCAGAGTTGGAAGGGAAATCAGTGACCAACTGGTTCAACCCATACTATTAAAGGATTTCCTTTTATAACATACCCAACAATGGTGTCATTAGGCCTCTACTTAACGACCTCTGTAGTTATGAGGAACCAACTACCATTTGAAGCAGGCCCTTCCTTGATAGACAACTCTAACTCTTAGAAAGTTTTTCCCTACCTCAAACTGAAACCTGCCTCCTGGCAAGTTCCACTCATTGCCCATAATTTTGTCTCCTGGGGCCAAGCAGAACAAGCCTAATCCTTTTTCCCCCAAGAGAGCCCTTCAGAAACTTGAAAACATTGTGTCCCGGTAAGTCTTCAATTCTCTAGGCTAAACGTTCTCAGTTACTTCAACTAATCCTTATGTTGCTTGATTTTGAGTCCCTTCACTATACTGGTCCCCCCCTCCCTTTTTCTGGCAGGCCCTTCTTCCAACCTACCCTCTTCCATTCCTGGAGAGAGACAGCAGCATGCAGAAATGACAAGGAGCACTGTAAGCTCTATGAAGCAGTTTTTCTTGACGTTGTCTGGATGAACATTAGCTCTCCCCTCAACTTTGGAGTACAGCTTTAGCCCTGTTGCAGCCCTACCCTCCAGAGTGAGAAGAATGTACCATGCTATACATGAGGACTAGAGTAGGAGAAATGACATAAAGAATGTCAGCAGGGGAATGTATGACTGGTAAAAAAAGATGAACCAGGTCCATACTGAAAGGAAAGGATGACTAATGAACAATCTTATGTGTGCTCCTTTGATATTCACACACTATCAGGAGAACTAGAGGAAGGCCTATTGAAGTATTGAAACATGAGGAAACTAAGGCACAGGTTGCCTAACTTGCCTCATTTCAGCCTTATACAAGCTTAGTCTGGCAAGTCTATTCTCCCCTTAAGAAATGTCAAAGGTATAGTTCTACTACCATTTCCCTAAAGGAGTATGGTTGAAACCTATAACCTGGCCATGAGGCTGTTTTGGCTACTTAGCCCACTGCTGCTTCCTATTGCTTTATGTGAAAGCATATACAATTTAGGTTGTTCCACATGTCCTGGACAAATTCTGGATTTCTTTCCTGATATTAATATTCTTTGCTGTTCACCTGTCCTGAGGTGTTACTGTTGCAGGTCAGAGGAAAGGACTGGATTGGAATACTTGGCCGTGGAGCTGTGAATGCACCACGACTCAGCATAAGAAGGCCTGGTCAGTGAGCCCTGCGGTGGGATCAGGGAAGCTGTGTGAGGTGGAGTCACTGCACAGGCTCTGGAAGAAGTTATATCTTACTTAACTCAGAAACAGAGGAAAGATTATCCAACACACAATATTTCTCCATTCATCAAATCTCCTCTGCAGCTCATTGGGCTGAATGACTAATCTTAAAATTTTAAAAATGAAATGTAGCTTAAGCCTTTACTTACTTTCTTCCTCTTAGCTCCTAAGGGAAAGGATCTGAGGTTGTTAGATGGGAAATTGCCTCGGTAGAAAGGGGCAATATTACATTATTAATAATCCATTATCGTCTTCAGAGGGCACTGGCTATTTCTTGGCCAGTTTGAAATGAGATCCTGGAGTGGGCCATGATTCAGAGAGTTTCTTGGCTTAAGAGCAACCCTTATCAGTATGGAATCCTAGGAAATTACCATCCTGAATCAAGACAGTTTCAGAAACTTCCCCCACACATAGACAAAAAACTTCCTTTCCCATCCGCACTGCAGGTTGGACCAAAGTTAAAGATGTGAACCCTTCAGCTGAGTTTCTAAGAGCCTAGGTCACTGCTACTATACCCCACCCCACCCCATCCCCTGCCCCGACCTTTAACACACTCCAGATCTACCATAAGCAAAAGTCTGGTTTCCCCATGGGACAACTACTTTTAGTTTTCTACTAGCATTTCAGAAGGAGACAGCGAAGCAAGATTGATTGGATGGGGGTGAGGAAGCAGAAAGAAGCAGGTTTCTCAGATTGTGGCTAGTTCTTAGGAGCTACAATTCCATTTTGGTAAGTCCTGTATTCTTCCCTTATGCACACTAGACATACTAGACCCTTATGCATTCAGTCTGCCTTCTGGGAGACTGGAAGTCCCTAGCAAGAATTTAAAAACAAAAGATGAAGAAAAACAATAGAAATGTTGGCTTTCAGAATGTTAGAGCTGGACAGGATTTTAGAGATCATTTAATGGAAATTTTTCATTGTAAAGCTGAAGAAACAAAGGCCAGAAATGGAGAAATGGGTAGTCCAAGGTCACACAGATAACAAATAGCAGAGACTGAGCTGGAGAATTTTTGGGAGTACCTAGCTTTTCTGCATCTGAGTAGAAGTTCTTTCCACTGCTCTCCCCACCCCCCCATCTCCCCCACTACCCACGACCCACTTCCCGTTTCCAAAGATTGGGGATGTTATTGTTCAAACTCTGTGAATCCCACATTTGGAGAATGGAGCTGAAGCTGGAACTTGGCCACACAGAGTCATTAGCCAAATTGCAGTCCTAAATTTGACGAAGAGGCAGAAATGTCCTGTTCTTCGGAAGCTCTGGTGGCTTCACTGCTATGTAAGCACAGTGTAGCTCAAATTGGCTGCTCCTGGACAGAAAAAAGACAGCGCCTTAATGCATTATGTCATTACAATGAACTCCCTTGGCAAGGAAATGCTTAATTCTCCATTGAACCCCCAAACTCTCAGTCCCCTGTTTGTATTTAGGATATTGTTAGCACCCAGAGAAAGTTAACAGTTTACACAGGTGGTAAGTGTTATAAAGGTGGGATTTGAATCCAAACCCTCTGACTCCAAATCCAGAGTTCAGATCGGGAACTGGATTTTAAATGAACTCTGTCTTTGCTACACAAACTGTGTTTTACAGGGAAGTGTCACTCCGTATAATGCTGACGAGGTGGTATCCTGGGTGGGAAGGGGGCTTTTTCAGTAACATCTCCTACCCTGCTCTGATCCGTATCCATATGGATATACAAGATGAGAGAGAAAGCATCCTGGGCTAGAGGAAATGCAGGGATAGATAATTCCCATAGACTGAATGTGACCCTAAGGGACTGTATGGATTCTTATTTTAGGAGGGATACCTGAAGGAACATTCTACCTAGAAATCAGAGGATGAATTAGATGACCTTTTGTACATACCATGGTTATATAGTTCTAATGGTTTTAAGCTTATTGTAAAAAAGTGGGTAATGCTGGAGAGTCAGAGGGGTAATAGGGGAGGATATAGCAGAGAGCAGATTGGGGGAGGGGATACACAGTGGGATCTCTGTTTTGGGGTGGGTGGGTAGGGGAAAGAAGGGGAGAAAATTTATAACTCAAAATCTTGTGGAAATCAATGATGTAAACTAAAAATAAATAAAAGTTAATTACAAAAAAAAAAAAAGAAAAGTGGGTAATGGAAGTGGGAAACTGTTCAACAGGAAAAAAAAACCAAACAAAGCCAAAACAAAACTGAAAACCGGGGGAAAAATTCAATTCCATTCAACATCCTTGACTGTTTGCTATTTCCTCAGTATTGTGCCAGACAGTGCGTGTTTATAATGGGAGTGGGGTCAATGGAAGGAGAGGGCGAAATACCAGAGTATAATGCACACTCCATGCCCTTGAAGAGCTTAACGCCTAATTAGAGAGAAGGCACACTTAACATGAGGCAGTATGGGATCAATGATACAGGCAATAAGGGTGATAGTATTAAAAAGACAGAGGGATCAGAGGCTGAAATTAGCCTGAGAAGAGTCCATAAAAGAGTTGAGACTTTTACAGGACCTTGGAGGATAGGTACAATTTGGAGAGGTGGAGAGCGGTAGAGTAGTTGAGGCAAAGGCATGAGAATTTGACAACACCCAGAAGGAGAAGAAAATACTAACAAAGAAACAAGCAGATGAAGAGTGATAAAGAGAAAGAAGCCGAGTCTGAGGAGAAGGGGAGAGAGAGAACAGGGGAGTGGTCTGCTTTGGGAGGTAGAGAGCTTCCCATGGCTGGAGGTCTTCTGGCAGAGGTTAGATGACTAATTTTCAGTGATATTCCGTGGGGGATTTCTGCTCTGAAGGCTCTTCCAGTTCTGACAGTGGGGCTCTAGGGACTGCTATGGACTTCTTCCCATGCTGTGAGTTTGGAATTCAGTTTGGGTGGAGGGAACTGGGCAGAGGAGATGGTGGGGGAAGGCAGAAAAGAGGAAGTGGGGATTGTGTTTATCTCTCAGAATCAGTCAAAGGGCCCTAATTAAACAGATGTTCTTAACACTGTCATGGCAGTCCTTTCTGTGCCAATGTTATAACAAAGCAACAATTCTTTTCCAGGATGGCAGGGTGGGGGAGGGAGGCCCTGAGGTATTAGGAAGCAGAAATATAAAAGACATCTGTGCATATGGATCATTTCTGCTTGCCTGGTGAATATTTCTTTCTCTTGGGAGTGTTTTTCATATTTATTTGATCACTTCTCCCTGGGATGGCTGACTCAGTCGTCCATTGCAGGAGGATTGATGATGGGCCAAGAGGCATTCTGGCATGAGGGGATATCAGGGGTCTCCATGGTGACATCTTACCCCGAAGGGAGAGATCAGGGTGATAATACAGTTAGATAGGAGCTATGTAGTAAAGGGGAAAGAGGCTTGGACGGAGAGTCCAAAAGACCTTTGTTTGAGTCATGGCTCTTTTCCTTGTTAGCTGCGTGACTATGCAAGCTGGTCAACTTCCTTGTCCTTAAAGCAGTTAATATAACACCTGTACTACTGTTCACAAAATGCTGTGAGCAAAGTGCTTTGTAAACATTACGGGGCTAAATAAATGATTTATTTTTTTTTAATAAGGTTATCTTAGCTCCAGGTTGCATTGGATTTCCTCTGAAGTAATCTCCAACTCTGATTCTCTGAGAATGGAAAGAGACCTGCATTTAGCATCAGAAGACCTGGATTTGGATCTTGCTTCTGCTGCTTATTGGCTGTATGACCTTGAAAAAGTCACGATCTCTCTGCATCAATTTTCTCATCTGTAAATTTGGAATGATAATGCTTGAATTACCTGTCTCTTAGGACTAGGGAGGAAAAATACCATATCCATGTGAGCTATTAGTCTTTAAAGCATCTTTATTGTGTGTGTGTGTGTGTGTGTGTGTGTGTATGTGTGTGTTGTATCCCTTCTCTGTAACATCAGAATTGCTTAGAAAGGAGGATTCTTTTATGGGTTCCATTGGGTTAAAGCTACTCCCATGCCTCAGTTTTCCATCCTGCCAATAGAACCCATAACCCCTCCCTTGCTCAGGTGTTGGGATAAAAGATTTAAGATTACAAACATATTATTGTTGTGGTTTTTAGCTAAAAGGTCAGCTGCTACTTTAATGTTTGCCATGTTGAATATCAATTTCGTGCCCATTTCCTTCTTCTGCATCTCCTCCTTCCCTAACAATCAACTTCTGGCCTGACAGAGAATGGACTGACATGGCAGCAGGAGAGATTTAGGTCAGTTACCAGAAAAGACTTCCAAATAGAAGCATTACTTGACATTAGAGCTACAGCACTTGGACAATAGTCTTCCATGACAATGGATAGTAAGTTGTCTAACTAAGATAGATTAAATACATCTCTGCTTGTAAACAGGAACCTGCATTAAATGGAATTTTAAATTCCCTGATTTTCTGTCATTCTGTATCTTAGTAGCGGTATATGCTCAGTGGCTTCACTCTTCTCATGATGTGTCAGGGAGATGTTACTGTTATTTTCCCTTCTCTTAATGAGTGATAGGAACATCTATTCTGAAAATCTGTACACAAGTTTGTAAGTGTAATTAAGGAAAAGATTAATCAGGGTAGCACAATGTAACCCTACGATTTGGATAAAATATATCCTGGGAGTTGTAACTGACCCTGGGAATTTTCCCCTCCAATTTATAGGAGAGTAAGGCCTGTCTATGCCAGCTGTTAATTTCGATCAGTGACCTCTGCTCTTGTGTGCCCCATTGGGGGACCTCAGGTGAGACAACATGTTTCCTGTGATAGATTTCTAAGTTCTTTGGTAGAAATGAGATGTATAGAGTGGATTTCCATTATTACTTGATAGTCAACTTATGGGCGTGGGGGCCTCTACCCTTAGGAAAGTGGAGGAAACGGAGGTCAATGTGCTTCATTAATCTGAAAAAATACTTAGTAGGCATTTATATCAATTCAGGAGGTAGTGGGTTTCTCCTCATTGGAACTCTTTGAGTAAAGTGTAAGTGACCACTTATCGAATAAATTTTAGATGAAACTCTGTTCAGATATGAGCAAGACAAGATGGCCACTGAACTCACTTCCAGTTTAGAATTTCTGTAATCCTTTTTGTAATGCACTGTGCTAAATTTTTCCTTTTTGAGGGGTGGGGTAGGGTGAAGTGTGTGTTACAAAGATGACTAAAAGTGATCTCTGCCCTCAAAGACCTTTTATTTTAGTGGGAAGAGAGAACACATGTATAACTAACTAAAATAAAGGTACATAAACATTAATTCATTCAACAAGCATTGATTTCCTATAGAACACAATTCTAAGCTGTTGGGAGATAAAACAGTTTTTACAAGACCACCTTGCCCTCATGGAGCTTATAGTTGAGTAGAGGGATGAGACATTAAGATAGGTGTATGTAAAAATATATATTCAAGAGATGTAAAACCAAATTCTATGTGAGGGTTAAAAGCAGTGTTATGATTTATAGAGTCAAGAAAGTTTCTATGGACAGAGTGGCATTTGAATTAGGTTTTAAGGGATGGTAACTGGAATGCAACTTGTGAAGTAGGGGAGGGGTGCAGGGAAGACAATAGTCGTAACAAAGGCATCTACCTCTCACCCTTTAGTACTAAGTGAAGACTGAGCTTTTGTGTTGGTGTTAGACTAGTTATTATGATGTGTGCTATAACAGAGAGAATTCTAGGTTTAGATCCTAGGTATCTCACTTATTATCTAGATAACTTTGGACAAATCATATAATTGGTGATGTTACCAACCCCCATTTGACAGATGAGAAAATGGAGGTAGAAAGTGGTCAAGTGACCTTCTTAGGATCACACAGTTACTATATATATATATGAGGTAGGATATAAGCGGCAAGATTTGAATTCAAGTCTTCCTAATGCCTACTGTAATGCTTTGTCAACTATGAGACACAGATACCCCAGTGGTTGAACAGTCATGACACTGTCAGAAGGCCAGTGATAGCTGCATTTTTGACGAGTCCTTCTGAGTCTTCCTTATTCTCTTGAACATAGCATGTCAAAGACTGTGTGGACTTCCAGAATCTAGGAATAAGAGCCTGAACTAAAGTGATGGAAAACAGAATATGAAGGCACAAATGTAAGAGACACTGTAAAAAATAATGGGAATTCAAGAGTGATTAAATGTGGAAAAAGGAGTAGCAGTAGATTACTTGATGGTTTCAAGCCTTGGAAAATGGTGGTGCATTAATAGGAATAAGAATATCAAGAAGGGGGGCTGATTTTAGGAGAAAGATGATGAGTTTGATTTTAGACAAGTTGAATTTGGAGTGTCACCAAAGTGGAAATGTCAATAGGCAGTAGAAGATGTGGAACTGGAATTCAAAAGAGAGGTCAAGGCTGGAAAAAGTGATTTGGAAATAATTTAAATAAGAGTATTAATAAAACCATGGGGGTGGATGGGGAGAGTATCAAGAGAGAAAAAGAGGACCAGGGATAGAACCTTGGTAAAGAACCTCACTTGAAGGGTGGGAAGAGGAAAAAAAGTCAGGGGAGTTAGGAGAAAGAGAAGTGTCCAGAGAGGTAGGAGAGGAATCAGGAAAGTGCAGAGCCATATAATTATTGTGGCAAAATATTAATGGTTTGATGGCCAACTTATTGTGTTTTTTGTTTATTTAGTACTTTATTTTTCCAGTTACATAAAAAACAATTTTTAACATTCATTTTTAAAAGTTTGAGTTGCAAATTCTCTCTCTTCCTCCTTCCCTAGCTCCACCCCCCAACCCACATTGAGAAGACAAGCAATTTAATATAGGTTATACATTTGTAATCATGCAAAATATTTCTACAATAGTCATGTTGTGAAAAAAAGAACATAAAAAATTTCTCAAGAAAAATAAAGCAAAAAAAAAAAAAGGATTCTTTGATCTATTTTCAGACACCATCAGTTCTTTCTCTGGAGAAGGATAGCATTTTTCATTGTAAGTCCTTCAGAGTAGTCTTAGATCATTGTACCACTGAGAATAGCTAAGTCATTCACAGCTGATCATCTTACAATTTTTCTGTTACTTTGTACATAGTCAGTACATTTCACTTTACATCAGCTCATTTAAGTCTTTCCAGGTTTTTCTTAAAGCATGCTGCTCATCATTTGTTATATGATGGAATACAGTAATATTCCATCATAATCACATACCACAATTTCTTTAACTGTTCGTCAATTAATGGGTATCCCCTCAATTTCCAATTTTTTGCCCCCAGAAAAGAATTGCTATAAGTATTTTTGTACATATAGGGCCCTTTCCTTCCTTTTAAAACTTTCTTTTGGGATACAGACTTAATAGTGGTATTGCTAGGTTGAAGGGTATGCATGGTTTTATAGCCTTTTGGATATAGTTCCAAATTGCTCTACAGAAAAATTGAATCAGTTCACAACTCCACCAACAATGAGTTAGTGCTTCATTTTTCCCACATCCCCTCAGTCATTTGTCATTTTCCTTTTCTGTCCTATTAGCCAATTTAATAGATGTGAGGTAGTGCCTCTGAATTATTTTAATTTGTATTTTTCCAAACAATAGTGAGTTAGAGCATTTTTTCATGTCTATAGATAGCTTTGATTACTTCATCTAAAAACTGTTCATATCTTTTGAACATTTATCAATTGGGGAACGGCGCTTGTTTTTATGAATTTGACACAATTCTCTACGTGTTTGAGAACTAAGGCCTTTATCAGAGAGAAACTTGCTTCAAAATTTTTTTTCACAGTTATCATTACTACTGTATTTCCCTCCATCCTATTTACACCCCTCTCACACAGTTTATCCTATTCTTTCTCTCTTCTTTTACCCTGTTCCTCTTTAAAAGTGTTTTGCTTCTGACTGCCCCTCCCCCAATCTGCCCTACCTTCTGTCCCCTCCCTCTCCTTCTCTTATCCCCTTCCCCTCCTACTTTCCTATAAAGTTGAGTCTTCCTTATTCTCTTGAACATAGTGTATCGAAGACTGTGTGGCCTCCCAGAATCTAGGAATAAGAGCCTGAACTAAAGTGATGGAAAACAGAATATGAAGGCACAAATGTAAGAGACACTGTAAAAAATAATGGGAATTCAAGATTGATTAAATGTGGAAAAAGGAATAGCAGTAGATTACTTGATGGTTTCAAGCCTTGGAAAATGGTGGTGCATTAATAGGAATAAGAACATCAAGAAGGGAGGCTGATTTTAGGAGAAAGATGATGAGTTTGGTTTTAGACAAGTTGAATTTGGAGTGTCACCAAAGTGGAAATGTCACTTCTATATCCAGTTGAGCATTATGTTATTCCCTCTTTGAGCCACTTTTTTTTCTTTTTGGAGGGGGGAAGGCTGAGCAATTGGGGTTAAGTGACTTTCCCAAGATCACATGGCTAGCAAGTGTTAAGTGTCTGAGGTTGGATTTGAACCCAGGTCCTCTTGATGTCAGGACCAGTGCTCTATTCATTGTACCATGTAGCGGCCCCTGAGCCACTTCTAATGAGAGGAAGGTTCATTCACTCTTCCTCATCTCCCCCATCTTCTGTTCCACTGTAAAAGCTATTTCTTACCTCTTTTATGTGACATAATTTATTCCATTCTACCTCTCCTTTTCCCTTTTCCCAATACATTCCTTTCTTACCCCTTAATTTTAGCTTTTTAGATTCATCCCTTCATATTCAACTCACATCTGTGCCCTCTGTCTATGTATATATATGTATACACATACCCTCCCCCACTTTCTACAAGTATCATCTTCCCATGTAGAAATGTAAACAGTTTAACCATATTAAGTCCCTTTTAATTTCCATTTCCAGTTTACCCTTTTATGCTTCTCTTGAATTTTGTATTTGAAATTTGAAAGTCAAATTTTCTATGCAGCTCTGGTGTTTTCATCAAGAATGCTTTAATATTCTCTTTTTCACTGAATGTCTATTTTACCCCCTGCAGGATTATTCTCAGTTGTGCTGGGTAGGTGATTCTTCATTGTAATCCTAGCTCCTTTGCCCTCCAGAATGTCATGTTCCAAGCTCTCTGATCCTGTGCTGCTAAATATTGTGTTATCCCGACTTTGGCTCCATGATATTTGAATTATTTCTTTCTGACTGCTTGCAATATTTTCTCCTTAACCTGGGAGCTCTGGAATTTGGCTATAATATTCCTGAGAGTTTTAATTTTGGTATCTCTTTCAGGAGGTGATCAGTAGATTCTTTCAATTACTATTTTTACTCTCTGGTTCTAGAATATCATAGAATATGCTGATTTCTTGAAAGATCATGTCGAGGTTCTTTTTTTTTTGATCACGGCTTTTAGGAAGTCTGATAATTTAAAAATTATTTCTCCTGGATCCCCAGGTCAATTGCTTTTCCAACAAGATATTTCACATAGTCCTCTATTTTTTCATTCTTTTGGTTTTGTTTTATTGCTTTTTGATTTCTCATAAAATTATTAGTTTCCATTTGCTCAGTTCTAATTTTTAAGGAATTATTTTCTTTAATGAGCTTTTGTACTTCCTTTTCCATTTGGCCAATTCTACTTTTTAAGGAGTTTTTTTCTTCAGGGAATTTTTGTGCCTCTTTTACCATTGGGCTTAATCTGCTTTTTGAGGTGTTATTTTCCTTAGTATTTTTTTGTGTCTCCTTTACCAAGCTGACTTGTTTTTCATGAATTTTTTGTATTACTCTCATTTCTCTTTCCAATTTTCCCTCTACTTCTCTTACTTGATTTTCAAATACTTTTGGAGCTCTTCCATGGTCTGAGACCATTTCATTTTTTTTTTTTTTGAGGTTTTGGATGTAGGAACCTTAACTTTGTTATCTTCTTTGGAGTATGTGTTTTGATCTTCCTTGTCACCATGGTAACTTTTTGTGGTCAGAATTTTTTATGTTGCTTGCTTATTTTCCTAGCTAATTACCTGACTTTTAACTCTTTGTTGAAGAGGTGTCCAGGGTAGACAGTACACTGTCCCAAGTTTTGGGGGTTTTGTGCAACTGTTTTCAGAGATACTTCTAGGAACCTGTAAGTTTTCAGTTCTTCCAAGGTGTTATGATCTAAGGAGAGGTGTTTATTGTTCTCCTGGCCTATGCTGTGGTCTCTTTTCTGCCCTGGAACTGTGATGAGGGTCCCTGCTCCTCTGCAGCCCTCAAGTTCTGGTATCCTAGTGCCCCTCCTTGCCCTGGAACTGCCACTCAGGACTGCAACTGGGATCTGAATATGTGAAAGGCATCAGAGTCCTACTTCAGTACTAGCAAAGAGATCCCTGTAGTCTCTTTCTGACCAGTTGTTCAAACCCGTTGCTATCTGGGGGCTAAGAGCTCCAGAAGCAGCTGCTGCTACTGATTCAGTCACTCCCAAAGCCTGCTCTTGGTTTGCTGGGACCCAGTTTGCACTGGCATGTCCTACACTCGACTGCACTGCTTTCTTGCCCTGGTGCAACAGATCTTTCCTGATGACTTTCTAAGTTGTCTTGGGCTGGAAAATTGTTTCGCTCTGTCTTTTTCTCGGTTCTACTGCTCTAGAATTTGTTTAGAAGCTTTATTTAAAGGGATTTGGAGGGATTTGGGGGAGAACTCAGGCAAGTCCCTGCCTTTACTCCACCATCTTCCAACTTATTATTTAATGGGCCTTGGAATTCAGCAAATCTGGTCCTCATAATAAAATGCTCCAATGGCTAGTATTCAACCTTTCTGGCTTTTTCTGTAGGGCTATAGCTTTTGAGAATGTTGGGACATCTTTTTAATATGATGAGGCATTGGAGTTGTACTTTTTTTAAAAAAGGAAAATACATACACATAATAAATGTCACCAATATAATTTCAGTTTTCAGGCTGTTTGGCTCATTGTTGATGACTCAGTTAAAAAAAAAACAGTAAGCAGACTATGCTAGGCTTAACCTTCTTAATTCCCTTCTAAGCCATGTTTCTCTTCCATGCTTAGGTTGAGTTATATTCTTAGTCTCATTTCCCTGTCCCCTCAACTCCTAATCCTTGCTCTCTTCTGCCCTCTGGAATTGCAAAGTCCTTTCATATTTGAACATTAAGTCTATCCTTCTGGCTTCTCTTACAAAATCACAGTGAAGCTTGTGACCATGTCCTCTGCCCTGTGCTTTAATCTTTTGTCTCCAAACCAGGAAATTGAATTCTCTTTCTTAAGGGATCTTGAATTTCTCTCCTGCTGATTTTCTGATTTATCTCTCACCTCTTGCATCATAGTGCTGTTTTCTTCCCTAGATTCCCACATTTCTCCTCCAGAAGCTTTTTGCTCTGTTTCCCACTCTCCTTCCCATTGTTGTCACACCACCTCAAGTTGTTCTTGTGAATTCCAGAGTCACTCTATCATCCCACCCCCAGACTATTGTCTCTCCTATATTGTCTTTCCCTGCCTATGTGAACTTTTTAAAATCATTGCTTATCTTAGATTATAATCAACTTGAGTTTCAAAATGGAGCCTTATATTCCATTTTGCATCATGCCTAAAATAGGCACATGTTAAAGAAGCACTTATCCAACACTCTGATGGGAATGGCATGGAAAAGAAAAATATGTAAAAATCTCTTTACATATTTGACTATTAACCTTGTACTTTTCTAGAACCACAAAGACTGTTAGAACTTTAAGGGATCCTAGGAATAATCTAGTCTAACACCCTCATTCTGTTCACATTTTACATTCATATATTTTATAAATATATTTATACAAATAAATTAAATTTATATATTACATAATAAATTGTATATACCACATAATAAATTACATATGAAATACATATGTTCATGTTATATTTTGTGGAAAGGGTCATGGTCTCTTTTAATAATTTAATAGTCATTCAACTGAATATACATTGATCATGTATACCTACTGTGTTTAAGTTACTACACTAAGTATGAGGGATTAAAAATGGAAATAAAATAGTCTTTCTCCTTAAGGGGCTTACATTCTACTGGGGAACTGTAGTGGCTACTCTATCTAATCAGTTATTACAGTAATGCAGGTAAATAATTACAAGGCAATTTGAGGAGGGAGGAAGCACTAACCATAGTGGAGATCAGGAAAGACTTTGTATAGGAGGAAGAAACTAAGCTAATCCTTGAAGAAAGATGAAGCTTTTAAGAGGAAAAACTGAGAAGAGAGTACATTTCAGTCATGAGAAGAGCCTGTATGATGTCCCAGAGTGGAGAAACAGAATGTTGAGCTTGGGTATAACTAGTAGGCC
Source organism: Pseudochirops corinnae (assembly GCA_028646515.1). Classification (NCBI taxonomy): domain Eukaryota; kingdom Metazoa; phylum Chordata; class Mammalia; order Diprotodontia; family Pseudocheiridae; genus Pseudochirops; species Pseudochirops corinnae. The sequence continues at coordinate 145,727,456 of CM053588.1, forward strand.
TGCTTGGTGGGCTCCTACGGTGCATGAAGTGAAGTAATATGAAAAAAGAAGACTGGAAGTGTTGGTTGGAGTCAGATTTTGGAAGGCCTTTAATACCCGAATGAGAAATCTTTACATTGTTTTCAAGACAATGGGAAACCACAGAAGATTTTTGAGTTGGGGAGTCACATGATCATACCTGTGTATTGAGATTACTTTTTGACAGTTGTGTGGTAGATCTAGAGAGATGGAAAGAGGAAAATTTGGTGCAGAGAGAACAATTAGGAAGCAGTAGCAATCACTGAGGTAAGAGATAATGAACTTGAACCAAGGTAATCGCTATATGAATATAGAAGAGGAGATGAAGGTCAAAGATGGAGAAGGAGGGTTGTTGTCATTGTTAGAAGACAGGCTGTAAAACACTGCAGAGAACCTTCAGAGTTATTAATGCATATTTTTAATGATTAAGCTTTAAATATGCACTTTAAGAAAAGGACAACATTCCATAGCAAAGTACAATGGGAGAAATATGATCTGGTAGATTAAAACATCCTCTTGACTAGAGAAATGTCAAGCCATTGTCCTTGGTTCCCTTAAGTGTAAAATGAGGTACTTGGACTATATGGCCTCTTAAGTCCTTCTAGATTTAGGTCTATGATTCCTTGATCTTATAACTGTCTTTAAAAAGCCCATAGATGAGCAAAGGAACTTGATTCAGAATAAAAGACTATTTGGTTATCTTAGGTCTGTTTCCTGCCTTGTCCTACTCTTTGATATCTAGCTTTCCTGCTGTTGTTGTTGTTGAACTCAGAATTTGCTCAGACTTTTGACTAACCATCTTGATTTAGAGTTTAAGTCCATAGGATTTAGACCTGAAAGAGTTCTTAGAGATGATCAGTCCAACACTCTCATATTATGTATGAAATAACTGAAGTCTGGAGGCAATAAGTGAATTGCCCAATGTCATACAGGTAGTAATTGTTGTAAATAAGATTCTAAATCAGATACGCTGGACTCAAATCCAGAATTATTTCTATGGCACTACACTGACTTTCTACTAAACTGTACTATCCCATTTTCTCCTGGGGTCTTAACTTTTTGTCTATGTGGTTCTTGACTTATGATTGACCTGTTGTCTGTTATTGAAACATGCTCTAATTCTGGCTTAAGGACAACTTGGTGGTGCAGTGAGGGGATAAAGTGCTGGCAGTCTAGATGACTCATCTTCTTGACTCAGATCTGGGCTCAGACACTTACTAGCTCTATAACCCTGGGCAAGTCATTTGGCCCTATTTGCCTCAGTTTCCTCATCTGCAAAGTAAACTGGAGAAGGAAATGGCAAATCACTCATCTCTTTGCCAAGAAAATCCCAAATGGCATCATGAAGAATCAGGTATGACTGAAAAACTGAATGACAGGAGTCCAGCTTGCCTAATTGGTTTGCTTTTCTCTGACCTTCAACCTGTGTGTCCTGTCGGACTCTTGACTACTTATCTGATTACCAGGTCACAATGCAACCCAGACTTCACTTTTCTCCTTTACTTTACTGAACATGCATCACTCATAGCTGTCCATGGTCCTGAAAAAGTTACATGTCGAAAGTGACCCATGCTTCATCTTCATGGTTTCTTTATCATTTATGCGTCATTCTGCTTTTTTGATAGCTTGTATCCTCTATAGGCTCATATGTCTAGAATTGAAAGAGACTTTATGGGCCATGTAATTTAACCCTTTCATTTTTATAGATGAAGAAATTGGGAGGCCAAGTGGTTTGCCCAAGGATCTCAAGCTAGTAACAGACAGGTTTTAAAATCAGGTCCTCTCACTCTGAAGCCAGTGATCTTTCCTCTCTCTAATTTTCTGTATTCTGTGTCTTTGTATATCATTCTACAAATATTTATCTGTCAGTGTCTTAGAGATAAGACACTATACTAGACACTAGAGATACAAAAATGAATGAGTTCTAGTTTCTTCCCTTAAGAAGCTTACAATATCATAGGGGAGGAAAGGCAAGCAAATATTCAATATCTTTTAAGATTGCTCTGTACTACAGTTCTATGTCTTTGTTCATTCTGTCTCCTATGCCAGGAGGCACTCACAGTAGGCACTTAAAATGCTTGTTGTTGATTGATTCTTTTAATTTGTGCATTACAATATGTAGCTGCATGTAATTTTCTTTGCTGTTTATGCTTATTCATTTTAGTAAAAAAAAAGTCATTTTTATATGTAGCAATAATAAATGAGTCAAAAAAAGATACCACTTTCTTTGACACAGTTAACTGGATCTATGTAAAAGCCTAGCTGTTTGAAACAGGAAGTCACATGAGAGAGGTATGCAGTAGAGTATAAATAAAATAGTGGACTGTGAGTCAGAAGACCTGAGTTTGATCCCCACCAGTGACATAACTTTCTTCGTGATCTTAAGTGAGCCCCTTAACCCTTTAAAACCTCAAATTTCTTATTTGTAGATGAAGATGATACCTTTTCTATCTACCTTAAAGGGATTTTGTGAAGGTTAAGTAAGATAAGGCATGCAAAAGAGCTTTGCAAACTGGAAAGTGCTAGACAAACATGTTGGGAGATATTGGTCTTGTGATTTCATTGGCTAAAGGAACTCAAGTGAAAAAATTCCCTCTACTAATGTAGAATGGAATCTGATTTACAATTTATTGCCTTAGAGCATTGCCTTGGGTCATTGAGATGCTAAATGATTTGCTCAGGGTCACACAGATGGTGTGTCAGAATTAGGACTCAAACCCCAGTCTCCCTGACTCTAAGTCTGGCTTTCTAGTCATACTATGCCCCTCTACCCTTCCTATGCAAACATAAGGTATTATTGTGGTTGTTGTTGTACTAGGTAGTTTCGGTAGTCCTATACCTGATGGCAGCTTACCTAAATTGCAGACATAATACTTGGGTAGAAATGACAACCTCTGTTATGTCAGTCTGGAGATGGCACCCAGACATGTCATGTGTCCCTTATTCACCAGGGTGTAACTGTTACAATAGTAATAGCAATGGCACTGACAGCATTTTGGGTTGCAAAGGGTGACAAGCTGTAGCTCCATTAACATTGTTATTCCTCATCTGAACAATCAGATTAAAAAAATCAATCCTTTGATGGATCTACCCCCTGGGAGGAGGTGTCCAAATAACAGAATCTGCAGCCTAGTGTGGGAATGAATCAGGATGGGGAGTGCCTTACAACCCACGACCTGCTTGCTTTTAGACTCAATCTAATTTCTTTTTGTTCTGGAGCTGCTGTGTCCATGTTCCCTTTGGCTCACACGAGGTGTCCCCATGTGGCTTGGATGAGTTTCTAGAGGACAAGTTGCTCCTTTCCAAGCACACTGCGGCAGCCTCCAGGTGGTCCTTGGACCCTTTAATTTGCCATGTGGCTGAACTGACTGTGACTCCATCCAAACTGACAGTAATTGGGACACAGCTGGTTTATGGATCACTTTGTTCAATTTTTCCACCCTAGATGGTCTCCATTGCAGCCACAGGGGAAAAATGGGCTAGAAAATGCTGGGGGCATCCAGCGGGCATTGGCCTAGTCTGGGATCTATGGCAGAAAGAGAGAAAAGGGGTAGGTAGAAATGAGGAAGGAGAAAAAGGGAAATGGGAGAGATTGAGATGGAGGGGAAAGATCTTAGACATATGGGAACAGAGAAGTTTCCTAGAGCAAGAACAGTGAACAGTGAGTTAACTTGTTTGTTGTGACTTTTGCATCCCCTTGCTATAAAGAGTGCAACCCTACACCTGAGTAGAGTGGCAGGATCCAGTTAAGTTGGTGACTCTCCAAAACTGATGGGAGGCAACAGGGAAGGAATTTCCACCACCATCATTGCCATCATCATCACCACCATCATCATCATCAATCATCAATGACAGTAGTAGCAGCAGCATAGTTAGCACCTATTTTCAATCATTTTCAGTCCTGTCTGACTCTTTGTCATTCCACATGGGTTTTCTTGACAGAAATACTGGAGTGGTTTGTCATTTCATTCTCTAGCTCATTTTACAGATGAGGAAACTGAGGCAAATAGGTTTAAACAAACAGTAAGTGTCTGAGGCCAGATTTGAACTCACAAAGATGAGTCTTCCTGACTCCAGGTCTGGAGATCTATCTACTATATTACATAGCTGCCCACATATGAATTTATATAGCACTTCAGGGTTTGCAAAGCACTTTAAAAGTAATTTGATCCTCACAACAAATCTGTGAAGCAGATGTTATTATCATCTCTATTTTGTGGGTGAGGAAAATGAGGCTAGGAGAGGTTAAATAAATTGCCCAAGGTCACACAACTAGCATGTCTCTGAGTATGAATTTGAACCTAGGCTTTCCTGGATCTTACTCTGTCCAAGGAAAACATGCAGAGAAGGTTGCAGAGAAGTAATCCACCAAGGTCACCTCTACCCAAGCCACTTGTAAACTAGTCTGTTATGCTGCTAGTTGTAAAATTTGTGGGCATTAATGATAATGACCCTGAAGAGTGTCAGGAGATGAAAGGAAAGTCAGGCAGCGAGGCAAAGCTGCCACATCATGCTGCTGCCCTTTGCTGAGATTAATAAAGCCTGTATACTCTCCTGCTTTTGACAGCTCTTGGAAATGTCAGATGCCACCCAGATTGTCTTGAGACCCTGTTGAACTCTTTTGCAGACTGCTTGGGGGAGAATTCAGAACAAGTGGTATCCTTCCTTTTTGCCTTCCACAGCTGAATTTGAAGGTGAGTTGGCTCTTCCATCAGATTGTTTGTAAAAACATCATATGAATGCTTCGATTCAGTCTTGAAAAAGCCACCTCTCTCTAGCCATTATAGAAAACATTTATCATGCAATGGGGTGCAGAGCCTGGAAGCAGGATGTCCTGAATGAGACCTAGCTAGCAGGAACTTCTTGGTTGCTCAACCAGGGTGGGTACGCTGGTGAAGAGAATTCTTCATTTAGAAACCCAGGCTCTATCTCAGACTTATCTTTTGATTTCTTCCTGTCCCTGGAGCCCCATGTCCAATCAGTTGCCTAGCTCCATTGACTTTATCTCCAAAATATCTCTCATATTCATCATCTCACTTGCATTCCTATTGCTCCCAGACTATTCATTCACTTTGTGGTTGGTTGGTCCTGTGCTGTGTAACATTTTTATCAGTGACTTGGATGTATGGTGTGCTCATCTAATTTTGAAGAAGACAAAAATCTGGGAGGAGAGCTAACACAGCGGATGATGGAGTCAGGCTCTAAGAGGGTCTTGACAGGCTGCAACATTGGACATGAAAAAAAATTCACAAGTGTAAGACAGAGGACGCATGGATAGACAGAAGTTGTTCTAAAAAAGATTTGGAGGTAATAGTAGATTGCAAGATCAATATGAATCCACAGGATGATATCAGTCAAAAAAGCTCATGTGGTTTTTAGACTTTATTAGGAGAGACATAGTTCCCAGGAGTAGAGAGGTGATAGCACCATCATACTCTGTCCCTTGTCAGATGTCATCTGGAACACTATATTTAGTTTTGGGTACCTTGGTTTAAGAAATACATTGATAAACTGGAGAATTCCAGAGAAAAGACAAGGATGGTGAAGGTCATTGAGTCTATGACATATGAAAACCAAATGAAAGAACTTGGCATGTGTAGCTTGAAGGAAAGAAGATTCAACAGGTACATGATAGCTGTCTTTAAGTATTTGAAAGGCTGGCATGTGGATGAAAAATTAGGCTTGCTTTGTTTGGCCCCCACTAGGCAGAAGCAGAAGTGATGGATGAAAATCATGAAGTGGCAAATTTAGGCCTGATGTTAGGAAAAATTTCCTAACAATTACAGTTGGCTCAAAGTGGAATGGGCTGCTTTGGGGGTGATGAATGATTACTTGTTGGGCATATTATAGCGAGGATTCATTTTTTCTTTTCTGTATAGGTTGGACTAGCTGGCCACCAAATCCCATTCCGGCTTCCAAATTCTCTGATTCTGTGATTCTTAACTGTGCTACTGAAATAGTCTTCTAACTGACTTCCCTACCTCCAGTCTTCTTTCTGATCTATTTTCCACACAGCTGCTACATAATCTTTTTTCGGGGGTGGTGGTGGTGGTGGTGGTAGTTTGTAGATTTTTATTTTTTCAGATACTTGAATTAGATTTTATTATTTTTTAAAATCAAAGTTTTCCTTCTTTCCCTCTCCTTTCCTCTTCCTTCCCCCACTGAGAAAGCAAGAAAAAAACAACCCCTCTTCCCACACCCTGTTACAAACATACAGTTGAGCAACAAAATTGCCTCAATGACCATCTTTAAAAAATGTCTCTATCAGCACTCCCCTGTTCAAAACCCTCATCCTCTCTCATTACCAAGGCCCATACTTCTTAGCCTGGAATTCATGGCTTCTTACAATGTGGCTCCAACCTTCCTTAGCAGTCTCTTAGCAAAGCTTGTCTCCTTTGTTTTCGACCCAGCTAGGCAATCCCCTGATTCCCCAAACTCCTTCTGGCTTTTCCTCCTTCTGTGCCTTTGCTCATTTTGTCTCCTGCCAGTAATGGCCTTCTTCATATTCATTTGTTGAAGCATTTATTGTCCTTTAAGGTCCAACTCAGATTTTGCCTCCATAATAATAACTGATATTTACAAATATGTTCTTTGATCCTTTAACAGCCCTGTATGATACAGGTTTTATCAATAGCACAATATAGATATTATTACTCCCATTTTATAGATGAAAAAACTGATGCTTATAAAAATGGAGTGATGGAGGCTCACACGGCTCGAGGTACTGAAATTAGGATCTGGATTCCTTCAAGGTCAATGCTCTCCCTGCACTATATGACGTTGCCTCTAGAAAATCTTCCCTGATCTTTCAGAATGTGATGTCTCCTTCTTCTGAACTCATATAATCTGTATTTCAGTCATTAATTCAGTTATATTTCAGTTATATTTAATTTAGGTGTCTATTTCCTTTTCTTTTCCCTACTAAACTTTTCCCTACTATCTTTCTATCACCTCAATGCCAAAGGCAGTACTTTGCACATAATTGCTTACTACTACTACTACTAATTGATTATATTTGTATAGTACCTTAAGATTTGTAAAGCAGTTTACATTACAACTCTATGAATTAAGTGCAACTATGATTTAGAACTAGAAGGGATCATAAAGGTCATCAGGCTCAACCCCCTCATTGACAGCTGAGGAAACTGAGGCACAGAGAGATTAAGACTTTCCCAGGGCCACATCACTGGTAAGTGTCTTAATATGTTTGTTGAATCGAATGGAATGGAAAAGGTGTTGATAGTATTTATTCTGCTTCTATGAGCGTCAATTGATTATAGAAAAAATTGTGGGAGGTAGGGTATCAAAACACTCTGCTTGTTTCTGTAAAATGGGTCCAGTAACATCTGCGGGACCTTTTCAGCATTATAGGAGCGTAGAGCTGGAGACAGGAAGGTCCTTAAAGGCTATCTCACACATTCCCTCTTGTAGATGGGGGAGCTGAGCCCTAGAGAGATGAAGGAATTTGCCCAAGGTCACATAAGCGGTAAGTGGCAGGGCTGTGAAGATCAAGTAAAGCAATCTATATAAAGTATTTTACAGACTTTAAAGTAAGAAATAAATGTCTTTTGCTAATATTTCCCAAGGTTTCTAAGTTGTCTGGTGGCATACAAAGTGTCTGCAACATCCTGTATATATAATATTTCATAAGCATAATTTCGCCAATATGAGACTCTTCATAGAACCCACATGAGAAGCCCCTCAAGCCAGAATTATCCCCTTTTCCCAGCTCCTGGTACCAGTTTGGTGTTTGGAATTCCTTTCATCAGTCCTCATTTGATTAGGAAGTCAGACTGGTGGCCTTGCACAGCCCTCCCTCCCTCCAACCCAAGTCAGCCACAAGTTATGCCATCATTTCTTGACATCATGGTCCTCTTCAAGAACAGACAAACACAGCCTGTGAGTAGTCCCCTCTCCCTCACTACCTGAGGGTGCTCTGCTCTGTTGGCTGAAAACTGCCTCATTAACTTGGAGTTTACTGGCTAGATTTCTTTCTCAAAGATCAAGCTTTAAACACAATTCACTCTGGAGCTCATAGATTGGACAATAGGTCCCTATCCTCTCAGAACAGAGTGAATGTAAGTAGTAAATGCTTCTCTTTTGACCAGCAACATACATACATACACACACACGTATATATGTATATGTATGTGTATATATGTATGTATATGTATATGTGTATGTATGTGTATATGTATGTGTATGTATATATATGTGTGTGTGTATATCTGTATATATACATATATTTTTTTTTTAATTAAAGGGACTATCCCTTGACTCACTTCTTAAAGAGGTCTATTCTCTGAATGGACCTTACCTCACTCAAAGTGAGAACCTGAAAAGGCCTTAGCCTAAAAGGGCCAGGGTTTCCCCATTGCATCCTGGGCCATCTCTAGTTGTCCTGATGCATATCAGGTCACTGGATCTAGATGACTCTGGAAGAGAAAATGAGGCTGGTTGACCTTGCACAGCCTTCTCTTACTCAAATCAAAGTCAACTGCAAGTCATGTCATCATTTCCCTGATGCCATGGTCCTCTTCAAGAATGAAGGACAAAACACAATTTGGTTAATACTGTCATTAAGAGCAAATATATTGTTTGTTAAGAATGGGCTGAGAAGAAGGAAAAGAGGAGGAGTGGGTAGGTTTTGATTGGAAGAAGTGAGGGAAGGACCAGGACAAGTGGTCCTTAAGGGAGAGGATTCACAGTGGTCAGTATAGTGATCTGGAGGCTTAGGAGGAGGAAGAGGAGAGGAGAGAAAGGTACTAGAGTGGCAGTGAAGACAAACTTTTCCTATTTTGTGATTTTACCTGGGGCTCTTAACAGCTGCTTGCCCAGGGTGAGACACAATTTACTCTAGGAAAGGGGACTTCCTCTTGATTCCATTCATCTTGCTTACTGTGTCCCCCAGCGGGGGAAGTCTAGACAAGAGGAACATAGTTTCTTCTTTCAGTTCTTGTTTGCAAGGGGGATGTAGCTTGTCCAAGCATGAAATCTTCCAGAGATTAGGGACAAGGTCTGACTTGGATCCTTTCTGCCTTATTCCTGGCAAGAAGCTGGGAATCCAATTTTAAGTTTCCAGATCCTCCCAAGCCGAGCATCTCTTGAGAGATCTTTTCCTGGAGAGTTGACTCCTGAACTCAAAGAGGCCCCAGACCTCCTCTTATGTATCTGGGTCCCATATGTCTCATTTCCCTTCCCAGGCACAGGTAACTCACAATCTGGTTTGTTGCCAAACTCAGATCATTAGACTCAGGACTTGGTGTGTATGTACTGATGTTGTGTGTTGGTGCTGAATGAAGCTCAGTCTCCTGAGCTACAGGACTGTTAGTGAAGGTGGTTAGCATTTGACTATTTTGACTCGGGGGATCCCCTCTGCCTCCTATGCGGTGGACTCCACTGCCCTCTCTGTTCTGATCATAGCATCCCTGTCTGCTATGAAGATGAAGAGAGCTTGGCTGGCATCCCAGAGTCTGGGAGAAGAAGAGGAGGAAGAAAAATTAAAGGGCTGGGACATCTGACCATCTCACTTGTGGACTGATAAAAAGAATGCACAGTTTCAGGGAGAAAGATGGAAAGAGCCATGAATTTTTTTTTTAAATCATGTCTTCACCCACAGTGTCACAGGGACCAAAGGAAATCTCTGGTCCTGGGAAACCCCCACCAGCAAGAAATGATTGCCAAAAGCTTTCGGATCTTAGTGCTAACTCTCCCTCACTATATCTGACCAATCAACCTCTTCTCCTATTTGCCACCTCCCTCCCTCCCACTCTTTTTGATGCTCCCAATTCCTTCTGTCTATGGGGATGCTGACGTCTCTTGGCTCCTTTTCCCATGCTGATCCTTCTTGGCATCTTTCCTTACCTGTGTCAAAGGCAGAATTCATACGGCATCATAGGGTCAGGCTGAATGATTCAGCAGCCAGATAAATCAGTGGGCTGGCCAGGCCTTGCTCTTTGAGGTGATGGTAATCGTCATTGCTCATCATTAAGAGACATTTGGGGAAGGATGGGTCTTGTTCAGGGCCAAGAAACCCCACAGAGGTTAATGGCAGCAAGTGAGTCTGTCATCAAGGTCGATTATCTAGATAATTCAGGTGGAAGTGGGCTGGAGGCCTCTCTCCCAACTACAATGATCTCTCCCTCTTGACTCATAGCATATTACTACCCATACTACGTATCTATCTTGGATCAGACTACCTGTATTAGTTATCTTTTCACGTGTATGTCTTGTCTCCTCAGCTGGATTGTAAGTTCCTTAAATGAAGGTAATTTATTTTTATATATTTTTGTATTCTTCTTCCTCCATCCCCCCAAATTATGCTTGGCACATGGCAGGCACTGTGATAGGTACTGGTAACAGAAATACGGAGGCAATAGCAGGGTGGTCCCTGCTATTGATATGTTTACATTTTATTTTGGGGAGCTAACATGTCTATAGACAAGTTAATACAAACTATAAACAAAATAAACATGAAGTGATTTTGAACCTAGTTATCCTCCAACTCTCTCCTCCCTAGGTTTTCCAGTCACTGTTCTTTCTTGGTACTCTTTTGTTAAATCCTATCTATCCAGCAGGCAACAAATGTCCCCAAGACTCTATCCCAAGCTCTCTTTTCTTCTCTCTCTATGGCCTCTCTTCTGGTGACCTCATCAGCTTGCAAGGTTTCAAGGATCATTTCTATTCTGATAACTACTAGTGCTAGATATTCAGCCCCAGCATCTCCCCTGAATTTTAATAACAACAACACCAACAGTAATAAAAGCCGACATTTATATAGCACTTACGATATGCCGGGAACCATCCTAAGCACTCTATACTTACTGTCATTTGATTCCCACAAAAACCCCGGGAGGTAATCCCCTTTTTCAGGTAAGGCAACTAAGGCAAAGAGAGGTTAGGTGAATTGGCCAGGGTCACACAGCTAATAAAGGTCTGAGGCTAGATTCGAACTCGGGTCTCCCTGAATCTAGGACCAGAGCTCTGGTTTGCAACTTTTGCATCATCCTTGATGCTGCTGTCTTTCCCCCTGCTTCACTCAAGTGATAAACCTTATGTTTATAGTGTGTTTCCTCCAGTAAAACCTAAGTTTCTTGAGGACAGGGACTGTTTCATTTCTATCTTTGTATCCCTAGCATCTAGCATAGTGCTTCACACACAGTAGACCCTTATTGAATTTAATTGAATTGCTGTCCATTGGTCTAATCTAAAAGGACCAAGTGAAAAGTTGTATAGTAAGTGCTCACCTATTTGAGGATGAATGCTTATGTCCCCTTTTCCCTCCAAAAGACACCATTGGGGCTTCTCTTTCTATATAGTGCTCAGAGATATAACAGACACTTATATGGACTTTTCTTTGAAATAATCCTGTGAGGTATATAATACAGATATTATTACTCCCATTTTACAGATAAAACTGAAGTTGGGGGGGGGTGGGGCAAAAGGCTTTGTCTATAACCCCATGACTACTAAGCCCTGGACTTGAGATTTGAACTCGGTCCTACAAACTCTGAATGCTGTGCTCTTTCTCACTTTGTTACTGCACCGGAGAAAGCTCTTTAGTACTCGAGAGTTCTTCAATATTCATGGAATCTAAGAGCTGGAAGGGACCCTGAAGCCTATCTAGTTCAGTGCATACCTAGCTAAGAATCCCTTCCTCAACATTCACTACTAGTAATCATTCAGTTTCTCCTTGAAGACCTCCAGTGGAGGAGGGGGCAGGAACTATCTCCGAAGACAACCCATTTCATTTTTCCTAACATTGTTAGGAAGATTAAATATATATACATATGCATTTATATATTACATGTTATATATTATTATATGTTATATATTAAACACAACGTATTATATGTGATATAATTCATTATAGAGATATAATATCAAATATATGCCTCTGCTATATCTACCTGTTGCTTTTAGTGTCGTTCTCCATGGCCAAAAAAACCCCCCTGTAATATCTCTCTCTCTCAAGTTGTGGCCCTTCAAATATTTGAACACAGCTATCATGTCTCTGGCAGTTAGGCGGCAAGTAGATAGAGCACTGGGCTTAAAATTAGGAAGACTAATCTTCATGAGTTCAAATCTGACTTCAGACACTAGCTGTGTGACTTTGGACAAATCACAACCTTGTTTGCCACAGTTTTCTTATCTTTAAAATGAGCTGGAAAAGGAAACGGCAAACCACTCTGGTATCTTTGCCAAGAAAATCCCAATTGGTGGTCATGGAGAGTTGAACATGACTGAACAACAACAATCATGTCTTTACCACCCCCTTCACCCCACAAGTATTTTCTTTTTAGGGCAGAACATCCCCAGACCCTTTAATCAATTTTCATATAAGACATTCTCCAGTTCTCTCACCATCCTGGTTTCCTCTGGGGGAAAAATAAGGCTTAGTATTCAAAGAAGGTCTAGGACTCAGGAAAGTGCTGAAGGAAACATTTAGTACTCTGGAGACCTCACTATTCAGAAGTGACTCAGTAAATCTTGCAGGCAGAGATGGATATGGTGAGTAGCCCATGTTTGTCTCTACCCTGAGGCAGTGCAGAATGTATGGGCTACATTTTTCTGGTCAGTAGTAGGATGTTTGACATGAAGATCTTAGACCTGATGTTTGTCAGGAAGCTGATGTTCCCTAAATCAGAGGATTCAAGCATGCTAAATGTACAATGTCTCCTCAATTTGATTTGAGGTACTCCCAAAGGCTTCCTGATCCAAAATATCTCTTGGGTTGACATGGTAAGGAAATTGATGTTCTTAGCAGTAGAATTATCACATAAATATTAATGCTTTGTGTTACCTGTGAGAGAGGGCTAGCTATATGTTAAATCACAAATTTAAAGCTAGTTTGTTGTTGTTCAGTCATATCCAACTCTTTGTGACCCTGTCCAGTGGTTCTCAACCTTCCTAATGCCACAACCCTTTAATACTTGTATGTGGGTGGACTCGCCTGGAGATGGATAGAAGAGCGGTGTCTCAGTTCCTAAGACCATTGGAAATATGTGTTTTCCGATGGTCTTAGTGACCCCATTCAACCCCCAAAAGGGTCGTGACCCATGGGTTGAGAACTGCTTCTGTAGATCATAGCATGTCAATACTGTCCATGGGATTTTTCTTTAGGCAAAGACACTAGAGTGGTTTTCCATTTTCTTCTTCAGTGGATTAAGGCAAACAGAGGGTAAGTGAATTGCCCAGGGTCACACAGCTAGTAAGTATCTGAGGCTGGATTTGAACACAGGACTTTGAACATGAGGCCCAATGCTTGATCTGCTGAGTCACCTAGCTGTCTCCAAGGTAAATGGAGCCTTAAAAATCATTAGGTCAACTCCTACAATTTGTAGACAAGGAAATTGAGGCCCAGAGGGTTTGATTGAGTAACTTGACTAGAGTCACAAGGTAGTAAATGGCAGAAGTGGGCTTTAAACCTAATTCAGAGACTCTAACTTTCTAATTTAAAGGACTTAGTGATGAGAATCTCCTCCTGGGGAAATGAGATACCTTGAAGATAAGATTTGGAAGGAAAAAAAAACACAAGAATTAAGGGGAGATTTTTTTTTATTGTCCTAAGAAAGGGTTTCTGCCTTTTATAAAAGAAGCTGTAAGAAGGAAAAACATAGGTGCTAAGGTAAAAGAATGTGGCAGGGTCCACTGTTACCTTGATGAAGAGAACCTGAGCCATAAGCTGAAGTCTATGAGCAACATCTAAATGAAAATCATCTGGCAGAAATTATGCATCTAGCCAGATGGCATTCGGTGGTGCAATACCCATTTGGTGATCATCAGGTGGAGATTATGAGACCAGTAGTAAGCAGGAGCAATGCAACGGTATCATTAGTAGATACCAACAACTCTAAAGTATTGGAAGCATGAGTTTTCCTAGCAACTTATGTGCCCCAACACCTATATTTCACATGTGTGTGCTTCTCCCTGGGTCTGCCTTGACCATACTTCCTCTTTGTGCTACTCCATGTATGTTTTTTATGTGGGTCCCCTCTTCCCACTGTATGTTTGAGGGAGAGCACATCCCAGGTCTTTGGGTTTTGTTGCCATTTTTTGTTGTGTCATTTCATTATATGACCTTGCTTTGAGCTAATTGTTTGCTCCAACTTACCAAGATGGTAAAAATATTGGTGGAGGATCATGAACTATGGTTTAGGTGATGCAGACCCACATTATAACTCAAACCTGGGGGTAATGATTCTTTGGAGGAACCTGTTTTGTAATTTCAGGGTTGCCAGACCATTGGGAGTCATCTGGGATTTCCATTATTAATGGCCCGATATCATAGAAATCCACTTGGAAAAAGTATTTTTTTCTTTCGTGTTCTGGTTGTATGGGCTCAGATTAGAGAGCCAGTTTTACTGTGTTTCCTTTACAAGAGAGACCTGGTGCATTAAGATAATTTTTGCATGGTCGAATGCTTAAGTACTGATATCTGTTATATTAATGAATCCATTTTTAGTATAGAAGCTGATATGAGTATATTAATGTTGCATCCTTAGATCACTGGTGCACACCATGTACCTGGAATCACACAGTAGATTGCTAATTAAGGGAGTTACTCATGACTTGAAAAATAAGGACAACAGGAACATTCTGTGACATAGAATAGATATTTTAGGATGATATGAAGTGCTTGCTAAAAATATGAGGAGACAAAGGCTCGTGTGTTTTCCGTAAATTACCTGAACAAATAAAATTCTAAAATTACTTAGAGAATGTGAATTTCTGCAAACACTTAGAAGTTGATTAGCATGCCTTTCACAGAAGATGAAAGGATCCTGAGTAGAGTTAAACCTTTAATAATCAGTGAGAGAATATCTGAAAACCAAGGATCAGAACTGATTTTGGGGAAAAAAAGCCAGTTGAGGAGATTTTACAGCTTGTAGGCCTCTGTATTTCCTAGTACATGGATCTGGGTCTTTTGTACCACAGGGAAACCATAGGACTAAGTTGAGTCTACCCAGAAAAAGATCCACATCCTTTGATGTGGAAAAGAACCATGGAACAGTTTGGTTCAGTCATATGATTAAAACACAATAGCATTGGTGTATAACTGGGTTAGAAAAATGGAGTAAGCTGCTAGAAAGTCTAAAGCTAATTCTGGAATTGTGCAGAATCTGAGGGTCACATAGCCTGAAATCATATAGCAAGAATTCTTGCAGAGACTAGTCAGGCAATTTGATGGTGGTGGGATGCCACAGGAAAAAAATATGCTATTCATCCAGTTATACATCCATGTTATACATCCACCAGGGGAAATATTCTCTGATTTCATAAACTTGCATGGATAGTTGACCAGTTATTGATAGTAAGGAGCAATCAAATCTGAAGAAGTGGATGAGGTTAACCTAGAGCAAGTGTAAAAAGGTATGAGAGGACTAAAAACATCCTTGATTGGTCTTAAGTTGGAAGAGAAGCCACCAGAATTTGAAGAGCCTTCTCTTGACAAAGAGTTATTTAGTGCAAGAATGCTATTAGAGCTGCAAATAGTGCTCTAACTTGAGAAAATCCATTAAGACTCAAAGTCAAGAACTTGTGGAAAATCTGTTTAGAAGTGGAACAGTGGACAAAACCATTCTATCTGGAAAAGCCAGGAGTCCCATATTCTGATGCAAAGACATAATCAATGGAGAATAGGAGAAGGGGTAAAATTGTCTTCTTTTAAGAACTTTGGCTTCTGAGGTTTCGTCATACACCCTAAATATTGGCAAAGATGACAATACTCACTGTTGGAGGGGTTGGGAGAAGGCAGACAAGCTGGTGCGTTATTGTTGGAACTGTAAATAGATATGACCCTTTTGGAGAGCAATTAAAATTTATGCAAATAAAGTGGCTAAAATATCCATACCTTTCGACCCAGAGATTCGTTATTGGATATATACTGCAAGGATGCCTTTGATAAGAAGAAGGTCACTGTGTATACCAAAATATTTATAATAACACTTTTTGGTAGCAAAGAATTAAATTGAAGAACGGTTAAATAAATTATGGTATATGAATGTAATGGAATAATACTGAGCTGTAAGAAATGATGAGTGATGGAAACAGAAACATGGACTTATATGAACTGATGCAGAGTTAAGTAAGCAGAACCAAGGAAGCAATATTACACAATGACTACAACCACGAAATAGAAAGAACAACCACACATATACACACAGATCACATGTGAATGTTGCAGAATTATAAAGAACAAACATGGCTTGAACTAAAGG
Source organism: Pseudochirops corinnae (assembly GCA_028646515.1). Classification (NCBI taxonomy): domain Eukaryota; kingdom Metazoa; phylum Chordata; class Mammalia; order Diprotodontia; family Pseudocheiridae; genus Pseudochirops; species Pseudochirops corinnae. Next base: position 145,743,694 of record CM053588.1, read on the forward strand.
ATATGAGAGAAAGCTTCTAACCCTTCCCCTTACCCCCACTGTCATAGATGTCACAGATATTTCACTTTGTGCGCGTTTCAAGACTTTTTAATTGAATGGATAGGTTGTGCTAATTTTTTTCTCTCCTTTTCCTTTTGTCTTTCAGAAAATATTATTTGTTACATATATGATAGCTTGGGGGAGTGTGTGGGGTGAGTATTCAGTGGAAAACTAGGATAATATTTAAAAAATCAGGAAAATTTTATTTTAAAAAAATATGTGGGCTAAATGACCATTAGGGCTAAATGGCCACAGGTACAGTTAATAAAGTTCTGGACCTGGAGTCAGAAAGACTTCTTTTCCTGAGTTCAAGTCTGGCTTCTGATATTTACTAGCTATGTGACCCTGGGCAGGTCACTTAACCCTGTTTGCCTCAGTTTCCTCATCAGTAAAATGAGCTGGAGAAGGAAATGATAAACCATTCCAGGATCTTTGCCAAGAAAACCCCAAACGGAGTCACAAAGAGTCAGATACAGCTGAAAAATGACTGAACAACAACAAATGACCATATCTGTGTCAGATGTAGTCAAGAGGAGACCATAGGTTTTGTTTGCCAGAAGCTGATGTCCGTTGAATCGACATCTAGAAAAAGGACACGGCCAGAAACCAGAGGTTACTCTGGACCCAAAAAAAAGTACATGTGACCTTGTCATGTGATACCATTCTATCTGAATTCACCATCTCATGCAAAGGTAGTATCAAGACTGAAGTTAGAGAGTATTTGTGCTTGACAGGGGATTCCAATTGACCATTGTATTGTAGTTGCTCAATTTGAAAGAAACTCAAATTTATAGCTTATTAAAGTGCTAGGACAGGGCAGCTAGGTAGTACAGTAAATAGAGCACTGACCCTGGAGTCAGGAGGACCTAAGTTCAAATCTGGCTTTGGACATTTGATATATTTACTAGCTGTGTGACCTTGGTCGAGTCACTTAACCACAATTGCCTTGCCTTCCCCCCTTAAAAAAAAAAGAAAGTCCTAGACTATGTGAATAGTGTCAAGGACTATTCTTATTTAGCTACCCTGAAGAGTGAAAATGAAGCCCACTAAGTAAATCATTGCTGTTTACAAGAAGATAGTTTGTTATATTTTTCAGGCACCATGGCTTTGTTTAGAACTGAGGAACGTCTCTGGAACATCAGTATTGATTGGGATTAACTCCAATTTTATTCAAGGTATTAACAATATATTGCAAGTAGCAATATACACGAACACCTTCATAATCCATGTAGTCCACACAGAAACTTACAGAAGTGTAACGTTAATGGAATAAGAAGATATTCCCCATCCATTAATAGGTCCATGTGACCACATGTGTCCCCTTTTCCCTTAGAACAAGAGTTATGTTCCCAGGTCTAAAGGTACACAGGTATTGTGTATATACCTCTGATACATCCTGAGTCACATAGAGCCCACTGGGGGAGGAACTAGCCTAAGGAGGAGCTTGCTTAGGGGGAGGCTTGCTTGAAGGAAGGCTTTCACACCTTTTGTTACTAAGTTAATTAGGCATTGAGTCATGAGGGTTGTGGTGCCTTCTGGCTCTGAGCCTATTAGTTGAAAACTATATATACTGAGAAGTTGGCATTTTACATGGCCTGCTCATGAGAAGAACCTTTTGATTCCCTGGACAGGACTCTGGGTAGCCATTTGTTAAGAGCCCTCCCACCCCCACTACTCAGATGTTGGTGCTCTTCAGTCCAGTGACATATGTAGGTGGTTGTATTATTCTGTTTAGACAGTTGGAGTCCTGTCTGTTGAATTCTTTCTTGGATATATACTTCTTTCTACTTATCTGTACTTATCTGTCTGTTAAAGCAAGATTGTTAGCCCCTTTAAAGATGTCATTCCTTTGGAAAAGCAGATCAAAGACCCTGTGATAGCAGGCCATCCTGGGAATGCTAGGGTGATTGCTACTACAAGAGGATAGAAGCAATTGATTGCAGCAAACATCCCAAAGACATGATTCCTCTGACTCAGGAGTGAATTCAGAGAAGTTTGATTTTGGTATTTCTTCAGTGCTTGAAGAATAGAAGAACCAGTTTTGAGGCTGAAAATCAGTAGGAGAACAGGCATATTTGCATCTTAAAAATGGGATGGGGAAACAAACCCAATACCTTTATGAACACAACTACAAAACACTTTTCACACAAATAAAGTCAGATCTAACTAAATGGAAAAACATTAACTGTTCATGGCTGGGTTGAGCTAATATAATAAAAATGACAATTTTACCTAAATTAAATTA